>CABPRJ010000951.1:0-676312 GCA_902439185.1 Cinara cedri
GACGATTCCGTGGAAGACAGCGGATAATCCGCAACGCGGATAATCGGGAGTACACTGTATAGGTAATCTATACAAGCAGTGACGTGGCGAACTCGTATAATATTTTCAGAGGAGAGTATTTTTGTCCAAAATTCACTTACCTATGTCTACGGCGAATCCATCAAGCCTTACTCATTGGCAGTATACAAAGATTTAACGCTGGTGTTTTATAACTTTCTTCACTTTTAGATTCTAAGTGGAGCGAGGAATGTATTGGTTTTACAATGATGTTTATTTTTATTTTTTTTTTCCGTGGACAACTTTTCTGCCAGATAACTTTTTCCGATTTTTACGTGTAGCACTTTTTCTGAAAGGAAATCCGTTTGGTTAGAGGTACTTTAGGTAGGTTATTTTTCGATTTTTTCCGAAGTTTTTTCAACAAATAGGAAAACCGGGAAATCGGTACAAATGTACAATATTAAACAAATATTATTAAAGAAAATGTTTAATGAATATTTATTATTTTACCATAATATATGAAATATATATTGTTGAAAAATCAACACTATCAACACTATCAGAATCGTTTTTCCGTTATGAATGGTTTATCGTTGCGTACAGATATACATTCAATTCCCATCTATATCTTACCTTTCCAACTTCCCATCTACAAAATTGGCTGCACCCGTCCTCTTTATCCTAAGAAAGTTTTTTTTTCATTTTATTTAATAACTGAGAACTTAGTTTACATGATGTATTCATTGATAATCCGGTAAAAGGGGAACCATGTTTGTTATATACTTATGAAGTCATTAAATACGTAAATACCTAAATTATTTATCTCAAATTAAATGTTATGTAAAAAAAAAAAAAAAGAAAACATCAAACTCATTTATATTTCTAACAATAATGTAGAATCATATATTAAAAAATAATTTAACATTTTATACTCAGTTAAAAAATAAATGAACATAAGCTTAAAAGTTTGAAAATTCAATTAAAATGTACAAGTATCTTATTAAAAAAGCTTTAGTCGATAAACAAACTTATTAAATTGAAATTGTATATTTGGCATCAACATTTTCCTGTTATTAATGTTCAATTATAATAATTCGCATTTTTAAATATTTTTTTTCAAATAGTTTTGGCTGGGTAAATATCAATTTTAGGCTACTTTAGGCAACGGTTTTTTTAATTTTCAATTTTTGTTTCCTTGTTGCAGTTTGGTTAGAATTAATTGTAAAGACAATTGTAATTGTAAAATTGTAAATATTTTTACAAATTAGGTATTTATATCAGCCTTTTTTTGAAGTGGTCAAATTTTCAAAACGTTTTAGCAATTTTCGATCTATTATATAATAAACTTGTAACTATTTGAAATATTAGAATTTTTATTTGGTTTTATGTGGATAAAAATTTTTTGGTCTAGCCGAAAGTTTCACACGAGGTTTATACTTAGTGGTAAAAAAAACTTTAGCGTAATGCAGGTATTTTTTTATACTTATGCTTTTAAAGTTCACATTCTGATGAAAATCATAAAAATCACTGTATTTCGCGTACGGGATTACATAATAATTACGAAATAGTTAATTAAATTAAGAAGTATAATTTTTGTTGAATTTAAATTATAGTAAACAAATTTGAACGGTTATATGCATTTCTAAGTATGTTCTTAAAAGTAATTTAAATTTTCAAAGCATCGTTTAAATAACGATAAAACATTATCACCCAATATTTCGCGTGCGATCTTATTCCTATATAATAGTGATTAAATCTAATTATTACAAATCATCATATTATTTGATATTGACGTCACTCAAATACTATTTTATGAAGTATATTCTCAATTTGTTTTTGTAATGATACATTTTGCGTAACATTTCATTTAACCTCAATTTCCAAAGGTCTTCGATGATGTTTTGACAGAAAATACTTTGTAGATATTATTTTACTTTAGTCATTGTTCTAGGTCATGTCGATATTCAATCAATTTCAGAAGCGTCAATGAACACTATAACCTCAACAATAAAAATCGATTATTTGATTAATTTTTATTGTCGTCAGACTATATGCCATTTCGTGTAATCAAAAATGGCGTCATAGAAAATGTATTATTATTTATTATTATCATTGGTATAAGTACCTATAGTTTTCCTCGGACTTATATCTATCAGTTTTATCTCTAGAGTATCAAGATAATTTTAATTATTTATTTTACTGACTATTGGATCTACGTCATTTCTTATTTTGTTAATTTTCGTAATCAACATTAACCTATCCACATTGGCGTCATTTATGACGTTGATTAATATCTATTTAACTTTTACTTGACTCTATATTATATTTATTTTGTATTTAATAATAATACTAACAATTATTTCATGTAAAATTGTTGTATGAATCATTTTTAATAAAGGTAAGTATAAGAACGTTATTATGTTTTTAACAATTTTTTTTTTTTAAACCGTTATAATTTTTTTTGAACGACCTAGCTATACTTATAGTGACCTGATTAAGCTAAATATAATGGTCTACTTTTTAGGTTTGGCGGTTGGCGGAGTATCCGCTTGTGCAGTTGAGGGGACGGTACGGCGCTCGAGGGCCGTGTCAGGTAGAACCAGGTATCGGACTTAGGTTGTAGATATTACCAAAACTCACATCATATTATTCATACTTCAAATTTTAGATAAGCGTTTGTTTTTGGTGTGCTACTGATATACAGCTGGTAATTATAGCTTTTCTATTACTATTTTATATACGTTTAAAAATAATGCGATAAATCAAAAATCAAAAATATTGTTAATTGCGTTCAGTAAACGATTTTATAAGTGGAGCTTAGCATTTTTAACAGTCGTTATTGTTCTACTAATAGGTATCGATTACAATTTTTGAGTAAATGAACTAGAAAATTGATCTCTTAAAATAATAGTACCTGTATTCAAATTATCTATTAGTCAAAATGTAGCGTGAAATTACTATGTATCCATTACCTAAAAATACACCCGTTGGAAATGTTAACTTAAAAATTTCATTATTATTATTTTTAATGTCGTGAAAAATTAAATTTTATACGTTTATTTTTAATTTTTGAAAATATGTGTGAACTTATTTTTATATTTATATTTAAAGAACATAATATACAGTTAGGAGGTTGAAGGAATGAAAAAATAGTATAATATACACGGCTAGTTATATTTAAAGTAAATTCAATTTAATTGCAGTCAAAATATTTAATATACTAGTTTATGAGTTAGTTCAACGAGTGGTATACGTTCCAGTTAGATCAATATTCAAATAACTGGTAATTCGTTGTGGAGTCATTAAAAACACACGAATTTGTTTCATTGATACTATTTACATGAATTACGAAACTATCATTCAAGGCAATAATTGATAATACTGTATCAATATTATAATATTAGCTTCATTCCCCTCATCGTATTTTATATACATAATGTATATTGTATGTAGGTCTAGCTGGGTAACCATTGTCATACTTTTTCGTACTCCATCACTTAGAAACTAGAATAAATAAACGTTTTTTAATAATTCGAATAGTTTTTAAATACTTGCGAGGATAAATCTTGAAGTAGATATTAATATTTGTTTATAATAATTAAAACCACTACTGAAATTTCAAATTGTTTCACTTTCAAAAATAAACTTTCAGTTAATTGATCTTAGTCAATATGCCAATACTTGTTTTATCGATGACAATTTATTGACCAAATTAATATATTATATTAGAAATTCTTTAGTTTATGAAATTATATTTTTCATATTTTTAATAAATTTATATTGTTATATTAAAATACGTACCTATTATAATTATGATGAAATTTAATTACCAATATGTACTATTTGATCATCAAATTACAATTATATAATTCACTATTATACTTTTGATAAGTTGTAATGTAGTATATACAGATAATTACAATATTTTACTATTATTCAGTGAATAGATTTTTATGGAAAAAAATTATATGTTAAGATAGTACAATATATATAGAGGATTTCTGAACATATAATATAAAAAGAACAATACTCATATTATTCTCATAAATATCCTATCTGTAATATGTTATGATCGTTTATCTTATTACAAACATTTCTTCTAATTAATCCTTCTTAATTTTTATTTATCAATATATATACTTATATTACTATCATATAAAATATATAACTCATGTAACTTCGTTGAAAGCTGGCTTGCATATATGAATAAATAAATAATTTATTTTCTTGATTAAAATGTAAAACGGGAATCCATAATTAAATTGTAAACGGGAAAATCTATATAAGAGTTTATTCATTTCAAGTATCTTGTTTAACAATAAACATTGTCATTAAATTATATTTTATGCTCTTTTAATTAAAATCAAACAGAAGAGCTTAATCTTTATTGTTGATTTGTTTTGGTATGTACAATACGACGTTTAATGTATATCTACTACTATAAAAATATTAATTATAAATATATTAAGCAATAAGTTATTATATAATATTTAATTATACAGTAGAATCCACTTATAATGATCTTCAAGGGACCTAGAGAATCAAATCGTTATATACGGCATCGTAATAAGCAGATTTTTCTGTAATTTTAATACAAAGGAATGTTCTTAAATGATATAAAGTTGATAAAATATTAAAGAAGTAAATAACTAACTAATAACTTCATAGGTACATCTATTCATTATTAATTAATAACAATAATAATTATTTATGCAATTTACTGAAATATATTTTAATATTTTATATAAGTATACCTATTTTATGAAACATCAGAATATTTATAATACTAAATAATAGCCTATTATTAATAGGTATGCAATGCTTAAAATTAGAGAAGAGCGATACCAAAAAGAAATGATACTGCTCATGGGTGCGCTACTGTTTAAGGTGGGAAGTTGGAAAGGTAGGTTGCATTAAGTTATTTAATTTATATCTGCATGTAAGCAACATTAAACCATTGCTAACAAAAAAGAAAGTTTTCGAAAATAATGGTTTTATTATTTTAAGTTCAGTTAAAAATATTCGTAAAGACTCGACATTTTGATAGAAAACTTATATTTGCTTTTTATAGACGTGGTCAGATTTAAAAAAATATTTGAGCGATTTTTGAGCTAATTGTAAGCATTTTATTTTTGCAAGTGTTTTACAAAGTTTTTATTTGATAATTATGGTAATATCATTATTGTTTGACCTAACAGAAATGTTTGATAATTTAAAATGGGAGTTAAATTATTATTCTGATTACTTATAATTATGCAGCAGACTGTAATTGCATTTGATAATTTACTATTATTATTATGGGTAATTGACTGTACATTTTTTTCTCTTAACTTTAAAAAACTATATAAAATCGCAAACTTCATGAAAATAAAAACGTCAAAATTTTCAAAAGAATATAAACATAAACTCTGTAAAATGGCTATCATCAAATTAAATTTTGTGAAAATAATATTATAAAATGTTATTTTTTAAATTTTTTTTTACCGAAACATAAAAATTTAAAACAAATATAATATTGTTCCTGTAACTGAAGTGGTGGTTTTACAGGAGGGGGTCCAGGGGGTCTGGTTGTTTGGACCCTCAGACTCCAAGTTTAAACTATGAAAAGTAGATTTTATGTTATAATTTTTAAATTAAATTTAAACTTTGTTGTAGAATAAAACATAGGTACATTCATGTAACTAAGCAAAAAATGATATACAAGTTAATTTAAATAAATTAATAAATATTGGGTAGGTAAATATATTTTGTATTTTTATGTTGTAAGTTTATGTAAGTTAATATCAAAGAACCCCCACTAGAAAAAGTTTAAAAATGCTACTGCCTGCGAGTATTATTAAATAAATCAGAATTTGATTATTTTGTTATCATTTATCATTTTGACATAATAAAATATTAAAATCGGTACTAAAAATTACCTCAATTATGATATTGGATTCTATTTTAAGTATCGAAGGTATCAAGGTATTGAATCGCACATTCCTACTAAAAATCAACATAATGTTAACTCGTATCCACTTGAGATACTCATAAATCCTGCGACACGTTTTCTATTGTATAGTAAATGAATATTAAACATATGTATACAGACATAAATATACGAAGAAACAATATATATCATTAGCACTACAGCTCTTAAAATAATATAATGACATCTATTGAATAAATAATATTGTACTTATAACCTCTAGGTTCTAGATTTTTTAACAGACTTAAATACATAAATAATTTGAGTTACAGAAGTATGGTAATAAATATTATGTATTTTAAAGAACGATAAATTATTTTATTAGTCCCTATAACATTATTTTTTTCTCAAATATAAGTATTTAAAATGGAAAATCAAATAAAATAATTTGTATAATGTAGTTCTTATACTGGATATATTTTAAATATATATAATATATGTCTGTATATTATATATATAAATAAGGGTGTCCTTTAAATTTATCAATTTTAATATTTCTTCAGTCTCAACGCCCCCCCCCCCAAATTTGTGTGTATACATAAAAACATAAGCTACACAAAGTTTTAGAGCGATCTATTAAGGTTAACTCGTGTCGACTTGAATTTGAAATTTGAGTACATTAATTCACTCGTAATTTAATGATATATTTTACATTTTTATTGATATCTCAGTTACATATAGGAAAATTTAAATTTGTTGCATAATATGTTTTAAATAAGATGAAATTGTCTATAAATTATATTCTTACATATTTTTTCTTATTTATTTTTATTTACAAAATATATTGACTGATGTATGAAAGCACTATTTTCTCAATATTGTATTGTACATTGTATTACAATACATTCATTACAATTGTTTTTTCAACGTTTCCTTCTTAGAGTCAAGGTATAGTCTTCTGTATTCTTGGACACAGCGTAAGAGCAACTCAAACGTCTTATCATCTTTAATTAAACTCCCATGAAAATCTTCCATAAGTTAAACTGCTCTTTCTGCTGTATCATTTAGTACGTTTAACTTGCATACAATTTCTCTTCCGTATAAATAGTTAATTTGAGTGTTCCATGTACTCGGATAATCATTCAAAAAATTAATACTCATTAGCTATTAGCTAATAGTAGTTCATTTTTTTACGTATAAACTTAAATTGGGGGGAAGGAGACTGAAGAAATATTGAAATTGATAAATATAAGGAACACCTTAATATATATATGCATAAGAGGTGTGTTCAAAAAGTTTCAGGACTATTTAAATTGTGCGCCAATGGAGTACCCGAGAGCTGTAGGATTTACATCCCTGGGTTCTGTGACTTCTCCTGAGAACATCTGTTTTTGTAGACTGTCCATAATCTTCTTTGTTTTGATGTCATCAATGTTTTTTGTAAAATATTTTTTTCGCATTTGGCGATTTTTAATAAATCCAAAAGAAGAACTTTGTTGAGGGGGGAAGAATTATTCCTCTAATTTTATTGACAGAATCTTGTTTGAGGAATGCAACGTGTTTCACATGACTTTTGAACATTAGATATATTATTATAGCTTGATAATTCTTTGTACATTTTATACAAATATTGTATATTGTATATTGCATTATACCTACATAGTACATATAGTAGGTATTTATGTATAGTACTATAATGTTTATAGTGTCATAAATCTGTGACTGTGACAATAATGTGTTTAAGCATTTAAGCATCTTATCTAAAAGGGGTTGTCTATTTATTAATTGTCGCACGAAACAATACCTAGGCCCTAGATGAATACTTGCAGTGGGGCTGTCCACTCTAGACAGCAGATACAGATTTACTAATTTGAAAATAATAGAAAACCAGTTTATTAGATTGCACGAGATTAGTTCAATTCTAATTTTCTAATTTTTAATAAATAAAGATAATACATTATTTCACTTATTTTGAATAATTTGTATTATTATATTCCAATGTTTTTTATTATATTTCAGATTACGGATGTTTATACTGTTGTCATTTTTCGTGAAAATTAATAAAATATTGCTGTTTTTTTTTCTTATATTAAATGTACAGGTGTTCTGCTCGGAAGGGAATAAATTATGGCCAAGTTACTATATAACTGAACATACCTAAGCATAACTGAGCATTAAATATTAATTTGGTAGTCATTACAATACTGATAAACAACACAACGGCACTAACGCATGATGAATGATTACGATACGGGTATAGGTAGCAAATATAGGGAGCAAATGTTGAAAAATGATCAGGATAAATAATGATAAAGATAAATGATATAACGGTCTGAAAACGTAATTACTGTATCCATCATATTTAAATTTGAAATATTTGTATACTACTATGATTAATTGTAAAATTGTTTCGTCTAGAGGCTTTCGGTCACCTCCATTCAATCGCTTCGCGAGCTTGTGTTGGACTTTAAATCGGAAATAAATTTTGATTTGTTATGCGTTTGTTAACGTCGGGTAGGCTTTTATTTCGTGTGCAGTATGTTCATATTATGTATGACCGGGTCGCCTTACTGAAAACGATTCTTATGGTTTTCGGATAACTATTTATCGCTGGAGGCCGGCGATCGTTTATTGATAACGCTTTCTTATATTTTCGTTTGATACTATGCACGGGCGAAACCTAGTGGGATCAGCTAGTTATATATAAAAATGGAATTTGAAAATCTAGATATACGGTAAAAACCGTCTTATTGCGTGACTGCGATAAATATAATAATTAATAACGTATTTTATAGTAAATTATTAATATTCTACAATGAAACAAAATAACAAATTATTTCTTTTACAACGTGAAACATCTAAAAACTTATACTATCAGTCTTGTAAATATAATACTTGTACCTAAGTTTGTTCCTGATAGGAAACGCTAAAGACTTAGTTCTTAGATATAGCCGTATGGGTATACTTAATTACTTACCATATTATGATAATTTTTTTCACTGTATAGTCGTTGGTTTTGTTTGTATATTATTTTTGTTATTTATAATAAATGTAGACATATTTTATATTATATTAGGTACTTAACTTTTAAATTATTAAAAGACAATGGGGAATACGAGAAATACGCTTATAAAACTAAACCGCTCTTTTGCATAACATTGTATCTACGTATTACGATTCATTAATGTGCCTCGAATAGTAATCATTTGTTCGACATCATAATATTATCGAGTAGTAGATACAACAGCGTATTTAGCGATTTGTCATTTACAAGTAGAATGGAATTCGCCTCTCCTTCATTATCACATTTTTTATTAAATAAGAAAAAAAATATGAAGAAATTTATTATTAATTAAATTATTATTTATTTTAAAATATAAAAAGAAGGCAGGCATAAAACATGTTTGGTATATTTAATAATAAAATGAATACAAAGGTTATTTTTATTCTTACATTAAAATTCGAAACTTTTAACTGTGAACTATTTTAGCATGCTATACAAAATAAATCATTTTCATATAATATTACTATTTATTGCTGGAAAATTTAAAAAAACCGTCAAAATATTATGGAAAATCAAATTTCGTTTTGGAAAATGTTATAACATTCAATTTTGTAGCTGATCTAGGCTGACTGGTCAGGTATATTTTTTTGTGTTTTTTATTAACAACATAAAATATGAACAATTATTCATTATTACATTACCTTTGGATAATTGTTAGTGTTTTATCCCAATTTTCGAAAACAGTATAAAAAATCATCGGTATAAGGTATGGAAAAAACCCTATCTGATAAATTTATTATCTGTGGTAAAAAATAAATTTATTTATTTTAGATTAGGAGAGCAGCTAAAAATTTATTAATTTTATTATGATGTATGTTTTTATTGTTTTTCTATCTATAAATAACTTTTCGAAAAGAAATCTGGCTCTATTGTAGAGAGTATAGTACTTTTTCTGGAGGGAAATTTTCTCAAGTTGGTGTATGGGGGAGGTTATTATCTTTCAAGGGGTTTTGAAACACTTTGGAAAAACCTGAAAGAAAAATAGTAGGTAAAACGGCAAATATTTACGGCACGCCGCAGCGTTGCTGATTTTATTGTTTTTAATATTTGCAATTCACGTTTTATACCAGAAATATTGTTCCAATAGAAAAATAACAACCGACCTTTTTGTTGAACTTTTGATCTAGGTGGCGAGTAAGAAAGTCGTTTTTTTATTTTCCTTGTAGTTTTATTAATAATTAGTGTCTTCAAAATGCATTTTTCATCTGCAATAACATTGCATTTTATTTGTCATACAAGTGTTTGTATCTCCAAAACTGAATTTAAAGGCTTTTTCGTTTGTTTTACAAATTTGATTTTTGCTAGTACGCCCGTTAAACAGACTGAAACGTGGCAAATAGGACGACGGTATCTTAGGATGTTATTATCCGAAAATCATTCGTAGAGTCGTTACACAATAATCTATATGACGCGAATTCTGTCGGTATGACTGAGATGAAACAATTCACGTGCGGATTGCGAAATCACGTTTCTACGAATACTCTGCCGGCGGGTGTGTGTACGTCCAAGCGAAATCGCTAAAATCCGATATGACCCAGATACACCACTTCGTGCGTCGTATAAACGTGAAATTCTGGTACGACGTTAGTGCGAGAATCCCACGGCGAAAATGATCATGTCCACTGAAACTGCATCATACCGGGTTCGTATTCTATTATAGCGGTCCTACCATTACACGTGAACAATTTCAATGGTCGTAAAAATCATATAGGTAATCCGAAAGGTGTTCGATTTCCTAGGAACCCAGATTTACAATTATAATGCTATATGATTTGGCCAACATACCATTACTGTTATTCAAAAAAAAACATTTCTCATTTCTCCAATATGAATATAATACACCTAAAACTCAAAATATATACCATGTTCTAGATAACAGTAGTTATAATAAATATTAAGTAACATTTTAATCATCTGTCTATGTTTATATGTCTCTTGTAGTAGGTATTATTTATGTTATAAGAATTAAAAGATAACCCTGGGCCTCCACACGAGTACCTTTCGGTGAGGCCCAGTAACCGTTAGTCCTATAATACAATATACGCGTTTCGGCGATATTGTTCACTGCAATCATTGAGCGATAATTGAATGTGCTTTTCGATAACCAGGTTACCGAAATTAACGAATAATTAAAAACTGTGATTACTGACCATGGGCGTATATCCAGGGGCCTCTCCAGGTCTTGATGATTGGGGGGAGAGGGCGAAATAATTTAATTTAATATTAATGATTGATAAGAAAAAAAGACTAACACATTTCGCATGTGGGTGGACCATTGTTATAGATCAGGAGTTGGGAAGGTAGGATATTGAGAGAAATTTAATGTACATCTGTACCTAAGCAAATTTATGCATTGCTAATAAAATTCTGAGCGGAGCTTGGTTAAGAATATTGTCCAGGGGCATCATCGGGTCAATTCCATGAGGGGGGATAATTTTTACTCTTAAATACCATCGCTTTGTTCAACAAAAACCTAAAACTTTTATGTCTAATGTCATTTCAACTAATATTAGTTTAGAAGACTGCAGATATATTGTACAAATACAGTAAAACAGTATAATTTAAAAGTTAAATTTATTTTTTTGACATTAAATAAATAATAATTAAAATAATGATAATATGAATAACAAATTAATACTTGTAATAATAATAATTAATAAAATTTAGATGACCAAGTCCAAAATACTTTTATTTTAAGCGTTTTGCAAGCGGTTTGATTAACAATATTTTCTATACCTATTAATGTTTTCATTTCATTGAATACCTATTTAAAAATGATAAGCCAGTTAGCCTCTGTTCAAAATTCTTTTTTTTTTACCACAATACGATTTTTAATGAATCTCATGTCAAATTATCAAACATTTCTGTTTGGTCTAACAATTTTATCCACAATTAAAATGTCTTTAAATTGCTCAACAATTTTACCATGTCAAGAAAAGACAAATATAAGTTTCTGCCCAAATTTCAAGTCTCAACGAATATTTTTAACTGAATTATAAAAAAAAAAACAAAATTGAAAATAATAAACGCATTATTTTCGTAAATTTTCTTACGTTTTATCCTGGATTATCTTGAAATTAAGGAAACTGCTTGAAAAATCAGAAATGACCTTCCTAAAATACCATCTAGTCAATATGATAATATTTTCTTTCAAAAAAGGTGATACACTTACATATTGAAGACAGACATTTTTGTCACAGTAAAAAAAAAAAACATTGTAAATCCAATAGGTACATTCTTCGCCACACTCAGAATATAAAATTTAAATTAAAGTAATAACTTTACAAATTGATTGTTTATACTTAGTTTTTCATAATTCTATCTCACCCTTGAGAGAATATTTATTGAAATTTATAAATGAGAAGTGTTTTATTCTTGATTTAATTACAGTATTTCTAAAATCTGGAATCATCTTTATGGCATTTGGAACCAGTTGCATTTGTACTTAAGAATTATGGATAATTTGCATAATATTAATGAACATCACACGGCTTACGAGGGTTGGGGGCAATCGCTCCCTCGTCTACTCTCAAGGACTCGTCTGGTATAGCTATGTTTCCTATTAGCGGGCGAGCCAAAACTGCTTCCGACCTTTTTTCGAGGTGGTATAAGTACATTCCGAATATTATTAACCCATTTTGAATCCGATTAATGTATTCAATGTATAAGGTACACATTTTTTTATTAATATCCAGTAAACTCAAATTTTAAATTTCTAAAATTATACAAAATTTACTACACTATATTGTACATTATTTCCCATAATAAGTTTAAGTCATTGAAGTTTGTGTTATTTTCAACGGTATACTTGAAAGTAGAGTCTAGATCTGGATGATATTTTATAATAATGAGCTGAAAACGTATACGCTACTGCTCGCTCATATTATTCGTTTTATCGAACATCAGACGGAGCTGTTTAATATATTTATTCTAAATGTCTGGTTAAAACCGTAATAGAACGATTATTATCCTTCCACGTCAAGAACATAATTTTTTCTCGAAGTATTCCAATATTAGAAGAAGGTGACTTGTTTTACAAAATTATGAAGGTGCATAGAACCTGAAACGTGGGCGCAAAAGCTAATAATAGACTCATATAATATGTATATGTCATTTAAGAACGGTAAAAAAGGTTGTTTAAGTTCCTCAGACTTTATTTGTCTGTATACTGATTGGCCCAACTGAAAAATAAGCAACGACTAAGAGAAACTGTAGGAAAACTTCCTTATAAGCGTTGATGATTGCCTTCTGAAAGTAAAAGGACGTAAAATGAAAGCTGACAAATTTACGGCGTACGATTTTATTGTTTACAGTTTTACGGTTTATGTTTTCTATCAGAAATATTGCTTCAATCAAAAAACGATATGAGACTCATTTGTTGCATTATGAATCTTATTGGTGTATTAAAGAAGTAATTTTTTGATTTTCCAAGTGGCTTTCATAATAATTGGGAAAAACGGGAAAATGTACGTACATGTATAAAAAAAACTTTGCTCCAAATCGTCTTTCGCTAACAATGGTTTAAAGTTGCTTACAGATATAAATTAAATAACTTAATGTATCCTAAATTTCCCACTTCCCACCTACAACAGTGGCACGCCCTCCCTAAGTATCGGCTTTTCTTTTAAATTTATTTTACATTTTACCGAAAGCACCACATAATACTTTTAAATATTTTGTCATATTCATATGAACACAAGAAAATAATTGTATTAACATTTTTCATTATTATTTACTTTGTATAATCTTGTTATTTAAGACTTCATTTTTATTTTATTTTTTTAGTCTTACTATATATATTTGTATTATTATTTGAGCAAATCTTATCATTTAATCGTCTTCTTATCTACTTATTTATTTATTATTTTATTTATGTCATGGTTAAATAATGAAGTAATTTAAAATAAAAAAAAATAAGTTTTAGTCTTATAATATAAGGTGAGTATCTTTCCACCCTTTCGTGAAAATAAAAAATCTGACAATGGATTATTTAAAGTGTACGATATAGTATGAAAAAAAGTTTTAGATTCTGAGCGGAGCGAACGACGTATTGGTTTTACATTGATATTTATTTTTAATTTTTTATGTGAACACTTTTTCTACTAGAAAACTTCCTCCGATTATCAAGTATAGCCACTTTTCCGAAAAAAAATATTCTCTGGGTGGTCTATTTTGAAATTCTCATTAATATTTGAGATAATGAAGAAAACCTGGTTTTTTAGGTTAAAAAAAAAATTGAAAGATTAAAAATAAGGTTGTCATTAGAAACCGTTTTTATTTATTTTTAAGTTTTTATAATTTTATAATCTTTTTTAAACACTCATTGTTGTCATGGAAACACACATTTTTGAAAAAGCAATTCTATAGACCGAGCTGTATTAAACTTCACTTAGAATCGTTTTTCGTTTGCAACGGTTATCGTTGCTTAAAGATATACATTAATTTTCCTTCTGTATCCTACCCTTTCAACTTCTCACCTACAACAGTGGCTGCATCCAAGTGCAAAGTATGTCAGTTAATTTTTTAAGATATTTGTTGATCTTTTTAAAATGTTGCTAAATAGCAATGTAGAGAGAAAACCACCAGGGGTGGTCCTCTGAAAACTGAGTAAAAACAGAAAATCTGATATACTCCGGTCGGTGAAAGAACGCTTCTCCTTCGCGTGTCTAAATGAATGAGCTTCGCCGTTTCGGGCCCAAATAATTGGAGCAAGATTTCTGGTAGAAAAATTGTTCACATGCAGAAAAAAAAGGACACACCATCATCGTCACAGAATCATAGTAGTAACCGTCATATTAAAATTTAAAATGAATAATATTCATTATAGTATAGGTACTATGTAAGTAAAAGCTAGCCTGCAGTTGCAGTAGGTAGTGTTTGTTTTCGGAAATAATGAACTACTGAATTATGTTTGAAAATTGGTGTGGAATGTGTGGAGGGCTATGCCCCCCACGGGTTGGGTTGAGTTCAATAATTGTAAGAAACGTTCATTTTTTTTATGTATTATAGTCCCTCCTTTTATTTTATAAATACGAGCAATACCCTCACCTACACGTAAGTAGCAAATAACAGGCAACAGCACACTGTTTACCAAAAACTGCGTCACCAAAACACGCCTAATATTATATTATTATTAAATTGTATCTAGTCCTGAAACTTCGAACGGTAATTTTTATTTTTTTGGAATTTTTCGTGACGACTGCGGATCTTATATATATTTTATAATTATTATTGTTGGAGGTTATTCGAGAATCGCAAACTCGGCGGCGCACGCCTCGAATAAAACTTAACCCTCATGCATTGCGTCGTGTTTATCGAAGACTCGATAAGTGTCAATCGTACAATAATTATAATAAAATCCTGTACCGCATATAAGTAGTATCTAATAACAATTTATAATAATTATAATTATATCAAAATAAACACGTGGGGACTGTTACTCAGTGGCGTGTCCAGGAATTTTCAATGAAAGGAGATGTAGCAAATGAGAATCGTGAATAAATCGTATTATGCGAATTGGTAATTTAAAAGCCAGATTCTAAAAAAAAGGCAATCTCTAACCAATACATCAAGCTTTATTTTCTCGTAACTTGGCTGAAATATATGTATAATTATTATTAGATTACTCGTATTTGTTTGTATTTTTAAGCCAATGGGAGGGGGGGTGTAACCACCCCTTTGCGAACGTCACTACTGTTACTCAATTTTGAATATTATTAACGTTCATTTTTTTTTTTAATAAAACACCTAATTAACATTTTTCTCGCATTATAATTTATTGACTTGATGAGTAGAATCTATTTTTTTGTTATACTTTAGTTTTATCTGAAGGTTTTTTTTTATGAGGCTATTTAACTTGATCGAGTTAATTATTTCCGTCCATGCCTTTGTACGATATATACTATTATTATAATAAAAATAATTGTATCGCGAAGATTTCAACGGATTTCGGACTCCGGCCGCGACAACGATGTCGTGGGTGGTCGTAACAGGGTCGCGGTGCGCGCGTTTGTACATAATATTATTATCGTATCGATTGGACGGCCCCCTCTAGCCCCCCTCACATGTTTTTACTCTATATAACAGTTTGTCCGCGGGGGGAAGGAGGGCGCGCGCGTCTGAGTGCCGCGGCGAACGCCATCAACGGCGGCGGCGGCGACGACGACGACGACGACGACGCGAACACCGGTAGGACGCGCGCGCACGCACAACGTACCTAGCCCACGTCCAAAGCGGTACGGCGTGAGTTAGGTCGCGCGGGCTTTGTGCACATACTTGTCTGCGGCCGCGTGTTGTTCGGGTGGTGGCGCGTGCGATGCGATCCCGATCGTGGGTTACCGGTGGCACGACGACGACGACGACAACGATCGCGACAGCCGCAGCAGCCGACGACGGAGAACGCGACGGGCAACAACGTCCCGACGACGACGCTGCGACGAAGACTACAGCGACCGCAGCAGCGCCCGGTCACCGACACCGACGTCGAATCGCGGCCCACTGGCATGGCCACGGCCGACGTCCGATTGCAGCATCGATAGTAGTGGACTATTACGACAGGACATCACGTTGCCGACGCACCGGCACCACTGCCGAATATTATTACGCTTCCGCCGCCGTTAGTATAATAATAATTAGAGGCCGGAATTATATGCATTTAAAAATTATCAAATACGATGCAGATATGCATACAAAAAGTGGCTAAATATGCAATTATATGCATTATATTATACTTAATAAAATATGTTTAAAAAACAATAAAATACCATTTTGCACCAAGAATAAAAATATACTTAGTAATAATTTATTACATATTAATATATTATATTTTTTGAAAAACATATCTGAAAACCTATCAATAAATTTTCAAAATAATAAAACTAAAATCGCATGCTTTTTACCACACAAGATTTTAAAATATAACGACACATCTCATACACGACAAGAATGATAAACGAATTCATAAAATGATAACACCAAGACATCCGTTATTATGAGCCATAGGTTTGAGCTCCGATTTCATACACTGTGGCAAATATAACAATATTTTAACAAAATTCCTCTAAGAAACAATGTCAACAACTTTTTTTCTAAAGTACAATTGATTTATCAATAATAAATACACATTATATGCATTTATGAACTAATATGCAATAATCAAAGTCAAATTTGGTATTTGAATTCGGTGTGATATGAATTGTAGACATTTAAAACCTCCATCGACGTGCATACACTATGTACAAACATGGAAATGCATATAATTCCGGGGCTCTAATATTAATAAATAATAATATTATTATTATTTTTGTTTTTTTTTTTTTTATCGCAAAACGGTGGACACTGTGTCACGAATTTAGCAGACAAGTTGACGTCGAATGTATTATCGTTTTTGACAGGACGCCTTTAAGCAATAATAATTAATGTATAGGTATATTTTAGAAACGTTCTGTCGATATTTTTTTTTTCCATTCCAACAGTCTTTCACCGTGATTATTTACCACGGCATTTTACCGTCAACGTATATAATTTGCTCGTACATACTAATCGCCCGACAGGTCAAAGGTTATGTGAGGTTAGGGTTAGGGTCGTTCGAAGTAATACGATACGCGTATCAATTCTTCAAAGGGACAACATTTCGAAGTCGAGTCCTTCGATTACCGAGGCATGGAAAACATAACTAGGCCGACTGATATTACTGTGCATAATATACGAGAAACGTGGTTTTGTCGACGTCGACCGTGGAATATTTCACTCGACACGAAAATATAAATATACCGTCAATATTTGCTCGTTTTTCTTTGTAGTATTTTGTTCGAGATGTGAAAACAACAGCAGCCGTCCTGTCAATATCAGTTAACGCTAAATGTCGAATACCCGCGAGTCGTTTAATATTATTATTCGCCCAATAGTTCGCCCAAACAATTATTTTTCTTCTGTAACTTACCCACCCATAATTAGTTAATTATTTTCACCATAAATTAATTAACTTACCTAGTTTATAGTTTCCGTCGTAAAAACTCAACTATATGTACAGTTTAAGTCCCACCTAAGTTATGCTTAGCAGAGAGTAGACACTCAATATATTTTTATATTAAATACATAGTTGACCTAGTTAGTTCGTTAAATAAATGATACCATTGGCTTCGTTTGGGAACAAACGTATGTATCATTGGTTTTCAGACTTCAGATCACAGGTAGACAAAAACTGATTAGCTGATCGAGTATCATTTCTATATTGAACTTTGATTATAGCTGACTTGATTTGAAGGCAAATTAATGAGTAGGTTTTTTTTTTGTCAAATATACATTTATTTATTACTGTAAGGATAGGTATCATAATCGCATTGCAATATAAAAACATAACTTACTAATTAATATTACTAAAATATTGAATATTTTTGACAAAATTTGATTTAATCAAATTATTTTTTTTTTCGTAAACTCGCTGAAAATTTAATATCCACACAATCGAAATTCGTTTGTTAAAATTACACGTTTGGTTAAGGGTTTTTTACCTATAGACAAAGTGACTTCATACACGTGTTCACCGGTGTATTGATAACGAGTTGGTTTAAATATAAAATAAATATGTTTTTCGATTGGATACAGGTATACGAGTACTTGTTATGTTTTTAGGTCATGGTTTATATTTCAGTCAGGCATCCGCCGTCAGATTTTTCGCACGGCCACCATTTCCCCTGGCCTTTTAAACGTTTCTACAGCGTTGGTTATCGAATTACCCATGTCATTTAACCCATCAAAACAATTTGGGACGGCAATATATTTGTTTGCGATGGTGTAATTGCAGAATTTATATTATAAAAATGTTAAAGAAAACTGCAGCGGGAGAACGCGTCGAATCTAAATTTTATAGCTTTTGAGAGGGCCGATGAAAATAATGAATTATACTTTCTTTTCTGCGAGTAATACGATACATTTCTCGGACGGGATGGGAATTCGCTCTAAAAGTCTTAATTATCCATTTGCATACCTACTATATAGTTTGGAAATCGGACGCGTGTTATACTTGCTGCATTTTAAAGATGTCGTTTTTCAAATTACTTGTTTTAAAATTCGATTATGAAACAAGCAATAGCAGTTTGACGCTGAAAGAGCTTAACTGTAAAAATCACTTTCGATTACAAAATAAAAGTGTTTTTTTCAAAGCAATAAGCTTATAGAGGTGGTATTTTTTAATACGATAAGCAGATATGTCATTCGTAATAATATTATAAATCGTTATTATTATATTTTCCTAGTATACAAAGTGATTCCTTTATCACGAACCAGCGAAGATAACTATACAAAGATCTCGAAGAATTTTAATTTTTGTTTTTTTTTTTTTTTTTGACAATATGTTGCATATTTATGTACCATTTTTTCGAATAATTGAAACTATAATAATATAGACTACACATATCATCGAATATTTTGATTTACAAATAATAACTTATATATTTTAACTCGCTATACAGAAGAAAAATAATGCTGTATAGATTATATGTACCGTTTATCCGAGTTATACCTGCCGGTTGTCTATGTATACTAGTTAAAAATTTAGCTGGGAAGTGTAGGAAAGGATTGAATCCATTTAATATCCGTATTTAAATATCCCTGTATTTATATTTTTGATTCCAAATCTATTCGTATTGGTTTTACTGTGAAATGTGTTTCGATTTAAATAATTTTTCCCCAGTCTTTTAATGATTTGTCTATCAAAAACCTTGCTCTGATCTTCGTGTGTAGCATTTTTTCTGAAAGCAAATTTTGTCTAAATGATTTTCCTTGTAGTTTTCTAAATAGTTGGGAAAAAACGGAAAAATGTATATACAATACCGTTTTCGTTATTTTTGGTTTAAAATGATCGTAGAAACATTTTCATAGAAAAAAAAATAAATATTATCATAAAATATTATTTATATTAACTTTTGCAAAACATTTTCTTGGTTTTTGAGCTATTTCTTCAGCCATTTGAAATTTTCTAATTTGTTTTAGTATTTATTTGGATACAAATATTTTTGCCTGGCTAATATGTTTGGAAATTGAACACAAGGTTCATCTTAAGTTCCACTTAGTGGTTAAGAAAAAGTTGATCGTAATTTAGTAGTTACTTTTCTAAAGGTTTTAATTTAAAATTTTAATGTAAATTCTATAAAAGTCACTGAATTTCTAAACATATACTGTGTTTAACCGAACTTTGATCGGAATCGTTTTTTGTTTATAATGATCAAATATCGAATATTTTATATGTATCCTACCATTTCAATTGTCTACCTATAACACTGACATGCTCGTCTGTAGTGTATATCAACACTTTTTAATAATTTTATTTTTAGCGCAAATGTTGAAAAGGGCTACTCAATTACAAATACGTTACTAACCGTGTAGGTGCATCAATGATAACAAGAATAATGCTTTAGCATTTTTTTTGGGGGGATAGACCTATTATACTGTTTTTTTTTTATGAGAACCTTTGGTTCTACGGAAATGAGTAAAATTAGTATAATTTAGCAAAGCCAACAATATGCCTTTTTTTTTTTCACTAACTGTCGTCACCGACTACATCATATGATTTTATGTACGACAGCAGTCGTATTGTAGACACGGTTCAACAATACTGAATGCGCCTATTTTTAAACAGTATAATATATTTCTCTAAAATATATTGTAAATCCATTTCCTTGCACATCTGTGTTCATCAATGAACGTTTAAAGATCCGAAACAGAATTTTATATTGACACTTCATGTCGCGTTCGTTTTCAGATGACCTATTTGCGCGCTTGTATTGGCGTGTTCGGTCATATAATTTAATAATGTACTGTATACGAGCATCGACGATTGGATTAATATCGCTTAGGTATGTGGAACGATATCCATACTTAAAATTATAGTGCTACTAAATAAGTTATAGCAATCCGTTTCGGATACTCGGACGCAAAATGCGGCGGTGTGTCTATTCCCCGAAGAAACGAGAAAACCGAGCCCAATAAACGATTAAAATCGTTTCCTGTCGGCATATTTAATTATTGTGAGTATTATTGCTGAATACAGGCCTGATACGAGCATTTAAACACATATAAGTAAACTTAAGTTTTGCCGCTCCTTATTCATCTAAATATTACGTTTTTAAATGTTACCCCTGAAAAATGACGCTCTAGGCGTGGGCCTATGTTGCCTAACCCTTGAGCCAGGCCTGGCGCAGACCTTAGGACGTAATCAAATAAAATTATAGTTACATTCGAAAGGATTTTTCACAACTATGCGAATAACTTTCAAACATGTTTAAATGTATATTTGAAGAAAATTCGGTATAGTTTTGGTAATTATCATATTATATATAAGGCCTCACGTGATTTTGTAATATGTTTTTATTCTTTTTATAACTACGGCCGAATATTATTTTTTATTTCGATAGTACAACATTTTCGACATTATTTGAATAATAATAATTATAAATTATATCTGAAAAAACATTTACTAAACTCTGGCCACAGTCGGTCGGCATAATACCTGTTCTTGTATAAAAATACAATACATATTTAATGCTGACCATAAACGGCTAGCATTTCATATTATTATACTATATTTACAAACGGCAGTGCCAATATTATTGTTGTGTGCATACTCGTCCATCTAGGTCGAGTTTTTTTACTTTTTTTTTTTGTTCAAGTCCGTTATTTCGACGGCAACTGCGGGACGGTCATTTCCCCCAGTATCAGGTAAATAGCCGCGGTCTTTGAAATAATTAAAACACAATGTTATGTACATCACGAGGTTGTGTATAGGTACTATGGTAACACGAATTCGAATACTATGAATGTCATTTGGTTGTTTTTTATTCTCATAAATCGGAATATAGTTATCCGTTCCGTAGTCTGCGACCAGTTACAATACAATGCTGCAACGGTTTCAAAACTTCCAAAATTGCCTGTGGTTAAAATCTACTTGTTTTAGATTCTGAGCAGAGTGACCTACATTTACAATGATTAGTTTTATTTGTTTCTGTAAACAATATTTCTACCAGAAATGCCGCTCCGTTTTACAATGATAGCATTTTTTCTAAAACGAAATCTTACTGGAGAGGTACTTTAAATGGGTCATTTTTTTAATTTCCCAAGAATTATCATGAAAAATGGGGAGAAACGGTAAAATTTACGAAACGTATTATTTACAAATCGTAAATATTACGGTCTTTCAAAACATGTATAATCGAACACCGCTCAAAATCGTTTTTCGTTAAAAATGATTAATCGTTACGCAGATATGCATTCAATTTAGTGACCAACCTATAGTGCGAAGTATGTCCGTTTGTTATTGTTTTTTTTGTTTTGTTGACTTAGACTCGAGGACTTTTTTTTCTGCTCATAAAATGATTCTAATTAAAACAGCGACCAATTAAAAAAACTCATAACAAATGATGCCGTGGTATTTGCATTTTTAAACAACTATGGTGGGTATACGGAAGTCCGATAGTGTCTCTCGAAGATGGATATTTTAATTTTTTTATTTCTAAGGATTCTTACTTGAATTTTGGACTGTATGATTTCTCTGGTATATGTCTTGATTCCTGAGGGTACACGGGGAGAACATTACTTAAATTAGTTTGTTTTTATAGCTAATAATAGAAACCCGCTCCTATTAATGAACTCCGTTCAGAATCGTTTTTCGTTGGCCATGATGCGAATTATTCCCGTCCGGATTTTTAATATTATTTATAATCCAGTTGTTTTAAACATGTGACCGTTTATTTGGATTTAAGTTCAAATATTCTCATCATAAACCACTGCTAAGTAGTCGCTGCAGTGTACTTCATTGTTTCTATATACTTCTGCAGACTGTGCGGTAAACTTAATGCGTCTACATTCCGTATTGATTGTAAATATGCTCCCACGGGTTCTTAGAAACGTATAAATGGCACTGATCACCTATATGAATTTATATAGGTTGTGCAACGGTTAATGATCCCGAGTCTGTACACACTCCATTATTGTAACCGTTTGGCGTCTGCATATACTTTAAAAAATTAAATTTGATAGGACCGTTTAATTACTATAAATCATGATTTAAACCAAATCGGTTTGAGAATATTGTAACACACGTATTTTACATGTCGTAATACGACAAATGCCGTTTTTTTACTCCTGAAGCATCGATCGATAGTTATGACAAATTCCAAAACTTTTATAATTCGATTTGTATATAATAACGCGATTGATGTGTGGGTACCTATGTTTAATTGGTTTTACATATATTTATTTTATTATGTATCCAGATAAAATAATTATTAAATATTTCAATAAATTATAATAACATAATTTAATTACAGTTACTATATACCTATCTCTAAAAATTTCAACTAACTTATAAGATAATAATAAAAAAAAAAATGATATTTTAATCCCATTATAAATCGTTATAGGGGACAAAATAAATGTCCCTTAAATGAAAAATTAGTTGACGTAGAACTCGCCTGTACTGTATGCGTGACCGTTAGGTATTATTGGATTCTTTTTTATTTATTTTTTTTTATTATGTTGCGAGTGAATATCCTTTATAATAATATAATGAAATTGATGTAAAGTTATCGATTTGATTGCAGAAAAAAAAAATTGAAAAATTGATTTAAACATCATTAATTATCATTAAAAAAAAAAAAGCTTTATTCGTATAGGTCTTTGCTCAAAGAAAAGTTTAAATTCAATTTTGAATTTCATTCTTCACATTATATTTTCGTTTAAGAAAATATATTTATCGTATAGGTATTTATAGTTTATATACTTTCATAAAAACTCGAACTAACTATAATTTTGAAATAACAATGAAATTATTATTTTAGGGAGAGAGTAAGATCGGAAAAGAGGTGGTTGGATGCTTGGATGTGATTGAGAATGATACGAGGACAGCCTGTGTATGCAAGGTAGGAAATCGGGTCAAGTGGAAGTGTAGAACAAGAGCGGTCGATTCCAAATAGTTAGGACAAAGTTTAAGGAAAAGAAAAAAAATAAAGAAACGTAGGAAAAAAAATAAAATCGCATGTTGCTATACCTAGTTAAGTATAATTATTTAATTTATTGGTAATTAAAAAAAAAGTATTGTAAGTTATAACACAATATTCACCAAATGAATTATGAAAATTAAAAACTGAAATGTCTTCGATACCTACATGATCTCTTGTATTTTTTTTAGTTTTATAATATATCTTGCAGGTCCTAAAACACATGGGATTTCAGGGGCACACTTTTTAATTCAATTGTTACCTTTAACGGATTCTCATACCAAAATAAAAACCTGTGGGGGTTGTAGCGCCCAAAATTCTGGAACGAATGCAGTATAACTCCCAAATGATTTTTTTTACTAATATGTGTGTTTTTTCATGTTCAATTTGATGGTACTTTCAAAAAAAAGTCGCTCAAACTTCATTTGGAAGTTATGGTCAAAAAACTTCAAAATGCTCGATTTTTCTAAAAATCGTGTTTTTAAGTTTAAAATACCAAAAATTTATATTTTTAGATTTTTTTTATAAATGGTAGTTATTATATGCTTAACATTTTGGTGTTATCAGAATTCACCCATCGTACTTATTCTTTTTATGTATTGACAATAAATCACGTCAAACCTAATTATAATGTTATTTCAATAATTTGCTTATTATAGTAAATCAAAATTGACTTTTTGGACTTGTTTTTTATTTAGTGTGTAATAACATAAAAATTTTTTGGTCAAATCAGAACTAATTAATATTTTTTGGTTTGGAAGAAATAGTGGAAAAATGCATCTTTTTTTAATGGATGTATAAACATCAACTTTTGAAAAATAAAGTTTATTTAATACTGTTTTATTTTTTTTACTTTCTGAGGTCAAAATAATTAAAAAAAAAACCTCCAATGAGGATAGAGGTGGAGGAATGGTGAAATTAATACAACGATTATAACGTCAAATTATTGTTATTTATAACTAGGGCTATGGGATTTTTGTAAGAAAGTGCATTTTTTTTTAATGATTAGAAAACACAGCTTTGTAAGTAAATAATTTAAATTATGTAACAACAAATCCATTTATGCAACTTTTATTTTTCACTTTTTTGCATTTTTTGATGTTTTTGCCTTTTTTGGTCATATTTTCTTTTTTTAGTTCATTTGCCGATATTTTTGATCAAATTCCGTCAATTAACATTTTTGAAAACATTTTTTTTTGTTTTAATAAAATAAAGACAAACCTTTTTTTTAAAAAAGTGTTTCAAGTGAATAGAATTATTAAAGAATTAATCAATTTCAAAATAAAAATTCAAAATTCGATCAACATTTTTATAGTTTTTTTTATTAAATAAATAAATTTGTATGCATATAATATACTAATATCAATATAATTATAAAAAGTAAAAACCATTTTAAGTGCATTTTATACTATAATTTTTGCCATTTTAGTGCGTTTTTTGCATTTTAAGTGCATATTTTATTGTATTTTTTGACATTTTGAATGCATTTTTTAACGGTTTTTAATACATTAAATTCACAGCCCTATTTATAAAACAATAATGAAAAAAGTTTTCCATTTTTTTTTTTTTTTTTTTTTTTTTTTATGAGAATTCTTAGAATAATCCCGACATCTCTATACAGATCCGTCAATACAATTAATTTTCAATAACTTGAAACCTAAAAAATAACTAAAAATCCCTTAACATTTTCACTCAAATAGCTCATAAATATCAAAAAAATATTCGTTAGTTCTGATTTCACCAAAACTTTTTTATATTATTTCACACCGAATGAAAAAAAAAAGTACAAAAAATCAATTTTGAGTTACTTTAATAAGCAAACGATTGTAATAATATTATAATTAGGTTTTATGTGGTTTTTTAACAATAACATAAAAAGTAAGTACGATAGATGAATTTTGATTTCACCAAAATCTTAAATGTACAGGCACCATTTCTAAAAATAAAAATTCCAAAAATATATATTTTTGGTGTTTTAAACTCAAAAACACGATTTTTTTGAAAAATCGACCATTCTGAAGTTTGGCCATAACTTCTAAATGAGGTTTGAGCGACTTTTTTTAAAAGTATCACCAAATTAAGCATGCAAAACACACATTTTAGAAAAAAAATTTCGAAAAAATCGCTTGGGAACTAAACTGCATTTATGTCACACAAAATAACTAACTACTAACACAACTAAAAGTTCGTGGATATATAATATCTATAACCATGACCGTGGTTGAAGTTTATAATATTTGTTATCAATATATTGAAATAAAAATGTATAATACATTTGTGTTCAAATTCTAGTGTTTGTTATTTTTACAATTACAACTAAAAACACGGTTTAAAATTTCGGATACACTTATGTAATTCAGAGGAAAAAATTCAGAAGACACAAAATGGGTTAGGGGACACAGTATTTTAGGCCATCATATCTTGTATCTTTTATGTTATCATGTATCAAGATAATATTTCTTTAGTGTATTTTGTCCCACCATGGTGTTGGTAGTTAGTTGGTTTTATCGTGATCATCTTTCAGATGCTTTTGAGTTATGGCATCCCTACTTGGCGCGTGACGAGCTTAGACTGGAGCGAGTTCAGAATAAATTTCTATGTTGCCTTCAAATTAAAAATCAATCATTCCATCCATGATTACTCACTTATTTCCTCCACGCTTCAAATTCCTACAATAGCCTCTCGTCGCACTGGAGCTGACCTTCATTTTATATCTTCACATCTCGGGGATTTATTGATTCTCCTGATCTCCTCTTTTCTATATCGTTCCGTGTTCCTACCCACTATACCAAAAATAGTTCCCTTTTTCAATTCCCATACCATCGTACCTCTTATGGGTTTAACCACCCTCTGCACAGAATTTTACAGAGTCTTAATTCAGCCTAGTTTTTTCGTCAATAACTTTCATCAATTAATGTTTTAGCTTATCATATTGTATAATTTTATATTGATATTGTTTTGTCTATGTTATGTACTATATTTAAATTAATGTCTGTTATGGCGTAAATAAATAATAATAATTATTATTATTGTTTAATACGCGTTCGCATCATAATACAGCGGTTCCATTTTTAAACGCGTTTGGCCAATAATAAAGAGCCAACGTGGACGATAGGAACAATAATTATTAATTATTAACAGCGCAGTGTTTGTTTTTTTTAATATGTTCATTGCACGTGTTCATCGTATTGTTATTATTATAAACGAATTCCGTATACTGCGGCCGAACATATAATATACAGAGCGATCCTCTTATCATGAAGCAGTACAATAATTTATAAAGATTTTGATTGAATTTTACTTTGCTTTTATTTCATATGCATTACGGGATAGTTTTATTGATTTTATTTACAACAAATTCACAGATTTACTCTTCACAGATTATACTGTACACATTTTTAGAAAAATGTTTTCTTTTCGAACGTGTGTTTGAATATGTGGATTGCTGTTTGAACATTATGCAAGTTGTGGTATAGTTTATAGTTCGGTTTACTGTTTACAGTATCTATACGGGACAAGGCCACAAGGGTATATAACTTTAGAAATGTAATCAACCAAACCATTAATAAATCTTTTCATAATATATTATAATATTTGAAAATATCACCATCAAACTAATTCAACATCTTTGTATGGATAATCGTTAGTTCGTGGTAAAAAAAAATACAATCCTGTATAATCATAATTAATAACGAATAGCGCAATATTATTGCACGTGCGTATTAGCTCACTTATTTAGTCATATATACACGATTACAACTGAATTCATTGCTCAGCAAATTAGGTATATACTCAGTCGGTCAGTCACTGAAATCGCCATCAAAGGATTTCAGAGCGTTTATAAATATCAACGTTGTTTAAAAATTATGTTATTTATAATATAATATTTTATTGTTTCAGTGTATCGTTTCCAGAGCGCTCAGCAACAATGAGTCTAAAGAAGAAACCCAAAGAAGACGACCACGAAGCACTGGCAGGAGAAGAAGCTGCCACAGGTGATTCGAATGACGATATTTTAATATAAAAATTTAACTATTGAAAAAAAAAAGTTAACCATCGTGTAAAGTGATGAAAAATTCTTCATGTACATACTTTTTCGTTGAGTTATTTACAAAAAAAAAAAAAAATTACCTATCGACTTTTTGTTTATGTTTCGTGAATAAAATGTGTATACAACGAAGCCAACAATAATAATACAAATGTTTGTAATATTATATTTTAAAACAATTCCATCATATAATTTATTATTAAAATCGTATATAAAAACAAAAACAAATCAATAATAATAATAGTATAATAACTATAAGGCTGTGGGTTTGTAGGAAATATCTTTTTTGTCCTTTACAAGACACATTTTTTTTAGTAAAAAGTTCGAATTACTATACGTAATAATGAACTCTGCTTTGAAACTTTTATTTTGCTTTTCTTTGCTGTTTTTGCTTTTTTCGATTTTTAGATCATTTTAGGTCAATCTGACCTAACCTACCATTTTTATGCATACTGTGGGATATGTTTTCGTTTTGTTCCAATATACAATAAATACATTTCTAAAATACTTCTCATAGGTCGTTACTTGTAGGTATAAATTATTACCTCATTAAACATTTTCTTCTCTGAAAATATGTATCTATTCCAAATAGGTGTTAGTGTAAAAGGATTTTAAGTGTTTTTTTTTTTTTTTTGCTGAAACTTTTCATGACATAAATATACCGTTCTAGTAATATCCAATGAAATTATGATTTACGTACATTTCACTGTGGAAATTAGTATACGATAACGAATGAACTTACAGAGGATCCCGTTGGAAATTAAATTATAATTATTCACGACAATAATTGTTTTATTTTTTTAAATTTTATTTCTGTCTACCGTTTGCCCGCGTATTATCGTTTCTGTATCGCTAAGACCCGTTATTACGACATCATGGCGGCACGACAGGCGTATTGTAACGACGATACTCGCGGCCAATATTTCATTTACTTGTATATTCAGCTCGTCAGGTCCAATTCATCCGTGTCATCTACACTGACGCCAAATAATAAATTCTCGTTTTTCATAATACAGGATGATCAGCACAACGTAAGACACTCATAATCTCGGAAAGTATTAACATTTTGCGGAATTTGTTTTTTTAGAATGTTCAAAAAACATAGCACACAGCTCTAAAATGACACATATTGCCGCGCCGCCAAACGAATAATGTTCGACTACACTACTACTACTCTAATTTTACTCAAAAAAGTATAATGGCTTTTTAACGGGTCGACGGAAATCGATTATTTCAATAACAAAATGTATTCAACTAAACTTGTTTATTTATTGAATTTTTAATTTAGGTTGCTATTTTAAAGTAATTGAGTAGTGGTTTCACCTAATACCTGCTAAAATAACGGCGAGAAAAAATAACGGTAATGTAACATTTTAGAGTTGTGTTTGGTTTTTAAACGTTTCAATAAATAAATTTCAAAAAAAAAACGATTACTATTTCCAAGATAATAGTGCCTTACGTTACATGTTATATTCAATCTGTGTATCCACCTATTTTTATAATATATAAAACAGCGTACGGCGTCCGATATACGGACTGACGGTCAAGTATGTATATTATTTTTATTTATCGTTGTCCACCACCCATCCCCGTTCTCACCGACACCGACCCCGATCGCGGGGGTCAATAACACGTTGGTTCTTTTTTTTTTTTTTTTTTTTTTTCATTGTTGTTGTTTTCCATTAATAAATCCATAATGTTTTAAAGGGCCGGAAATAAATAAAGCTGCAGGTTTCCACGGTGTAATGTTTTATTGTATACATTCGCCCGTTAACTTTGATGATTCACCGGTCGATCAAAGTATATTTATATATATATATTAATAATAACAATCGCGATATATCGACCGCTGGCTGTATTTATTTACACGTGGCGGACGGGCCGGGCGAATAAATGGCATTTAAGACCGAGCGTATATACACGACAGACCATTGCCAATGTCAGCGTACTACATATTTTGTAACACGCATACATAGTATTATATAGTTATACTTACTGTAATATGCGAGTACTGTGCGTTATACATCAGCTGTCACTGACCTTCGGCCGTGTCATCAGGTTTAAAAATACTCGTTGAGACACATAACCCTAATGAACGTTTCCCCGTCTGACTTTTACACCTATACACCACAATAATAATATAACAATAATAGTAATGTGTGTAATGTTAATTTTCGCGTTTGTTAATTTTCGCGACGGTTACAGTAATAATTATCTATAGTTTTACGCGTGGACATGCGTAAAATCGTATTTTCCGTAATCGCGTACGATGCGAATGTGACGAAAAAAAAAAAAAAAAAGACGTCGATCCATATTCGGCAAAGAGTCTCATATTATTATATTATTAAAATGGTTCACAAAAAACTATATCGAATTATTTTTCAAAGTGTACTGTCCGTTTTTATTGGTTGCGAAATAATTATTGTTGTTTTTAAAAATTTACTTTTGTTAATTATTGTTGAGGGCAAATACCTTAAGTACGTGAGTTTACATAATACGATTATATGTCTACGTAACTATCACTATTAGTTTGTGTTTATACAAAATTTTTAATGTCCGGGTTTTTTTTTTTTTTTTTTAGAACGTTTCAATGAAAAATCATTCAAATATAATTTACACGTTAGTATACTAGTTTAGATGATGAGATATTATGTATAATAAATTTAAAATACACTTGCGTACAATTAATTTTACCATAAATTTAGGTATATTTTTTAGAGGAAATATGTTTTTGTAATTAAATTCGGCAAAATAGAAAGGTCTTAAAAATATTATTAGGTAAATTAAAACAAATATTTTAAATTTTAAAATACATTACTATAATATTAATATTATTTATATTCCATTTTGCTTATAAGGAAAACTGTAAGCATGAAAAATAATTACTTTATGATATAAGAATAAATTCAAACAATTAAAAAATTATATTCTGACAGCAATTTATATTATCGCACAATTTGAGTAGTAAAATCTGTCAGTATCGGACATAGTACGTATAATTGTTATCAGGAAATATAAACAATTCTTGCTTGCATTTCTGCTGTATGTCACACAATCAATAACAAATAAAACAATAGTGTGTACCCAGTTTCATAATACGACTCGTCACGGTCGTTCAGAAATATTTATCTATAAATATTCATTATAATAATTTCATGCCGGTCATTATTTTATTTATTCGTACGAGTGCTTATTGATACACACAAATAATGCATAATTAATATTATTGTGCATTTTAATTTACAATCATATCCGTGGATTTTGACACATATTGGGTACTGTACGTAAATTTAAACGACTAGACGAGATGACAATAAGATGTGTGTAATATTATAATTTAATAATAACCTATAAATAACTCTATAGTATTCAAATTTCGCTTTTCTTTCTTATAGAGATCGTTGCAGGTATGTTTTTGTCACCAATTTATTTTTACAAATTATTATGTTATTTTGAGTTGACGTAATTCAACTAGGACAGAATTCACGTGGATGATATGACTTGCTGAATCCACGTCATGTCCATAATATCAGTAAATAGGTAGTATTAGAGTGGACACTAGACATAAATTAGATATCCAGTTAATCTTTTATAAAGCTTTTGAGCTTTTGAGCTTTACTAGTTAATTATTTTTGTCGTTAATTAAATTACCTTTATTAAAGTTTAGTTTTCGTTGTGAAACTTAATTTGTTATAATTAGTTTTTATAAACATCCATCATGGTAATATAGTTCACCGGTTGAAAACGAATGATCGAATTTTAAAATTTAACTGAAGGTTTTTTCAGCCACTCGGCTTAACTTAATCAAGTTGATTGTTTTCATTAACTAGTCCACTCAGTCTCCATAAAATATTAACTAGTCCTTGCCATCCGCGTTGTTAGTTGATAGTCAGATATGGGTGACCTGCACCCAGATTAGACAAACATCGTTTTCGTTTCTTCAATATTATACAATGTAAAGATTTTAATGTTATAAAAAAATAAAAAAACTTAATTATACCTAATATTTAATGTACGTTTGTATAGATGGTCAAAACTATATTCTGGTCCCTCCGGACGGCGGATGGGGCTGGCTAGTGCTTTTGGGAAGTACAATGGTCAACATGTTAATTCCAGGCACGCTTAAGTCATTTGGGGTACTGTTCGTGGAATTTACCGAAGCGTTCCACGCGTCAGAAACTGCGGCTTCCTGGATACCTGCCATCTGCTACTTCCTCTACTGTTTTCTAGGTGAATATTGTTCTCTACACTAATATGCAATCTGCAATTGGGTTTAGCTCCCCCACCCCACTCAAACACAACCAAATCTCCTCCCCCTCAAATCAAGTCCTTATTAGGTAACTAAGTAAATATTAAGTATATTTCAGGTGTGGATCCAGATTATGATAACGGGAAGGGGAGGGGGTGATTTTTAATGCTCTTATAAGGTACAAATTTATAATAAGTTCATTGACGAATTAAGCTCAGAGTATATTTGTGTTAAAAGTGTTTAGGAAAGTGATCGCAAAGTGAGGGTGGGTCATGGACCCACCACTGATATACATAATTATTACTATGGGGCCATGGGAGAGTTGAAGTGGGCTAGTTATTAGTGATTTGCACCTATGATTATAAGCGTTCAAAATTGTTTATGAACATATAATTTTTAAATGAAACAAGTTGTATTATAGTCAATAGCATTAAATAATTTAATTTAAATGGAATAACTCCACATTTCATAAGAGTGATTGAAATTTTTAAAATACATTTTTTTTTAAATTTATCTATATATTATTATTATAATAATTTTGTGGATTTTAAAATCGATCAGAATATTATATTTGATTTTAAGATGAATACATACATTTCAAAATCACTTTTAGATTCTAAGTGGAGGAAGGTATGTATTGGTTTTACAATGATGTTTATTTTGTTTTTTTATGTAAACACTTTTTCTACCAGAAATCTCACTCCGATTATCAAGTAGAGCACCTTTTCTGAAAGTAAATGTTCTTTGGGTGGTACTTTAGAGAGGCCATTTTTGAAATTATCGTTCATATTCGAGATAATGAGGAAAACCTGGTGTTTTAGGTTAAAAAAGATTGAAAAATTAAAAATAAGGTTGTCATTGGCAAACGTTTTTTATTAATTTTTTGTTATTATTAAGTTTTTATTTTAAAAGATTAAACAATTATTATTGTCATGGAAACGTACATTGTTATGCTCATTTTACCATAATATGATATATATTGTTGACAAAGCAACACTATCAACTGAACTCCCCTCAGAATCGTTTATTCGTTAGCAACGGTTTATCGTTGCTTACATATATACAATAAATTCCTGTCTGTATCCTACCTTCCCAATTTCACATTTAAAACAGTGGGTATGCCCACGTGCGAAATATGTCAGTCCTTTTTTAGAATAATAATATTAAATCCCGTTATAACTCTCATGATATGAAAGACATATTATTTTTAACGTAGGGCTTTCATACGGTACGTGAAGTTACTAACTTATTAATCGCGTTAATTATTTTTGCCCACCTACGGATTTAATATACTAGATACTAAAACTTAATACACAAAGTAGTATAAATTATAATATTCCGTTAAATTGTTTATTGTATATTTGTATCGATAAAATTGTTACCTACTGCAGGCATATTGTTTTAATAATGAAATATTTCCATTCTTTGTGACTCATAATGACTCGTATAATAAATTTGCTGTATAGTTTTCTATATTATATAAGGCGTACCGTTGAAATAAGTAGATTGTTATTAATATGCCAGTATCTTACATTATTATAACATGGTATAACAAGAGGTTGATAAAACTTCATTGTTTTTATTACCCATAACGTACGCACTATAATTACATACAAATAATTAGTAATTCAATTTCAAATTGTCATTTGATATTTGTTCATTATTGTATACCGTGATTTTATTCATTATTCAAAATTAAACACAAATAATATTCGTATACAATCAAACCGATTATTTTTCAACAGCTAGTGTAAGTGTATAATTGTTGAATACATACCATATGTTTACAATAATTACCATCAATGTTATACATATACCAATTTTATGAAAACATCATGGTCATGACCATGGTGTTATCAATCAGACTCATGATTCCGTTAACTTAACAACACAAAATACATCATATGTTCGTAAAATATTAATAAGTATTGATTTATTTTTAACTGCCTAATTAGAACTATATTATGCTGGGATTCATGAAAACAGTTATGAAAAATGTTTGTTTGAGATCTAACTTATCGGTTCTGTATTATACAATTATTGAATACATTGTTTTTCGTGTACGAATTTCATTATTTAATTAAGAATATCATATCCATGTATGTATATTAATTAATAATTTTATTATCCGTGTACAATATTACAGTTTTATATATATATTGTACATGGTGATCAATCTATCATAGCATACTCATTATCTCGGAAAGTATTAACTTTTTCCGGAATTTATTTCCTAGAACATTTAAGAAACAAGCTGCTCCACAATTTTATATTTACATTATTTTTTGTCACCCTAATTTTTAGGGGTGAAATCACTAATTATTATAGATTTCCAAATTTCAATCTATATTAAAATTACATAAATAGATGGAGTATTATTTAAAACAAATTTGAGTGCTGACATTTTAAGTTTCCGTCAATGGGATATCGGAAATCAAAAATTTCAACACCAAAATTTATTTTAACTAATACTTCATCTATTTATGAATTTTTTAATGTAGGTTGCTATTTGAAAACTAAAAACTGGTAGTGGTTTTACTCCCTAAATAAGGGTAGAAAAAAATAACACGAATACAAAATTGTAGAACAGCTTGTTTCTTAAATATTTTAGAAAAACAATTTCGGAAAAAGTCAATACTTTCCGAGATAACGAGTGTCTTACGATGGATTGATCATTCTGTATATATATTAATTTAGTATGTGTAAAATGAAAATTCAATTCCAAGTCATGCATTGAGTTTGAAATTTGAATAAAGAGTTGGTTTTAAATTTTAAAAATTCAAAAACCGCCATATTCTTCACTAGGATTTAATTTTTCTTTAAATCGCCTTAGCTTTGGTGATTAAAAAAAATTTGAAAAATTATCATATCTTCATTACTCATCTGATGAAGATGACGATGAAACTGATAAAATTGTGTTTATATTTTATAGTTTTTATGTTACTACACAGAACAACGCTTCAGTAACAAAAAAATTTAAATTACGTTTTATTTGCTAACAAATGCACACTTAATTAAATGATAAGGCAATTGTTCATATAACATTTTGTGGTTTAACAGCTCTGCAAATTGTAAATCTGCCGCAGTATTTTTCAGTTCAGTGCCTCTTTTCCGTGATAACTGTCTGCTAACGCTCCGCTCCTCCCATTCAAAATGGTTTCATAAATATATAGATCAGTATTCTAAATTAAAATAAAAACTCTTATTTGAAAAAAATATTAAATGTTTTATTCTACCCCACTTTACAAAGAGATTTTACTTTACTATAAAAAAATAATTTTTTATTATACCTCCTGATGAGTAGTTAATGATATTCCGGTTTCTAGTTAAACGCAGATCACCTTTCTTGTGAATCTTGTCAACAGATTTTTTTGGTTCGTCAGAAGCTAATCAACAACAATGAATCCTTTTTCAGCTAGATACGTTGACGGGAAGGTAAAAAAGAACAATTTAACTTATTGCCATGGTTGTGGATAATTGTCTTTAAGCTTGACCCAGGAAATCTTGATGAGAACATTTTTCCTTTGGCCTTGATAAAATTCATCTTATTTTCTTAGAGCTTCAAGTTGACTTGGTTATTTTTTCAAAATATCAATAAAGTACCCAAATTGTTTTATATCATTCCGCATTTCGTTCAAGTTCAACGCTTCATTCAAACTTGCAGCCCTTTTGGAAGAACCAAAATGTCCCTATTAAAATCCACTGGTATACTGCTTATGTTTCCATTGAGACCAAGATAATAATGAGTTTGTGTTTGTTAATCTCTAAATTTAACTATTAAAAAAAAATTTTCAATTTTGCGTCTATTTTCACTTGGGGAGACGATAAATAGCTTATAATCGACTTTTGACCGGCAATGAGGTTAATTTTTTAAAGATTTAGAGATTGTTCATACAAATATGTCATATAAGTGACATACTAAATATTTATGTCATTCAATTTTCAATTTTCGTATAATTATATAATATGGTGAGTGAAAAGTTTTTACATTCCCTTCCATTATAAACTTGATTTACAATAGTTAGTATACAAAAAAATTCATATTGTAAAAACGAGTAGTTGTAAGAATAGTAAAACAATCACTTTCTAATAAACACACATCGCTTGACCAAACCAATAATATTGTAAATGTATATTAGTAATAAATTAGGTTAATAATAATTATTAAAGTACTACTTTCAACTTATTTCGGATTTTTGTCACAAGCGCAATTATTTAATAATATTAATATATTATATTGATAAAACATTAATGTTTTATTTTCTTCTAATAATAATTACTAAAATATATATTCTATACGGTATCGCCTGCAGATGCCCACACTGCAGTAGATATTATAATCAAACAGTCTAAAGAGTATAAAAAAAAAAATTATCAGTTTTATTCTCATATTATGATCTTGTAATTTATGTATGGAAATTTTACAGAAATAAAAATCAATATAATTTACTCACGAAGTCGTGGCACGGATATTAATAAATTAACTATAACGAAAGAAATTATTTGATAAATTATAATATAATATCAAACGCAAAAAAACTCTTTCAAGTTAGTTTAAAATTCAAAAATAATTGATGACCAAGAGAAAAAAGAATATTTTCGTTTAATAATATTTTGTTTTTCATCCTTGCCAATAATATAAAATCACATACTACAATATTTATTAGCTTGATTATTGTTTAAGAACAAATACAAGTTATGTGTTGTTTTTTAACTTAGCATACTATTCTTCACAGTTATTTCTATCGAGTAATTTTAAGTACCGTTTTTTTACATGCAAACACTTCCAAGGTTCAGCGAATTAATTTTAATTACGTTATTTAAACTGCAAGTGCATGGTCTATAATTATAATTGGTGGACATTGTTTATGGTAGTTACCCATATCAATGAACACAAAAATATTCTTATTTGAAAATACTTACGGCAGTCATCTATTTATTGCATTCGACAAATGCAGAAAGGGCACATATTCAGATTGTATTTTATTTAAATAATTAAACGCCTTAAGGCATTTGGTTACATGAGGTGACGAGAGCATGCTTTAGATTAAATAATTATTTAATATAGTGATGAGATCTAGGTTTTAAAATTGTTAAAATTTTCTAGAATGACAAAAATACTTAATATCTTAAATATTGAAATCAAATTTCTTGTTAATATCTTATGTTCTAATGTTAGATATTATCTACTAAGTTACTATAGAAATTGTATAAAATATTTTAAAACTTGATGTGCTCTCGAAGTTTTTTGTCTTTCTTAACAAACGGTAAAATTCGAACATGTGCCTTTTCTGCATTTAGCGTTAAATGTATTGTTTTATGCCGCTTTATAACTTAACCATAAATTTACCCACATCATGTAGTCATAGGTAATCCAAAAATTGTATCTGTTGCTATTTTGTCAAAATATTCGAATTTAAATATTATTATTATTATTTTAGATTTTGGACGGAGCAAAGAATGTATGGTTTTACTATCAATGTTTCTGAATTTGTTTTTGTGTCTCTGAAAAAGTTTTCTACCAGAAATAGTGATCCAATTCAAAAAAAAACTAGCGAACTTTATTGTAGTGTTTTGAATCTAGTTAATTTAATGAATAGGTCAATTTTTGATTTTCTATAAGTTTTTTATACTAATTTGAATAAAAAGTATAATCAAAACAGATAAATTCATGGAAATAAAAGTTCTTTATTTTCGATTTTATTTTTTTTTTTATCAGAAATCTTGCTTCGAATTTTATTTGTAATATACTTTCGGAAATAAGATTTAGTAATTAGCATATTATGATGTTTTTGATCTTTAAAAAAGGTCTAAAAAACGAGAAAGTTTACGGAAATTAACACCTTAAATTTTGTATTTAAGTTTCCAGTACTTCCTTATCATTATTATTATATACTTGGAAAATCAAAACATAACCTCCTCAATGCACTAGATCCATAATTGATAAAAAAAAAGTTCTTTTGTTATTTTTTTATTGAAACAAAATTTCTAGTAGAAAAGTTGCTCATAGACACAAACAAAAAAACTAACACACACATAGTAAAACCAATATACAGGCTGTCTCACAAAAATAAACCCCTTTAATATCTCCGAAGATAATAAAAATAATTAAATTCTTTTTTTTTATATTACTCATAGAAAACTACAAATATTTATATTTCAATTTTTTTTTTTTTTTTAAATTTAAAAAATAACTTTAATTTATTATTTTCTGAAAATTTTAATGTACCACACATTTATATCTGATTAGTAGTTTCTAAGTAACAGCCGTTTTAAATTCTACTAATGTGTAAAAACCGATGTTATTTTATGGAATAACCTAACCATGTTACGCGATTTGAATTTAAAACGGCTGTTACTGAGAAACTATTCATCGGATATAAATGTGTGATACAAAATTTTCAGAAAAATAATCTTTACAGAATGGCTATCTTAAAATTTTTCGAAAATAATAAAATAGTTTTTTTTATTTTTTTAATAAAAAAAAAAAAACTAATTCAAATATAAATATGTATAGTCCTCTTCAGTGTAAGTATTATAAAAATAAAAAAAACAGAATTTAATTATCTTTATTATCTTCGGAGATATTCAAGAGGTTTATCTTTGTGGGACAGCCTGTATTCTTAGTTACATTCAGAATCTGAAAAAAATAAATTTTGCTCGTAAAAAGTAAAGTATGGCACAACATAATAATAATAGTTGTAATTTATTTTGAATAGTAAAATATATGATGCATATTGCATAGTTCAAAACGTACACATTATACACGTACAATGTACAAAATATTATGCATATTACGAATATATTTAATATTACAAACAGGAATGTATAAAATATTATTTTGTTTGATGTTAAATTAAAACAGTTCTTAAAAGTTTATTTATTTACTGAAAAATCGTATTTTTGTTCGTTTGTATACATTTTTTTTTTTTTTTTTGGTAATACTACTAGTCCGTTCAATAGTCTGTTGCCATTCGACGGGTTTTTTTTTTAAATTGTATACAGGGTGATCAATTTGCCGTAAGACATTCATTATCTAGGAAAGTATTAATTATTTTTCAACCAGCTCTAAAAATTTAAATTCATATTATTTTAAGTCACCCTTTTTTGTAGGGGTAAACCATTTTTACTCCCAAAACCACTTGCTTTTTATTTTCAATTGGCGACCTATATTAAAAATTCCAAATTAGATTGAGTCATAGATAAAATAAATCTTAATGTTGAAACTTTTGATTTCCGTCTGTCCGTTGACGAGATATTCGACTTTTGAGTTTAGGTAGAGAGAGAGAGAAAAAGAGTGTAGTGGAGCATCATTTGTGTGGCGGCCCGCACATAGCGTGTTAAAATGCATGACTAACAGGCCTACAGTCCCCCTTCTACCCAAACTTAAAAGTAGAATATCTCGTCAATGGGTTAACATAAAATTAAAATTGTAGAGCTGCCTGTTTCTTAAATGTTCTATAAAACAAATTCCAAAAAATGTATTACTTTCTGAGATAATGAGTGTCTTTACGATAGAGTAATAATCCTGTACACAATTTTGTACACAATCTGCATAATATTATATGGAATAAAATAGAAAAAAAATGTATAATACAAATAAATAGTTGTATGTTTGTCCGCTATAGCTACAAAATTACTAAACCAATTTTCGCGTGATATTTTGTAAAATGGTTCGCGTTGTCTAGAGAAGGTTTAAAGCTATTAAAAACCATGATCTGATCAGTAAAAGTAGTAAACTTAATGAGTAGTTAAGGCTGTTCACAAAATAATAATAACATGTGTTTTTAATTTTCTAGCAACCCTGCAGCTAATTCATACAATTATATATTATATGTAATTATTACATTTTACTTAAATAGAATAGTTGACACAAGCGTTACATTGATTTCATTTAGTCTATACTGAAATCTAGTAATAGTAAAGAATTGCCGATACAGCTAGTATTACTGGCACACCCAACGTTAATAACAGACTGCGAGTCTTCTCATTCGGCCATGTACTACCTACTTCGCGGTTTTATTTTGTACGCATACAATACAAATTATTTATTTTTTGCTCTGATGCTATAGTTTATAATTAATAATTTAAAAGTACGTGAATTTGTAACTAATAATTTAGCACAAAATAATCAGTTATACAAAATATTATGATTTATTATCATATATATATATATATATTTATATAACGGGTTTAGTTTGTCAAGAGTTTCCTTCGAAGAAATCCCAATTGCGTCACTATATTATTATTGTATTCTTGTATTCTTGTATCGTACTTACCTTTATATAACATTGAAAAATCAGTTTCGTATTATTTTGTGTCGATCAAAACGATTAGATATAGCTGATGCTTGTGTGTGTATTTTATTTTAAGCTTATACATTCATTTTTTAGTTGGCATTTACCGTATACCACTATATATATACTTATTTAATAATATAGAATCAAGTATTTTGTAATATATTGACAAAATAGCCTAAAATATTTAAAATATATATCTAAATATAATAATAATAATAAAAAAAAGGACCGACACACTTCGTACGTGGGTGCAGCCACTGTTGTAGGTGGAAAGGTGAAAAAACGATTCCGAGCGGAGTTCAATTGATAGTGTTGCTTTGTCAACAACATATGTCATATTATGGTAAAATGAACACAACAATTTACGTTTCTATGACAACCGTTTTTTAATCTTTCAATCTTTTTTAACCTAAAAAACTAGGTTTTCCTCATTATCTCAAATATTAATGAGAATTTCAAAAAATGACCTCTTTAAAGTTCCATCCAGAGAATATTTCCTTTCAAAGAAGATGTTATACTTGATAATCGAAGTAAGCTTTCTGGTAGAAAAAGTGTTCACATAAAAGAAAAAAAGAACACCATTATAAAACTAATACATTCGTCGCTCCGCTCAGAATCTAAAATAAGATAAAATAAAACATTGTTTTTAGGAGTTTAACATATTATTTTTATTAGGTCCTGTTTCGAGTTACCTATCGTCAATATACTCGTATCGTACGGTGACGTTAATTGGAGGCACTTTAGCTTCTCTGGGTCTGATGCTCTGTTATTTCGCCGACTCCATCACGTTTCTGTACTTCAGGCAAGTATAATATTTTATCAATTATCTATAATATTCATAATACACAATTTTCAGTTGAAATCACACGAAATTATTTATTTTTCTCTCGCATTATCTCTTACGTATTACAAAACGGAATTTAAGTTTTTAGATTATTGCAAATAGACCCACGTTGATATTTAATTTATTTATGCAACTATTATGGTTATTTTAATTTTTTTTGACATATTTGTCTGTTTTCTAGAAATAGTTTAATAGGTAAATGTACCGCGCAAATGCTAAGTATACACACAGTATTACACCTATGTAAACCAGTAATCTTCAGAAAGTTTAACTTAATTTGATTATGGTTTCAAAATCTTCATAAAATTGTTTGATACCTACCCTAATTTGTTTAAATTTTCACAATCAAATCTTGTATCATTTTAGATAAATATATAGCTTAGGAGGGATGAGTCGAATTTATATCGACATTTTTCACTAGTTTGCTACAATGTAAAAATAATTCTGAGGGTATACGAGTACTGATACTATATTTATAGTAGGTAATTACTTGTTTTCTTATCAAAATTCCATTATAATATCATTATGCCGTAAGTACGTCTATGAGGTATTAAGTACGAATAATTACTAATACTTACCTGTAGTTATTTGATTTCAATGATAATATAATCGAATTATAAATTAGGTACTTACAAAAACAAGTAAATGAAAAATTGATATTTATTTTTTTTATCCTAATAAGTTAGTACACATTATACAATATGCTATTATGACTTATGCTACAATTTCCAAATTCAACGTCTCTCTCCTTAGCAAAATCTTAAATACATCACTGATCTCGTTTAATCGTTAAATAATTTATGTATTTTATGTATTTATAAATAGATTTAAAATTTAAAGGATTATAATACCATGCTATTTAGTTTTATGACGAAATTAAAAACATGCCAGTATAGTTATATTTTTACCAATTTAAATTAGGGTTAATGAATAATACATTTATTTTATCGTTGATAAAATTTTACCATAAATTTAATTATTAGAGTAATACACGTGTAATATAATTTATATAATTTATGCAAACATTCACTATGGTCACACTATCATTATTTTTTTAATATTCATAAACTTACAATTAATTATATTTAAACATTAATATAGCATTAAACTATATGAATATGCAAATTAATGAGGTTTTTTTGTTGAATCAAGACAACTTTCTTCTTTCATTATGTTGGAAATAATTATGATATTGTCATATTTTCAGTTAAATAGCAGCTGATAAAATAATTCACAAATCATAATTAATTTTCACGGTTTGAACTGTTAATATACAAATTATACATGCATTATATAGGTACCTAAATAGGTATGTTTATTATTGATTTTCATTTTGTTGTAATAATTATTGTATGTATATTACTTTTCCAATCATACGAAAACATTTTTTCTCAATAATTATATTAAACAGTAGGTATCTAATTTTAAATTTAGGAATATTTATTCGGAAATCACATCAGAGGACACCCTAAAAAAAAAAAAAAACGCATTATTTTATATATAATAATTTATGACTGAAATTTTAATATCCGAGTATCCGAATATCTGAAGTAGCCACTGGTTATTATTTAAGTTCGAGTATTATTGTAATCATAAATCCAAAATTACGGAACGTAAAACGCTAGCTGTAGTTTTACAACGAATATGGTTTTGTTTTTTTCCTTATATGTTGATAAATATACGTATAATATACGGTTCAATGTATCACACATGTGTACACAATGTGGACACATGTGTACACATAGGTAATTTATTAAACCTATATCATATTATACACATTTCTTGGGAAATTGTATGCGTTGAGCTAATGAGTCCAGCATATAATATACCGCGTGGCGATACAGATTTTTTCGAAACCATTAAAACTGCAACTGGGTAGGTTATACAAATAGCAAAGCTATTTTGATGAATCCTTCGTCTATATTTTATTGACGAAAAGCTGTCAAATAAGATTAGTTTATAAAATTATAGCACCAAGACAGCACCCAACTAGTGTTATATTCTCGATTAAACCATATTATTATTCATGGAAATCATGAGAATTTTTTTTTTAATTATAAAGCTATTTTGAGTTTGGTATTTTGGTAATTACCAATAAGGTATGAAATATAAAATATTTGTTAACCGTTGTCACTAAAGACCGGATTTATATTCTCTTATAATCCACAAAAAAGTGCTTTAAAACACTAAAAAAAGCACTTACAAATATTTTAAAAAACAAAAATAATAGAGTTGAAAAGTCTCCCGGTTAATGGCTTTAACTTATTAAATTAAATTTCCTAGCATCGCAAATAAAATGATTCACAAAAAATATTTTCTTTTATATGAAATCGTACGCATTATAAAAAGAAAAACTTTTTATTAATCATTTTTGTAGTGTTAGAAAATTTAATTCAATAAGTTAAATCCGTTAAAAGGGAGATCTTTTATATCCACATATGTTTTTTTATTTTTAAATATTTTTTAAGTATTTTTTCTAAGGCTTTTTTTACGTTTTCAAGTGCTTTTTTTGTGAATTTTAAGAGTATATAACGCCGATAGTCCGATCTCTTGTTATTACTCAGTCAATTATATTCAAACAAATTTTTAATATTACAAAAATTCTTACGGATTAATATTAACAAGCCTGTATCCATTTGCCATGTATTCAACAGTTTATTATCCTTAGTATTTAAAGTAATATAACTCAGAAACTGTTCATACAAATGACGATTACAATACGCCATATTTTCATAAAAATCTTTATAGATGATTGTATTTACATACAATATTTATACAATATTTTTTATTTAAATAACGAAATGGTTGTGTTTCAGTTACGGGGTTATGTTCGGCGGCGGCGCGGGTCTGGCGTTTCCTCCCGGAATATTCATCGTAACTTCGTACTTCGTCAAGTACCGCGGGTTCGCCAACGGAGTGGCCATATCGGGCAGCTGCATCGGTTCAATGTTCCTGCCGCCATTCCTGGGCTACCTGATCGAAAACTACGGTTACAAGTACACAAAAAAAAAAACACCCCAGACACACACACGAGCACACACACGTTATATAATAATATAATACTACATAAATATGAGACCGATACGTGGCGGCCCGAAACCTCTAATTTTATCCTCTCGAAAATTTCGGGTCGCGTCGCCGGCAGCCTGTTACCCATCCATCCTATATAGGTAATACATGAATGCTATGTGTGTGGTGCAGGGAGACGGTGCTGATACTCGGGGCGCTCACGCTCAACGTTTGGGTGGGCGCGTTGCTGTACCACCCGGTTGAGCGGCACATGGTCAAGCAGTACGTGGATGAGTACGAGTACACTGCAGGAGACGACGGGCAAGTCGGCGGCGGCTGTGTAGAAGCGGACGCGATTTCGACTGTATCGGCGGCCGCAGCGGTGGACTTGAACTCGATGACCGGCGGCAAGAGCATGACGGAACTCCGGTGCAGCGGTATACCAGACGACGGACAGCTACACGAGACGGTATCGCTGCTGGCGCAGAACCTCAACGGTTACGTGATCGTCAATGAACTAAACGCGTCCAGCGTTAAAATTCCGACCGACGACCGGTACCTGCTGTCCGATGACGGTGCCCAGGTTATCGGGTCGGTTAACAGCAGGGCGGCCCGAAATGCGGCCAGTTCACCGAAGTTGGCATTTAGCAGTTGCAGCTTGTTGCGGACGACGACGGACGGCGGCGACCATCAACATCACCTGGTGTTAACTTCCGGCGGTGGCGGCGTAGACGGCCGGTATAAGGCCAACCACGGCGCGTCACTGTCGTCGTTGCGGTACGTCAGCACGCCGTTCCACGGCAGCACGTTGGTCAGCCTTTACGAGGAGTCGCAGCCCAAACAGCAGCAGCAGCACAACAAACGGCTGCAACACAGGCGACCCGGACAGCAGCAGTTACATCAAATCCGACAAAAGCAGCCGACCGACGGCCCGTCGTCGCGCCGGAAGGTCGTGGCCGGCGCGCTACAACTGCTCTCCGATCCGCTATTTATCGTCATACTCGTGTCTAACGCCACCACGGCCATCGGGTACACCAACTCGGCCATACTGTTGCCTTCGTATGCCATCAGCATTGGCCACGACAAAAGCAGCTCGCAGTACCTGCTGTCCGTGATGGCCGTCCTGGACCTGGTCGGCCGGATCGGCGGCAGCACGCTGTCCGATTGGATCCGGCTGGACAAGCGGTACTACTACCTGAGCGGCCTGGTCCTGTCGGGCGTCGCGCTGTTCGTGCTGCCTCTAGCCGACGACTACCTGACGATGTGCTGCATGTGCGCCGCGTTCGGCCTGGGCTCTGGCGTGGTGGTGGGAATCACGGCGGTCATAATGGTCGACATGCTCGGCGAGGAGCGGCTGGCTTCGTCGTATGGCATATCGCTCCTCTGCAACGGACTGATGCAGCTCATCGGGCCGCCCGTGGCCGGTTACATATTCGAGACGATCGGTTCGTACAGGCCCGTGTTTCACGGTATGGGCATCATACTGTTGTTCGGGGCTTCCGTGTGGCTGCTGACGCCGTTCCTGAAGAAAAACCACCATCATTACTGATGACGTTGTCGGTTCAGCCGACCCGCCGCGCTACGTCGCCGCCGGTCTAGCGCCGCCGTTTAGATTCGCGCTCGCACTGTGTAGACACACTCACACCCGATATTTAAAATACAATAATAATACAATTAATAATATGTTCGCATATCCGACACGTACGGGCATAGTAAAATATATTCGACTAGGTCGTATTTCAATTTCAGTGGCGTTTGACATGCGTATGACTACGGGTTTAAAACGTCCACTTAACCACTCGTCCGAATTCGTGATTGTCGATTCGTTTTTTATTTATTATTATTATTATTATTATTTTTTTTTTTTTTTTTTATAAAATAATTGTGTAGAGGGTAGAGCCGCGGACAAAGCCGTGCGGTAATGTTACAGTAACAATTATTAGTTACGAAATGTTTTTGTCAAAAACTAATAATATGACTTCGGAACTTTCAAAGTCCAAGTCGGGACAGTTCGGTTTATTTATCTGCATGAACTTATCAACACTCGTAGTCATGTACCTAAACGACTAAAAAGATATGCAACTGTTATTTATAATTATAGAACCACTACTAACTTAACGGAGTAACTTTTTTCTACGAGTAACTATTATGCAGTAATTTCGACTGTGTTCCTTTACTTTATTACAATTCAACTCGGTTACAGTAAAACTAATGACTTTAACTTGCCCGATTACACAGTTGCTTGCCCAGTTTTGATAACGGACAATGGTTTGAAATCGAAAAATTTGAAATAAATTTTCTTTTTAATCCCTTACAACGATATACAAAGTTCGACGCTACTGAGTTATGATATACGTATAATATGGTATTATTTTTTTTTTTTTAACAATATATTTCTTACATTTATATACAATTAATACATATTAATAATATTATTGTGCCTAATGATGGAGCGAGACGAAGCGTTTTATGACCTCGCTGAATTTGACGAGGAAGTTACTATCAATTAATACAACAACACGAATGGACTGACTTTTTTTTCTTTGTCCTGTGTGTATTTTCATGTTTATAAACCCCCCAACCGCATACCTACGAATAACATTTTGTATCATATTTTTACTATTTGTTAGAACTTGTTCGACAATACCTTCGAAGTTGGGGAGACTTTATTTCCGTCAACGGAATATTTGTATTTTTTTGTTTTTTTTTTTTTTTTTTTGTCTGTTATACTGCAGCGTGAAATCCTGTTAGCAGTTAGCACTTAAAAGTTATTAAAACTTTATACCCTTACGGCTCTATTTATTTTTTTCAGATATTATTTGACAACTTTCAAAGTTTGTCGGTTGAATTTTTTTTTCCTTTAAAATTTTCCTTTTAAATTAATACCTGTAAAACCTTAAGTGTGGTATAATATACCATTTATTTATACTATTACTATTTATTTATTTTTCCAGATTATCCGAACGTTAGGTTAAATAACGTTAAGAATTTCGATTATTAATTCGGCGCTGATAATTTTACGAGGGTTCGCTGATGCAACGGTCTAGCCTGCAAATGATATTCCATAATATTGTATTTTTACGTTACGGTTTACGAGTAACGAATTATTGTAACATTACGAGTTCCTCGTTTGGGTATAATATAACTGCTCAAGAGTCAAGTGTGGTGCAACGTACAAAATAACTTCAGGTTACTATTAGTGTTTGTTTTTTACCGATTCTTCCAGCCCAGTTTTTACACGTTGGTTATAAACGTACACCTATTATATACATTATAATATTATCATATCTTATTTTTAAATTCGGGTGACGCATCCGCTATTATTTATTTTACGGTTATTTCGTATAACCGCGCTGTTATAATATTTATTTTTTCATATAAAACTTGCCCTAGACATTTAGGTCCCAATAAACCCTACTACACCCCATCCCACGTGCTCACGGCCCTTATTTTCAGTTTAAAAAAAAAAAAAATAAACTCACTTTCCCGCCCCTTTATATAGTTTATTTCGCAATAAAACGAGACGCGCCACGCGATATTTTTCGGAACCAAAAACGACGAATTTAAATACCTATTATAATAATATTATTATATTTTATAGAAAAAAAAATAAAATATATTAAACGTCTGTAAAATTGTTTGTTCGTATAATATTATTATTATTAATTTTAACGAGTGTTGTTTATTAGTTACGAATCTTCCGTGTCGGTTATTATATTATACTATTTATTATGTATTGTTGATGTTGTTGTTGAATTAGTGGTTATATACACGTAAGTTACGTTTTGTTTTTATTATTTTGTTTGTTTTTTTTTTTTTGATCGAGATTTTATACGAATCTTATTCGTACGAACTGATATCGTATAATGGTCTGGTACTGTTGTACGGGATGTATTTGACAACGCCATTCTAACATATTATATTATTGCTGGATATAAATTGTCAAAATGGTATTTTTTTTTTACAGTTTTCATAAAAACCGTTTAGATTTACATTTTGAGTATAGGAAATATATTTAGTATAAATGTGATTATCAAACAAAAATATTATTATCAAATATTATACTGTATAAAGTGTTAATAATTATATTTCAGTTTACGTTGATATTGTTGTAGCGAAAACCCAAGTGTTTAGTTATATTGTAATATATATATATTGAATTAATTACGATAATAATTGTATAGACAAATATTATATTATAAATGCATGTTATTTAATTAAAATATTATCATTAATAAGGGACAAATGAATAAATTTGTAATTAAATCCAGTCGTTTGTGATTTTTATTTACCCGAGAAAGCATATTATATATAATGTATTACATAATTTTAAATTTGCTTTGTACCTTTTAATATTATTTATAAAATACCAATTTTCCATGTGCCCTACCTATCCATGTACCGTGTATGATATAGTACCTTTATTGTTTGGGGGCGCGAACCCCGTTGGTTCAAAATAAAATCCCAAGCGACTGACAACGTGATGCGTTTATCTAAAAATATAACTATCTTATTCGTTCCGGTTTTTATTTATTTATAATAATATGTACACATCTGGAATCCAGATTTGAACTGCCAGAGTTTTTACGGATACTGAAATCTGAACCGTACACATCTAAAATGTGAAATGTTTAAATTAAGACACAATACGAAATTCAAAAATTTTACCTATCCGATTTGAAGGTTTCGGATCTGTATATCCGTAAAAATCTGAAAAGTACACAAACCTGGATGTGTACATTTACGTGGTTTTTACACACTCCTTGAACGAAATGGTGATACACACTTTTTTTTTATTAAACATTTACATAGTTAATTAGCTATACAATTATTAATGAATACCTATCTCTTTTAAGCAAGCCTACGATAGAGATAGAGAGTAATAGAATATTGATTAATTTAAAACAAATAATGAATGAGAAAAACTACAGATAGGTACATTCAAAATAAAATATAAGAATAAATATTATTAATTAAAACTACGATGAATAAATAAAAAAAAATTAACTAAAATAAGCAGATACTAATTGAAATAGCTTAAACATGTAGTTACCAATAACAAAACAAAAAGATTTAGCTCAGGTCTAAAAATACCCATTTATATAATATCTAGCATTACTTTGCATAATGTGGATGTTTCTTTACACTGAATATGCATTGAGTTAAAATACGTAAGATTTTTGGGTATATTTAATAGGAATATCATACGCTATGATTTTTCTTTTATTATCAAATGAATTGCCTTTAATAAAACGATTAAATACAAATATAATAGCAACTTTTTTATAAAGTTTATAAGTTTTTTTATAAAGCGTGATATCCGGAGACAGTAGAAGTCGGTGTGGCGTCCTCATAAACATATATTTATATATATATATATATATATATATATATACATATACACCGTCCGCAATAGCTGAGAGATCAAATTTTCACCGTAAAAATAATAAAATTTACAACGTGAAACATTGGCTGTATTTTGTTCGATCTTCAAATTCAAAAAAAGCCGATACTCCTCATGGACGTGTCACTGTTTTAGGAAGGAAGTTGGAAGGCAGTATACATAATGATTGCATGCATGTAATTTAATACGCAACATTATTAATAAAACTATGCAAGAATTATTACGATACACCAACTAGACAACATTTGATAACAGAAACTATCCTTGGTGTTGATCGGAGGTTATAGAAAGAAAATGTCTGAATACAATTCAGCTCTATCATAGTCTCATAGTTGTTGTTAGTGTTTTAAAAATAGATTTTTAAAATTTTTCTTGCATTGTGCGTTTTCAAAAATTATTATTTTTTTTTTTATGATACATACAGAGTTCGAAAACTAAATTATTGTGTATAGATCATTTTAAGATGTAAAAATGTATTCGAAAAATGTTTAGATTTTTTCAAAACTATTTCAAAAAATTAAAAAGTAGAAACTCGAAAGTTAAGTTAATTTTAGCTTTGTTTTTAATTAATTTAAGATACACATTTTTTAATTGTATTTAATATTTTGTGTTGTGTTAATTTGAAGTTATCGGCGTGTACGGCACATTTTAGATTCTGAGTGTAGTGAAAAATGTATTGGTTTTACAAAAATGTTTATTTTTTTTATATATATATATACTGTGTACAAAAATGTTACCAAAAATCTTACTCTAATTTATACGTACGATATTATTTCTGAAAGTAAATATTATCTATATCCCTCTATATCCTACCTTTCCAATCTGTCACCAACAACAGTGGCAGAATCCATTATGCGAAGTATGTCCGTCTTTTTATGTTCATATTGCATATTTTCACAGGAAATACTTGATTTTTAATATCCTTTCAAACTAAAATGTAATAAAACTTTTGCCAATATATGAATTTAGATCATTATAAAAAAAAAAAATCATATAATGTAACGGGGCCAAGTAACTCTAGTGGCGGAGTTTTGCTGTTCACGGGTGTAATTTTAATTGTAAAATATATAAAAAGACGTCCTAGGATAGTGGGGATGGATGCAGCCACTGTTCTAGGTAATTTAATGTGTATCTGTTAGCAACGAATAACCATTGCTAACCAAAAATCAATTCTGATCGGAGTTCAGTTGATAGTGATGCTTTTTCAACAATATAAATGTTATATTATGGTAAAATAATGAAATAGGCACTATATAATATTGTTAATAATATGTTTTTAATGTATCGATTTTCTCGTTTTCCCATGATTTTTCCTGATTTTTCACATTTATTGGGAAAACTCTTGAGAAAACAAAAAAATGACCGCCTTAGAGTATCTCCGCCACCAATATTCTTTTAGAAAAACCGCTACATGTCAAAATTAGAGAAGGTTCTTTCATAGAAAAGTTATTCACAGAAAAAAAAAACATCTTTGTAAAACCATAACCTTATTACCTCCACTTCAGAATCTACAGAATCTAAAAGAAAGTCATTTCTAACCACGTTGATTATTAAATGTTCGGTAGGAAGAGAAATGAATGTTTACAACACTTTTGAATTAAGTTTATTTTTTCGAACATTTTTATTGAAACACCTCTATTGACCAGATTGAAGTTGAGCCTTTACTTGTGTTTGATCGGATACCTTACCTAATATAATTTAATGCCGGTCGAGTTAAAAAAAATAATAATAATAAACACAGAATTACTTTGAATTATTTGTTTTATATCGTTTATTAAAGTTGGGTACGACGTATCGTATACGCATGCTAAGTTTGATAGACAACAATTATAATTCGTGTAAATGTCCTTCGGTGCGTATAGGATAGTCTTGCTAATGGGGCGAGTGTATTATTATTATTGCTGTTATTGAATGGCACGTCATACGTTCTACGTAATTTTCTCGGTATTAATCTTATACGTATGTGGCATGCGTATATTTTGTTAGATAATTATTATCATACAAATAACAAATAATGTTTTTATAGATCGGATGCCGATGGTGCGTACATCTCACTCGCGTATACAAGTTCGTTTTCGTCTCATATTTGCGTACATCGGTATAGCCAAAAAAACTCGCTATCTATGTGTATACGTCAATTTATTTCCTTCATACTTGACACGGGATGGAAAAATGCTCACGTTCGTTATAGATTAAAAAATATTTGTGTACTGTTCACGACAATATTATCGAAAAAAGTACATATCATAACAAAATAATATGTAAGTTAATATATATATACGCAAGTTTACACGAATCTAAAAATTTCGAATTTTGGTGATGGTTGAAATCCCCCTCCTTTGATTGCGTACTTGTATATTATACTATATATTGTCTATATTGAATTATTTACGTTATGTTTTTTATAAAATTAAATATTTAAATATTTTTAATATATTTAAAAAAAAGAGCTGACACTGGTGATGGATGTGCCACTGTTATGGGTAGGAAGTTGGATAGATAGGGTACATAAAGTTATTTAGTTTATGTCTAAAAGCAACTAATAAACCTTGTGAACAAAAAACGATTCCGAGCGAAGATTACGAGGAGGGGGGGGAGAAGTGTTTATTTTGAAAATTCATGAAAGACACTTATTTATAATGAAGTTACGAGCGTAGTGAAGTATCGATCCCTTCCTCTATATCCACCCCCAATTGTAACATAATATATACACATTATACATTACATATATAGATTTTTTTTTATAAAAATTGCTTTAAAATATTATATTTTTAAGTTAATAATATTATGCCATTATAATCAAAATTATCCACAAGTGTCAAGGCAAAGTGACAATTAGTATGTAAATGAGACCAGTTGTTATTTCGATACACCTACGCAAATAAGACGAATATTAGCTTGTACACAAGTGAGATTTACGCATCGTTACCACACCAATATTTATTTTTTTATTTCTCCCCTTTTCCTATCTATGAAATTTTTAACGCTTCTTTTCCGACATAAAACTTCAAAATCTTCTATTTTGGCTTTCTCAGCCTTTAGTATAATACAGATCTCTGCTTCATATATATATATATGTAGAGTTACACTTCACACAAAATACCAATATCTATACCTACTCCTAAAATATAATAGAACAGGTAATAGTTTGAAATTTAAAACAAGACTCAAAGTCTCGAACCATTATACATTTTTTCATTGCATAATAATATTAGACAATAAACCTCTTATTCATTACTAACCAATTACTGTTGGGAAAATGTCTGAAACTTCTTCAGTGTCGGTGCAGAATTTGTTCACGATTAAATTTTCGAAAAGTATAAAATATTCGAATGACACAACGTTCTCGACTTTCGAAAGAAAATTTCTTAGTTATTATTTGTTTTTTTTTTCATGCAATACGTCCTATATACATGCACCTTTTACAATTGTGCCTACTATGACAAGAAAAAAAAAATGTATTGTTTCTCTTAACTCGTTACCAGTTTAAACTTGTGACACACTTGGGACTTTCTCGAATTTATAAAATTGAAAAACTGAACAAAATAACAAATTCAATTGAATTTAGAGAATCTACATAACATGATTCCCATATAACGTATACAAGATTTGGAGGAATTCACGTTCGCGGTCGTATGGAAAAACGTTTTCTCCATAAATGGTTAGTTTTTAAAACGAAAATCGCAGACTCTCGACAGCACAGAACTCTTGTCTATATACGTTGTTGTTATCTAGCTATAGGATTTTTGCAATTGTTGAATGTAGTGATTTTTTATTATTGTACCAAGGTATATTATATATTATATCGAGATAGTATATAGTTTTTTACCGTTTGTATTTTACTACAAATAATGACGCTATGGCATCGACGCGTAAATTCAAAAGATGCGGAAGACGCGGCTCAATAATAAAACTATATTCAAGAAGTTAATTAAAACAGTAAATTTCGTAAAAAAAACATTTTTTTTTTTCTGTGAACAACTTTTCCACCAGCAATTTTACTCCAATTTTTAATTATAACAATTTTTCTAAAAGGAAATTTTACTGGGGAGGTACTTTAAAGAGGTTGTTTTCCGATTTTCTCCGAAGTTTTCTTGAAAAATGTTAAAAACCGCAAATATAAGTTTTCTGTTCGAATTTGACGTCTCTACGAATATTTTTAACTGAGTAAATTTTCCTGTTTTTCTTACGTTTCATCTTGGGTTTTCCTGATATTATGAAAACTGCTTGGAAAATCAATAATAGCCTTCCTAAAGTACCATCTAGTCAATATGACAATATTTTCTTTCAAAAATGGTGATACACTTACATATTGAAGCAAGATTTCTAGTAGACATTTTTGTCACAGTAAAAAAAAAAATCATAATTGTAAATCCAATAGGTATATTCTTCGCTATATTCAGAATCTAAAATTTAAATAAAATTAATCATTTCTTATTTGGATTATAAAAATATATTATTTTATTATATCTTTGCAAATTGATTGGTCCCACTTAGTTTTCCATAATTCGATCTCACTCTTGAGAAAATATTTATTGAAATTTATAAATGAGCGTTTCGTTCTTGTTTCAATCAAAGTATTTCCAAGATGCAGAATCATCTTTATGGCATTTGGAACCAGTTGCATTTGTATTTAAGAATTCTGGATGTTTAGCCAAGATATTTCCGGGATGGATCGGATCCGCTAGTTGAGTTTGATGGTGTAAATTTCAAACAACAATTCATATACTAACTTAATGACTAATAATAAAATAATAAAATTCAATTTTTTTTTTATTTTTGGTACAAAGATGCCACAGTTTTATTACTTATCAAACTTATCTACTACTACAGTAAGATAACCATGGTTCAGGGTTATCAAATATAAACGGTTAATCCGGTAAACATTGTTATCATTATATTTTTTATTTACAGATGTTTTACAAATTTTTTTTGAGCAACTTTATTATAATATGTTACAGAGCTATTATAATTTACATGTAATATACATGCGTCTATATATTATGTTTACAGAACGTTTGTGCAACCCAACCTAAGACGCATACGGTTATAATAACGGACCACTGACTCATATACGGGGGTGCCAGGGAGTTCCAGGGGGTGCTTAGCACCCCTAAATCTAAAATTAGCACCTCCAGATTATAAGCTAAATAAAATAAATATAATATTCAATTAGTACTCAGATATGAGATAAGTAATTACTATTATACTATTATATATTGATTTATATCAAACATAATATATTAATAGTTAATATTATATTGTTATATTAATTTATGTTAAATGTTTCATATTTTTAAGGAGTTATCTATTCCTTGTTGGTTATTTATTAGGCAATGAAAGATTTATTATTGAAAATCGAATTTCATTATTTCAATTTTGTTTATTTAATGTGTAGGTAGTATATAATTTAATTTCGAAATTTCGTACAGATTGGGAGAAGTTTTAGGCTGAATATGCGCCAATGCAACGGGCAGGAACGAACATCATAACCTATGAAATACGCAAAGTGTTTGGATAATGGATATGTATTATATTGCGATACCTAGTGATAATGTTAACACATGTGCGTACGTTCATATAGATTGTAAAACGATAATCGTAAATTTCACGTGTTAATACAAATCCTCGTCCGGATAAATTATCGTTAATTTCCCCTACCTACCGCGTCACATGACACGGCAGCAATTTTGTATTTTGAACACTGGCGACCGTCGACCGGTCGAATCAGTGTCACGTGATGACGTTAAAAAACCGTGTCCTCGACGGAGAGGGCAGTACAGGAATACGAAATTGTTATTCTTTCTAGTGCTGTATATTTATTTATTTAATTTACATTCGCGAACAAATATTCTTTTTGCGAGATTGTAATAACTGTTGTAACATTTCTGACATGTACATAAAAGACTGCAAGTACCTGTGTATAAAATATTGAATTAAATGAATTTTGAATACGCTGTGAAGGAAGTACGAAAAAGAAAATCTATTCGGCGGTAATCTTATTGGCCTAAACAAAACCTCTCGAATTAAGAATAGATTAAAGTTCCTCGTGTCTCTACGCGGTATACGGAAACAAATTTCAAATAAAAATTTAGGACAGTCGATGTAGTTGTTTAAAATATCGTAAACTAACATAATATCTGCTAATTTTTGTACTTAGTGAGTATAGGCTCAAAAAGTATATTGTATAATACAATAGCCTACAGTGGCCGAAGCGATAATCCTAATATTATTGTTCATATTTTTTCTTCCTGTTTCGGCCATTCTTTGGTTCCAGAAACACGAATTGTTCACTGGTCATACAATGGCCACGTCGTCGTCTGCATTTCGATTTCGAAAGCCGGGAGGTATGGAAAAAACCCAAAGTTACGTACAGACGTTCATAGAGATGATAAACCCGATTTCGAACGGCGAGATAAAAAAAAAGAGAAAAAAAGTGAAAAGAAAGAAACGTACGTTTCAAGAAATAAAAAAATATGTGGGTAGTAGACTGTAGTTAATTTCTTGTCAGGGGTTCTTAAAGCCGGAAGTATAAACGCGTAGACAAATTTCGTTTTTCAATTTGTTCAATTCGTATCCGTAAACGTTTTTTATTTTTTAGTTTCTTGTGTCCAAAAACGTTTTCATTTTTCTGAGTACGTTTTTTTTTTCATTGCATTTTAGACGTTTCAGTTATTTTAATACACTAAATCAAGGTAATTAACTTGTTTTTTATACTGCAATTTTCGGTCATTTTGTAATTTTTTTTAGATTCTGAATAGAGCGAAAAAGCTTATGGTTTTACATAGATGTTTATTTTTTTTTTCTGTAGACAACTTTTCTGCCAGCAATTTTACTCCGATTTACAATAATAGCACTTTTTCTGAAAGGAAATCTAATTGGGTAGGTACTTTTATAAAGTAATTTTTCAATTTTCCCAAGAGTTTTCTAAACAAATGTAAAAAAACCAAAAAAAAAAAAAACCGAGGAAAAAGTGGAAAATGTACGAAGAGATTGATTAAAAATATTACGGCCTTTTTTTTTCTGTGATTTCCTCCGTTTCCCAGTACAGAGGTGGCCAAAGTCGCGCAACAAATTTGCAACACAGTTTTTATAAAACTTTTGTGTTTTTTGTTAAATATGTTGTTTTTTTTATAAACCTTGCTGCTGTTGTACGTAAACAAGATAACGAGACCAAAGTTGGAATATGACGTAACGGAAACGACGTTTATTATTACGACTGCGCCGTAACGCGCGTTCCATACAAGACGGTAGGCGTTGCGCGACTATTGGCCACCTCTGTATAAGTTATATTTACTAGAGACGACCAGAAAACATTAAAAAAAAAAAAAACTTGACAAAATCAACCCCGTCATGTTATACATTTAATTAGAGAAGGTGCCATCAGATTAAATGACATCACTAGATCGACAATGTTATAATAACGTGCATGTGTCGCTGAAGCAACACTCGGGCCACAGGCCTGTCGCAGGACTTTATCCGCAGTTACCGCGTCATGAACTATTATGCGTTATATAACAATTCATTTTTTTGTTCGGCGTTCTATAACATGGACATTGGACACCCGTTTGGATAATATTTCGAAACGAGGCGGCGTTTTGAGAACCACTGAAATAAAATACGTACATGAATCGCGTCCAAATGACCCGGGAGGGACGCGACCCGTGTACACGCATACTTATACCTACACCACACATACGTTTTACTCCGGTCGGTAGTAATATTATCGCGAACGCGCGCGTGGGCCACGTTCCGTGTCGCGCGAGAATCGACACTACGACGCGAACACAGTAACATCGTTGTTACGGGCGACGACGGCCGCGACGAACGCTCGGTACGCAATCGCACGCCGCGCCGTCCGTGTGGGCCCCGTGCTGTACCGGGCTACCGTTAACATTTACACGAGTGCACGCGCGCCCGTACGCGGTGCGAGTGGTGCGCGTTGTGTACGCTCGCCCGTTATCGCGTCTGCCCGCGACAATCTGGTCTTCCGGAGCGGCCCGGGCGCTCTTTTATCGTCGCGGGCTCATCGGCGCTGCACACCGATAATCCGATAATTATTATGTCGAGTGTATCGAGTTTTCATAATAATATTATTGTATTGTCTCGTTTAGTAACGTCCGATCGGCCGACGCGTTCCGACACCCGTTCCGCCGCACCGAATTCCCCATGCCGCCGCCGTCGCCGGGCTAAACACGGAAACGACGTGCGCCGTTGTTACTGGTAAACGAAACACCCACCGGGGTTGAGGGTAAGTTCCTGCACGGCTCTCATTTACATAAAACGCTACAGTACAAATACACACACGGGTGTAGAAAAGGACACAATATAATGTTGTACATCGGCATGTAAGCGTGTTGGTTCCTGTACGTATATATCTGTGTACCTACAACAATTTTTGAGCTATCAGCTATTTATTTTTTTATTTTTTTTTTTTTCTATACTATTGTTGCGTATAAATCATAGTTTAACGCGCATAGTTTACGTGTTTTTAATTATTTTTAGTCCACGTTCTTTTCACGCAATCTTGCCTGGGCTTGCGAGAACAGTGATTAGTTTAATGTTTGACAATCAGACGTTTCGATGAGACTCTATACATGTATATATATATCGACGTTTGAAATTGAAAATTAATAAACGATTTTCGGAATCCACAAATTTTTTTAAGTCTAAAATGTCGGATGTGTATTGCGCCGAGGGTAAGCCACTGTTGTTGGTGAGAAGTTTGGACATGGCATAATATAGGATTAGAATACCGGGTTATTATAACATAATAGGCAGCCGACTTAACTTAATGTTATTTGTGATTTAGAACAATTACAATATTTCATGATTTCACTGGCTAAAGGCCACCATAATATTTACTATCGATCTACGCAGACAGAGTCTGCAACATACATAACGTTAAGCTAAGGTGGACATTGGCAACCATGTAGCAAACTACGTACTGATTTACGCTACACAATTTTTTGTTTTTAAATTACTTAAAAAACACGAAACTCAACATAGTTTAGTATAGTGGATAATATAAAACGGGTGTCTGTACCATTGGACTTCATATAATATGTATGCAGTGGTGTAGGAAGGAGGGGACCTGTTATTTTGGAGTTAAAATATTCCCCCTTGGCCATATTTATGTCGAAAATCAAAATATTAGATTCTGAGTGTAGCGAAGAATGCGATTGGTTTTACAAAGATGTCTATTTTTTATTTTTTTTTTTTATATTGTGTACGCAAATTCTACCAAAAATCTTGCTCAAATATATACGCGCGGCACCATTTCTGAAAGGGAATGTTACCCTTTTAGGTCATTTTTTGATTTTCCAAGCGGTTTTCATAATATCTGGGAAACGTAAAAAATAGGAAATTTGCGAAATTAATGTTTTTATTACTTTTCAATTTTGTTATTTGTTGTATTTTTTTTTTTTTTGAACATAATATGTATATTGCCGATTTAAGAACGAAAGTGAAGTCAGAATTGAGCATACTGACTAAGTTTCGAAATTAAAGCTTTTTGAAGTTCTGATATTATGTGGATATTATATGTTATGTTAAAAAACTAAATATTATCTTCTCTAGAGTATGTTTGTCATAGCCTAATACATACCTATTGTCATCCTAGGGTTCGCAAGTTTATACCCCTGTTTCTAAAACAAATTTGTTGCACTTATTTTATCCCTTTCACCTAAACAGGAAAAAACAAATACATTTTAGGCGTACCTAAAGACCCATCTACCGTTTGCTCGGACTATTTTAATTGAAAAATACCCTTCGATTTGTTGTGCAAACTGTTCTACCAAAAATCTTGCTCCAGTACTCAAGTGTAGCCTATTTTCTGAAAGGAAATTTCATCTCCATGGTAATTTAAGGGTCATTTTTCGATCTTCCCAGGAGTTTTCTCAACAAATTTAAACACAAAATAAAACACCTCCCTAAAACATCCTGACTGAACCACTGTGTGTATGAACAAATACATTTGAACTTTACCCGTTTAGGAACTTAAATGTTACGTTTTTCTACACCTTCATATAATATGTAAACGAGGTTCGTGTAGGAACTTACCATTTTTCAATATGACATTGTATAGGTGGTGCACGTACCGGATTTCGGTACTAGGAAATGTACAGCCGCGAAAAACCACCGCGTCCGTCAGCGGAAAATAATGAACCCGACGAGTCGTCGTACATGCTTCGGGACAAAAGTAAGTATTTTATTATATTCTTTTTTCTGTGTTTCAATTTATGTAATTCAATTTTCTTAACTGCATAGTGGTCCAATTTTTTATGTCAGGGGTAGTCAAGTCGGTTTGAATCGACACAAAAATGTTTAGGGAGGCAAATGGCCGTTTCAGGTTTTAGTCTATCTCCTCGAGTTTACTCGTATTATCACCCTAAAAAACGAGACGTGTCCGTTTATATTTACTATAACTTGACAATTTCTCATCGGGTTTAAACAAAAATATGTAAAATCGAAACGTCGAAATAATATGGGTTTACAGAATCGTCATCGCTGCGCCGGGACGGTCGGATCACCGCTGCTTGGGACGAGGACTGGAGCTGGTACGTGGTCACCGGATGCGCGTTCGCCAATTTCTTGTTGCCCGGCATGCTCAGATGTTTCGGGCCGGACGTCCTGGAAGGGTTCACCGAAAAATACCATCTGGGAACCCGGTGGGCTTGTCTCTGGATACCGACAGTGTTTGACCTGACGTTCTCCATTGCGGGTACGTGTTCAACTGTATACAATAAATTATATTATACCCACATAGTTACATCGTAGTAATATCCTACAATTTTAGAAATTAAAAATCTGTGCAATTGAAATTATAAAATGTTCTGTAACTCTTGAATATAATATTCGTATATTATATTATGTACCTATTTAGTTTCTTCCCGTTTGAGGGGGTCAGAATACCCTCACGGTATACCTCTACTTATCATAAGAGACGACAAATTAGGGTTACGTTTGGTCGATAGCCTAAATAAAATTTTATCAAACAATATGAGGACATCTAAACAAGACTTGACTAGTTTTCTTGAGGAATTGAAAGTAGGACTTGAAGGAAAAAGACTAAGGAGAAGTATATAGAGTATGTATTTGGAGGAAGGGAACAAAATAACTAACGACAATAAGTAGTGACATAATAGGCTAGGTTGAGAGTTTATCTCTAGAGTAATCTATTTTTTTAACCGTCGCGTGAAGGAAGGACATGACAGGCTTTCAGGCCGGCGGGTGACGAACACCAAGTCGGGAATACTTGGCTCATGGGCAACGTAGTTAAGTTAAGCTAAGCATCCTGAACTCATAATTTGCATAAACGTGGTGTTAATTTAGGTTAACTTATTGTATTTATATTTTTAATTATATCCCTACGTATGTGAGACTGCTACGCGAAGGGATATCGTGTTTGAACATGTCACGAAGAAAAACGGATAAGAAGCAGAACGAATTGTAATGGAAATAAACGTACGATAAAAGAGGAGGAGAGAAAGACTGAAAAAAAAGGCCCATCCAACCACCTCGATAATATAAAGACAGCCGTAAGCCGGTGTATGTAAGATGGGAGATCGGGTCAAGTGGAAGTTTAGGACGAGGGTGGCTAAGGAAGGCAAAGGAGAAGTAGAAGACACATGTAGGACCATTGCAGGTATATTATAATAAAATATATTATTAAATCGTAAACGAGTGGGCATATCCTTCTTGTATGGGTGTAGCTGGTAAGTGCGGTACGTTTATATAGGTGTAACCCACGGTTATAACAGTGGTGTAACCGTATAGGTATACATTAGGTAGTATATAGATACACGTTTCGAGGACGAAAAACTCGTTTTTTTTGTTTTTGTTCTCCCGTGGACTGTACGAAGACTGAATACGCATTGCTCGCGCATCCATAATAATATCGCAGTGTTCATGTATAAAATATAAAATAATAATAATAAAATTATTCACGTCGCAGACGAGGTTTTATACTTGTACTCGCGCGCGTCTTATCGGTCACGACAGTACACCAACAAAAAAATTAAAAATCGGCTGTTTTATATAATTCATTGCGTCGACTTTCGACAGTGTAGATAACGTGCATACCTACTTCATAACGAACAGGTACGCGAAATCAACACGTATCTCGATCCGTACATATTATTAATTATTATTACGATAATCTTTATGGCGAGTGTTTATTTTCAAAACGAATGATAATAAAATAATATTGTCAATGTTGTAGTGTTGGGACGGATCGCGTGTCATCTATGTTTTCTCCTTTTTTCGCCACTACTGTATGTCTGTGTCTAAATAATGTTACAAATATCGCAAATCCGTATAATATTGTGATCGTATGTCGGGACTATAAATGACGTAACCTGCAGTGTAGCAACCTCGTTTTATCACACCCGCCCTCCTTCCACCTGATGGTGCCACTAAATGCGACCGAAAATTCGCGGGTAGTGCAAAAATTAGGAAATTTAGGTACTCGGACATTTTATACGACAACTGAAGTTCCTTAATATTTGTTTTTTTAACAAACAAAAAACGCCATGCCGTCACAATTATTTTTTGAATTTGTTGAACCGATATAACTTGTTAGAATTTAAATCGATTTTACTTGTATGCAGCGAGTTTAGAATAATAGACATAACATACGCAAAAAATCCAACAACGTGAAATGTTCAATGTCCAAATTCGGGATATCTACAATAAATGTTTAGATCTCGGATCCGAAAATTCAGATTTTTGACCTTCAGCTAATCCAAATATTTCCCTTCACTATGGAATATATGGTTTGCACAACGTATCCAAACTCACCACGAACTGAAATGTCACTTTTTCTTACCAGTAGTCGCCAAAAATGCAACGATATTCAAAACGCGATTCGTTTTACCCCTGCGGCTTGTCAAATGCGTGCAGGTTTTATTTTACTGCTCTTAAACAGTGTCATCATTTATTTTTCTTCTTTTTCTGTTCTCGTCTATTTTTCTACGCTGTGCCAATTTGCTTTCCTTCTATTTTAATTTAAACAAACGTCCGAAAAACGCCTCAAAATACACCTATACAACTATTATATTTGGCTCCTCTCCTCAGATTCTCGCCCATATATCTCATCGTGCCCCCCCCTTCCTAGAAATTTAAAATGTATTTTAAATACATAAACACTGATTTATTAGTTGATTAAATGTATTTTAATTTTGCATAATAAGTACGTATTTTAAGTAACATAACGATTAAAATGTTTATTACCACAATAAATATATTGCATTATTCAATTATTGCTCAATTTTTATATGAAATATACCTATTACCTACATATTCTTTTTTCTTATTCGGATAAACATTGAATTGCTATGTAGCAGTCAGGTGCATGATGGGATCAAAAGGGCAAACGTTTTAGAAATAATATTCTTACAAAGAAATGGAAATAAAACAAATGTATAATTTAAAAATATCATATAATTTATCAGTAGTTTGGTTTAAAAAGAGCCTGTCAGAAAGAAAAATTGTTTAATTGAAATTTAATAATAAAAAAAAGAACTGATACTGAGGATGGGAGCGGCCACTGTTGTAAGTGAGAAGCTGGGAAGGTAGGATACATAAAGTTATTTTATTTATATCTGTGAGCAACGATAAACCATGGCTTGACGAAAGACGATTCCGAGCGCAGTTCGGTAATACATAATTTGAAGTGCCTTAATTTTTTTTGCGATTTTCGTTTAAATTTGATTTCAAAATGCTTATTTTATTTATAATATTATAATATTAATTACGTCTTTAAAATACAATCTAGGCAACTTGAGCTTTCAGAAAAGTTGCTACGCGTAAAAATCGGAGTAAGTTTACTAGGAAAAAACGTGTCCACAGACTAGAACCAAAAAGAAACAGTATTGTAAAATCAATAGCTACGCTTGAAATCTAAAAAAAACCAATTAATATAATATTTTGTAATGTTTACTGTATAAAATTACCATAATTTTTAATGAGACCCTTCAGGGTCGGAATAACAAAAAATACACAAAATTTATTTATACTATATTGTATTATAATAATAATATGTAATTTATATCGTGCGTAATTATACTAATTTAAAATCGCGCCGCATACTCACGGTCGTGTAAATATTAATTTAAGGACAAAAGCGACCGTTTGTCTTTAATATCAAATATAAATATATTAAATTGCATTTGCGTTGCGCTAAATATTCAAAATTACAGTCGGAACATTTTTTACTAAAACATAATCGTAAACTGCAATTCATAATATGCCGTAATATGACTCATTACAGTCATAATACTTTGTACGCGGTCCGAGTTGACTAATAACGCGCCTTTATTAAAAAATAAAAAAAACTCTAATTGTGTTATACGCCATTATTTTAGTTTGAAATCGTGGGTTATAAACACGAAAAAAAAAACCAATCTAAAATCAATATTTGTTTCGAGTTATGTATTTCTATGTGTACGCGTGTACCTATTTTATACACGTTATAATTGGTTATTAAAATTATTATTACTAAACCAATTTATTTTCAGATTATATTTTTTATAGGTGACAAACGATTTTTTTTTTTTTACAATATTGATTTACGAAAAAAATCTGTACTGCAATTATTGTTGTGATTTAGCGCGAATGGGTTTGAAAAAACAGAAACGTTACATGATACCTATGATATTATGTAAATTCAATGGTTTATAAACAGAATTATTGTAGTATTCGATAAAAGACTATCGATGTATGAAAAAAAAAAATTAATAAAATCGACACTGTATCATATCGATGAACTTCGTATTATTATTATTGTTATTTATTTCAAACAAATGTTTGTTCTCGCTTACATTTTTATTGTAATTTCGTCGCCTCGTAAAAATTAAAAAAATACAATAAACTATATACGGCAAGTAAAAATTAAATACGATTTCGTTGCATACACTGCAGTACCAAAAAATTTGTATGTCCGTTTTCACCAACGATTCAATCGCGATTAACTGTAATATAAACCGTGACTATTAAAATTAGTTTAATCGCTTGTTGAATTTCATTTCACTCGCGGTTAAAGCTGTTACATAATCGCGATTTAAATCATTATTATTGAAAAAAAAAAAAAAAAAAAAAAAACACTTAATCGAATTTTGACACCTTAATTTTCGTTCATTTCCGTCGTGCAATATTGTTCTGTATTGATTTCCGTTAATCGGAGAAAGAAAAATGCCTCGTGCTAGCGCGCGGGCTTTATGTGATGATAGCCATCATGAGAGTTAGGGACTTCTAAAATTTGCGTAGAACAGCAAAGTCAAATATTGATACGGTTCATCGCGTATGTAATCTAAATCCTAAATTTTATTTCGCATATATTTGCATATTTTAGAGTTTTTGATTTTTATGGCGTATTCTAGGAGCATGTAGCTTTTAAGTGCTGTACAGAGACATTCCCTTATTATATCTTATCTTATTGTAGGCCGCGTAACCCTTCGATTTATATTGTTTAATATTTTGTTTTTTTCATTGTTGTCTCAACACTCTTCTTGCACTCGATCACCCTGCAATGATCGGTTACTATAATTATTTCAATACCTCGGACTTCTCGGACTTCTCCGAGGAATTAATTTCGCGTTTCCTTTTTTTTTTCATTATAACTACATTTACATTTCTATTCATATTTACTTATATCGATTAGATATTAGTTAATACACTTGAATTAACTAGAAACATCTGGCTAGTCAACAATGTAAAATATTGTATACCTATAATGATTATATTACAATCGGCATCAACATCATATTGCACGAACACGGCGAATATGATGGAATCGCGATTATAATGGTAAAATCTAAACGAATTTAATCGTGATTCAATAGTTCGGTTACATTAAATCACGATCCGCGTGTTTTTCATGATATCGAATCTATAAATTAATACTCGTAATGAGAAGCAGAAAAAAAAAAACGGTGTGTATTATGTACGATCTGTCCGGTTTGTTAATCAAACAAATCGACCAGGATAATTAACCGTTCGGACAAAGCCGTTATTTCTTATCTACACTATGGTACCTATTTATCGCCAGATCATTTGAATAAATAAAAATTAATTTTATTTATTGATTTTAAATTGTTCATTATATTATTTAACGGCTAAACGGTGTGATGCCGAGATGAAGTTTGGAATTTAAGTTCAATGTCTAAACGCGTTCAAAGAATACACTGCTATAATACATACCTCTATAATATTATGTGTTTCGAAAGGAATGCGTTTGTGGTGTTTCGAGTGTTTTATCAGACCAGCTCGCCATATACAATTTTGTATTTAGATTCCGAGTATTACAACAATGAACAAGCTACCTATATTATTTTTATATGAAGATGTGTCTTTTATTTCCTCGGTAAACGCTTTTACGGTTCAAATCCCCTGCTCTTTTTATGTCATACACTTAAAACATAGGTATTACACAATACCACATTTTGCCATAAAGTTGTTTTTTGCGTTTTCTCTGTCAATCGCTTTTTTGGTTGGGGTTAGTACAATTCTTGGTTTTATTCTATTTTTTACGCAGTGCCTCAAATCACGCGGTACTTGATTTAAAATATTTATAGAATATTTCAACGATTCGTCCCTTGGACCCCGTTTTTTGTTTGTGTTGAATTTTTGGTTAGGAAATTTCAGTGTATTACGCTAAATTATTATTTGCCAACTTTCAATCATATTATATACAACAGTACAGACCTAGATACATATAGTGCAAAATTTGTGTGTCTGACTGTTTGAAATCTATATTATTTCTATAACCTTATCATATTAAATAATATAATAATAATTTGTTTCGATCATTTTAGTATTAAAGTTTACTCATAAGAAAAAAAAAACTGAATTAGGTTGAGTCATCATCGCTGATTTTAATTCAACGATAAACATAGTTATTTTTACGGACTTAAAATAAACGATAATAGCAAATGGTCGAACGTTAGACCGAAGGAGCAAAATTCGTTTACATTCTTTAACGCGTTTTTAATAACCAACAGAGCGTTATATTTTAAATACTAATTATATACAGTAGTTATACTAGTTGTATTTCAAAAAACACATTTTTGTGAACATTTTTTTTTTGGTAAAATTAGTTTAAACTAATTTACACAAATGAATTTCGGATACTCGGCTATTATTTGAATATACATGTATTTATAGATATAAAATATAACACAATTTTTAAAAAAAAAACCATTTCTAACTTTTATGGGACACACGTAAGGAAATAACTTTAATAATTTTTAAAAATTAATTTTAAACGTCGACATTTCGTTACTTTTTTTTAGACAATACTTTGTATTATTTGATATTTGAGGCTTAGATTTCGAGCGTAACGAGGAAGCTATTGATTTTACAATACTGTTTCTTTTTTGTTCTAGTCTGTGGATACGTTTTTTCCTAGTAAACTTACTCCGATTTTTACTTGTAGCACTTTTTCTGAAATTTCATGATTTCATTATTTTATAAAAACACGGACGGCGTTATCTACCGGAAAAAACGGTTAAAAAGTCACAAACCTTTTTTGTTGTCTTTCTGATTTAATTTTTTACGGTATCATCGCTAAAACTTTTGAGCTTTTAAGGAATTTTAATTTTTGAGAGTTTTTTGCTGTAATTCGGTTATAAATACACGTAGACTTGAAACTTGATAATAATACTTATTTATTTTGGACTTACCTAGATGTGGTCAAATTCCAAAATCATTAGACGACTTTTTTTTTTTAATAAACGTTTTGAAATCAAATTTAAACGAAAATCGCAAAAAAAAAATTACGTCAATTCAAATTATGTATTACCGAACTGTGCTCGGAATCGTTTTTTGTCAGCAATGGTTTATCTTGGCGTACATATATAAATGAAATAACCATATGCATTCTACCTTCCCAACTTACCACATATAACAGTGGCTGCTCCCATCCTCAATATCAGCTCTTTTTTTTATTTAAACGTTTATTTGTTTTACGATATATGTTATGATACGTATATTATATTATATGAATAACATTTACATTATACTCATGCGTAATATAATATTTATGGACAATTATTACGACTCGAAATTTAAATTATTGGTATCATAGGTCATTAAACTAATAAAATATTTTATTTATTTATTGTTATATACTATCGCAAACAGATTAAAAATTGGTTATTTGCTGTTTACTTTTACGATCATTTAGAATTTTGATATTATTATAGTTTACAATTATAATAGTTCTACAAATATAAACTGTATAACTGTATTTCTAAATTTTTATTTTGGTTAATAGTGATAAATATTATTGTTGTGTAATTTTTATAAGTATCTATATATATGTACCTAATAATTTTAAATAAAAATGCATAAATACAACGCGTTAATATAATTATAGATAAAAAAATCGATAATAAAAATTACACTTAAAATACTTAATTGTATTAATAATTTCACTTTCGTTGAGCAAATTATAATAACGACCAGAGAATATATAACCACAAATTATAATATTTTGCTATCATACTGTACTATACCGGTATTGACGCAAATAGGTTCGGATATTTAGCCCCTTTGAAATTTGGCTTTGCCCCCAAATTAAAGGTCTCGTAAAATATGTTCTCAAAGGGCACATATGAGTTACATACAGTCATGTAAAAGAACCTTTTATATTCAAAGCGTAGCGAGGGATCTATTGGTTTTACTATAATGTGTATATTTTTTCATTTGGTTTTTTTTTGTCAGTGAACAACTTTTCTACATGAAATTTTGCTTTGAAGTTTCAAGTATAGCACCCTTTCTGAAAGGTAATTTTCTCTAGTAGGGTCGTTTAGAGGTCAAATTTTTAAGGTGTTTTCAAAGTAATTAGGAGAAAACCGAAAGGAAATTATAAGTAAAACGATAAATATTTACGACGAGCTGCGGCGTTACTGATTTCATTATTTAAAATTTTTACCGCTTATGTTTTCTACTAGAAATATTGGTTTAACCAAAAAATGCTTACAGACATTTTTTGTTGAATCTTGAATCTTGTTGGTAAGTAAGAAAGTCGTTTTTTAATTTTCTGTATAGGTTTTTTAATAATTGAACAAAATAACAAAACAACGTAGAAATGACGGAAAGTTTCAAAAATAATGGTTTTATTTTTTCAATTTAGGGCCGGTTTTTCAATTGCCATTTTAGTTGTCAGTTAACTAACCATAGTTAAATTTAATCTGTAAATTAAAGTTCTGAATAAATAGTGTGTGGTTTATTTATAAATTCAGTTTGTTGTCTCAGTTATACAACCGAAGGTTGTCATACTACATAATGATCATTAATTGTTATTGTTTTCACTTTATCAGCTAGTTTTGGAGCTTAGCTTTAGCCCATGATGTGTTATGTAGAGAGTTAAGGAGCATTTCTGCTTCGTAAAATGTGTTATTACCATTACTAATACCATAATAAATATTTAAATTCAATATGTCAAATACTGTACTAAAAAGAAAAAGAGCTAATAATTTTTAGGTATACAGAAATACAACTATTACTCATACTCGAATTATCCTTACGTACTGAAAATTAACATATTAACTTAGAAAATTAGAAAATTAACATTGATTAATGGTATAACAAAATTATGTACTGATTAGAAAATAAATCGTCTGATGCAGTAACTTGGAAAGACAAGGAAAATAATTGGGAAGAAATTGCATTAGTATATTAAAATATTTTAACAGCCAGATACAGAAATCTGTTAATGTTTCAATTATTTTATATTATACCTACTGAGTGGCACCTATTTATCCTTTCACGGACTAAAAACCACGTCTAAGGTGGACTAAAATATAAGGACTACGTTCATAATTTAAAAATCCATGCAGTTCTTTATCAGCGTCGTAAAACAAAATTTCGTTTTTGAAATTTATTTTAAATTTTAAAAACAAACTAGCTGTTATGTTATGATCACGGTTATATATAGAATCTAGATATAAATATTTATTTTTGGATGTGATAAATAGGTAGGTTGTAAATAATAATGACCTTAAACGACGTTTAATCTATTAATTAGAAGAGATAGTAGCGGTTAATTTAACTGGCAGTTTAAATGGCTGTTAGCTAACTGGGATTTTCATAAATAGTTTTATAGGTAGATAACGTTAACCACCAATTAAGTTAGATTAACCTCGAGTTAAATATAATTGAAAAACCGGGTCTCAGTTAAAAATAGTTAAAGAAACTAGACATTTTGTCAGACAACTTATATTTGCTTTTTCTAGACGTGGTAAAATTTTTAAGAGATTTGAGACATTTTTGAGCTATTTATAGACATTTAAATTTTGCAAGTTTTATACATAATTTGTATTTCTCAGGTAATCTGTGGACACAATTATTATAGAATAAACAGAAGTCGGAAATGCTTAAAAATTTAATAGGAGATTCATTATATTATATGTCCAAAAATATATAGTGAGCAAAAAATAATAATTGAGGGTAATAAAGTATTATTTTTTTTATAGGAGTTTTAAAATCGTAAATAGTTTTACAAAACATATACAACTGAACTTCACTCCAAATCGTTTTTCGTTAGCAACGGTTTATCGTTGGTTAAGGTTTAAATTAGATAACCTTATGTATCCCATCTTCCCTACTACTCACCTACAACAGTGACCGCATCAGTCCCCAGTATCAGCTCTTTTTTCATTTTTTATTTTTATATCATACACAATTCGTGTTGTTCAAATAACTCGTTCCTAATGTATAATATCACCAAACAAATAAAGTGGATTTAAATTGAATTTCCTGAACAATAAGTGATTTACCATAGTGCTACAAATTACATATTTATTCACGACATTTATTTGATGGCCGATAATTTCAATTTAATATTATCTACTTTTCAAATGGTATGCAAAAGCCAGATGAACTCCGTTAGTCTTCTCAATATTGAGACTTCATTTTCATGTTACTCGTTGTAAGATCTTTCAATAGTTGTGTTTCTACGTTCATTATTTATTATTCGTATAAATAAATTGAACATTAAAAATTAATTGAATTTTCCTATAGCGCTTAGTGAAAAAGACGAAACATTAAAAGTCATTAACGGATTTAAATTCGGATAGTTCAGAAACGTATTAGTATTATATTTATTTATTGAAGATTTATTATTTGATTAATTAGAAATTGTTGAACGATACTTAAGCAAAGCGTCATATGTTGGCTTTTGCTCGGACAAACCTAGTTGTGGCCAACCTCATTCAGGCAAATCTCTAACGTCCATATATATTTATTTTATAAATATAAAAATTAATTAATTAATTAAATAAATCTTACAATAGACTTATAAGTAGCTACGATTTTCACGAATTTTTATTTTATATTGTCACTATAAGTCAATAACCAGATAGTTCCGTGTAAAATGCAAGGACAAATTAATTGCTGAAAAGAGCGAGTATTGTTTTATTATTAACATGGTACCTATCTAACCTAATCTACTATGGAAAATTGAAATTTACGTTACAAAATTGACGTCACAGATTTGCCCGAATGATGTTAGTCACAAGTCACAACTAGGTTTGTCCGAGCAAATGCCGAAATATGACGTTTTGCACATGTGTCGTGGACACTTCGCGTTTTACCCGGGCATCTCCAAGATTAGCCCGATTTTGGCTTTTGCCCGTAACATATATACATTTTTTAAATTTCTAGAAAATCTATATTATAGAGATTCCCCCTATAATATTTAAGCTATTTGTGCCTGTGACTTCTAGATTCAGGATCGAACGACAATACTTTTTTTCACTTTGCATAAAAGAACATTATTTATTGTTCTTATTGTTCTATGTTATACATGTAATATGATGGACATAACATAATATTATGTTTGTTATTTTTTAACATTTTTTCAGTTGATAAAAATGATCCGATTTGTTCACGTCATACCTAAAAATAAAGTCGGATTTCCTGGCGGTACTTTATTTAAACAATTTTTCTAGATCCCATAGAGATTTTCTAAAAATTTAAAAAAATCTATCAACAATTGGATATATATTGGTTTATTTTTATTGATTTCCTTGGGTTACCTCGGCTACTAGAGAAAAATCACAACTAATATTTCGTGTGAGTCTAAAACCTAACCAATTTATTAAGCACCGGTTTTTGATAGCATTGATTCATCGTTAGTTTCAGTACATAAACTAATTTATCCAGTTATTCTATACAATACATAAGTATACTTTCCGAATTTTCCGCCTAAAACAGTGGCCTACTTATGGTACGATGAATATCCAACATTTTTTTGAATTCAAGTACAATTTGTGTTAAAACTGTTTTTAGTTCAACGATTCAATGTTGTGTATTATCCATAATGTTCTTGATAACACTGATTAGAGATTTGGGTAGTACATTCGTTTTTTTAACTAAGTTTATTGGCATTAATGTGGGCGTAATATTTTATACAATAGTACACGCAAGCTCGTGTAAAATACCGCGTTTTTATCGCTATGAACGTACTTACCAATTGTTAAAATTTATGACAGTGCGCGTTTATAATTTTGGGTATCCGGCCAAAAGTGAAAAAATAACCGTGAATGTGAAAATCGCGAATTAATTATAACGAAAATATAGTATATTTTTTTAATATGGTCATTATAATCCTAATGTTGTTAAGTTCACTAGGTATAAATAATTTGGGTATTTAGTGATAGTAATAATTTAAAAAAAAAAAAAAAAATTATTTAGGTATTTAGAGACAAATTATATACTACACCTTTTACAAAGTTCTTATTATCATTAGTATTATAATTTATAATTTACATATAAATTTCGCTATTATGTATGATCGATTATTTTAAAATTCGTGATTTTTATATTCGTGGTTATTTGCTTCGCTATTTTGGCCTAGACCCATAATTTTGATAAGCTAAAGAAACTAAAATATTATGGTTTATGAACTAACGATTTGATCAATAGACAGATTATGAAGGTACGACTTTCCAGTTTGAAGAATCGACTTACTAATCTATTAAGATTTTCGAATTTTTAGAAAAAAATTTGAATTAAAACCCGGAGTTTTCGTATGTAAACTGTTTTTTTTTTTTATATATATAATATTGAAATTCACTTTCCATTTTATATTTTATTTGCGGAGTTTTCTTATATTAAAAACCATATCGATTCTCTTTTATTCATCGCAATGATGTATCTACTCGTAGTATGCCTAATATCTTATTATTAAACTTGTGTCCATCGAATTTCTTCTGCACGGTTAGTTTGTGAACATTAATTAAAAAATGAGAAAACAAAATATTACCTACGCCATTGTCGGAGAAACAACAATATATATATTATACACACATATTTTTTTTATATTTTTCGAGTTTCAGCTGTAATAATAATCAGTAAATAAGGACTTTTTTTTTCATAAAATACACTATTTTCGTAAGTAAATAACTTAATTTACCACCGCTATCTATTAATAAGCTTACTATATTATCACAGAATAAGATATTATTAGAATTATAAGATTATTAGTTTTATTTAATTCGGGTGACACTCGTTATAAACAATGGTTTTGTTATTATTACAACTTTGGCGGTTGTTGTTATTGTGCATACGCGAGCTGTCACACGCCCACGCAACCTTAGATAATATCTATGATTGCAATATTGAACTTACTGAACTGATGTTACCAACAGTTAACGTATCGTTAAGTTAGCCCACGGATGTTATAGAAAATAATAATATTACCTTTAATTAGTGAAAAACAATTATGTAGATAGTTTTGTTTTCACTTATTTCTCTCCAGTGTCAATATAATAATATTTTGTATGCTTGGATTTTTCATCATTGTTTTCGTATAAAACGTATCTCATAGTTGTGCACACTAAAAAAACTATTTAATTATTCATTATAGCAGAAAAAAAATGGAATATTTTTCGATTTTTAGTTTGAAGAAACTAAAAGTTAAGTTATGCAACCCACAACTCATACAATTCTGATTTTGATTGGTCTCTGGTTTTTTTAACACTTCTAGCTAAAAAATTGTATTTTACATTTTTATGGTTACCTAAATATTAAAGTTTTTTTTCCATTTCTTTGTATATATTTTGTGTTTATTATCAGTCAGAACTAAGTATACGACTACTTTTTTTTTCGAACTTGTAACAAAACAACTGATTAATTATAAATTGTAAAGCCCCCCCCCCCCATTAAAAAATCCTGCATACGTCACTGATATAAACTACTTCGGGGGCAAACAATTTCACTTCTCTATTTGTCTCTGCATGTATCTAGTATCTATAATATATAGTTCATTATTTTTAGCCCTATTATTGGAAATATTTGTACGATTTCATACAAACTTAATCAATATAATAATAACAATGATATTTTACGTATACCTAATGCCGTTTTTAGGGGCAATATCCTGTTTTCTGTGTGAACTGACCTCGCACCGGACCGTAACACTCTGGGGTGGACTACTTGCGTCCATCGGCATGATGTCGAGTTTATTCGCCAACTCTATACTCTATTTGTACATAAGGTATGGACGTAAAAGTATATAACAATATTAAATAATAACAAACGGGTGACTCAAGGACTGAATAAAAAAAAAATAATACAAATTCTGGCATCTATTTGGCGGAACTATATCTCGTACAAAAAACGGTACTATTTAGGTCCGTATATGACTTGGTTGCGTTCTCAAATAATGATCTAATTTATTTTGTTTAAATATTATTATGAAAAATTTATTATTTTTCTTATTAGGTACTTGCCAATAGTTTTTAAAGGCCAATAGCTGAAACCTCTAAGTAATCACTGTTAAAATGTTACATATAACTTTAGAATCCCCGAGATTTTAAATTTTATTAGCGCCCGCTTGCACGTAAACTTTTAAAGTCCACCTATATTAACCACCTATACTCGACACTTATATATGCTTCAGAATGATATTATAACAATGTTCATATATATAAAAATAAAAAATTAAAACTGATTTAAGTAAAAAATAATTAACTATTTCGGTGTTTTCAGCTACGGGATAATGGTGGGCTTTGGCGCGGGCGTGTGTTATCCCGCCGGTATACTAATCGTTAACGAGTATTTTAACGAATCCAGAGGATTGGCCAACGGGCTTTCACTGGTCGGCACCACAGTCGGTTCGATCGCAATGCCGCCGTACATCATGTTTCTGACCTCGTCATACGGATACAGGTATGCTTCTTCTTCTTTTCTGTAATCAATCCTGAAATTGTTTCGCAACAATTCTCCACTCTTATCCAGTAGTGTGATGGTGAATACAAATTTTCAATATTTTTGTAGTGCTATAAGAAAAAAAAATTGGTCCACTGATCCGTGAAGAGCTAATTCTATTTTACTGTATTTTGAACAAACCCAAATTATAATATAATAATATAATGTAAATACAATAAAACAATTTTGTTAAATTGTTCAGTACATAACACGTTATTACCTTATTGGTTCCACTATGTTAAAAATGATTTGCCATAATTCACCGCAGGTATTTATCATTTCAATCTATGATCGCCTCGCTGCTGTGTGCAAGCGGTGGACCATTTGGTCGTGTACAGTATTGTAAACTGTTCAAATAAATGTAGTTTAATATGTTTCCTTGTATTCGAATACGTGTACTAAATATTTTTAGATTCTGGATGGAGCGAAGAAGATTATGGTTTTATAATAATGTTTATTTTATTTTTTTATTTTTTTATTTAATCTGTGAACAACTTTTCTACCAGAAATTCTGCTCCGATTTGCAATGCTAGTACTGTATCTAAAATGGAAATCTAACTACTGGGAAGGTACTTTACGGATGCCATTTTTTGATTTTCCCAAGAGTTTTTCCAATAAATTAGATAAACGGGGAAAAAGTGGAGAAAAACTTGGGAAAAACAGGAAAATAAATACAATATTAATCAAATATTATTGAATGAAATGTATAATGCATATGTAATAATATGACATGCATATTGTTGACAAAGCATCACTATCAACCGACCTTCACTCAGAATCATTTTTCGTTAGTAAATGGTTAATCGTTGCTTAAAAATTTACATTAAATTGCCTATAATTGTCTGTGCCCGTCCCTTTTATCCTAGGAATGGTTATAATTTTTATTTTTATTCACTAAAAAAGCACTTGTCTTCCGAAATCAATAAAAGTTTTAAATTCGCAAACTAAAACTTAAATCGGAGATTTTTACGGCTACATGTTTTAATTCCTAAACGAAGTTTAAACATTTCTCTGTTAATGATATAATATTTGAATACCTAGATGTACTAATTACTAATCAGTTATCAGTTTATTTGATAAAATACTGAGCCATAAACCGATAATTTCAGAACTGTAGACCAAAAACTGATACAAATTATCTAAAAAAAGAAAAATATTCGAAAAGTATTCAAATACGTTTTAATAATTTATTCGAATACGTATTCTACTTTCTTTGTTTTTTATTCGTAATACATTTAAAATATATATGCACAATATAATACAATAAGTAAATATTCTGATATAAAAGTACTAGGTGTGATATTACTTCCAAATTATGAATTTAGGGTTGCATACATTGTTTACTATTTAAACGTCCAAGACGATGGGGAGGGTTGTCTGGTATTGTGCGATATGATAGTTTGGATATGAGATGGTTAACGTAGTTAAAGGAGTTTCTGTCGAATTTATTATAATTATAGAAAGCAAGTGTAGATATAGTTTAAAAGTTGAGATAATGATGGAGAGTACTATTGCTGACGTACCGGGATGCATTGAAGAGCCGAAAATGACACAAGGAGATATTGCTTGGAATAATTGAAATTTAATTAGATTTTAATTTTTTGCAGTTCCCCAAAGTTGAATACTGTACTTCATTTTGGGGTCCGATATTTTTTTGTAAATCTCAGCTTTGTTCGTTGTTGAGAGATTTTTGATCTGATTAATCGTTTTAATTTATGGAGTCTGAAGTTGAGCAAAGTTCTTTTTGCTTTAATGTGATTTGCCAGGGTGTCCTTTTGTCGAAGTAGTATACTTTACATAAGTATCCATGGGGATTATCTGGTTATTAAGGTAAACAGAATGAATATTTTTAGGTCTGAAAATAAAAGTTATTTGGGTGGATTTTTTCTTCCATTAATTTTTGTTTTCCATAAAATGAAACATTCTGGTAGTGGAGCTAATTGATGTTGGAGGTTATTTGTGGCAGTAATTATGTGAGAGTTAGAAGAGGTTGTAGCTGTACCGTTGATTGTGGTAGGTCAGTTGTATAGGTATATATTGTAGAGAGTTGGGGAGAGGATACTACGTTAGGAGGCTCATGTTTTTATAAGGTGCGAGTCAGAAATTTCATCTTTACATCATACAACAAAATTTCGATCGCATAAAAATAATTTGAGGGTGAAAAATAAAGGAGTTGTTAAAAATAGAAGTTTGTGCCCCTCACATCAGATCCGATTAAACGTCTGATGACGTCAAGATAGACACCGGAGCAAAATTATTTTTATTTTAGTGACGAAGTAATATATTGTCAACTAGCCTGTGTAATTGATGGAGAGATGAATGCTTGTTCTTAAAGGCCCGAGGTTCGGACAACTTTGAGGGCCCTTTAGAAACCTAAAGTGCTCAGTCACTTAGATGTATAACACACAAGTAGCAACTATTTTGTATAAATAATAATTATTTTAATACTAGCTGTTCAATACTACCCGCGTAGACTGTTAAAATATTCCTTCTCTACGGGAGGGAGTATGGAAGATATAAATAGGTATTATGTGAACATACTCCCAACCTTCTAAAATAGTAAAAGATATTTTCATCAATTCCTATTAGCTAACTTATAAATACGAAATGATTTTCCTTTAAAATTACATTTATTATTCTACGTTCCCGTAAAGCAGCGGTACCCATTAGCTTCGGGCCACATGCAATAACAAATTTAAATATTTCTAATTTAAACACTAGAACTAAATTTAGGACTGTAACTAAGAAGATTTGAACTGGGGACCCCTTCTAAAACCCTAGTAGTACTAGACTAGGCTAGTACCATTTTTCGATTACATCAGGTTTTTTACTGCAGAATACTTCCTCCAATCAAAAACTTCATATGAGTTTCGTATCAAATTGTTGAAGATTTTAATAGAAAATTAATGGAGAAAAAAAAATGTTGTCCACATAAATTAGAATTTAATATCGTGAAGACAGATATTGTTATGCTAACATGTTTCATATAAATACAATTTTATGGTTACGGATTTTTAAACGCTCTAAGAATAAGAAAAAAAAATTAAAATAAAGCAAAATAATATTGTTCAGTTTATCAAAAGTTAATAAAACAATGATGTTTAACGACCTAACGAATGAAAATGTAATGTACAGGGTGATTCAAAATGTATGTTACATCTATTTTATCACATAAATATTCAAATAGAAAAAAAATATATATAATACGAAAGTGTTTTTGATTTATAAACATATAAAATGATTTGTAAATATTTTTTGGGGGGTGTCTTTTAGGGGGATTTGAGAGTCAACTTTTGAAATTCAGATGGGAACCTATCTTTTTTTTTTTTTGCGAACATAATATAAAGATATTTTTTTAATAAATTTAATAACATTAATTTGTTCAAAACTTTGTGTTTGAAAACAATTAAAGGTTTTTAGAAATTTAATTTTGACCTCACGCCGACAAGTACCTATCTAATGACGTCACTTATCACACAATGAGTGTTGCGTTGCTTCCGCGAACCAGTTATAACTATATTAGTGTATTAACTTTAAAACCCCTCTCAATTATAGTTTTGAATAAATTTATGTTATTCAATCACTAAAATGGATTTGAAAAATATCTTCACATTAAATTTGCAAAAAACTATAGGTATCCATCTGAATTTCAAAAGTTGAATCAGAATTCTTCGTTTTCCTAAAAAAAAAAATGTACAAATCATTTTAAATGTTTATAAATCAAACAATTCGTATTATAAAGTTTTCTCTATTGAATATTTATATGATAAAATGTAACGTAAGTCTTTATTATTATTATTATTTTTTTTTTTTGGGGAGGGGGAATGACTGTTACGATTAACTAATTTTGATTTTTAAATAGCAACCTTTATACAAATTTTAAAATTACATTGACAAATATTACATCAATTTATGAAATTTTTAATTGAATATCAAAATTATTGTTAGTCATTTCACCCACAAAAATAACTGTAGTGTTTTGGTAAATGACAACGTATAATTGAATGCACATAACCATGCATGTTCTAATATTTCAGAGCTGCTTATTTCTTCAGTTGTCAAAAAAAAAAAAAAAAAAAAACAGGAATTCTGAAAAGTCCATATTTTCCGAAACATTGCAATGGGTATGTTCGTGGGACGCCCTGTATAGTTGATATGTATTTATCATTGTAATTTGTTTGAATTTTTATTTAAGATTATGCTAAGTACTTTGGTCTAGTAAGTGGTTTACAGATATAAAATATCATAATTATGTTGTTAGGTTACTGACTTTTATAATATCAATATAGAATTGAATGACACGACGCGGCCACGATTTTGGTCCTTGGGAGATCCCAGACTAATACAGCGCTGGGTGACAGCCATACAGGCGAAACTAGACCATCGATTTCGGGATTGGTAAAATTATGGGCCCATCAAAGACGTCTATGATGTCAGCTGTATGTAACTTGTGCATGCGATTAAATATTATTAAAATGCGACACGACAAAAAGTTATTAGTATTGATTTTAAAATGATATAAATATAATTCGCTACGCCGCTGGTTTCCGGAATTTGTTGAAAATCTAGGGCAGAAATTAAAATGGTACAAACAGCGTCCCGTTTAAAGCGGCTTCCGGGGCAAGGGACTGTACACGAACTGCATTGTTCCCTCTTTAAACGGAACGTATAGTCGACCAGATTATTTTGGAGAAAATTGGGCAAAACCGACTTGATAGACATGAAAATCTTTATATTTACGAAGCACTTGCAATTGTAATACAGCGAATATTGTTCGTATTTATTTTATTCAACAAGCGCTTAATTGTTTTTAATATTTTATCGGTTTCGCACCAAACGTTAAACGTTGAAATTGGTGTCGACAGTGATAATGGCGTGTTTTTATGACGACGAATAAATAAATCTAAACCGGATTATGTTCACCCGTGTGGTACAGTGCTAGGTGAACAAAATCAGTCGTGCCACTAATAGTATATAATTTTGAAAATGCGCCGGAAAAAAACTGCAAAATTTTAATTTTGTTTTTTTTCCAGAGGAGGGATTTTAATCGTGTCCGGAATGATGCTGAATGTGTTGGCGTGCGCTCTTACGTATAAGCCCGCGCAGGACAAACACACCCCCGACGTTCAGTTCCCGGATACCATGACGACGTCGTCGTCGTCGTCGTCGTCAAGGTCGTCCATCAACGCTCGGGTGGCAGCGGCGACCGTAGTCAGGGTCACCGACGAATACTGCACGGCCGTCGAGTCCTGTTGCACGTCGTCCATCAACACGAGTGTGCGGGTGACGACGACGGCAATCGCGGCAGACGACATCGTCACGACGGACGAATATTACGCGGACGTAGTCGTGTCGTCACCGTTGCTGGAGCATCACGTGCAACACCGGGGAAAAGTCGCTCGATTGCGACGGACGTTCAGTGGCAGACCGACGGCCGTATTGCTGGCCGTGACGGCGGTAAACGCGCTCAGCGAATTAGCGTACGGCACGTTCGCCGCAACGTCCACGCCGCGGCCGTCCAATACGAAAGCCGCACTGTGGCTGGCCGCGGCCGACGCCACCGGTCGCGTACTGGTACCCGCCGTTTCAGACCACCTGTCGACCGGAAACGGAGGTGGCTCGGCGTCCATTTACTTGAACGCGGTGATCATGGCCGTTGGCGGCGCTGTACTACTAACGGCCGGCAGCGCGCGCCAGTCACAGACCACCGAGTGGTCGTTGTGCTTGATCGCCGCGTTCGGGCTGGTGTCCGGCGCTGCCGTCGGCCTCGAACCACTCGTCGCTGTCCACGTGCTAGGACACGACCGCCTGCCCACCTCGTATTCCGCCACCATGCTCGCCAAAGGCGCCGCCGGATTAGCCGTCCACCTACTGTTCTCGCCGATGGCTGGCCACCACGACCACTCCGCGTACCGGCCTCCACAACATCGGATTCCCGCCAACATTGCGCTCTACGTACTAGGATCCTGTCTGGTGGCTGCGGCCGCCGGCTGGACGGCCCGGTTACTCTTTAGGCCGCACTTTTACACCCCCAGAAGCGGTTTCGGTCAGTACATGAGGGCTGCTTGATAGCTCGGCCGCTGCTCGCGATGGTTACGATGTTCGTTTATTTAACAGTCTGCGACTTCTCAGACTTCGATTTCACACAACTCGTATAATGCTGGCAAAATATGTTGTTACATACTATTACAACCCAGTTATTAAAAATAATTAATTAGACGGGTTCTTACTACTTGAATGTAATTTATTAATTTTGTGACTTGTTATTGTTTCAAGTTTGTACATTGTCCAATAAGTCTGCTTTATACTATTTCTTATACACGATTTAACATAAAAATTAATGTTAAATTTCGTTATTATGAAATAAATAATGAAACATTTGTACCTTGTAATATTATGCTGATTGACTGCCAAGATATAAAATCACTTGTTTGCAGATAAATCAATACATTTTAGAATACCAACCTAAAGTAATGATTTATTCATATTGTGTATGTGTAATATAAATTGTATAATGTATTATATTTCAGATTATTAAATGGTTTTTCACTTTTGTACTTATGTAAAAATAAAATACCATTTAGATTCTAATGTCAATGATGTTAACATTTTTGTTTTCACTAAAAAAATGTTATACAATTTCTAACATGTAACTGTTAGATTTTGATTTCCTTAAATAGTCGAAATTAACTTGTTTGTATAAGAATTACTTAGAACAAATCTATGTTCAAAATTTGAAAATATTCTTCACAACAAAATATGCATCTTTTCTGAAAGAAAATGTTGTCTTGTTGGTATGTTATGTACCGTGTTGATTTTCCAAGTAATTTTCATAATAATTGGGAAATACAAGAAAAACCCATAAATGAAAATCTAAAATCGTAATAATTACTGCATTTAAAAAAAAAACAAGTATAACTGAATTAGCTTATATTTGCTCATTTGCTATTATTTTTTCTTGAGTACAGACAGGTATAATAATTTATTAAATAACTATGTATCTTACCTTTCCAACTTTCCACCTACAACATAGGTGCATCTATTAAATGTATCAGCTTTTTTTTTAAAAACACAGGGTTTGGTTATTATTTAAAATAAGTAATTTTTAAATTAGGATTGGAACTTGTCACAGAAATGATATGTGTAGAAATAAAAACAAAAATTATTATTATTAAATTATAATAATATAGAAATGTATATAAAATTGAAACATATTATTATAATTATACTCAGTTCTTTCTTTTATATTATATATAAATTTCCAAAAACAACGCCAATCAACACGATATTAATTTGTATAAAATCATGACACATTAATAATATTATCAATTTAAAATATTAATACAATAATAATAATACAAATGTAGACCGTAATCTTAATCATTATACTTAATTAAAATATTTTATTTTTACAAGTAAAATATTTAAAAAAAAAAAACTAAATAAACTTTTATAATGATTAGTGTAAATATAAATACTTGTCTTAATGTATAACATAAATTAAACTAATTCGAACACATACTTCATTAAAATATATCATGTTATTTACAAATTCATGTACACCTTACAAGTATTCTAAAGATTATCGATAAATAAATAAATTATCCATTAGAAATTACTTAAGTGATAGAAACAATTAATTAATTATAAACTTACCTAAATAGGAATCTTCAAAATAAATTATTGCTTATTAATTAATTGGAAATGCATGGCACATTTTAATTTTAAAATATTTAATATAAATAACTAGGAACAAACCATTCCTGTTTAAATAACATTATCTTGAGAATATTTATTTACTTTCAATAACTTATATCATCAGATTTTAAAAACTGCCGGTTTACTTATATTTCAATTATATAAGTTTTAATTTTAAAAATTAAAATCTAGTTTCGATATTTTGATTTGTTTCATTTAATAAATACCTTACTAATATATATTATAATGTGCAGTACAATTTTAAAGAGAGGTCGTATTTCAATTGAACAATACAACTTGGAACAGACAATTATTGAAAATTGTATTCTCCTAATCAACTTTTGTATGAAATTATATAGAAACGCTTTAAGATTTTTGTTTGGTTGTTAATATTCCTGGGACTTGGATCAAAATTATGAAATTCAAACTGAAGACAGTCCATGAAATTTTGTATAATACGTTAATGTATCTATCAAATAAATTCTAATTAGTCTCTATACGAGTATAATATTTTTTATTTATAAATGTTCAGTAAATTGTCTGTTAAAGATAATAATTATTATTTTAACAATACCTACATAAATTCTGTTAATGTTACTTGACCAAGAATGTTGTTCCGAAAAATAGTATACTATTAAAAATAATTGTTCGAGCAAAATAGTTTTCAAATAATAATATTCAAACAACATAATTTAGGTTTAAACATTTCTTTTTAAAATGTCTGAAATTAAATCGAAAAATAAATATTCAAAAAATAAACGTGTAAATAAATATTATACGATTTTCAAAAAAAAATCAAAACTGGACGTATTAGATCACACGATATAAGAATATAATATTTAGTTTACCAAAATCAGTTATAATAAATCTATATCTATAAAAAAATATTTGTTTTATTTGTATTATTTAATACTTATTTTCAATCATATAATATTTATTTAGGTTAATTCTTTTTTTTAAACACTTAATTAATTTTCATAATTACATATTTTTAATTAAATATCGTTTTGAATACCTAATGCATACGTTTTCTAATAAGTCTCGAATTCAGATGCCTTATGGCCTCCAAGAAGTTAGCATTAGCTTATCATTCAATTCAGTTAATATGATAGCACATACTTTTGCTTTCTCATTCTTCATTATAGTATGGTAAATTTTGTCTTCTGGATCTTGCATGACTTTTGTTTTATAATTTTGTTTTTGAGGCGTCACTCCTTTTTTGGGCTGGGTTATCTGTACACCTCGACGACCTTGAAAATTGTCATTTTGTTTTGGGTTTGGTTTTTCAGTTCTTTTCTGTAAAACATATAAATTAGATAAAATTAATTAAATTCTTTCCAGTATTACAGAGGATCTTTTAAATACTGTGATGGATGATAGAAAAAAAAATATATTCAGTTTTAAACTGATAAAAATTATTATGGGTAAATGTCATAAAAATATCAACATTATTTTAATAAAAATGAAATTTAAAAGAAAATTGTACATATCAATAACATTATAGAATTAGAAATAGTTAGAATTTTTATTTACTTATTTATGTAAATTTACTACCTACACTATTAATAATGTTCATCAATAGTATTTAAACAAGTGTTTTTATACATATACATTTATTTATTATGTGAAAAATAAAATACAGTGATATTGATATAACGTTTAATACATTTATAATCTTTTTTTTATAATATAGGTAAGTATATTTAATTCAAATGCAAACATTAAGTCATGAACTATAATACTAGTCATTATGATGTAATAAATACTAATATGCATAGTCATTGAAAAAAATTATATTAGGTAGGACATGAACATAAATACTTAAACAAGAACTATCGAATAACGGTAAACGAATTGGAACATCCATCAACAACAAATTAAAACTATATGAATGTGATCTACCTACGCTAGTTACAATATGTCAATATCTAAAATTAAAAATATTTAAATTTACTTACCCGAGTTTTCCGTATGAATGCTGAGGCATCATAATAATTTGGTTTCTCACGACGAACTCGTTCTGTTCTACGGCGGCCGTCTGAGCGTGTGGGACCAACAATCATAACATCTTTGCCTTCCACTACTGGCGACACGGTTGTAGCCGTCGCCACATTGGGACTGATTTTGGGGGTTATATCTTTTTTGGACAGGTAAAACGAATGTTTGCATTTGGTACAAGTCTTAACGGCTACGGGGAACTGAAAACAAGGTTAAATAAAAATTAAAAATTAAATTTCAAACAGTTGAACATTACAATCGTGGAAAAAAATAAATAAAAAATAGGCAATTTGTTTCACATTAACGTTTGACAGAGACGTGTTTACGGGAATAATAATTTTTTTTGAAGTGTTTGGTTAATGATTATAACGAAATTATACTGTATAGAAATTACCTGTAATCCACAACCGGGACAGATTTTTTTCACGGAGACTTTTTTGTGTTTTAACATGTATCAATCTTTATGCGTGCATTTAACGGTGGAAGAATGACCGGCCGCTCCGGTTTACAGCGCAGGTGGGTCAGCAACGGCGTTTTGACATAACAATAAGTAAATTGAAAAAAATGTTTGTACAAAAATCAAAAACGTCAAATAACAAAACAAAAACAAATTGATTTATTGCCATTTGAAATCGAAAAGAACTAAATGCAGTCGGAGGCCTCTGGCGGACTATTATTGGTTGAGATAAGTACGAATATCTCATCTATAAACGTCATATCGACACGTTGATACGTTGGCAACACCGGTTCATGCATAATGTGATATAGGTGAGATAAAATTGTAATTGTATCAATTTTATTTGTCTGCCTTCATTATTAAATAATAATTATTAGATTGTGGTCGTAAACGTGTAATTTGATTTCCCTGATCTCTACTATTCTTGTCGTCCTAACCAAGTATATTCGAAAGGTTATTTTCTAATGAACAATTATTTTTTGTACTTATATATTATGATTAATTCCATGAAATTAATTTAACAAATTTCAATTGAGATTGTCCTTGACGTTTCGTTTTTATAATACGTATACTAATATTGTAACTCTAATAGTTTAATTTATTAAGTACCAGTGTAATATCAAAAAAATAATTGTATGCGTAAACCACAATTATGAGAAAAAGAAGAAAATAAGTTACAAATATTATAGTCATCATAAACATCAACTTTTAATTTATTATAAATTATTATAATTGGCAATACCTACCAACAACAAACAGAGAAATAATTAGTTATCGGGAATGTTCAATGTTTCAAACATTGGAATGGATAGACATTAAATTGTTCATGAGTAATGAAAAGAAATTTCGAGTACCTACCGACTTAATTTGTGTATCGCGTTTTTTAGTCGATTTATAAATAATTTTCATTTGATAATATTTTATTAATAATTGTCGTAGGTATTTGATTAAAGACAATAAAACTAAAATATTGTATTATCGGTTATCGCCAGTGTCCAATGTTCATAATTAGTTGGTATAAACAATAAACGCCAAACATTAAATAATATTTAATTAACAACCATTATCGCGCAGTACAAGTGTTGTTTCAGAGTGAATGTATAATAAGTAAACGAAAAAATTAATAATATCGATAACATGGTAACGACGCCATGTTGGAAAATTTGGAATTTACTTCGAACCAGGTGTACTGATCATAAATAATTTAAGAATTTATACCCTTATAATTTATCTACATTCTATGATATTGATACACCTTAACAAGCTAGATTATCAATCAGATGAACATTCCGATGTTCCATATTACTAATCAGATTGCTTCTCGATGCATCGGATCATCAATCAACAAAATAGCCGGTTTGCTACATGGCAATGGAAATGTGTTATCAAAATTACGTATTGTTATCAACATTCAGCCATAACGTTAAAGAAACGTTTTTGGAGTAACCGATGTTAAAATTAATGACACCGGTTTAATTTTTCTGCACTGTCACATGCATAAGGTGAAAACTATTTACACCGGGGTTTCACCCCCTCTCTTTTCATTGTAAACGAATAGACAAATGATGATAATAACAACTTAATTGATAACAATTAATATTCAAATTATTTACTATAAAAAATAGTTAGTTTTTACAATGATACACCGATTTCCATCGTCGAATACTGGTGTAAAATAATCGGTATCAAGTGTTAGTAAACCGGAACAAAACGTTTCTGTACACCGGTTGGTACCAACGAATTTCTAGTGTATGTGTAACACAATGTACAATTTTACCATCTATAAGAACAACGTTAAGAGCGCCCTCTATTTATGACCGTTATACGTGTACATAAATCGATATTCCTTAACATTTAATCAGATGCACAATCTGGTGTTTCATCTGATTGATAATTTAGGTTATCTATGAACATAGGTCTCATAGAAAACCTGACAGTATCTCCCGCCATAAGTTCATAATACCACTAGGCTAATGTAATTGTTTTTTCTTTTATCTAATATTAAGTAACTTGAAATAAAAAAGTTTTGTTCATTCACTTTGACAAAAAAAAAACCAAACCATTATCAATTTAGAATAAAACAATGTAAGTACCTATCTTAGATAGCTGGTTGGTATCAAATTTATTTAACTACATATATAATTACTACACACACACATGCAATACACATTTAATTACTTAATACACCTGTCAACCAGTGGCGGTCAAATTATTTTGTCACTGGGATGACTGATTTTTTAATAATTTCTTTTTTCAAATATATAGACAAGTAGGCATAAACGCACTTTAGCTTCCAATCGTTTTTTCTGGAATTTTTTTCCTAAAATGTGTATTTTTGTGTGATTAATTGATGGTACTTTCAAAAAAAGTCGTTCAAACTTTATTTGGAAGTTATGGTTTAAAAATTAAAAAATGCTTGATTTTTCTAAAAATCGTGTTTTTGAATTTAAATTACCCAAACTTTATATTTGTTCAAAAATTATAATAAAACATAATAGTTATATCACATAATACATCACTTTAAAATTGTGACAAAAATAAATTTAATATTATGTAAAGCAGTGGCGGCCTGAACTTATTTTTTAAATGGAGTAAAATTGTTCAACACCCGCAAACCCTCCTTTTTATATCAACATAAAATATAAAAATTTAAGTATAATGTAATTAATATAAATAAATATCTAGTATTTTTTTTTTTTAGAAATGGTAGTAATTATATTCTTAACATTTTGGTGAAATCAAAATTCATCTATCATAATTTGTATGTTATTGTTAAATATATATATTAATTTATTTTATTTTTTACTTTACAGATTGATTATTATGAACAAATCAAATGAAAACTATTTTTCATTGATTACATCTAAAATTCCTGTTGACTTAGCGTTTGATTTTTTTACTTTAAATGATGTACATCAGTGTTTGGAATATCTTACTTTGTGGTACTGTAAAATTGGCTGTATTCAATTATTTGATTGTGATAAAATTGTAGACTTAAATACGGTATTGCATCAGGATTTAACAAATAAAGTAATTGCAAAACTTCCACAAGTGGATCATACTGATTATAAACTTCAAAAACAAATGGAAAATAGGTTTAACAACAATCTCAGAATGTTGTATACTTTTAGTATTAAACAATTTTTAATTGATCTAAAATTACCAAATGATTTTGTAAACATGGCAAGAGTTATTTGTACATATTTAAAAAAAAATGTACAGTTTTATTTCAACGTAGCAGTAACAGAAAACTCTTGGGATTCTTGGAACACTTTTAGAAACATGACTGGTTATAGCCTAAAACTTGGTATTGTATTGTGTCTCACAAAATATATACCAACTGATGATGAGATAAGTAGATGGATTGGTGAACCTGTGCATGGTTTATCGATCAACATAGACATTTTTGTTTTAAACAAAAAAGGATATCCAGTACTCAGTAAAGAACATGAAGATATTTTGAAAATTGCATTACAACAAAAGTGGACCATAGTTTTATCAGGCGATCCATTACCTAACATGTTAGATTATTTTTATTACATCATGTTTATCGCTAAGAACACTACCATATCATCTCCAATGTTTGAATATAATGATATTCTACAATTACCTTTGCAACCACTTAGGGACAACCTAACGTCATCCATTTATCATGTATTTGAATTGGATCCAGTTAAATATACACAATACCAAAAGGCGATATACACGGCAATCATTGAAAAGAAGGTTAAAAAAATTATTTTAGCTGTTATTGGTGCTGGTCGAGGTCCTTTGGTTAAAGCTAGTTTAAGAGCTGCAGATTTAGCAGCTGTAGACATTAAAGTATATGCCGTTGAAAAAAATGAAAATGCTATACCGTCATTACTGTTATATCAAAAAAACATATGGGGCAACTCTGTTGAAGTGGTTTTCACTGATGGACGGGATTGGGATCCTCCAGAAAAATGTGATATAATGGTATCTGAACTTTTAGGATCATTTGGAGACAATGAATTGTCACCAGAATGTCTTGATGGCGCTCAAAAATGTCTGAAAGATGATGGAATAAGTATACCTTGTGAATATTCTTCATATTTGAGGCCTGTAATGTCACATAAATTATTTAGTCAAACTATAAATAATAATATTACTGATGAGTCTTGTGCTTCATCTTCAAAAGTTGCTAGGTTTGAACAATCCTACATTGTATCACAGCAAAACAGTTATAAACCAACCAATACTCAAAAGTTGTTTTCATTTAAACACCCCAAAAAAGTCTTGGATAGCAATTCGCGCTATAAATGCCTTAAATTTCAAATTTCTTCTAATATGCAATTGCACGGTTTTAGTGGCTATTTTGATGCGATATTATATAAAGATATTATAATAAGTATAGAACCATCAACTTACAGTTTTGGTATGTTCAGTTGGTTTCCTGTCTATTTTCCAATTAAGGATACAATGCTTGTTAAATCAGGTAACATTATATCTGTCCATTTTTGGAGATGCTGTGATGATTCTAAAGTATGGTATGAATGGTGTGTATCTTCTCCAAAACAATCATCAATCCACAACTGTAGAGGCAAATCTAGTTCAATGCAATTATAAAACGTACCTAGCGGTTGGTTTACATTATTATTATTTTTTAATTTTAATTTATTTGATTTGGCCAAAAAGTAAAAATTATTTTACAAAATTTAAATTGTAATTTGATATTATATTTTGTTAAATGTATAAATTATATATTATATTATGTAATTTGGTCAGTTAATTTTTTTAAATATTTGAATTAAAATTTATGATAAGTACCTACATACTGATTAATACCTACTTATAATTTAAGGTTTTTTATTTTATAACATAATGTTTTCCTTGTAATGTAAATATGTACGATAAATTTATGAATATTGAAATTGCTTGTAATAAATTTATTGAAACTCAATAATAATCATAGTACAGCCATTAGTTATTTGAAAAAGTAAAATGTTTACTTTTGTCCATGTTATTGGTGGTTATGATTTTAATTAATATTATTTTTAAAAAAATCTACTGTAGTCTTAAATAATGAAACAATCATTTTTGTTAAAATTAAATAATAAGTTAGCTGATATTATTGATGAGTGAATTTTGAAGATGAAAAGTTGGTAAGGTATAATATATAAAGTAATTTAATTTATATATGTATACAACGATATTATCTTTGTTACCAAAAATAAACACGATTTTGAGGGAAGATTGGTTAAACATGTTTTTAAATGTCGTCATTTTATGATTTTTGTCAAAATTTGAACTTTAAATTCTTATAAAAAAAAAGTTAGTAAAGCCCTCTCTGTGATTATGCAAAATTTGTAGTTTCTAAATGTATTTTAACAATAAACTATAATTCCGTATACAATTTTAAAAGAATTTGGAAACCTAGTATATTATGCTTACATGTAGAAACCTAAATAAATTAAAATCTTAATTTGCAAATAGTTAACAGGACATTATTAAAATTATTTAAGTATTTACTACTTTTACATTAGTATCTATTTTTTAATATTAGTATGAATTCTATTACGTTATATATAATACTCATGCATAAAATATTAAAAATAGTAAAATTATTATGGTATTCATAGGCAGAGCTTGATAAATTTAGTCTGAGGGGAGACTCAAACTCCAGATATTATTTAATTAAATTAATTTTTTATGTTTTGGTAAAAAAAATTGAAAATATAAATTTTCATTTTATTATTTTTAAAACACTCGAAGACAGTTTTATAGTTTATTCTTCTGAAAATGTTGACATATTAACTTTTTTTTTTCATTAAATTCATGATTATTAATAATTTTATAAAGTTCAAAGAAAAAAGTGTACAGTTAATTGACCATAATTATAATAATCAATTAGCGAATGTTATTGCAGGTTGCTTCATAATATTATAGGTACTTATCTCTGAACTCTCAAAAAATTATTGAAAATCAAGAATTTAAATGAAAATACAAATTTGAAACGTCAATATTTTCAGAAGAATAAACTATAAAATGGCTTACTTTAAATTTGTAGAAAATAATAAAATTAAGTTATTTATTTTACCAAAACATATAAATGAAATTCACATACATATTTGTAGTCCTTATCCCTAAGAGTAAAATATAATAAAAAAAAAAAAAAAAACAATGTGATTATTTTTATTATCTCAAGAGATATTGCAATGTGTATATATTCGTTGGACACCGTATAAATAAGAATAAAATCAGCCGGCGTCCACTGTGTTCAATTAATTAAATTTTAACACGAATATAAACAAATACAATAATAAACAGTAAAATAAAAAAAAACCTGATGCAAAAGAAATAACTATTTTATCAAATAATATTATAAATTGTTAGCATTTCAAATTGTATTTAAAATGTCTGTAGACTATAGTAAAAATAACAAGTTTATGTAAATGTTTTTTCAAACTATACTTTTAACTTCTTGTACTATCATAAACCCCTTTACTAAGGGTAATCGCGCTGTTGAATCAAGAGTAATCAAAAGACCATGAACTAACAAGAGGTTTCAGTTTGATACTCCACAGGACTACTTAATTGTTTAGATCTTATCTTCAAAGACCATGAATTAACCAGTTTTTAGATCGGACTCGGAATAAAAGAAAAGTATTGTGACCACCCACTCATTAACACGCTACGAAGTAGATATTTTTTTATTTAAAAACAAACACAATATTCCGCAAGTCTCTTTAGTCAGCGTACTCTGACCAAAGACTCTCGAACTCCTTCTTTCGCGTCGTCCGAGCGGCCTTTGATATCATTTACAATTCGCTGCCTCAACTAATTCGCTTCACCAACTCACTTGCTAACACTGATGACTAAAGTTCTATCTGATTTGTGTATGTTTATGTTGGTATATGCCTACAACAGTAGTTGTAAAATTTAAAAATACAAGCAGAAACTCTGGATAATATTCTTTTATTCTTTGCTGGCTTTTTCCTTTTGGTGTTTTGATTAAGTAATACATTCGTGAATAACGAATTGTAAGTAAATAACTACGGTATACGTTCGGGAGGGGGCCTTAATACCCCAAGCCCCCTAGCGCCACCCATGATAATATAAATCATGGGTACGGATTCCCACGCGACTGCCGCCACGCCGCGCCGGACCATTTAAGGCGATTCTTCTCTGTAAGCAACAAGACGTATTTTCTTCCAGTAGTTATCCGTGTTTCTTTTTCATAATGTCTTTGAACAAAACACAAAAGTCAATTTTAAATTTACTTCTCTTACAAGAAGTAGATGAAGAACAAACGATTTTAACAGGATGGTGTTTAACAAGCCCAACAAGGCTTACGGAGGCAAGGATACGAACTTTTGTTCGTATCTTCAAATATTTTTTGCCTAACATTATCCCTCACTCCTTGATTTTTATAAAATGCGTGTTAGGCATTGAAAATGCACGGACGTTGACATGTTAGTTCTGCCGGTTTTACGTCTTCTTCTGGAGAAAACTTGTCAACTCGTGACGACGGTGGCGTTTTTTAAAAAATATGAAAAAAAATGTATACGCAACATGCCAAGATACGTGTGCACTAGAAACACCACCGCGCGCGTCCGCGGTTCGACATCTTTCGGAGCAGTCGCTGATCCACGGTCGCGCGACGGTGGCGCGTCGCAGCGACCGTCATTGGAATCGGTTCTGTCTGCCAACAAGTAAACTAGCGCGACGTGACGGAAATTTGAATCTGGCCGCGCCGCGGCGCGTCCATAGGAATCACACCTTGGGGCGTTGTAAAATTATGTTTAGCGGACCTAAAAACTAGGTACTACGTTGTTTAATTTTGTTTCTTTACCCCTGCGTACTTATGATGAATTTTATGTTCAATTTTCGATCATTATTGATAAATTAAAAAATCGTTTACCTATTATCCACACGAAACTAAATAAATATCAAGAATCGACAGTTTAAACGTTTAAAGTAATTAGATATGCAGGTTAGGTATTTTATGTTAATAATAAATTACGACGAATCTATAAATATAAGATAACAAAAATAACGAATCATTATTAACGACAAGGATTCCGGTATTTGCGTATTTTATTTAAAACCGAGATTATTTTTACTTGTTACCGTTTGGTTACCGTAGGTGGGGGGGGGGACCAACAGGCAACGAAAACTGTTACCAATGTAATTCTCATTCATATTTCCGCCCTCCGCAACCCTCTAAATAACCATCAGCGTTACTTCATGTGGACCACATGCCCCCTCATATCAATAATACGTAGGTAGATAATCATTAGTACTTATCTAACTTTACAATTCAGTAGTCGGCTGTATTTTATTTATAATTACACAATTTATACTTGTATGTTTACACTAACGCGTAGAACAAAAGACTCGTTAACCTTTGTTCGAGATTTCAATGTCTAATTTTATCATACCTACCTAAGAATGTACTAAATACCTATTTGTACATGCTTAACTAATATTATTATAGACAGGTATACAAATTAGTACCAATACGTCCGTTGACGAATACATTTGTTCGTGTACACTAAATAGGCTTAATAACTATCGATTTCGGCATCAGTCTCACGAATAATGATTTTGTTCGGAATGGACCGAGCGCTTGTTCCGATGTTTGTAGTTACCGCGGCGATAGCTGCTGCGGCTGTGTCTCGCGATGGAATACAATGTAAAGATCCGCACGGACAACCTGTCGACTGGTAATAATATAACAAATTGAAAATATATATCTACTTAATTAATTTTAATTGTATTTCTATTGCTTTGGTTCATCGAAAAGGTTTACTGCCATCAAGTTACCAAATCTCCATTCAAATGTGTCCATCGGCACGGTTTATGTATACCTGGACGCTAAGAGTTCAGAATGGACTCGGCTGACTGACATCAATACCGAGGATTCCGCTATTGGGCACACTGTGTCTCAGATGTATGCCAAAACAGAAAACTACAATAATGTAAAAATATTTTTGTCTGTATACTCGGGTAGCTGTTTAGATAAAGAATCTAATAGTAAAACATAAATATTTAACAAATTAAATAATTACATACAAGTATATTTTTTGCCTGTATTTATTTAATTTTCAATTTTTTATTATTTATTATTCACTTTAGCCATTTTTTTTTATCTATGTATATTCAATGCCATCAACATTTCAAGCTCATTTTATTATACTTACCTAATATCTAGGGTTTGGATTTTATAGCATTTGCTAATTATTATTGGATACAGATAAAAATACCAGTGAAATTTACATTTGTTTTATGCACCAGAGACTCCACAAATAAGAAATTTTATATTGCTATTTTTTGCATATTTGAAGTATTTTTGATTTTTAGTGCCATTTTTTCAATTTTTGGTGGTATTTTTTGCTAATATACATAATATGATTTTTTTATATTTTTCATAAATAATAGAAAACAAATCTGTCATTTATGTGAATCTAAGAAAAATGCTTAAATTTTTGTTTCATATTATAATCTATTTTTCAGTAGACCAATCAGTCTACATTTTCGACTCCATATGGGTTGTATTTATATATTTAAAAAACTTTAAAAAGAATAAATACATTTTCTTTTTATGGCATATTATAACTTATTTCAAGATGCGTTAAGCCATATTATAGTGCATATTTCAGTTATATTCAGTGCTATAAAATCCGAGCCCTTCTAATATAAATTATATCTAAATAATACTAATATTATTCTTACAGTCAATAATGTGGGTTGTATACAATGATGAGCCAACAAATGAACCTGTATCATTTACAATGGGACATACCAAAGGTATAGTGATGGCTGATCATAGTATGGGATTTTGGTTGGTGCACAGCGTGCCAAAATTTCCACAGCTTCCGTATGAGAATAATAACACATATACATATCCCCATACCGGTTTGATGTATGGCCAGAGCTTTTTGTGTATGTCAATGACAAATAATGAATTGGATAACGTAGGCAAGTACCTTACAATTGTTAGGTAGTTAAGACAGGCTTGAGTTAAACTAACAGTAGTTATGCTATTATTGATTTTTTTTTTTCAAACAACTAATATTACTCATTACACACAGGTAATCAGATAATTAACAATGAAGCGTATGTGTACGGCAGCCACTTTGGCAATAACCTAAAAAATATTTACCCAGGGCTATACAACACTACTTTACCATGGGTCCATTCCAGTAAAGTAAACAATGGAGTGAGGTTGCAAAGCTTACAGTCAATTAATGGAATCAAATTCTTGTCAGTTTCGAAAAATAGACATTTTGGAAAAGGTAAATTATAATATTATAATATTACATCTTTTTATTATACTTCGGAAAACAAAAAATATTAATAATAACAATTACAAAAGTTTAAAAAAATGAAATGGAACAGATACAATTATGAAATAGTTGAGGAATGTATAAGAAACTAACAGTTATGTACAAATATTAAGCTTGCTAATAGTTTGATGATTTACGTCCAATCTCACCAATGTAAACATTGATTTTTAAACTGAGTTTATAAGATAATCAACCAATCGTGGTCAGTTATAAGCCATAAACTCAGTTTAAGAATCAGATAAACACCTTTTTTTACATTGGTGAGAACCCTTATTGTACAATTACTATGATAATATATAAGTAGCACTTAATTACATTACATTGGTATTCAAAAGGTCAATAATTTAACAGTATATATCAATAAGGCTTTATGAAAGTTACATTGTGATTTACAATTGATTCCCTACTATTATATCAATTTATTACTGTAATATATAGAATATAAAAACATACTTTTGTAGATTTGTACGAAGATTTGATAACGCCCATGACACAGTCAAATGTTTATGTGCAGAGTTGGTTGAATTCGAAGGGTAGTTTAAACTCGTCGTGTTCTAGTCAATACAAGTGAGTTAGGATAAAATTATGTTTGACACACAATAAAATGTTGTTATTCATCTAATTATGTAGAGCCATGAACATTAAATCATTATCCATGAAAAAAATTAAAGGGTTGGAAACTTGTTGGTATAAAACGTCTAAAGATCATTCAAAATGGGTGATAACAGGAAAATTTTCTGTACCTTGGACTTGCATTGGTGATATCAATCGAGCTGTAAGTTAATCAACAAAAAGTTAATATACTATTAAAATTAAAAATGTACCATTTTTTATTATTAACTGATTAATAAATGCATAATTTGTAGAAAACACAGTTCCATCGAGGAGGTGGAACAGTATGCATAAATTCCACAACAATATGGAATGAATTCAAGAAACTAGTTTTGAATATCGAAAAATGTAAACTTAGTTAAAATCTGGATATTACAAGCAAAATAAAAACTGGTATATTAATTTAATATAATCATTTTTCAAAAGATATATGCAGAATGATCCATTTAAGTGGGTACCAATACTATAACCAGGAAAAAAATTGTTATTCTGTTTTTGTTAAGCTAGAATAATTATCACCTATTTTTGTCAATCTGTTGACGAGATATTCCACTTTTAAGTTTGAGTCGGGGGTAAGTAGAGCATCATTTGTTTTGTGCCATGGTATATTGCATTAAATAATACACCACTACTCTCGCCAGGGCCCAACACAAACTTAAAAATGGAATATCTCGTCTACGATTAGACAGAAATAAAAGATTTCAACACCAAAATTTATTTTAACTAATACTCGATTAACAGAATTCATAATATAGTTTGCAATTTGAAAATCAATGTGATAAAAAATAATGTAAATATTATATTTTAGAACAGCTTGTTTCTTAAATTTTGAGAAAAAGTTGGAAAAAGTAAACACTTAGTGTAAAAGAATAAAAAAGCTGTTCTAGGATAATGAGGACGGGTGCAGCCACTATTGTAAGTAGGAAGTTGAGAAGGTAGAATATAGATGAGAATTTAATGTATATCTGTAAGCAATGATTAACCATTGCTAATGAAAAAATGATTCTGAGTATTGTTCGGTTATCAACAATATATGTCATATTATGGTAAAATAATTACATATGTATTGAACTTTTTCTTTAATAATATTTGTTTTAATATTATATCTATTTTTCCGTTTTTCTTATTTATTGGGAAATTAAAAAAAATGACTTCCCTTAAATAATAGCCCAGTCACATTTCCTTTCAGAAAAAATGTTATCATTATAAATCTGAGCAAAATTACTGGTAGAAAAGTTAAAGATAAAAAAATAAACATTGTAAAACCAATACATTCCTTGTTTCACAAAGAATCTAAAATCTACAATAGCTTAAAAATTAAAAGCAGTTATATTATCAGTCAAAAAATATTTTGTAAAATGTATATAAATTTACCAGATTTGCAGTTCTAAAAAAAAAAATGTAATCAAATTTATTCTTACCTAGTGTCATTCTTTAATATTCCACCGTTATGCATTTGATTTTTAAGTACTCGTTTAAAGCTTCTTCACCTAATTGTATATTGGATAATTTGATAATAATTTAATTAAACTAATATAAATAAAGGATATTATACCTAAATCTTTGCCGAATCCAGACCTCTTGAAACCACCAAAAGGTGCAGCCACATCAGTTTTATTGTAAGTGTTTATAAACACAGTGCCAGCATCAATTTTCTCAGCAAATCTCAATGCCTTGCCAATATCTTTTGTGAATATGCCTGAAGACAGACCATATTCTGTTGAATTGGCTCGTTTAATAACAGCATCTAGGTTACTAATAGACATGTATACTATAAATATTTCGAGTTTTATTTATAGAATGTATTACATTAATAAATTATTTTATTATATTTTGATTATTTAGTGTATACAAATAATATTTTTCACCTGCTACTAAATTTAGATATAGCCATGATTGGCCCAAATGCTTCTTCTTGAGCAATAAACATGTGATCTTCAACATCAGTGAAAACTGTAGGTTCAAAATAGTAACCAGGCTGATCAAGTCGTTTTCCTCCAATTTTCAACACGGCTCCTTCATCTTTGGCTTTCTTACAGTAGTTAATTAATTTGTTCAAATGAGCTTTGTGATTTTGTGGTCCATGATGAGTGTCTCGATCTAATGGATTCCCAATTTTCTAAAATCAAACAAAATACAGCAGTTTTATCAATCCTCAGTTCAATAAAAATCAGTGTGTATAATTTTAGTAAGATATAAGAGTTCTAATGAGAATTACTCACAATTTTTTTAACTTCTTCAACAACTCTTTCAACAAACTGGTCGTGTATGCTAGATTCAACAAACACTCTACCTGCGGCAATACAATTTTCTCCTTTGTTGAAAAACACCCCTCCCATGCTCTACATAACAATAAATCAATGTAAACTATTTGCCATGTAATACATATTTGTGATTACTCATACCATTCTAACAGACTTTTCCAAATCACAGTCATCAAATATAACCAAAGGGGATTTTCCACCAAGTTCTAACGACACTTTTTTGAGATTCGACTCTGACGATGCTTTCATGATTGTATGGCCTGTTGCAGTACTTCCAGTGAATCCCACTTTCCTTATATCAGGATGTTCAGCTATTGCTCTTCCAGTCTCGATACCTAATATGATATTGTTTATTATTAAGACTTATATTTGTATGCACTTACATATTTATATTGATGGGTTAAAAAAATAGTTAAAGAATATCAAAATGTGTTTCATCGAGCCTATATACAAGATTGTATTTTGCATATCTTTGTGTTTTAGGATTTTTAAAGTATATTTTAGAAATTTGTTTAGAATTTAATGTTGATTTTTTTTTTCTGTCTGTCCTAGTTATTATACAATTTATATAATTATGTAAAACATAATCTACACAACAAATTACTGAAGATACAATATACATAAGATTGAATTATGTTAATTGTAAATAGTAAAAAACCTAAACCTTAAAGATCACATAAATTTAGTTAAATTACCAAGTCCAGGTAAAATGTTTATGACTCCAGCTGGAAAACCAGCCTTAACAGATAGTTCAGCAAATTTTAGAGCAGTAAGAGGTGATAATTCTGTTGGTTTCATTACTACTGTATTGCCTGCAGCCAAACAAGCTGCCATCTTCCAGGACAACATCATTAATGGATAGTTCCATGGAGTGATAATACCACAAACACTATTATTAAACAAAACGGTTTTAAAAAAAAATGAATTATCTTTTAAATTTATTGTTTTTAATTACCATACCCGATTGGTTCTTTTTTCGTAAACGTTAAATTTCTATTGGGCCTGGCATGCGATATCGGCACTGTTTGTCCATGAATCTTATCTGCCCAGCCAGCAAAATATCTCCAAACATCAATTGACATACCAATATGGGTTTTTAGTGCCAACGTGTACACTGCACCGGAATCAATAGACTCTAATGTTGCCAATTCTTCCCTGTTTTCATCTAATAAATCAGCAATTTTATACATAATAGCTCCACGATCTCTAGGACTCATTTCAGACCATTCTCCTTCAAAAGCCCTACTTGCTGCTTTAACTGCATGATCTACATCAGCTTCCGATGCACACTGAATCTAAAGTTAAACAATAGTTTAACAATAAAATGAATTAATTCATTCGTTTTGAATTTGATTTTACTATAAAATATTTTAATACTAATTTAGTAACTACTACTTATACAACAAAATCTTACTGAACAAATAACAGATTCATTGGCAGGGTTGATGCATTCCATGGTATTTCCAGACTCTGAGTTCACAAAATTACCATTTATGAATAATTGTTTTGCAAATTGCAATTTCATATTATTGACTTCAACTATAACTGGGTCATATTCTACATGAGTGTTGTCTTCAGTTATCCCTCTTGATTTTTTCACCAAAGTATTACAGAAGTTGGAAAAAACAGGAGACATGTATACATCGTCGTTCTTTAAAATCAATTTCAGTTTATCTTTAATTTCTTCAATTAACCTATGCCATTATCATAGAAATTCAGCGCTTATTAAGAACAAGAAAGAAATAATAGCAATACCTATTTTTATGTTAGTACCTGACCACATCCATAGAACCAGCTCCAGATTGGAAAAAGTGTGATTCTTTTTCAATGTCCATGTTGAGAATGTTTTTCCAAATAGTTTCTACAACTAGAATTAATGCTTTCTCTTCATCCGTGTACTCAATAATTTCTTGAACGGTATCTGCTTTACCGTAATTTGATGCAGCTATCATTTTACCGTCCACAGATAATCTTTGGATGTTCAGCTAATGCAACCAATTTAAAAATTAAAAATATTCAATTGCCAAGTTTATAGTGGAATTATTACATCATTTTTTTTTTTTTTTATTTTAGTGATTAGAGCAAGAGCATTAATGCATCAAAAATATATCTGGTTTAAATAGGATTTTATATTTTAATAATTGTCATATTTTGTTTTCTATGTAATAGGAAATTTAGCTTGAGGAGCTTGAGATACATATTTTTTGTATAATTTAGGACTAATTTGAAAAACAAACTTAAAAAAAAAAAAAAAAAAAATCAAAAATCTATATACTAGTTACAATTAATAGTATTGTATTTACTTTTAACCCATCATTGCAAGTAATCAATAGACCATTATCGTGAACAATAGCTGGAATCTGTAGAGAATCAATGTTTATTTGTTCACCTGTAGGTGTTTTATTAGTCCAAATAGACGATTGGTATAGTTTAACTTCAATTCCATCAATAGTAGTCCAAGCGCCCGGCGAACTGTCCAACCCTCTGATAAAGTTTTGAATGTCTTCACCTGTTTTAGACCAATCTATCTAAAATGAATTATCAAATATTATGATGGTCATTCAAGTTTCAATACTAAAAGATTTCTACATACTTTTTGTAAAGTCTTTTTCCGTACAGATGGTTCAAATGAAGATCCTTCTGTAGACTGAGGTATAACAGGAGCTGTTCCATTGGCAACCATATTAACAGCTTCAGCCTAATTTAATAATAACTATTATAATTTTAGAGAATGATAGTACACTAAGTGAGATTAATTATAATGAATATAAACTATAAAGAATATGCAAGTATTTAAAAGTTCAGTTTGGTTCTACCTTAAAAATTAGAGTTTGTAACAACACTAGAAATTAATAATTACCATAGATTTTATGCCTTCTGGATATAAAAACCGATTGTATAAAGAATCAACAGTGTCATCTTGTAAGACTGGGCATGACTTTTGCAACAGTATTGGCCCAGTGTCAAGTCCATCGTCGGCCCAAAAAATAGAAAATCCCGCTTCTTTATCTCCGTTCATTAATGTCCTACAATAATAATATAATATAAATTATAAATAAATATTATAACTTTCATTACTTACCAGTTTATAGCGCTAACTCCTCTGTGTTTTGGTAAAATCGAAGGATGATAACATATGCTTTTGTGTTTTGGATGTTCGATAACCTCCATGGGAATAAACTGTGAACAAAATGGTAGAACGTTGAGTTCAGCATCGACTTTTTTGTACTGTGCTACAATTTCAGGTAATGCATTTTCACCTTTACGCCATGATTTGATCTTAAACACGGGAGTGTCATTTTCTGATGCAACAGCCGCTAAAAAAAAAAAAAAATTTAAATTATTTCATATTATTACGTTTTTTATTCATTATTTTTTAATACTGTTACAAATTTGTTATTGTTTATTAAATTTGGTTAAAATATTGAAAAAAATTATGATCATAATAATTTTCAAAAGACATTCATTTAAATAACCAGGAAATAATACTTTTTTATATCCTAATATATTATTAGGATAATTTATTATCATTTTATCAAATGAAAAATTTAAAAATGTTTACACCGCTATCCCTACATCGAGGCAAAAGAAACAAGTTCACACAAATCTGATCTTTACGTCACGTTTTAATTTTAGTATATAAATACTAGATCAATTAACATGCTCAGATAATAAGTTCAAATTAGCATTCAATAATAAAATTAAATGTAATTTTATTTTAAATATTATCTGTTAATGTGTAGATAAGACATATATTATTATTGTTTTTTTTTTTTTTTCAAGATTCGTTTTGTTAGATTTAAAACACTAATATTTCTTCATAAAATTATATTAAATTAATGATCATTATGTTTTCAAAATGATCGAAAATAATTGAAATAAAATAAATAATAAGAAGATAAGAAAATATAAGAAAATAAAATGACATAATGATCAAAATGTATTACTATACTTTTAAAATTATATTTACATAAATTGTAACTTTATTAAATTAAAATGTGTATTTTGGCTTTATAGGTACACAGATTATGGATCCAAAGTTCAACTTTGAGTAATAATTACAATGTATCAAAGTTAATATGATTTGTAGATGGATAAGTATATAAAAAATAAATTATACATTTACTAGTTTCACTGCGATTAATTCAATTTTAAAAAGAGTTATATGAATTTAACTTTTCCAACAGCTAGGATTTCAGATGAGATTGAGGTAACGTAAATACTTAATTACATACAAAAATACAAATATAATTACCCATTAAAAACAAATTTGAATGCTTAAATATGTAATTACTGGAAATCAAATGAATAGGCGAAATGAACGCTTTATTATATTTTTGAAATTAAATATTACAAGAGAAATTATTGTTACCTAATGGATCTTGTCGATTGTTTTTGTCTAATACGGTGAACACGCCAACTACACGGTGACCGTTTTTCAATAATAATTTGTAAACTTCGGCAGCAAAAGTACTTTGTCCAATAATGGCAACATTCAGGTCCCGTTGGTTGGTCTAAAATAATTAAATGAGTACAGCTATCGGTTCAAGTAAAAATTCAAATTTAAAAACAAATATAGCTTACTAAGCACAAACGATTGGTTGGTCGGTTTTTAATCAATTTCCTTAACATAAACATTTTTAATGACCAGGTAAAACACCGGAATGTGTAAATGCGAATTCTATTAACTAACTAGACATCTAACTTAATCCTAACTGGCGAGCAAAAATTTTAACCTACCGACTAACGGGAACTAGATATTTTGACGGAGTTAAGAAGGTGGACCACCGACACAGTGTTAATTATGATAATAAAATGAATGATAAAGAAATAAAACACACGTGGACGTCCTGACGTCATGGTTAGATAACCGTAGTTACTAGTCGTGGACATATTACAATACTGATGGTCGTTCACCGAATGTTATCAGCTCTTAATGCACGTTACTAAATTATCCTTTGGTAACGTTTAAAGTTACTTACTTTCCAACCTGGTACCTATATAGTCGTTACAGTTGTGTACGCTTATCGTTTATCAGCATTAATAACGGCCATACGAATATCAAATAACTCGATGAGACGATTTCAAAATGTTTCGTTAGCAAAACGTCCATGATCGACGAAATTTCATTAGGTAGGTTTTACGAAAACGGCCTCGCGAGTGCAAAACACATGTCTGCCCGTCGGTTATAATGTGTACGGACTTGAACAAATTCGTTACCGTCAATTTACCGGAGTTCCTTTTGCTCGTGTTCGAACCGAAAACCGTGATAAAAATCGACGCTCTCGAGGACTTTCAGTCGGTCACCGTTTGTTACAATGCAAAAACTTTCTACCAGGACTACAAATTCGGTACCCGACCCGCCGCAGATCCGGCCAGTTTTGACGAATTCGTTTCGTACTGTCAGAGTAAAATCCAATGTAATTTTACCGAGAAACGCGTCGATTACCAATGCGGCATGAACGTGTGCGATTTATTACGGATGGACGGGTGGGCGTGCATCTACGAGTCCGTCGGCCCGCATTTCATGAAGTTTTTACTGTTCAATTGTTTACTGTTCGTGCCGCTCCACGGTAACGCGGTGTATTACTGTGTGCACACCCCGCCCCAACAGTTCGACCGTTACAGAGTAGTGCAGTCGTTTTGGGAACTGGCCAGAAACCGATGGAAACTCTTCACTCAAAAATGGGAAATCAACGACCGTCCGGGGAGCGGACCGATACGTTTCAATATTGCCGGTTTGTTGGTAAACAAACCGATTTTCCAGACGGACGCGACCACGGCGTTGCGGGAAATACTGCTAACGGTAACCGATAGCGGAAGTGCAACAATAAACAATACATCCGCAGACGGCGATGGAAAACGTTTCGACGGTTTAAAACGCAAATTGAAAGTAATGGCCGGCAGAGATTCGGCGGAATCTTACAAAGACGTTTATAAGAACGCGATCGGCAACTCCTTCCCGGACGAGATACCCCTGGGCAGGATAAAGAAGTTTGCCAACGCCGTGGTGCGGAAAATCGTGCCTCGGGAATTGTTCGGTATCAACGGTAATCGTGATCAGTACTGCAAAAACCTGTGTAAAATATTGAACGGCGGAAAGTCGCACATTTTCACCGTGGAGCACATTGTGCACAGGATCAAGGTGAAAAAAGTCAATTGGCTGAACGCGGCAGAGCCGAATGCGGACCGACGGGCGGAGTTGATGGCCAAATTCCTGGTTTGGTTGACCAACGCGTTCGTGTTCGGCAGGATCGTTCATTTCTTTTGGATCGCGACGACCAACACGCCGAATAACGGGATCGCGTACTACGCCAAATCGAAATGGTCGACGGCGTGCCACCGGAAAATTTCGCCGTTGATCAATAACTGTGAGTTTTTCAAACAACTCCCGGACGAGCCCGAAGACGAAGCCGTTGTTGCGACCACGTCGACGTTGTACAGAAATTGGAAAGTGTGTCCGCGCGCAAAATCGAAAGGAGTGCGACTTGTAATGTATTTACTGTTAATAATTATTAGGCACCTAAGATAAACAAAAGTACTTGTTATTAAAATTTTTAAACAATTTCCAGATATTCAAATTGCGGCGGAAGGAGGGCGTCGAGAAACAGTCGACCGACACTTGTCTGGTGTTTTTACGGTGTCTGGCCAGTACTTATCCGACCGAGTACCGGTCCCTCTCGAAACCGCAGTTTTTCCGCGGTTGGCAGTCGTTACAAGAGTCGCGTCGTCAGGACGATTCGACAATGTCGCCGCTGTACTACGTGCGTACCGATTTCCGGGACGCGTTCACCAGTATCCTACAGGACAAACTACAATCCGTCGTCCGGAACCGGATCAAAGAGTTTTACGACTACAAGTCCCAGAAGCTCAGTATGCATTCGGTGGACGTGGTGAAAATCGGGGGCGACAAAACCGTGTACTGCAAAAAGCGAAAGTATTTCGACGGACTGCCCGTGCCTGTCTTCCCCGGAAATTCGCTAGTGTTTTACGGTCAGACGACAACGGTGTCCATGTCCGGCATGTGGGACATGATACGCAAGTGCGTGCAGCGTAACGTGGTGAAGATGGGCGGCCGCCGGTGGTTAATGACACGGGGCATAGTTCAGGGTGACCGGCTGTCCGTGGTATTATGCGACCTGTTGCTAGCCGACTTGCAGGCGACCCTTTTGAAAGACACGGTCGACCGCGGCCGGTTGTACCGTTTCGTCGACGACTACGTGTTCGTGTCGCCAGACCCATCGGCGGCCAAGCAGTTTTTGATCGCCGTGTGCGCCGGATTCGACGAGTATGGACTCCAGGTGAATCGGTCCAAAACCGAAACCAACCTGAACGGAACCAGTGAAGGGACGGTCAAGTTTTTGGGATTCCAGCTGAACATGAATACGGGCGAGGTGACTAAGGACAAGAGCTCGTTCCAGAACCGGCGGCCGTTGCACTTTATCGACATCGACCTGGACCGAGGACGCTCCGGTCTCGCCCTTTACGCCAAAATGACCGCACCCGGTCATCATCACGTGCCCGAGGCACTGGTCAGCAAAGTGTTCAATTCGAATTTTACGGTGGCCCGCAACTTGGCTTCCATCGTCGCGCAAAAGGCGTTCGGCTTCGTGGCTGCCGTCAAACAATACTTTTTCCACCTTAACCCGGACTTGTTAATCCGGACCGTGCACGCTGTCGCCCAGCTCATGTATGCCAAGACACGTGGCCTATACCGACATTCGGCCCTCACTCCAATGCAGTGCAAGTGGATCGTGTACGAGGTGTACGCCACAATGTTCTGCAAATATTTCCCCAACGATTGTCACGCCTCTTGGGCCGTAGACCAACTCCGCGGCTGTCAGATAACCACTGGCCGCAAGTGCAACACCAAAGATTTAAAAGCGGCACTGAAACGTTACGATTACACTAAAATGTTCGGATGACACGTCCAGAACAAATATCGTCTACTCGAAATAATTGAATTAGAAAATGTGTACATTTTTTTTTTTTTACATATACAATTTTATTTATTACCTGAATATAACTTGTTTAATTTATTATGTATTAGTAGTTTTAGTACCAATACTAATACAATAATTGTGATAATACCTAATAAAAAGTTATCTATTTTAGATTCTGAACACGGTGTTGATTATATTTTTATTTTTTTTTCTGTGTGTGAACAACTTATTTCATAGAAATCTAGCTTCATTCAAAACACGACGAAAGAATCTTTTTACAACGATATGGATCTAGTTGGAGAATTTCAAGGTCATATAGGAAAAACAGACGAACATAGTAAACCATTTCAACACATATTTAACCGAACTTCGAATCTCAAAATCGTAATTCGCCGGAAATGATTAATCGTCGCGTACAGGTATAAAGTAAATAATTTAATGCATCCTTCTTTCTTAGGTTTCGACCTACACATAAGCGAACGTTCATTCATATTTCTGAGAGCCTGAAATAATTAACATCAATGGAATCCGTGGATATTCCAGTCTAGTTAGTGCATTAGAAAGATCATTTTTTGACTTCCCAAGGTGTTTTCAAACTAATGAGGAAAAATTGGAAAGACAATTATAGGTAAATCAGCAAACATTACTATTACAATAACATACAATTTTTAGACTTAACAGGAATGCTTGAAAATTTAATAGGAGATTCATTATAAGTTTTATCATAGTAAAAAATTGAGTGTTATCATTGTAAAACCATAAGCTTTTTTGCTTCAATCAGAATCTAAAATAACAAAGTTTAGAAAGAGGTTGGGATAGGCGGTGGGTGAATGTTAGGTTAGCTTGGGTTAATCAGTATCGAGCATCAGCTCTTTGAAAAAAAAATGTATAATATAAGATGCATAATACTTTTAGATTCCGAGCGTAACAAGGGTGCTATTGGTTTTACTAAGATGTTTATTCATTTTTTTTTCTTCTTCTAATCATTAGACACGTTTTTTCCTATCGAACTTGCTTCGATATTTACGTGTAGCAACTTTTCTGAAAGCTTAAGTTGTAGTTTAAAGATGTTTTTTTTTTTTGATTTTTGACGCCATTTTTTAAATAAAAGCATTTAACTGGGAAAAAACGTAGAAAAACGTACAATTTCACGATTTCATTATTTTATAAAAACACTTCTATCAGAAAAAATGATTTAATCGAAAAATCACAAAATACTTTTTTTGTTGACTTTTTGGTTTACTTTCTAACGGTATCATCGCCAAAATGTTTGAGCCACTTTTGAGCTTTTAAGGAATTTTTATTTTTAGAAGTTATTTTGCTGTAATTCGGTTATAAATACACGTAGAGACTTGAAACTTAGTAATAATAATTATATTGGATTTTTCTAGACGTGGTAAAATTTCCAAAATCATCGGATGAATTTTTTTTTTAATAAAGTAATTTTGAAATCAAATTTAAACGAAAATCGCAAAAATGAACTACGCTTGGGGAATCATCTCTCGTCAAGCAATGGTTTATCGTTGCTTATAGATATAAACGAAATAATCTTATGTATCCTACCTTCTCAACTTCTCACCTACAACAGTGGCTGCTCCCATCCCCAGTATCAGTTCTTTTTATCTATTATAGTATTGTACTGGATACGCTCATTAATAAATCCATCTCCTTATATAATGATTTAATAACTATAAACTATCCATTAAAAATTATTATTTTATTATTTTGGTTAATTAGTTAATTATTTTTTAATTTCGGTTTAATATTTTTTTAGAACTAGAGAGGAAACTATTATTAATATACAGAAGGAAGAGAATAGCGGCTAAGTAGGACCCTTAAGACATTCCTGAGGTAACTTTTTCAGAACAATAGTTTTTATATTTAACAACAAATTGAACCCTGTCGGTGCAATATAAATTCAGATAAAATGATAAAAGAAAATCGAAAATGCCATAAGAATTCAATTCATTTTTTAAAAATTCTGTGGTTGGCTGTGTCAAAAGCTTTAGTAATATTTGTATAGACAACATCAAATTGAAAACTCGATGATAAGGCATCTAATATATCTTCAATGAAAACTAATACATTTATATTAGTCGATCTAGAATTTCTAAAGCCATGTTGCTTATTTATAATACCGATATTAAGTGTAGTTATATAATTTGTTTCTAAATTACCTCCTCAAACATGTTTGGCATTATAGAAAGCATTTATATTGGCTGATAATTTATTGCATTAGATGGGTCCGGTCTTTAAAGTATAGCAACTAATGTAATCTTACATGTAATGAATATACAATTAATGTAAGAAATACGCTAGATGACGGAGAAAGATTGAAAATAATATAGTGAAGCGGAGGAGCGATAAAATATTTACAACAATCGAGAAAACCTTAGAAATTAAATCAGGGCCAAGATAAGTAGAACTAAGTAGAGAATATTGAAGATTCAAAGATTTCGGACAAAAAAATATAACAGGAAGAAAGGAAACCAAGGTAAGTGGAAAAGTGGGATAAGGAAAAGACAAAATGCCAAAGTGACTTTGATAATGAATTTTTAATATTACTTACATGTGCGTTAAATTTGTAAACACTAGAGAAATGGTTAGCAAACAGATTTACAATATCATCATTATAAATATTATTAAATTCGGAATAGAAAAGACTTAAGTTGATTGAAATAACTCCAGAAAAATGTTGGATTACAAGTAATAGAATTTTCAACGGATTTAATAAAATTAATTACTGTAAACAATTCATTTTGGAACGATATTTGCATTGATCTTTTTAAATATTGGTAAAACTGTAATAATCTATTGATGAATATTAGAAATTACATATTTTATTGGTGATTTTTTTTTTTCTCGGAAATCAATTTTTTAACTAAGGAACAAACCAAGTAGGAAATTTCCGCCGACGAATAGCCTGAATGGGATTAGCATAAGGATAACATTAAAAATAAAACCATAGAAAAACATTGATAACCCGATAGACATCACATTTACTTAGTATTGCATCCCAATTAATTGCTGCTACGTCGTAGGGAATCTATATATTTTTATTCACTATAAGTATATTATTTTCTTCGTCAATCGATTTTTATCATTATCGATTTGATTATTTCAACAGTTTATGATTATTTAATAACACATTTTTCCAACAGGGTTTCGTATACAAAAAACGATATGCAGTTAACGGGAAATGCTCGTATGCAGACCAGCCAGAAGCCCCGGAAAAACCCGGCGGTACCACTGCTTTTGTAGGTTTTTTTAACACAATCGTACGCGCCTTTGTATAAAGGCTCGGTAAGGCTATCCGCGATGATTTTCGATTTTATCACATCGAACGGCAACACCAAAATCCAACTGACAACGCCTATGAACAATTAACAAAAACAATAACCATTTAAACGTGTTTTCAATCTATTTTAATCAATGTATTTAATATGTATATATAAATTTATAACAAAATTGTTTAACAAGTTAAAATTAATAGAGAATTTAATAGCCGAAAAAAAGAAATACCTACAAGTAAGAATATAATATTTAAAAATATTTAGTACCTATTATTATTGTTTTTATTTTATATATTCCCATCATAAACAAGTAAATAGCACATTTTTAGTTTACGGTTTTAGTAAATTACCTGCCACACCTCCGGATATGATTTGTATATACTTGGGCATTGGATCTATTTTAATTTCCATCAGATTTCCGGTGTGCAATGATTTTTTCAACGTGGAACACAAATGCTCATACGTGAGCATATAAACTCCCATACTAGGCACATCCCTATGCATCACAAATAGTTACAACATACCTTTATTTTAAACTCATTCGTATTTTACTACTTTTTATTGTATAGGTAGAGATACCCAACCTGAGCATCAATAGGGTTCCTCCACGATACAGCGACCGTATTCCATTGGTTTTATAAAGTTTGATCATCAATTTCATCGGCTTGGTTGTAATCATCGATCGCTTATTGGCATTATTATTAATAGAACTCGCTGAATTTTCCGAATAAATCGCGGAAAAATAACAAAAATTAACAGTTAAAGTTTAAGTTCATTATCAAGTAGATATACTTAATACTACGAACGATATTAAAAAAATAAATACAAAAGAATTTTTACTCGACGCTTGTAACATTGTTTTTACGACTTCGATCGGTATGTTGATTAGCGTATAACTAAATCCACTCACGCACGCCGCAAAGAATACATCGAAATGCCAATATTTATTGTTCACATTTACAGAATCGCAGCAAAATCTTATATCGACGTCATCATTTTCCGTTCTGTTCGAACGATAGTCTTGGATCAATCGCATCACGTTACCATTGACTCCGAAAAATATTGAACTCATTACACCCGTACTTAATAAAGGAAACATCATTCCTCTAAAATACCCTGTAAACTGTTGACTATGATGAAAAACAAATTTGAACTTAAAATATTAGTAGCTGACTATTTCCCGAAACCTGAATATTTTAAAAGTCATTATAAAACAAGTAAGTAGGTAATTTAGTTTAAATATTAGGTACTTTGTGTTTATGGTAAATGGTACGGGTGGCTTTAGTTGCACTGGTATTGGTCACTTGTTGTATTATTCTGACCGTGTCCATCGGATGTCCCACACACGTAGCAGCAATACCTATCGAACAAAAATGTAGTTTACGATTATCATACGTTTTCTTCACGTGTATAAAGACTTATTAAAACAATTGCCAACCAGCTGCCCATCCGGACGTAAAATCACAGGTCGAAAAATATTTGTTGTCCAAAAGAATCGACGACAAACTCGTCATATTTCACCTGTTAGATAGTTTTAAAAAATAATAATAATAATTTTTAAAAAAAAGTGGTATTCGTTATACACAGCAATTTAACGAGTAGTCAATTTATTACTGTGGATCTCGATAATTTATTCGTATTGCTTGTTCACACGGTTTTCGTTTCAATGTTGTTGGACTTGGATCTCTTTGCGTCCGTACGCGCACGTGATTCGGTCCAGGGTTACTCAAAACATTGTTTAACATCATCAAATCCCATGGATTCATCATTCTGCCTAGAACCTATTTGACTACGCACTAATACCACTGACTTTAAACACACAGATAAGCCGTACTGTACAAAATAGTGGCAACTGTTAGAAACCGGTTATACGCTGACGACCCGCAGCTGTGTGAATCAGAAAATGTATTTATTAATAATTCCAAAATTACTCGGAAATTAAAAAAAAAATTAACCATATCATTTTTTTTGTCACTGAATTTAAAATTCGCATCAGTTTTTAAATAAATTCTGAAATAAATGGCTTATTTTAAGATTTAAAAAAAAGGTCACATTAGTTGTCTTTTAAATAATTACAAATGTAATTAGCGTATGCATATCATATAGTTTTAACACTTTTGAATTAAAATATTTTAATATTTAAAAGATTGTAATTTGTACAACAAATGGCTAGTGCTGAATCCTAATGCTGCAAACATTTATACCGAAAAATTTTTTTACTAGCGAGTTTTAACGTTTTAACCAAAGTTTTATTTCGTTATTGACATCGAAACAATCGTTGTTCCGTACAAAATATTTTGTAGATAGACTGAAATGTAATTTACAATAAAATTATTATAGATCAACAGACGCCAATCTAACTCATCTGATAAAAATTGACTGCAACGGTCAATACACTTTTTTGTATGACAATTTTTTTAAAAAAAACTACGTAATTCAGTTTGATTAAAATGATATTTCAAAAATTCAGTAAGCTCTATAGAACTTATAACACTGTAATATGTAGCTGGTATTAATTTTAGTTTCGATTGGAAAAACGGTACCGCAGAAAACTTTGTATAACACGATCCATTCGGCCCAAAAAAATATTATTATTATTCACTACGCATTTATGCAATTGTCTGTAAACAGTGTAAATACAATATTATGATTATTTTTACTGACCGTTTGGTTTAAAGTTATTTTCGATTGTTGTTAATAACGTTGACCAATCGCAATATCCGGTTTTGTTAAATACAACAATACAGCAGTTATAGTTTACCCATAATATTTCGCCACAGTTGCAATTTTATTTTTTTATAATTAGCAATGTTAAGAAAATTTCGAAAAAGGTTTGCATATGTTATAGTTTCGCATCACCTATTCAAGTATTTTTTTTATATATATATTTATTTATTAGTTTTCCTCTTTTTATTTTCATGAGAATTTGCATACACGAGACGTAAGTCTATTATAGGAAAACATTTTTATTCGTGTTTTATTATTATATTAGTTGATTACAATTATATATGTATCTATAAAAGAAAAAAAAAATTATAACTTAAATATTAATTTATGTATATTTTCCCTGATCTAATCTTATAAAATTACTTTTTTTTTTTAAATAGCTGTAACCAAACAACCATAATGGGATCCCCGCATAATGTTTCTCAAGATTCTTCACAGAAATTCGAATAAAATAAATATTAATAGGTAATAATGTACAGGTACGTGTTATTATATTGTATTAAATAAAATACGTAATTTATCATAATTGATGCGGTAAAAGTGAAATCCAAGGACTTATTGGCAGCTAACTGGCAAATGGAATTTTAATTTTATTTAAATCAATTCGATTTAAGGTGATCATTAGAGTTATTTTCGTTAGTTGTTGGCAATTGTGTAATATTGGTAGGTTCTTTGTGAAACTACTCAATAAAAACAATAATTATAATTGATAATTACTAGGTATGATGCGATATTATTGTTTTATATAATATTAGCCCGAACGGGCTGCAGTTTTTGGAGTGCACGTTCCTCCGAAAAATCTAGCGTTACCGATTTGTTTTATCTATTTTTAGATATTTTCATATTGACCACTAGCGCGAGGTACGTATTTTTTTTGAGCCAGTGCCATAATTGCGTTTACATTGCACCTACCCGTGTAGTAAAACTACACAATATTAATAATTCGAGTAGATGTATGCCGATGGTAATTATGGAAGCACAAAATACGAGAAACGGTCAAATACTACCAAATTTTACACGCAGTATTGCGGTTTTCACAAGGCCATATCGATTTCTGTCGTTATTCGAATATTATATTGTACAGGTACCTCTGTAGTCGTATCAGTAGTATCGCCACTCAATGCCCCGCAAAATCAAAATCCGCAATGCCTATACGCTAAATAGCAATTCTACAACAGTTTCGTCCGGAGAAAATCTGCCGTGCCGAGATGCCTGTAACAATATAATAGGCAGGCACCAATATTATTATTATATTACGAATCGATCGCGGGCGAATCGCTCTGTATATACACCCGCGAGGACGAAATCGGATTAAGCGTATACGGATAGAATTCATAAAAATAAAAAAATAAAATAATAATAATAACAATAGGTAAGTAATATAGCGTACGTACCGCATTTGCGCGACGCGCGGACCAGTCGCAATAAAAATAATTATAATTCTTCGACGCGCGTTTTTATTATACAAGACCGATTATTATAATATTGGGACCGTAGAGTAGACAGTGTATTATAATATTGCGTTAACATTTTACACGAATGTCCCGGTGTGCCGCGGCCGTGGGACTTGTGTTTGCAGTCGTTCGGCGCGCGTCGTCGGGTTTTATTCGCCGCACGATGTTATTATAAGACCCGCGATATTGCCGTTAAGTTCGAATCCGTTCATACTCCCGCCGACAATACGAAACACTATGTGACGTGCACCAACACCGTCTATCACGTAGAAACGCGCCGCGGATCCGACACGCGTTTTATTTGAAAACTATTCGACCGTAAGTACCTGCATGCTATATTATGTAATGCGCCGTTCGTCATAATAATGGGCGTATATGCACGGGGATGGCCGAGATAACACAATAGAGGTTAGGTTTTTTGGTGAGGCGGACAGCGATCTTCGACACCGGACCGTACGCAAAACCGTAGGCCCGAACAGTGGAAACATTCGAAGAGGGGGTGACTAAATCCCACGCAATATTATACGCATACTTAGTATAGTTCAGTACTAGCTACATATCTGTTTACTAGACGATAACTTGCAGATTTTAGGGGGTTTGCTTGAATTTTTCAATTCGGTTCTTCGGACCGGCGCGCAAAATAAAAAATCCGTAAGGGTTTAATACAAATTGTTAGATATTATTTCACATATTTGTTTAAAAATGCTTTGGCGAGAAATCTCGCAGGGGAGGCAACTCGCTTTCCTAACTCCCTCGTGCGCACGCTTATACCATATGTCTATATGCCTATGAGATACTCGATGCACGGATAAACTTATGTAAAACTATTGCAACATTAGATATTTAATACTTACATTTTATGTATTTAAATACTGAATACCATTGAAATTAAAATGTTAATTAAATGTTTCAAGCGTATACGGTGTCTTATAAATGATTTGGCGGTTATTTATTTGAAACATTTTTCGAAATTTTCGATAATACCCACCCTCCATTTTCGTACAATCGCTTTAAACTATTAATCTAATTTTTGAAAAGTCCGGTGAGAAAACGACACATTTCGCCTCTTCTTCGGGCGCCTGTGGGTAAGATACGTGGATTTTACTATTGCAATACTAAATACTGACAATTTCCAAAACTATATCGCAATACAAAGTACAATTATATCTAAGCTACATATTTAAGATACTTGTATCGAAGGTGCTGCACGAACTTGCGTTTACCTACTTTTATATAATAAGTATATCAGGTAGTATTGTGACGATGCGATGTGACGTGGGAATATTCTTAAAGAGAGAAATAATAAATATCCGGGATTTTAACGATGATACTCCCAACGACATATTATTATATTTCTTCTCAAATTCGGGAAATGATTTATTTTTATTTTTCACTGTATTGATTGATCCACATGTAAATCAGTAACACTGTTAGGTTTACTTGACCTCCTACATACATACAAATACCTATATTCAATTTAATTTGTTGTAAGCTGCTGCAGTTATTTTAAAAACGTTTTTTTTTTTTTGTGCCTTTATTATAAATAATTAGTTCAATATTTGGAATATCGTAAAATTTCGAAGAGGTTATCCTTAAAGTTTTTGACAGTCACATATTTTATAATAAGTCTCTATCTTTAAAACTTTGTTTTACGCAAAAAATGTTTTACTAAACTGGATGAACACGGCATGAATGCCGTGACAACGAATGCCATTATGAAGATTGTGTTGGTGGGTTCGGGTTATCAATTATTTTATTGAGAAGTTTTGGTTAAATTTTGTTTTTATAGTAACAGTTCTTGAAAATATTCACCACATTCATGGTTCTAGTCAGATTATAAAATATTTTAATGATATTTGAGTTACAGAACAGGTTTTTTTTTGATTCGGTAACGGTTTGTTATGACTGTTTTATAATTACTGTTCATAAATATACCTTTTAATATTAGGTATTTATGGACATTAGATAACTATAATATTTCTTTAACTTTATATTTTGACCTATACAGTATTTACTCATATTATCTAAGATAATTATTATTGTATAATTTTGAATTTTGCACCACCATTATTTAAAAATTGTCTCAAAATATTTCATCAAAAATATTAATACGTTATAATAACTCTATTTATTTTCATATTTACATATTATACTCTTATATGTATTAATAATATAATGTTTAAAATTTTGACTAAATATAATCACATAATATAAATTCCTTTTATGAAATGTGCTGACGAGACTTTCAATTATGTAATTTTACCACGTCTAGAAAATACAAATATAAGTTTTCTGTAGAAATGTCCAGTCTCAACGAATATTTTTAACTGAACTAGAGCAAAAACAAAATTGAAAATAATAAAGCATTGTTTTCGTAAACTATCCCGTTCTTTTCGGGTTTGCTCAATTATTTAAAAAAATACTCGAAACATCAAAAAGCAACTTTTTTATTCACTATCTATACTAAAAATTCAACAAAAAAGATGTCATATTGTTTTTTTATTGGAGCAATATTAATGGTTGAAAACATTAGCCGTGACAATTTTAAATAATAAAATCATTGCGCCGTAATTTGAAAAAAATCGTATTTTTCGTATTTTTTGTTCTTCCTATTTGTTATAAAAAATATTTTACACATCAAAAAATAACTTATTTGTCAGTGGCTATATGTTAAAAATAACAAAATCGATCTTTAATCATTTTTTGATAGGTGCAACATTTTTGGTAGCAAAATACATAAGTTACAAAAATTAAAATAATTAAACCGGGACGCCACGCTGCCGTACATATTTGCCGTTTTAGGTATCTACAATTTTCTTTCAGGTTTTTTTAATTATTTCGAAACCCCATGGAAAATCAAAAAATGATTAATACACGTAAAACATATAATATAAGTTAGGGAATAAATTAAAGTACTATAATAATTTAGAACGATTACATTAGATTGTCAACAATTCTTATTAACTTTGATTAATAAAATGTGATAAGAATTTAAATTGTTCACGAGAGGGAAATTATGTTTTCACTCCCTTAACTTAATTATTATTTACCCATTATAACCAATTAATAAGTGCATGTAAATATTAACAACTTAAATGCGAATGTAATCATAGTTTTGTTTTATATAAAGGTGTTCCATTTAATTGTCTATACTCTGTACAAACATTTTCATTTTCATTGAATTTGCATGATTAGCATAATTTATATGACAGTAAGGCATGTGCCGTTTTAACAAAACTCCATTATTCTTCCCCTACTCAATCTTAAAAATGTAATATCTCAACAATTTAAAACTGTAATTGCAATATATTTGCAATTGAAAATTCTTGACATGATTGTCACAAGGTAGGAAACTCAAAACACTGCACAATCACCTATCACATAAGCCTATCACATTGTATACTAGAGTTCAAAAATTGGACTTGCGTTTGAACGAGTGTGCGCAAAGCTCTATATTTGTTTTTATTAACGAAACTAATATTGTATTTTTATGAATTTCTGAGTAGGCGATAAAAATAAAACGATCGAAGTCGATAGTAATAAATAATTATCTGATAAAAATACAAATAAATAACAATATTCCAGTATATAATGCTATCTCAGTGATTCATTTTTTATCAGCTTAATTAAAATGGCCGAATAAAAAAATTGATCCATAGAAACCACCAAACATAAATAATAATCTTTTGGAAATAGTGTGTGGAATTTCTGATAGTAGATATGTTGATTTTAAAAATATATTTTTAGTGTCTAAAAAATATGTAGTCCAAATGTGCACAAAATATTTAAAAATGTCATCACATCTCTAAAGAAAATAATAATTTATAAGTCAATAATTGTATATTTTAAACCAATGTTTAATTTACCAACACGAAAAAAAAAAAAAATACAAATCCCAACATCAATTTCGATACCAAAACATTATGTTTAGGTATTTGGTATGTGTCGAAAACGTTACCACGTAGACTATACTTTCACAAAATATATTTCAAATAAAGATAAACAAATTCGTGGAATAAACGTTATTAAATATTCTTCGTAAGATTCAATTAAAATAACTATAAATTCGGGTTGGCGGTATATGCATTTTTATTAATATCAGTATTTGATATTCGGTATATATTTCTAAAACCGAAAAGACCGGTACTTACCAAAGTAACATTCCATAGAATAATATGTATATATCAAAATACGTATTTGAATAAGTTTAAAAAAAATTCAGCTGTATACATAATACAATAATATATATTCGAATATTTCAAAAAATATTTGAATAATTCAAATATTTTTTTCCAATAATTTACGTCATTTTTAGAACAACAGTTCTTACATTAACAGCTTATGACTCAATTGTGTTACGATAATCATCTAAATTCGAAATTAAAACAATTGTAAAAAAAAAAATAAGACGTCCTAGGGTAATAGGGACGAGTGCAGCCACTGTTATAAGTAATTTAATGTATACATTAAAAAACATTGCTAACGTAAAAACGATTTTAAGTTGAGTTCAGTTGATAGTGATGCTTTGTCAACAATATAAATGTCATATTACAGTAAAATAATAATATTTGTTCAATGTTGTACCGATTTTCCGATGTTTTTTCTTTTTAGTTTTTTACATTTGACGAGAAAACTCTTGAGAAAATTGAAAAATTACCTCTTTAAAGTACCTCCCTAGGCAGATTTACTTTTAGAAAAAGTGTTATCATTGGAAATCGGAACAAAGTTGCTGGTAGAAAAGTTATGTCCAAAAAACAAAAACATCTTTGTATTGCTTCAATCAAAATCTAAAATTGATTCTTTAATTACTTTTTTTACCCCAATTTCAATCTGAACTACACAATTTTTATTCTAAATAATTGTACCAAGTATTCTATATTTCCACTCATATTTGTGTTGAGCGTCTTTTTGATAATATTATTATTGAATTCGTATCAAAACTTTACCGGCGATTTTATCATCTCATCATCGCCAAATTTACCGTTATCTGTATACAATGTGTAGGTATGGATACGATTATTGGAACGGACACGGAAAAACACGGAAAATATGAAAAAATGAGCAGAAAAAGTGCAAAAAAATTCACCCTGGGCGCGCGTAGGTGGCTTACCACCAGGGTGAGGCACCGGAGGGATTCGAACCCTCGATCTCCTGTTTACTAGACAGGCGCTTTAACCAACTAAGCCACGGCGCCGGTATACACGGTAATCGACGGAAATATCTTAAAACCCAGAGAAAAAGGGCTCAAATCAATTTTGTATACGTTTTAATATAAGTAAATTTAAATTATTTGAAATACACTCATTTGTATAATGTTTGTATAATATATTATATACCTACTTATACACTATATTATAGCATATATTTTTATATTTCAAAACTAGTGTACTTACTACTTATATAATGTATATACACTACTTTTGAAAATAAACAAAATTATGTAATTAAGACCAAATAATAAAGGGAAAAAATTACAAAAGAAAAAACAAACCGACATATTTAACCGTGTCGACTTTCTCACTACTTTGATGTCATTCCTATAAATCCCAAAAAGAACCATACTAAAAAAAGAGTAATCAAACAAATGGAATATTTAAATTTTTGAAGAAATTAAAATCAAAAATGTGGTAAAGTCGATTTCAAGTAGACTTGGTGCAAATTCAAAACTGTTTTCGGAATGTCTTCTTATACCAATTGGTGCGTTGGAAATAGAATACCTCAAAATTCCTACGTTGCACGTATGTAAGACAAATATAGAAAATCACCGATTCCAATCCCTTAAAGTCGAATTAAAAATATAAATAATGCGCCTTGGAAAAGAACGTCTCAATTATTTGTAAAAAAAAAAGTTGAGTATAATGTAATCATTTTTTTTATAAGTGTTTAAAGTTTAAATTTTAATGAAAATACATTTTGACAAAAATGAAAAATTATGGACGTACCGTCTCATGTGTTCTACCTAATATAAATAACTGAACTAAAATTTCTAAAAAATTAGTTGAGGTACTTCATTGAGGTATTTTTTCAAATTGACCACCGGGTTATTCTCGAATTTCTCCCGTTATTATGAAAATCAAAGGAATTTAAAAATGACTTCTCTAACTAGATTCAATATTTTTCAATAAAGTTTTTATGTAGTTTTTGATTGAAGTATGTTTATTGGCCAAAAACTTTATACAAACAGTAAGAATAGTTTCAGTGCATACATTTCGAGATAGAGTTCGTGTTATTTATTAACTCGTTTGTCCGTCGCCGGCAGATGTTGTACTAAAATCATGTGTAAAACACGCGACGTCCAATTTTATATTTCACCCTTTTCGTCAATTTGCAATTTCTCGGCTATTGTTTTGATAAAAAAAAAATTCGATTTGTTTTGTTTGTTTGTGATATGTAGTTTAATCGCGTAGAGCATAATCAAATTTAAGAAAAAATCCTTTTTCCTACCAATAAAAAATAAAAAAATATTGCAAAATTCACGAATGACCTCGACGTGATTTGAACACGCAACCTTCTGATCTGGAGTCAGACGCGCTACCGTTGCGCCACGAGGTCTTCTATATTAGGTTATTGAAATTAATATATTTAAGCAAACTTATAATACTGCCATTTAATGATTATTATTTATGTTAATCACATTTGCACTAACTCTAACTAAATCGTTCTATTTACAAGTGTAGTGTTATTTTCCAAAAGGCATTGATTTTTAATAGACTATTTTCTGTGTATGTAATATGTATAGTGGTATGCAAGGTCTGATTTAACTATTTCAAAAGATACCAATGCCCATGTAATTAATATAGGCAATAAATATAGCATTTTTCCAAAACTTACTATTTCCATAAGTAAATCATATAATTTATCATTTTAGAGTCTGAGTGTAGCGAAGAATGTACCTATTGGTTTTACAATGATGTTTATTTTTTTTATATATTTTGACAAAAATGTCTATCAGATATCTTGTAAGTGTGGCACCTTTTCTGAAAAAAAATTTTGTTTAGATAGTACTTAATAAAGGTCATTATTTTGATTTTCCAAGCGGTTTTCATAACATCTGGGAAAACCTGATATAAAACGTAAAAAAAACGGAACATTTACGATAATAATGTTTTTATTATTTTAAATTTTGGTTTTTGTTGTAATTCTGCAGTTTAAAATATTCGTAGGGGTTTGAAATTTAGACAGAAATCTTATAATTGCCTATTCTAAACATGATATAAAATGTTCAACATATTTTAGCAATTTTTAAGCTATTTATAGACATTTTAAATTTGTGAGTTTTGTACAATGTTAATAATTCTTATTCGGTAGGTACTATGGAGATAAAATTGTAGACTAAAAAGAAATACTTGAAAATTCAACAGGAGGTTTATTAAAAGTCGTAATTTGTGATAAAAAAAAAAAAAAAATGAGGTTAATGTGGTATTTTTTTTTTTTAAGTGAATTTTTATCTTAAATTTTGACAAAAATTGTAAAAATTATGTGGAAAAAATCTAGTTATCTTCTGATCTATGCAAATTTTTCAATTTTTTTATATTTGTTTTGATTTATGTTTATTGCCAATTTAAGAACGATGGTGAAGTCAGAATCAAGCGAACTGACTTAGTCTCGAAATTAGACCTTTTTGAAGTTCTAATATTAGGTGGATATTAAGTAAGTCTGTTGTAGTCTAGTGGTACGTATCAGTTTTCATCCCATAGATCGCAAATTCAAACCCAAATTCCGAAAATTGTTTTTGCAAAACCACGTCGGGTAGGTAACAGGTAAAAAAACAAATGCAACAAATGCAACACAATATGTTTTCATTGTGTAATTCATAGTATTCAATATATATATTTTTACTATATAATATATTTGTTGAAAAAACAATACTATGAACTAAGCTTCACTCAGAATCATTTTTTGTCATCAATGATTAATCTTTGCTTACAGATACACATTAAATTACCCTTTATATCCAACCTTCCCAACTATACTCGTCTACAACAGTGGTTTACCCATCGTGTGAATGTAGTATGTCCGTTTTTTTTAAGATTATTTGTTATTTAATAAATTTTACAAAATATTTGTATCAATCAAGTAGAAGGATAAACAAGTTTCTATTTCAGGATAACTGTTGTCGTATTTTAAAGTAGTTTTCATTTGCTTGTCTGATAAACATCGTTAGATATTGGAGTTCTTTACTTAATTATTTACATCACGTATGAATGTGTGATAGTGAGAAGATCCGCCAATACGCCATAACTTGATAACTTAATATATTAAATATCTAATATTTGTATTAAACAATCAAACGTGACGTAAAATAATTACCAGTTCCATCATAAATTACATATTTTAAACATTGTTGCCACCTCAGCCACATATTAATTTACAATATTAATTATACGTATCACCTATATAGGGGCACCCCACTTTAAGCTATTGTGGCGGTCAAGTGGGAGTCATTGATGTAGGAGACCACGGAAGGTATAAAAGTGCCAGACACTCATTTCTTCAGTCCTCACTTCTCTGGGTTCGCCCAGCAGAAGCACTTAGTTTTTGCTTACCTCGTTCCTGACTAACCTAATTTCTTCCAAACCAATACAATAGTTACAGATACTATAGGTGGGCTTTTGTAATTGGTTATCCTATACATCCTACTACTGGTATAGTTGCGTTAACTTTCACTTTGATCTTTACCACACATATAGACGTGTTTGCTTATTTTCACCACCACACACTCAACCATACACAACACATCGCCACTGACTGGTTAGATTACAGCTTCGACATATACAGACGGTTCGTTGTCACCTATCAGGACAAACAGTTGTCTATACGTTTGTAAGGTACTGATCATATTGAATTAGTAATTTAGTGTTATACTCGGAGACATTTACGTCTATCTCCGGTAAAGATAATAATTGTTTAATTATTAGTGTACATAATTACAACGAATTCAAGAGGTGTACTTACTCTCCGTACTTAATGTTTATAGACCTATTTATATCTTTACATAGCTCGCATATCGACTATAAATTGATACGTCAGTGAATGATTACAAGCGCAAGCTTGCAATTCGTCACTTATCTATTACCCAAGTAATTATAGCCGAATATGTACCTAAACGGTGGTTTCAGTGACGGAGTGTCAGATGACCCATGTCCATTTAGAATTTAAATAAACCGATTGGTGTTTATATTGTAACGATTCATTGAGACTTACGCATCCTTATATTTTATTCCTTACATTTGAATAGCGAATTTCAAGCGGAATTTATACCAGAGGTACCTAAGTGATTACTTTTTTTTATATTCTCGTAATAGGATATTAATTAGAATAAATAGGTACAAGACAAATAATAATTGCCTATGGCAGGTGAGGCTAGTCTTCAATAAATATAATACGTATTAATATCACCACAGTTTGTACAATATACAATATACATACATAATACGTATATAACAATAAAATCCGTACAACCGCATACACACACATAGAACCATTTTCACGCACACTATAACAATTTTATTCAGTGTCGTATCCAGCCGATTATGCATTGTAGCACACTGCCGTCAATCATCTTATCGATAAATAGACCACTGTGAGATCGTATTTCACATCATATCGCATACATTATCATATTATACATAATACCATACTACCATACCAACACATACCCCTACCCGTAAATACTCCTTCACATTTTTATACGACTTTAAACCTATTTTTTTTAATTTCCATTCTATTACACATAGTTGCACAACGTCTTATTAAAACATTATTGTGTTATGGGCTATTATAAACAGTCAACAATTTTTGTTTTTATTTTGTTCACTGTAATTACAAAACATAATTTATTTAAAACGCATGTTTTTTATTTTTATTTTATAAACATTAAAATAATTATAATATTGTTTTTTTTACACCTACGAGCAATAATCACTCTTGTTGTAATCATGGGCGTGCGCAGAATATAAAAGCAGGTAGAGCCTAAAAATTATCATCGGCCGTCTAGCCAATCATTTTATAAATACAAATAACATATCTGAATTTTATATACCTATTTAATATTAACATACATGTTATATTTTCTTACATAGTTTAATATAATATAATAATAATAGCAGTAGCAATAAAAACTATAAACAACTTAATAATTATATTATTATATTATTTTAAGTATTTTACTATAAACATTTTAAATTAAACAGGTACTAGTCAGTTCAAATAAAGTATCAAAAATATAATAATTATGAACTATATACCTAAAAAAAAAAAACAGATATACCTCGCACGTTGGTGGACCACTGTTGTTGGTGAAAAGTTGGGAAGAATATAGAGAAGAATTTAATGTACATATTCTGTAAACAACGATTAATCTTTGCTATCGAAAATTGACTCTGAAGGAGTTCGATTATACATATTTTGAAAGACCTTAATATTCACGATTTTCGTCAAATTTTTATACTAAAATTTTTATGAAAACAATTCTGAATTACCCTTAATTTTTTGTTTTGACCAAAAAGTATGACATATAATAAACCACTTGTTAAATTTTCAAGCATTTCAGTTTGGTCTAACAATATTATCCACAGAGAACCTACCAAAAACTGACAATATTTGTTGATACATCGGTTTTATTTACCTTGGTTTTTTTAGCTATACAATGAGATAAATACCACGACTAATACTCCTCCGATAAGAATAGGTTTTTGATTGTAATGAATTGCAAAGGCACCCTAAGAAAACATTAGTTAAAAAGGGAGCCATGCGTCCAAAAAGTTTGGGAAGCACTGCATTATATTGTAGTGAATTATTCAATTTTTTTTAAATTCGTTTCAAAAATATTATAAAAATCGACTTTAGTAATATTTAGGTATATTTATGATAAACATATTGGTAATAATGTTGAGGCATATGGAACTTTGGCCCATGATAAATTACAGGGTGTGTCTAGGCATGCCCGGTACGTCCTGTGTGCAAGCCAATTGGAATTATACATTTATAATTTATTAAAACCTACATCTTGAAATGTCTAAAATGATAGCGTGATGAAAGAACCTGCTCGTAATATATTGTTTTCGGACATGAAGATCATGAAGGTTCAGATTATTTTGATAAAAATGAGTGCCAAAATATTTTTGTTTTTAATAAATTGTATTAAAATAATACCCAAGTTATTAAGATAATTGTTTGTTAAATGCTAATAAAATACATTAGATTAGACAACATTCTATTAATCTAACTTTATGTATACAGGGTGATTATCTTAACGTAAGACACTCATTACCTCGGAAAATATTAAATTTTTTTGGAATTTGTTTTATTTTGTATATTTTTTTAATAGTCGAAAAAAAGCAAAATAAAGTAAACTTCATTGAAATTGAAACGATTTAAAACGTATTTATATATTATTATAAAAATTACCTTTTTATCACACTTCCTTCAAAAATAACATTTGCTATGAAAATCGAGCCCTATATATTACTTTTTTTTTGTCAACTTTATTTTAGAAGGGTGAAACCAATACCTACTTTTGATTTTAAAATTACAACATATATTAAAAATTTAATAAATAGTTGGAGTATTTGCTTAAAGACATTTTGGTGTTGACATTTTTAATTTCCGTCAAACCATTGACGAGGTAATACGCTTTTAAATGTAGGTAGAGGGATAGTAGTGGTGCATTATTTGTGTAGTAACACACAAATCCCTACCTAAAATTAAAAGTATAATATCTCGTCAACAGGAATTTATAGAAATTTGAGTATATTTTGTTGTCATTTGAAAACCAAAAGTAGATAGTAGTTTTCTCCCTTAAAATAAGGGTGACAAAATATAACCCTAATGTAACATTTTAATGGTACGTATTCTTAAATATTTTTAAGAAAAATAGATTCAGAAAAAAGTTAATTGGTACTTACAAACGTAATAATTGTCGTTTAATACGTTGATCAGTTGATCACCAATGTATACTTTTTTTATTATAATAGTAGTGTTAACATTTTATTTTTAATTATGTTTAAACCATAATAAACAAATTCTAAAATTGTATTCTGTTTAAGCTTTAATGAAAAAATGTCATATCAATATCAGTATAGTATTTGTTTACTAACAAAATATCATATACCTATTTCAAAAAGTCTATTTCTGGAAATAAAATTTCCTATTTACAGCTATATATTTCTCATTACGTAATATTTCCCAAAATAATACATTTTGCACGAAATCCCAAAATAAAAAGAGGAAAAATGTCTGAAAAATTAAAAAAACTAGAACGTTGGTTGTGCCCAGTCAGTTTTTTGCACTTTGACTACAGCTACAGTGTAATTGAATTAGTATAAATCTTCTATAGATCTTAGAACAATAAAATGGTTTTCCTGAACAATTTAGTTTTTCGCAATATTGCGTTTTGGAAAAGAACTCCTCACTATGGTACAATTATTTTACTGTTTTGTATACCAACTATACTCATACTTTAATACTCAACTATAATACTCACGTATCAGATACTTTCCTGAACAATTTATATTGGAAGCAGTAAGAAACAACCATCTATAGTGAAATGCGAAAGTGAAAGTGTTGTATTTAAACATTTGATAAATGATAACAAAATATTTTGTTTAGTGTTCCGCCGTCTAGCGTCTCATCGAGAAGTTACAGCGTCTATAATCCATACATATGTATCTAATTTGACACAATTAAATCTAATACAAATCTGGACCTTTCCCACCACCATTAGTTGTTAATTACCACAGTAAGTACATGACTCTTTATAATAAATCGATAAAAAAAACTCTGTAGAAATATTTCACGTACTTATAACCTATACCTATTTCTTATGATTTTGTACTCGACCCGTGTGATTAACTGTACTTTAATATTTAATGCTAACCAAAAGCTTGCAATTATGTAGATGATTACAATAAGTAGCCATTACAAATTTTTAAGTTAATTGTATTATGCACTTTATGATATTATGACGTAGACTTAACACAGTGGCGGATCGTGATGTTTAAACAAAATAGTGCACAAAGAAATCAAATAATTTTGTAGGTCTAAACCTTCAGAATTACCATTAAATAACCTCTTAAAATATGTGTAAAAATAGTTAGTGTGCGAGGGAAAATTTTCGTTTATAGTGTAAGTACTTTGGATAATTGTAGTCCTAAAAAGTCAATTTTTGACTCTGATAAAATAAAAAAAAAAAATAAACAACAGAGTTTGTTTTAAAAAAAAATACGCGTTAGGTACTTTTAAAAGAGGGGAAACCACTGACAGAAAATTGTCTGTAATAATATATAAATAATAACCAATAATCAGTCAAACGTATTGATACGATATCAAAGTAAAATATAATTTAATAGTTAGTATATTGTAATAAATTATGACTCAATTTTCAAAGATACTTAAAGTACAAACAAAACGTACAACGAAAATAAATGCAGATGTCGTGGTCGATTTGCAGCCGTAGGAGCACACCGAAATGCATTGTATTTTGTGGTCCCTCATTCTGCGTCCGAGGTTATTGTACATAGGTATTCTCCGATTGTCTATCAAACCATTTGGTGTACGCATATTGCATAACTCAATTAATTTTAAGAGCAACAGTATGTTAATAAGTCAGATTAGTTTAATTGAACATTTAATAAACAAGGAAAAAACAAAAACGTTATTGCCTGTTTTTATACACCTGTCCTATATCTCAGCCGTGCCTCTGAACTACAAATTAAAAAATATCATGTTTTATAATTTGATTCATGGATATATTGTACAATATTTAATACATAATCATGTCAAGATTAAAATTATTGGATATAGGTAAATACATTTATATTTGTTATAAAATTAGTTAGTCATCGTTGCAACTCTCCTCTTATTTAATGTTTATACCCTCTTCATCCATAAAACACTTTTTTTTCTAGATTTTTTCAAATGACAATTGGTATCCACTTGCACCTACACACCTAAACATGAACTGTCATAATCGATATTTCGGATAGGTTAAATAAAACAAATTTGATTACAATGAGAAATCTATAGATAAAAGTCAATGTACGTATACCACATGGTTGTGATTTAGACTTAAAAACTACATTTGAAATTAAATTTAATATGGATAAAATTATTTGACCTAACAGATATGTTTGAAAATTTAACATGAGGTTTATTATAAATTTAACTAAATGGTAAAATTTGAGCATAATGAATTTGTTTTTGTTTTTATAAGTTTTAGAAGATAATATTTTGACAAAAATCGTAAAAATGACAACATAACGTGGAAACATATACTACCAAACTTTGTTCTGGATTTTTTTCGTTTACGTTGTTTATTATTACTATTTGTAGGGTGTTACCATTGCTTTATCGTTACGTACAGATAAAAATTAATAAATGTATGTATCTTATTTTTCCAACTTCCCAACTACATCAGTAATTGGCACATTCTTCAGCAGTATCAGTTTAAAAAAAAAAAAATGTAATTCCATCCCATGCTCGAGCAAAGCCAAGTAATCGTACAACTAGTAATAAATTAGAATAAAATATTTAAAAACCTTCTATAGATAATATGACATAAATATTAAATTAACCTAAATAATAAGTTACAATATTTAAATTAAAAATATTTTCATTGTTATTCTTTTAAAGAACTTGTGACGACTTAGCACAGCGTTTAGTTTTATAATATTGATATCATTGATTATAAAATAAAATTAAACGTAAAATACCAATTATACATTGGGAAGATAAACTACATAAAGGGCGATTAGAATTCTATGTTACAGTTGTAATAGTAATTATCATGTTGTGTACGTTGTAGTGTGCTTCAGAGACTATGAAAATTTTGAATCGGTTTCAGGTAAAAAGTTATGTATTAAAATACATCTATCTATCACTACAATACATTAACAAATATCTTTACGTGAAGTTTGTATACAGGTTATTATTAATGGTTGGTTCTAAAATTCTCAATAAAATGACACCTAATAATGTTAATCCAATATATAAATATATAATGTACTATTAAATAAAACTTTCTAATTTTTCTCTATTTTAAATAATAGTATGAGAAAATTGCTGTAATTTGAAATTCTGATGACTCTGTATAATAATTATTTTGATACAGAGATTGAACTTCAGGTCAGTATCAATTACTGACAACTAATTTATGCAAAAGTCGTTAAAGCCTAAAAGGTACCAGTTTAGACACGGAGAGAGCGGAATATTATATTTTTATGTAATATCTCATGTGATTTCTTAATTCTCAAAATAGTATTTTTACTTGAATGCAACGTTAATCGTTGTTATTCCGTTGTAACCGGTTATATTAAAAAATAATCTAAAATTTAAATTTAATAACAGTTCTGAATTTATTTTTAAAAATTCATAGTGATACATCATATATTATGAAGTAAATTAATCCTTTAGTAACAGCGTTTATATTTTTTAATAATTTGCATCTCTATCTTCATTAGAATTAGTTTTTAAAAAAATTAGTACATTTTATAATTTTAGAAGAAAAATTAATTACAAAAATTATTTTCAATTTTTTTTTTAAGAATACCTATGTTTAATAACAATAATAATAGTCTATAGCTATCAGCCATACGTTACATACAGATGCATACAAATAATAATATTAAATATACACGGTTGCCAGCTCCCCTTTCAAATATATTTAAAATTTATTTAAAGGATTTACCTTCGCTTTATATGTATGAATTAATAATACCAAAGTATCAAAGTATATTTTTTGTCTTAACCCGTGGTTTAACCCACCAACGTCGTTTATTTTCATTTATTTTTTTTTTCAATTAACTTTCTGCACTTATTTATAAGATATTGACTTATTATAACAATTCTTGCACTAACAATTTCTTGAGAATTCATGACTTAAAGAAAAGCTTAAAAATCTTTAAAAATGAGTATAAAGTTATATAAGCTACAATGTGGATTTCATACTAATAGTATTCATACTATTGAAAAATGAAAACAAGTTCGTTTCATTTTAAGTGATTCACTTTGGATGATTCATCCAAAATAATTATTAAGAGTTATTAAGCTTTGGTTGCATATAAATACAATTTAAGTACATTTTAGTTACGTAATACTTAAATTTAAAATCCCGATGATCAGTTGTTTTTTATATGCCTATTATAATGTTATATATTATACTTGTATATTGGTGATAGACAATTATTATCATTAAACTGAAATATTATTAGATACAAAAGAAAAAAAAGTTTTTTTTATTAATTTTAGCCATCTACAAAACTTCATTAACAATAATGATAATAATAATAATTATAAAGATTTAATTTTATAATTTTTAGATGAATATCGACCAAACGCTAATATCCGCTGGCATGGGACGGTATCAGTTCATCAGCTGTTTACTGTTTGGCATTATGATATTGTATACCAACATAACTTCCGTTTTGTACATTTTCACGGCCGGCGACTTAAAATACAGGTAAAAAACTATAATGTTTATATGTATTTTCAAGATAAATTATCATATCCGACGTATTTCCACGGTGTTAACATAATATGACATTTTTGTCCGCATCAGATGCGAAATACCGGAATGTGATTCGCTGGACCGGGCGAAATGGATATACGAACCGGATTGGCTGCGGTTCACGACGCCTTATCGATCAGACACGGGAAAACCCCAGAAATGTCAGAGATTCGCCCGCAATCATTCGTCCGGCACTAATACGAATTTGTGTGAACGCAGCGAATTCGATGAGACTGCGACGGAATCGTGCCGTGACCGTTGGGTATTCGAAGACTATGAAAACACTATCGGCACGGAGGTATTTTCGCGTAATTTTTTTTTCTTAAACATTTTATAATTGTATATTATTCAGTTTGGACTCATGTGTGAGGAAAACAAATGGAAACTATCACTGGTGGGTTCGGTTCATAATATGGGCCAATTCATCGGCATACCGGTGTCCGGGATCGTTTCTGATAAGTGAGAAAAACACATCTATACTATAATAAATATTATAATATTAAATAATTAATATCACTAATAATTGTCAACACATTTATACGTTTGAATAGAAATACACTTCTCCAGTGAAATATTCAAGTAGATTTATTTAGATGTCCGTGTGTGTGGTGTGATGTGTGCGTGTATAAAAAAAAGTCTCAATATGTTTTCACACAATTCAAAATCCATTGAAATATTTTCCGTGTATTTATATTTATTCTGTAAAATGTTCACAGGTTTGGTCGAAAGTTCACTATGGTCGTCGGGTCGGTACTGACGGCTATGATATATATTGTTCAGTCATTTTCTGTCAGTTACCCGATGTTTTTAGTTTTAGAAGTACTTTCTTCGTCCATATTTAGCGGCGTTTATGGGGCAACTTTCATATTAGGTAAGGTTTCAAAAAAATAACCAAAAATCGAATTGTCAATAGAATTCAACATTATACACGTAGCCTAAAAACCCATCAATTTTCACGTCTGGGAAATTATATGGCTACATGCACATTTTTTTAACTATAGTATTTTGGTTTGAATAAATTTTTTTTCTAATAAAACGGGTATTTTTAATTGTAGCGATGGAGTTGGTGTTGCCTGATAAGAGGGTTCTCTATTATTCAATTTTGGAATGTTTCAATCCGATCGGTGGAATGATAGTGGCTTTAATCGCCAGTCAAGTGAAAGATTGGAGGATATTGTTGCGAATGTCCAACGTCCTGGGACTGTTTTTTATTTCATATCACTGGTAGTTAAAAAAATTTAATAATTCCGATTGACGGGTCTCAATATTAATTATAATTCCCTGCATATAGGTTGGCGGAAGAATCGATGAGGTGGATGGAAATGCAAGGAAAACATGATAAAGTAATCAGTGTGCTCAAAAAGATAGCGACTGTCAATAAAAAAACTTTGCTGGACTTACCTTCAGACACTCAAATGGAGGTGATACATTCTATTAAAAAGCCAAATTCTTAATTTTTGATCATTGGACGAATTAATCATGTTATACAGAGTCCGGGAGTAAAACGGGATAATTTGAGGTGGGGTTGAGAGCGCTTAAGTTATTGGTGGGTACAAAAATCGTATGCTCTCATTATCAGCACAACCAGCACATCACCTGTTTTTAAATTCCTGTCTCTTGTTTTAGTCATTGATTCTTAAATTATCTCGTTTAACCGCCAAGATCAGGGGCTTTTAGTTATTAATTTATTCGAGAAAAACAATTGCATTTTAAACAAATAAAATAACTAAATGTTTTTTACTGTTTTTAACTGGTTTTTAAATATCTATAATTTAGTTTGACAGTAATATTTTACTCGTCTTGATTTATAGAAAATTAATTAATTTATTTATTTAGTACATTAAATTAATTTCACAGAGCAAGAACAATGAGGACGAAAACGATGCGAAAGTAAATACAAGTATCCTAAAAGATATATTCCGCTCTTCGACTATATTTTGGAGGATGATCAGATGTTCTTTATTATGGTAGGAACAATTGTTTTAAACATTAGTACCATAATAAAGTATTTTTTTCTTTGACTCGCGCAGGATAGCAGCGGCTTTTGTGTACTACGGGCTGAACATAAGCGCGACCGAAATAGCCGGCAATAAGTACTTAAACTTTGCATTGGTCTCGTTTGTCGAAATTCCCGCGTGCCTGTTTAACTGGATAATTATGGAACGAATGTCCAGAAAAACGTCGTTATTCTCTATGTTCTTGTTGAGCGGCGCTACTTGCATAGTATACAACATATCGTACGACTGTAAGTACCTATACAATATAAGTACGTAATAAATTATGAAATGTTTTTTACAATTTTTGGATGTTTTTTGTTCTGTTCATAATTACGTACAGACGTAGGATTTACGTTAAGGTTGTCTCTATTCATGATCAGTAAACTCGCCATATCCATCGCGTTCACGATCGTCTACATTCTGACCGCCGAGATATTCCCTACCACGATGCGGGCGACCATGTTATCTTTGTGCTCCATGTTCGGTCGAATAGGATCCATGTTGTCTCCGCAGATCACTCTAATGGTAATTAACGTACAAATCTTCATACATCTCTTGCTCTTGTCTTCCATATCTCCATCATATCTATCAGTCTATCAACAGTTTTCCTCGTCTATAAACTTCTGCACATGTCATGTCTTCATATATCCATATAATACCTTTTAGCCACTTTTTCTTCGTCTTTTACATTGGCCTTTTCTTCCTCGGATTCCATCTACACTACCTATATACGTATCTCATGTATCTTTATATGACATTTTAATATGTTTTTACTAAGGATTCAATAAATTGTTTCGGTAACCGATTTTTTCAGATTTTTACGTGACAAATAATGTCCCGTTAAAAAACTAATTCCAACCAACTCCATTTCTATCACTACCTACTACTTCTCTGTGTACCAGTTCTGATCGATTTTTCGTTACAGTACAATTTCCACTTACCCCGCCTATACATATACAACAACCTCACCATCACACAAAATACCCTCGATATAATAACCCTTGACTTTGCTTACTACTTCTACGTGCCATTACGATTATTATTTTAATTATAATCGCACCATCGCCTCGGCTGTATGTATCGCATGTGACTCGTTATAATGTTTGGTGCCCGCAAAAACATATATGTGATTCAATGTTTCTTCGTGCAGCCGAGAAAATACCATGTAGTTCACTGTGGTTTTCAGAAGATTTATGATTTTTTCAAATATCACCTCTTTTTTTTGCAGGCTGAATACTTTGGCGGGTACATAGCCATGTTCTTTATGGGTTCGATCGCAATTTTAGCCGCCGTCATAACCGTTACTTTGCCGGAGAGCAAAAACGTAAAATTACCCGACACCATCGACGAGGCCGAAAAAATTGGAAACGATCCTTCGTCGGAAACTGTAGAAGTTTCAATGATAAACTAAAGAATGCTTATTGCCGTACATTTTAATATATTTATACCAAAGAATCGTTAGAATTTTATCGTAAACGGATGAGAAAAATATTACGTTTTTTTGTCGTTCGCTGTTTGCGGTTGATAATACATTATCCTAAAAATACTATAATAATAATTGCTTTGGTAAAAATATCGATTGATTAAGGATATTAATTTAAATTCATAGTATACATGGGTGCATAATATTAGAATGACATTTGCTTTTTAATTTGTAGTTTTGGAAACAACGTTATTATTTTACAGGAAAAACAGAATACAAAAATGTATAACAATTTTATGTGCATGTTGTATATAAATTCAAGTACTTTTAGTATGTAATATAAGCGTTAATTTCATAATACATAAAATTTACTAACGTTAACATTAATATCATTGCTATCTTTAGTCATTGGACTGTGTGAATAGTAAAGAAAACACTTAAAAAGCTAGTTAAATATCGCAATACGTTATAAATATTTTGAGTCCATATTAGTACGTATAGATTAAGATAGTAAATCAATATTTTAGTTTTATCACAATTTTGTATTAATATAGGTACTCGTATTGTTAGTATAATCAAAGAAATAAAAATGTAAATGTCAAAAGTACCTATACCTGTATGTTAAAATAAAAAAATTATCTAATTTTTGATAAACTTTTGATACATGAATTTTTTTTTCCTTTAAAAAATTATTTTGTGGGGTATAACTCAACTTTTCCTGGGCTTATAATAGAGGTTAAAAAATAAAGACTACATAGCAAAGAATTTAATCTGTGTTCCAGCATGCTAACTGATAACTTAATCAATGATTAAGTGTTATACATTTTGTGAAAAAAACAAAAATGAATATACTCAACAAAACTGCCGCCCCTAAATCTGTTAAAATTTTGCCACTGGGGTCATTCGTCCCTTTGTCCCTTCCTAAATGCGCTACTGGCCTGATGGCATTTTGAACAATAACCAGTGGATTTATTAATTTATAATATTTATACGTAATATTGTAATAAGTATAAAGTATAACTAATTGTGTATTTGTATTAACTAATATATATATATTACTATAGAATATAGATACAACAAGTGGACACGATATTTAATATCTACATATTATTATCTAGACATCTAGCGATAATTTATTTTTAGATAACGACTATCGACTAATATTGAAAACAAAACAATGATATGTATCATAATATTTTTAATCAGTTAAAAAATGTATACTTATTCTTTTAAATTATACTCCCTAGCTGTTTGATCAAATGGGCTCAAATTTGAGAATTAGAGCAGTTTTTATAGGCGGATTGGAGTGATAAAAATTGTGTTGAATTTTACCATTTTGTTACAGGAGAATATTGATTTTTAGCTTTGAGTATAGCCTTACAGACCAACTAAATAAAATCAGGGCGGGGAGTGCAATTTTATATACGCATGGCAATAATATTAACAAGGACATGCATTTTGGGCCTTTCAACCTTCAAAACCCCTCTATTATTTGTATGATAAAATTTTATCATATTTTTGAAAGTGAGTTGCAGTAAAAACCAGAAATCAGATAAAATCAGAATTTACAAGTAAAAACTACTCATACTTAAACCTAAGAATGATTTTATTAGATCGCGTTTTTACTGGGAAAGTGCATCTAATTAGATATACCTGCGTCTAAAATGTAAACTTTTTTATTTACACCAATTATACCTAGATTTTATTATATGTTTAGTCAGACTAGTTTTTAGTGTGTTTGGGCTTACACTGTAAATGACACTAATTTATTCTTATATTCTTTATTCTTAAACATTGACAATCTAACATAATTAATGATAACAATTGCGAGTTATATATAACACCGATAACCCAGTAAAATCATACCTCTGAATCTTATCAAAAGGAGGCTAGACTATCCGATTGCACCGGCCTTTAACTGAGCCTGGAAAAAGATAAATAGTTTTTCCTATTTGTACTCTATTTTATTATGTGTATTACCGTCAACTATGGTAACATTAACCTAGTAACGTAAGTGTTTCAATTTAAAAATAATAAGACAATTAAAATATGAACACTTGGAAAACACTGTGGGACACCCTGTATGTATATATATATGTACTAACTATAATACAAGTACTTCTATATCACTCCTTCAGAATTTGATATGCGTATACTCGTTATGTGTTTAATACAAGTACTTAAATTCGTACACGTATTTTTTCCGAATCTCTGCGAGCGATTATTTAGGTATATTATCACGATAGATAGTAGTTATTGCCTTGCTCGCTGCACTGAATCTTTATACGAAATTTATGTATGTTAAACGATTGTTAATAACTAATAAGTCAAGTTCGGTAAAATTTTTTCGAAATGAATATCGACGATGTGTTGATAATCTTGGGTATGGGTCGGTACCAATTCGTGTACTGCTTGCTTTTCGGTCTCATGATCATGTATTCGAACGTTTCACCGGTCGCGTACGTATTCACTGCCGGCGATTTAAAATACAGGTAAGTAAATGACACAAACAAAAATAAAAACCAATAATTTATTAACAAACGTAGTATTTACGTGTAGCATGTCAGTGCTAAAAGTACAATGATCGGCAGCTTGGGCTATTGAACGGTTTATTTCATTAATTGTACAATGTGCGCCTAAAAAAAATAACAAATAAATTTAAGAAGACACACATATATTTATATACACACGATTTTTTAGTATAAAAACATCTATTAAATTTCGCTTTACACCAAATACTATCGAAAGAAAACATTAACAAATGTGAGTTTTTCAAAATAATGTTCTATAAACAAATTATTGAATTTTATAAAAGTGAAAAATAATCATATTTTATTTTATATGTTGAAATATGTTTCCCACATTTCAGAATGTAATTAAATGTGAATAAATGTCATTGTCTTACTGTTCTTAATGACGTATAAGTCCAAAAAGCTATTAAATATATTACCTACCGTAAATACTTGTAATTTTATAAAACTATCATCGTTAAACTCAAATATTTATTAACAAAATAACGAAATATTAACTTTGATGTCAAATTTTTTAAAGAGGCTAATAAAAAAAAATTAATGCGTTTGTAATATTTAAGTAATATAAGTTTTCAATTTAATATTTCTTGGAGTTTATTAGTAAACAATTCAGTTTTCTGAAAAAAAAACTATTCAGTACGTTATGTTGTGTTGCCGATCCGTTCGTCTTCCGGGTGTTCTTAATTTCATTAGTTTATTTGGCTTATAATTTTTTTCAGATTCAGAGCGTAGCAAAGAATGTATTTGTTTTACTAGGATATGTTTTTTTCTTTTTTATCTCTAAACCACTTTCTTACCAGAAATCTTGCTCTAATCATCGAGCATCTTTCACATTTTTAACAATATAACGTATCATATTACATTTTACTTAGAAGTAAAATAAAAAGAAAACCGTTTTGATGAAAATCATAAAAATGACAGTATTTCAAAACATTATTAACCAAACTAACTGAACAAAATCGGTTTTTAATAGCAATTAATTGTGTAAGTACAAATGTAAATTAAATTACTATCCTGCCTTCCCGTTTTTCAATCTACAGCAATGACATACCCGTCAGCAGTATCTGGTTATAATTTGTATTTTTTTACGTGCCCTTCAGATGCGTAATACCCGAATGCGACCCGGTGAATCCCACGGATAGGACGTACGAGCCGGACTGGTTACGGTTTACAACGCCTTACAAGGCCGACACAGAACTGCCGAACAAATGTAAACGGTACGCGTTGAGACGAACGGGCAACAATGGCACGCTATGTGCACCTGAAGAATTTGACAGGAGTGAGATCGATAAATGTTGGGGCAATTGGGTGTTCGAAGAGCCCGTAAACACTATTGGCACGGAAGTAAGTTTACATAAACCGAAAGGAGATATTGTTCCAATGCAGAACGCTCAAAATAAGAATATGTTGGTAAATACAATAATATCATGACTTTTTGTCTTTTCTCGTAAAACATCGTCATCCTATTAATATTATATTAAAATTATCAACCTATGGGATGTGATGTATATCACGAATGATAATCACAGCCGATGATTTTTAGATTTCGTAGACCTAAGACGAAGACGAATACGTGGGTTTTATATAGGTAGTAATACTTCTTCATTTTATTCTGTTGCTTTGAAGTATAAAGCGAGATCGTCCCGACGAAATTAAACCACTCCACTCCTCGCCGTTTATTGCAAGCGTCATCAGCCAGCTCCAGATTTTAGTTTTCGAAAGTAGTTTTAAATATAATCTTCCACCTCAATTTTGGGCACCTTAAAGGTGTCCAAAATCTTTTCCTTTAAAATAACTTTCTAAACCTGATGAATAAGTGTAACTACCTTCTCAACTTCACACCTACAATAGTAGCCCACCCATCATGCAAAGTATGTCATATTTTTAATTTTTCTGTCTTCAAACCACTCTTCTACCAGAAATCATGCTTCGATCAAGAAACGAAGAGAACATTTTTGGTAAATTTTTAATCTAATTAAGAAAGTCGTATTTTATAAAATGGTTTGATTAAATACAAATGCTTGAACATTCAATTTGAGGCTCGTTAGGTTGTACTTCGTGGTAAAAAAAAAAAAAGAAAGTTGAATGTACCTAATGTAGAAGTTATTTTTTTATAAATTATTGAAGATGAAATTTTGATGAAAACCGTAATTATTTCACGGTATTTTACGACATTTTAAAACATGTTTAATTACAATTTACATGCTATATCTACCTAATTGAACTTAGCTCAAAATCGAATTTCGTTAGCATTGGTTTTATCATTGTTAACAAATATAAATTAATTAACTTTATGTATCGTATACTTTTCCGACTTCCTACAATAGCGGTGCAACTAACAGCAGTGTCAGTTTTATATTTTACTTATTTCTTCAACATTATTTGCGGTATGATACAATTTGAATTTCCTTATTTTCTGTTATCCTCTATTATCTTCTGCTTCATCGATACAAGAACTGAAAATTGTTCTGAAAACCGTCTTATCAATTATTGTTATTTATACATTGTTATAGTTCAAACTCATGTGTGAGGAAAACAAGTGGAAGCTATCCATGGTGGGCTCGGTCAACAATTTCGGACAATTTATCGGCATACCGATATCGGGCATTATCGCCGACAGGTAAGAGCAACAAAAACTATAATATATTGTACACGACATATTAAAAATAACTTTGGTCCCTAGGAAGAATGGCTTAAGATTTCTACTTGTACATACACTAATACACTAATATACTATATTTACATTAGTTTTTAAAATACTTAGTCCTATGTAATTTAAGCCCGAAAATAAAGAAGAACAAATTACATTAAATAAAATATATATAAACATTTAGATGATTTAAAATCTCTAAAAACCACGCGGAAATCAGCTATACACAAAATGTAGCGAAAAATCCGTAGCAAAAACATCTATAATAGTTTGTTAAAATTTAAAAAAACTGGCTTAATCTACTTTTCTCTGGGACCAAAGACATAATATTTGTAAATGATAATTACAGGTTTGGTCGAAAGTTTGCAATGATATTTTGCGCGGCTACATCAGCCGCGTTAAGTATCGCCCAGTCGTTTTCAATCAATTACACGATGTTTTGGTTTTTGGAATTATTGTCTTCTAGTATATCCAGTGGCATCTATACGGTCACGTTCGTATTAGGTAGGTACAATAATACTATTTTTACAAATGGCTTAAAATCAATAAAATTTCTATGAACACGTTGAGACATTCGAAACCAGTTTCATGATATTTGAATTGTGTACCTACATACCAACAACAAACGCCATATCGCATATATGGGTATACGAAATCTTCCATATATAAAAATATTTCATTTTTATCCCATTATTTAAATAATAAACTCAGTAATATGTGAATTTTAAATAAAAGTCCATGATCCATTTATCTTATAGTTATCTTAGTATTTTTAGTATTCTTATTTATTACACCTATATGTAATATACTTTTATGCTCTTAAAGGTGTGTATTTTTTTCTTACTATATAGGAATGGAATCGGTTTTGCCTAAAAAGCGGGTTATTTATTTTTCAATTCTGGAATGTTTTTATCCGCTCGGTGCTATCATAGTGGCATATATTGCCAGTCAAGCGAAAGATTGGAAACTCTTGTTGCGGATATCCAACGTCCCGGGACTTTTATTTCTTTCGTACTATTGGTTATTATACCTATTTTATATTATAGTACTTACATTACAATATAACCACGTAAATTGACAGATAAACCTTTTGGTATTATTTTCTTTTACCCGCAATTATAGGCTGACGGAAGAATCGATGAGATGGTCGCAAACACAAGGACACCAGGACAACGTACTAAAAACGCTCAAGAAAATAGCCGTTATGAATAAAAAGACTTTACCCGAACTAAATCTCGACATGCAAACAGAGGTAATATACCTGTATTTTGTAATTTAAATAACTGGTATACCTACGCCTAAGTATTATAGCCTATAAAATTACAGATTTTTAAATACAACCGAATGATATTTAGCAGCGTTTGCGATGAAAAATTTATTTCACTCGTATAAATTATTTATTACAGACATCGGTAAACCACGATGACGGCGATGGTGGCGTGAAATATACGAGTATCCTGAAAGTTATCTTTCACTCACCGACGATTACCTGGAGGATGGTTAGGTGTTCGTTCATATGGTAAAAACGCCTTACTATTAGACGTAATACTTATATTATTATTTTCACTTCTTCTTCTTCTCCTTCCCAACTATTTGTAATCAGTCACTCTGTTTTAAACTTTGACTTTCTCTACTCTATGAATAAAATTGTCAGATCAAACAAAAATGCTTGAAAATTTAACAGGCGGTTCATTATAAATCGTACTTAGTGCTCAATAAGAAAAAGTTGAGTTTAATATATTATTTTTTTTTTCATAAAAGAATTTGAATACCAAATTTTGACAAAAATCTTAAATATTACGGTTTTTTCAAAACATGTCTAACCGAACTTCGCTCCGAATCGTTTTTCGTTAGCAATGATTCATCGTTATATACAGATATAAATTAAATAACGTTGTGTATCTAGCTACCTTCTAAACTTCCCGTCTACAACAGTGGCTATACCCGTCCCCTATATCAGCTCTTTTATAATTTTATAGCTTTTTATTATTATTATTTTCCGTTATCGTATCAAAAATTAAATATTAGAATTGTACAAGTACAACGTATCCAACAGTGTTATCTGAATGCTAGTAATATTGTAAATATTTATTTTATTTTCCAATCAGGTTTTGTGTCAGGGGGACATAAATGTAAGAAAAAATTTAATTTTCATTGTCATCCCTGAAAAAAAAAAATAACTTTATTTTAAAAATTAAAATGTGTTTAGTATCTCTTTTTCACATGTATGGTTTAAGTATAAATAACATGTTATACAATTTTAGTTTTATGTCATCAATAATTACTCATGTTATAACTTTTTATTGTAATAAAAAACATTGGTGTTCCCAATCACCCTCTCTTCTACTATGTAGTATATAATAATAATAATAATAATAATAGTAATATTGGAAACGCAAATTTGAGTATAAATCTGAATAACTTTAGTCCAAGTACAGTTTTAGAAAATCCTATCATTGATAGGTATAAAATGACTCTCATGAATAGTCCAGTCTAATGAAAATGTCTTGTTTCGCCTATGAGACCAATTGTATAACCGCAAATTGAACGACGATTTATAATCATTATTGATTTTGATTATCACAACTACAAATATAATATAATTTTCAAGGGGAGGGGCCTCTCGGCCCACCTTTGAATCAACTACTGCATTTAATTATACATCCGAAACCAATACTTCGCTAACATCGTGCACTTATAATGTGTATATTCTCTCGATCCACTTAGGGTGGCCATAACATTGGTGTACTACGGACTGACCATAAACGCGACCGACATAGCCGGCAACAAATATTTGAACTTCGCTTTGGCGTCGTTCGTCGAGATTCCGGGTTGCCTGATAAACTGGTTGGTAATGGAAGGAATGACCAGAAAAATGTCGTTGTCCTGCATGTTTATTTTGAGCGGTGCCATGTCTGTCGTGTACAACTTAACGCCGGACAGTGAGTACCTACCTATATATCATTACACTTATACGTGCGGGTACATATCTATTTGATTGTATTTTTCTTACCGCACACATTGCAATGACGAAACGATCTACTCGTGTACATAGTGACAGTACTGTCACGGGGGAAGTATTGTTTACGCGTGAATGCAAAATTAATACGCAATCGTGGTAAATTATAAGCTATGTTATCACTTATTATTTGAATTTATTACTGTTACCTAATTTAAAATACTGCATGATATTTCATTAAACATGATAGATTTAATAGGACCAGTTATACGAGTTAAAACTTGCTTATAGTTTCTTTATTTTTGTCAATTCTTGGTAGTAAGTATCCCTGATGCTTTTGATTTTGAACACATTAATTATTTCATATTTGAAACGCCGGATCTCAGGGATCTTACGCTTTAAGAAATTCAATTATATTAAACATGATTAACGAAAACGGCCACTACAACAGAATTTAACTATGTAAATGTGTCTTTAGTTGAGAGTCGATACAGTACCATAGTTAACGCTGAATGATGACAAATATTTAGCACGTAATGATAGTTGTTGAGTCATCTACTATCGACAATGTTAATAGTGCGTGAATAGTGTTTACACTATTAGGTGCGCTACTGTTGTAGGTGGGAAGTTGGGAAGGTAGTGTACATAAAGTTATTTAATTTAATATCTGTAAGTAATGATAAATTATTATCTGATAAATCAACCTCGCAAAATTAAAATATTTATACATAGCTCAAAAATGGATTAAATGTTTTACTATACAAATATACGGTTTTTGTCCAAATTTCGAGTTTCTACGACATGTTTAACTGAACTACAACAAGAAATGAAATTGAAAATCAAAAAGGAATTTTTCGTAAACTTTCCCGTTTTTCCAGGTTTATCCCAATTATTTTGAAAATTGTTTGGAAAATCGAAAAATGATCTTAAGTATCATCCAAAGGTGATAGATTATGAATGTTATTTTTTTGATTTTCCCTAAAATTATTTTAATAACTGAGCAAAACCGAAAACAAAAAAACGAAGGAAAAACTGGAAAATGTATAAAATATATTATTTTCAATTTGTTTTTATTGCTGTTATTCAATTAAAAATATTCTTAGAGACTTGGAATTTTGAAAGAAAACTCATATTTGATTTTTCTGGGCGTTGTAAATTATAGACATTTAAATTTTGCGAGGTTTTTTACGTAATTTTTATTTTATAGTGGCTCTGTGGATAAAATTGTTAGACCGAACAGAAATCCTTGAAAACTTAACAAGAGGTTTATTATAAGTTGTACTTCGTGTTCAAAAAAAAAAAATTGAGTATAATGCGGTATTTTTTTTTATAATAATTTTAATATAAAATTTGACGAAAACCATAAATATTCCTAATCATTTTTCATTAGCAATGATTTATCGTTCCCTACAGATATAAATAAAATGACTTTATGTATCCTACTTTCCCAACTTCCCACTTACAACAGTGGTACACCCATATCAGCTCTCTTTTTTTTATTTGTCGATTTGTATGTTAAAAATTCATATACTCTTGTAACACACTTATTATAATATTTTATATTCCACGCTAATAAACATTCGTAATTGCCATGTTTATTTTTACAATCCGTAGACCTATTCTTGGTAAAGCTGTCACTTTTCATGTTCAGTAAAGTCGCCATATCAGTCGCTTTTTCGATCATCTATATATTGACCGCAGAGATATTTCCCACCTGGATGCGAGCCACCGCATTGTCCATGTGTTCCATGATCGGTCGGGTCGGGTCCATGTTGGCACCACAGACCACACTTCTGGTACGTATAATTGTAATACGATGTTCCTAAATTATCGTTGCGATGATCGCATAACTCAACGACGCATACAATAATTTAGACCGACAGTTGAATAATTGTTCAATCAATATATTGGCTATCGGTGATTTTTTTTAGTTAGTGGATCTTTATAGTGTTTACCACTTATTTGAATGGAAAAATCTTCAAATTTTGGTGAGTTTACATGCACGATTTTACGGAAACATTTTTTTTTTCTTCAGGGAGAGTACTTTGGTAATTACATGATAATGCTCGTGTTTGGCGTAGTCTCGCTTATAGCCGCCACCATCACTATGACTTTGCCCGAGAGCAAAAACATTAAATTGCCTGACACCATCGATGAAGCCGAACAAATTGGAGTTCGTGATCACCTCACTCCGAAAAACAATGAAACGTCTGCGTAGAACAACTTTTCTTCAAAACATACAATGCGTAGGTACATTCGGTATTTAAGTCCTATAAAGTGATCTCGAGACGTGTTAGTAAGCATCGTACCTACGCAAAATATGTCCCCCAACGATTTAAAAATGTAAGCTACCGGAATTTGACGAAATTATAAATTTCGTGTGGGCAGTGTGCAATAACAATATGACCGAGAACTCGAATTCGTCTGTTCGCCCGCCGGATCAATAATCCGCGAAAATTTATATACGAGTATAAAGTAAAAAATTTAATATCGTGATTGCTCATTTTATTTATTTTGAAAAGCTCAGTGTTTTAGGTTTAGTTTTAACATTTATGGCTCGTGTGCTATTTATAGGACGATAATGTTTGATTGTTTTAGGGTTTCTATTGGAACTTGTAAGTAGTATAATCTTCGATTTTCAATTAGAAATTAGTTTATAAAACCGGAAATCTATTTCCAGTTTCTGGAAAACACTGAACGAATAAATACAATAACGCTTTCTAGCTTGGGATAAAATTACAAAACACGGATTGCGTATATGCGGTACACGATTCGTTCAAAAAGTCGTTTGTCCGTTTTTTATATGCTATTCGTTCATCGTGCGTGCACCGTACAAGTTAAAATATAACAATTTTTAATATAAAATGATAAATTATTAAAATATATATAAAATATAAAAAACGACTATAATATACACATATTAAATACACATTGGATAATAAAATAGGCACTGAAAATATGTAGAATTAATTATATATATATTCGTGAAATATCGCCATTAAATTAAAACGACCAGAAAGACTTGAATGAATCATAAATATTTGTGTAACTATATTATAAATATTCTAATGTAATATATATATATATATATTTGTTTTTACCTGGGAAAGAGTACATTCAATTTGATTGTGTACGTATGAAACAATTTATGAATTTGGAATTAAAAATATTTATTTCACTTATCTATATATTATACTTATTTAACGCATATATGTTATGTTATGTAAAATTTAACAAAAAAAATTGGAAAAATGCAGTCGAAAACTTATATTAATTTGCTGGTACTTGTATGGTATTATCTTTAAAGAGTTAAAATTCTCATGCGTTTATCAAACAATGGCATAATTAGACCAACTAGGACTAATGGAATCGTTAATAATTGCAGAGTGCCATGAGTTTTTACATATCTGCAGCTAGTGGTACTGCAGCTAGTATAATTAGCAAAAATAATTTTGAAATTGTATGTTAATACAGAATTGTATTATATTTACAATTTCGCGAATTGATACACAAAAGAAAAAAAAATGAATAGGTATAATAAGTAAGCATAAAATTGAAACCCAATCTTTATTACTATATGTGGGTTATAATTGTTTTTTTTCAATTCTATAAAATTCTTTTTGCTACACTATTTGTTTATTGTTATAGATTATAGGCAGTTAAAATTCAATTGATACTCACTTGACTCCAGTCCACAAACTCTAGTGACAATAGTATTATAATCTGTTGAAGTGTTGAAGTCGTCGATCTTCTCTTCACCTAAGAAAAATATTTAACTCTTTCCATCTAAGGTTGCAAAATTATTTTGAACAATTGATTATTTTCCTTATAAATAATTGATATAATTACGTTAGATTATTAATCGATTAATACTCAATATTTCGAAAGAAGCTAGCCTAGGGACAAATATAATATCCTGAATACGGTCCTGTTGCTTCTTCCACTCCCTAGGAGATGAAGTGAATACGATCCTCGATTATACCCGTTTATAATATTTAAAAGTCGATTATAATCGACAATTACTCATGTATTAATAATAATCGGTTATAATATTGAGTCAAGGAACAATTGCATATTTGAAAATTGATGATATCGTTTATAATCGATGAAATATTTTATGTATAGATTATTTGAAAATAAAATAATCACGCAGTTTATCTATCTCTTTATTCTATCTCTTTGTCATTGTAATTGGAAGATTATTTACTGAAATTAAAATAATAACTGTACGTTACATTTTTTTTTTTTAATACATGCATTTTAAATCGTTGTCGTAAACAGTGATTTATGAAAACAAATATATACCGTACAAACTTCAATTCTAACTATACTCCAAGTATACGCATTATCATAACTAAGTTTAGAATTTAATATATCATAAAAAACATAAACAAACAAAACATTTAAAAAAAATTACGTATTTCTCTTATGTTTTAGAACTTGCATTGTGTATTATTAATTTGTATTTAATTAATTAATTTTTGATGATACTTACGTAAATTATATAATATAATTACTATATTAGTATACTATGATTTATTTGATTTCACATACGTAATATCTGTCCTACATAAACTTGACACTAATTATAATATGAACTGATTTCGTTTTCTATTAAATAATCGGAAATTATAACTTTACACTGTGTTTGGAATGTCTATCTATGTGTAATGTCTTATCTAGGTATAATATAAGACTATAAGAATATAATTAATTATGAATTGTGAAAATAAATTCAGGAATATTAAAAATAACCTAGTACTGTAATACGACAAATAAAAAAATATAACGATCAATAATAATAAAAAGTATAGCGATTGGCCTAATCTAACCTATGCCAATACCCAGCGGTTTTCCCATTCATTTTTTAAAAGTATACTATAACAAACTGTGAATTATAATATGAGTTTTTTTTTATTTATTATCAACGTAAACTACGAAAATATGTAATTTTTTTGAGATACTTCCTGTGATGTTATCGTTTAGACGTCATAATTTATAGTTAATAGTAGCCATCGGCCACAGATTTGCGTATAACTTAAAACTACGTAATCTTTCCGGCAATTTACGTCACTAAAGACACGTGTAGACGTAAGTATACCAATTCGGCTACTCCACTCAATATTTGGAGAAATTCATGCAAAATTCATGTAAATGTAACTGTTTATAATTTGTTTTCATAAACATAAAACGGATACACTTTACATCATGAGCAGGCTGATTTTGTTGAGAAGGTGACCTCGATAAGTCCTACAGAATTATAGAAAATTGCAAATAACGATTCTGATTGCAGTTCGATCGGGTTTTATCAATGCTGTTTACCATTAATTTCTTCTTTTGTATTTCAGAAACATGGTGGCATCTGAAATACAAAAAAAAATAATAATAATTACAATGCAGGTAAGTAATGAAAATGATATATAGGTTAGGTTTTTTAATTTTTCAGAAGAACAAAAATCGGGAATCTAGAAAAATACATCGGATAATATATAAACTATAGGACAAAAATTGTACTTTTAAAGTACACTAGTTGAAAGTTCCCTTTGTTAAAAACATAATTTTGTGTCCACGGACTATTTCGTTCAAATTCAAAAAACATTAATTTATCATACTAAACGGTTTCTTATTTATACGCCTATTATCGAGTCTAAAATCCGTTTAGCATTGCTTAGATGCTCATTGCTCAAAGATCATACGCGAGGGAGCAAAGAAACTCGATTGTGTCACGATTAATAACAAGTTGACCGATACAATTTACGATTTGCGTATAGAAAAATGACAACGGAGACGACGCCTACGAGCTCTAAGACGAAAATACTTGTCTACCTAACACTTGATTCGCTTATAATTTACAATGGTCCGGTCAACTGCGGTCCGGCACACATGCGGCTTTCCAATATAGGTCTCGAGCGATAGAGTAGGTAGTAGGTTTATATGCACAAAGACACATTTTTTCGATGGAAATTCAAATTTAAATATTTTTGAATAATACAGTTCAAGTATACCCAAAACAATTCAGCTTTCTACATATTATAACATTTATAATGTAGTAGCCAGTTGGTACACCTAAAACAAAAAATTTAATATTTCAAATACTGGTTTAAAATAGAATAATAACTAATTTTTACAGAATGTTTTGTGATTTGGATTGAAAGATCATTGTACCCTGACCAATATGAATAACGCATATTTTAAGCAAATAAACTTCGTAGAAATAATTTTCTTTAATAATTGTGATTTGTATATTATATTATCACAATATTGCGTATTACGTCTGTACGATAATTTCACATAATAAGAAACCGTTTACTTATAAATGTCATTAGAGTTTATTTATTTATTTTTTTTATTGAATCAATATTGAAACAATAAAAAAATGTTTTTAATGGCATACCTACGAATAAACAACACAATTACGATAAAATTGAACATTAATATTGGTAGTATAGTATTATTATATGCAATTAATTTATAATAATATCATCCGTTAATACACGATGAACCATTTATCATAATCATTATTAATCATTTATCATTTATCATTTATTATACCTAGCTATATATTCTCGGGGAATTTTTAGTGAATTTAATTTCTTCTTTTTTTTTTTAATCATTATGGAATCGTTTAAGCTTTATTTAAATGCTAATTTAAATTGTTTATCTAAATATTTGTACCTTAAGTTAGTCGAGTATGCACTTTTTATTTTCAAAAAAGAACTCCCTTCCATTTTAAACCTAGATTCGAATGGATAATATTTTTTCTAAAAACGTTGATATACATGACACTAACTGTTACCTTTTGTATGTAAAAACAATTTAAAGTTTATATTGGACTGGTAGGGAAGAGGAATAAACGTCATATCAATATTTAGACGCTAAATTGATAACCCGTCCCGGTATATACTCCTCCGGTTTAAACTTTAAACTGTTAGATATAACTCATGAACAGTAAATCCGATAACAGTGTTAGGTATGTAGGTATATTAAAAGGTGTAGAACAATATTCTCTATTTAATTCTGCGTTAAAAGGTAGTGGGGGTTGGTCTTATTTTAAAATTAAAAGTATTTACTCGTTTAAATAAAGGATATAGGAATTTGAAAATTGATTAGAATAAAGCTTAAACGATTACATAATGATTGAAAAATCAGAAATCGAATCGATTTGAAATACTCCATTAAAATCTCGGGATCAACAAAAATGTATAACTGTATAGCGGTATTATACTTCTGTAGCTTTTATAATCTTAAACGAGGTTCAAGAATTTTACCACCGACATTACTTTCCTCCGTTTTTCCCACTTCTGTACAAATTATAAGAACTATTTGACCGTACACTACTAAACTATTTACAAACATTATTAAATCACAACATACCACCTATTCCTGGGCCTCTTTCAATGTATCTTTCCTCTTGGTTTCTAATTCATAAGTTTTTTGATGGTGTTTTCATCATTTCTGCATATTACGTGTCCGAGCCATTCTATAACCTTGATCTTCTTTACAAAGTTTATGACTGAATTAATTTCTATTTAATCCTGTAATTTGATTCCTTATTATTGAATTTTCTCCCTCATCATTCAGAACTATAGTCAAAATATTGGGCACAAATCATCTGCCAAGTTCTATTGATATTATTATTATATAGTGATTTCTAGTTATTAATATTATAGAAAACCCATTGTTTTAGTGTATGTTTTATAATAAATTAAATTTGTCTGTCATTAAAGCGGCGAAAGACGAGTCTATAATTTCGTCATGCAAAATGTTGTTAATTAAACGAGTACCTATAATAATATTATAATGATATAAAATTTTCAGAATAAAATTTAGCTGCACATTACAAATTGTAAAAATTAAGAAATTATGAGTGTGTGTAATAGAAGAATGTACTTTATAACGAAATAAATCTAGATAGTAATTTTTTTTTTTTGAAAATTACTCAAAATACAACTTGCGCACTATGCCGATATATGGGAATAAAATATAGTATATAATAATATAATATGCTCGTATTGCTAACAAACACTTGGTTATCGTTTTTTATATTATGTACTGTACTCACGGTATCTAAAAAAAAAAAAATTCTACACTGACCATATAATATTTACGTTCTAAAGTCTAACTATACAATTTTTAATTACTATTATCTAATTAGCGTTATAGTTGATAAAAATTAGTCGATGTAACATAAAAGTAAAATCCATTGAACATAATATGACGTGTATACGTACGAAACCGTATTATATATTGTATTTAGGTAAACTTCCAATCAAATTTGTTTTATTTTCTAGTATATTTATTTATTTTAATTAATAGTCAGGTATCTTAGGTATATAATAGGTACATTTTAATATTATTAGATAGTGTATTATTAGCGGAGCTTATTATTTTGTCGTTAAAAATACGTGGGTTGCTGAATAGAGAATAGGTACTTGTCTAGGTATAATGATAGTCGGCAAATTGAACTTGTACTTATATACATACAGGACGATTGTTTTATCCATGAATATTTGGCGAATATCAAACGAAGATTTCGAGTAAATTTGATTTTGAAAGTTTTCCAAAATTTAACCATTTAAGAGCTATCATTACACTATTGCCATTACTATAAATAATATTAATATTCAATCTTATTTATCCTTTTTTTTTTTTTTAATGCAAAAGTACTCATTATTAATTAATAATTAATAACTAATATTAATCGTGTGTCTATACGGTTGTATTTGTTAATAGGTACATATTTATTTTGTATTAATTGTATTTCAATTATTATTTAATAGCAATGAAAATATTAATGAAACTTTTGTAAAACAAAACAAAATTGAAGAAAATTAACGATCATCGGTAAACATTTGTAATACCGACATTTTGTTTCGAAAATTCAGAATTCAAAAAATGATCATCTGGGATTTTGTAAAAAAGCAAATTCATAAGTTTTTTTTAGTTTAAAAAATAATACAAAACTTAAGAATCATAGTGCAGAGTTCTGGTTATTATATATATAAAAAAAACTTAAAACAAGCTGTCCTAAGATAATGGGAATGGGTGCAGTCACTGTTATAGGTGAGAAGTTGGGAAGGTAATGGAGAGAAAATTTAATGTACATCTGTAAGCAACGAAAAACAATTCTGAGCGGTTGATAGGGTTATTTTTTCAACAATATATATGTTAAATTATGGTAAAATATTGTGCATCATATATTTTCTTTAATAATAAATGATTAATATTGTACTTATTTTTCCGTTTTCCTACAGTAGTATAAATTCTATGTTTGTCCTGTTTATTATGAAATAGCTGGGAAGAGAAAAAAAATGACTTTCTTCAAAGTGAAGGTCAGATTTCCTTTCAGAAAAAGTGCTATAATTGAAAATTGGACCAAAATTGCTGGTAGAAAAGTTGTTCATAGAAAAAAATAAATAAACATTGTAAAACCATTACATTTCTCGCTCCACTCCGAATCTAATATTGAACAGAACAAAATGTATTACATACACGACCAAAGGGCCCTCTCCCTTCCTAGGATCAGCATCAACGATAAGGTTGTAAATTTCATATACGTGTTTCTCTATTCCTGTATCTTCTCATCCGGTCCACATTTTAAACCGAATTACAAAATTTGCGTAGTAATAACATCAGAAATGTTTAGACTAAATATATTCTCAGTTCAAATCCGAAAATCAAAAACGGTCGCTATTAAAATTGATAATCAAATTCAATAACCGTGTTTACTGTTTGTTTAATGCGCATGTACTATATAATGTGCGCGCGACGACGGTTCGTTACGTAGAATTATTTTTAATCGAAATCAAATTTTTTTTTATCGGAAACCCTTCGGAATCTTTCTGTGCGCGTGATAACCGATTTTTCGCTTATCGGTTTTTTAGCCGAACGATTACGAATCTACATGGTAACGAAAAAAATAATCAACTTCGGATGAACTGTGTTTCTCTGTGTCGTCAGTACCCGCTAATGGCGCAATGTCACCGCGGTCTCTCCGGGCGAACCGGCCCCGGTTATAATGGTTGTAGATGCGCACATCTATTCGGGAAAAAAAAAATAACTAAACAATCCTATGACAAGATAGCATAAAACGAAAAAAAAAAAGTACTGATATACGTCCACATGCGGTGTGACCGTAAGTATTATAACAAATTGCATTATAACAAATACCGGGTATAATAATGCGGTCTAACCTCTAACATAGTAATAGTAATAATAATAATAATAATAATAATAATAATAATAATAATATTGTATTATGAGTATTGTTATTATTGCAATGAGACGCGGTATCAGCACTCTGGTTCGGTCTGCACGCGGGTCAGGCGGCGGTGGCGGCGGTGGCGGCGGTGGCGGCGGCTGCGGCAGCGGCGGCGGCAACGGCGGCGGTAGTGGCGACGACGATGACGGCGGTCGAACCCGTTTTGCATTCACGGTCGTGCATTCGTAGGCGCGTCGCCGTCAGCAACGGTTATCCCGGAACCACAGACGAAGTTTTCTCAGACGTCCGCGGACACGGTTTTTCGAGTATAGACATAACGGTTGTTTTTTTTCGCCCGAATCGCTCAACGATATTAATATAGTAATAATTACGCACAGCACGATCGCTGTATAATCGTATCGGCCCGTATTATACGCGTAGGTGTCGACCACGGGGTCTCGTAAAGGGAATTTCCCTCCCCCCACCTCTCCCGCCGTCGCCTCTGCCGCCGACCCGAAATGATGGTGGATATCGACAACGTGCTGGTGTCTTTGGGCATGGGCCGCTACCAGTTCACGGGCTGCGTGCTGTTCGGCGTGATGTTAATGTACTCGAACATATCGCCGTTCACGTACGTCTTCACCGCCGGCGATTTAAAATACAGGTGACGATAACCGTACACTATACACACTGTCTATTCATTATTATTGTAATACTAGAGGTACTAACGTGATCCGCGCCTAAACTCGCTTATCTACGACCAGAGTCTGTAGTTCAAGTAGTCTGTGGGCGGGACGGATTCCCCCGTTCTTATTTTTAGGTGAAATGATCCTCTTGTGAATCCTCTCGGGCCTTAAGTTTAAGTCTTCGAAGCCCGGGTGGACGCCTTAGCTATTATAAAACGTATTATTGTAAGTTATTAGAATTTGTTTTAATTAAAACGTTTCGGAAGCCTTGTCTCCGTGACGCGTCACCTGAAAATTCGGTAAGGTTTAAATAGTTCTCGGGAACGTTCCTCAATTTTCGATAAATATGGTACCATTTTAACCGCTGCTATTTACAGATATTTCACTTTTTCGCGCTGTCGACGACATACGTGCGAGATTGTTTTAATTGGAGGCACTGGCGGGCAGCGGTGTGGAGAGGTTACGCGTTATATCCCCCCCACATTAGCTTATAAAAACAATAACTATATATTATAAAATAATATGAGTATCTGTTTACTAATCCAATCTTGAAATGTATATATTCGATCAAGTTACAAGTTACAGCTTGATTTAACAATTTAAAAGGCTGTCACATTATACCTGGTATGCGATAAACCGGTGATTTTACAAGTATACTAAAATAACAACCAATGACAAATTATATTTCACAATAAGTTTTTAATTCATAATAATCTATATCAAAATTAAAAAATGTCATAAGTTAACGAAAAAATACGTGTTAGTTAGATCTAAATTAGAAAATATAAACAATTATATAACTCTACAAAAACTTTCGCCTTATCTCTAAAAATGTATGAAATAAATCTAGTTTATTTATTATTAATTACATGTTTTCATGAGATACCTATATTATTTATTAAAACCGTAGACTTTTTCGACCCTGGCTTTTAAATTCAACCATAGTCAAGTTGGGTAAATAAGACGGTTCTACGATTTATTAATAATTTTTTCTTCATCCCTACCCTTTGGAAATTCCTAGGCATGTCATTGTTAAAAAATATTAATAATTAAATAATCTACTCAACATATTATATTACTATATGTATTAAGCAGTCTATCACAGACGATATTACATAGTTTTTTTAAAAAAACATTCGTATGTTAAATATTTTAACTTTCATCAAATTTATCCAATTTAATTGTACGTTAGCTACAATTCGTCGTCGTTCCTCCGTCGATCACTCGGTCGATGTGTTATGTGTACAATTTTAAACGTTTTAATATTGAGATTGTCGTCATTAAGTGTATATTTGAAGAAAAATACTAGGAAACAATATACTTGATTTTTTGTACAATACAATAATAAATAATGATGTTAGCAGCAATCTTATATTTTTCCACGGGTATATTCTTTGTCCTTTTTCAGCTCTGTAAGACTAGAACTGTCATCTATATATTAATGATATTTAGTAAGTATAAATTAAGAATAGTCACGTAATCCATAATTTATTTTATCCAAATAAAAATTTGATAAGGAAGGCGAATGTTGTTGTTTGTAATGATGTTTTTAAAAGTATCAACTCAATACATATGACAAAAAGAAATTTGCCGCACATTAATAGTATTTAAATACCAGTAAAACGAACCAGACATATGGTACGAATGTCTACAATAAAGAACAGTTTCACCATTCACTTACACCTAATTTAAAAATGCTTTACTTAGATTCAAAATTTAACAATTATTTAGTATTGTAGTATGAATTAAGTACAATTTTATTGTTTCTTACACTAGGAGTACAAAATTTAAATCCTATCCGTATTATCACCTATCTATTTTATATTAATCGAATAAAAAATCATTTAAATTATTATACAAGTAAAATTAGCAAGTTGTACACTTTAACAGATTTAGATTTTACGTACCTATACCATACAAAAACAATAGGAAAAAAGTGCCAAATAATTTTATTATTATTTAATAATTTAATTTTAAGAAAACTATTGTAGAATGAAAAGAAAAACAGAATGCGATAAATTAAGAGTTAGGCTAGTTAACTATTAAGATTTTATACTTCGTCCTAATCGGTTTAATCTTTTGACCTAGATCTTGACCTAAATCTTAGACTGTGTACAATATGTTAACGGAATTTGGAAATAATTATATTCAGATAAAGAAAAAATTCATATTAATTAGCATGCAAAATATAAATTTCGATTCGAAATACATAAAGTATACGGTTCTTCAATTACTAATATCTAATTACTAATATTTATTAATTTAATTAATAAAAATTCCATAAACTTTTCAGTTCATCCTTGTGTCCAACCATAGCGGTACTTTGGTAAAATTTGGAACATTATCGAAATTATACGACTGTTTCAGTATTAATCCTAATAACGTATTCTCTCATAACAATGCCACATAATACCAAACATATAACTCTGTATCGCCATTGTCAACTATAGATTTTTCTATCGTTATTCCATGTTACCAATGATTATTAACAGCATTTGCAAGTATTAAAGGAAATTGTTTTTGAATACAAGAAATCTCATTCAAAATATATATATATATAATTTAACGATACGATAAGGATAGAATTTCCATATATCTTCGATTTAGTATAATTAAATAAACTAGGAAAAGACACAAATGCAATAATGACCTCTGTTTTCATACATTATTTAATTATAAGATCATTATATAGGTTGTTTCACGAGGATTATACCCCTTAAACATCTCCAAAGAAAATAAAGATAATCTGTTTTTTTGTTTTATTACTCACAGGGATGAGGACTACAAATATTCATATTTTAAGTAAATTTATTTGTAGTAAAACAATTAAAAAAATAACATTATTTTATTGTTTTCGGAAAATGTTGAAATAACCATTTTGTAGAGTTTATTTTTCTAAAAATTTTAATGTATCACACATTTATATCCGATAAATAGTTTCTAAGTAACAACCGTTTTAAATTTTATTAATACGTGTGAAAACGGATGTTATCTAGGGAACCGTGTTACGCGATAACGTTTTAAACTATTGAAAGAGCTCTGAATTTTTCCGAAAAAATATGACTTTAAAATAGATTTGACCAACGACCTTATGGGAAAATTTTGTTTAGGATGATTTGCCACTTATCCATAACTACGTTACTCAGATGTTTCCAAAGATCAAATTATTTTTCAATATTTATTTTTTTGAAAAGCCAGGGGCTGCAATTGCATCCCTTTCGTGACACCTATGTATATGTACTAATTTTAAGTTCAGATTAAATTATCAATTGTATTTGTCCTACTTGGGCGATACCTCCATCATTATAATTAATAAATTAACATATATTCTTAATAATTAATCACTATTTCCTTCAATATTCGGGTCAGTATTTTTGAAATAGTTGAAGTTTTCAATTTCTTTATTCTTAAAGATAATGCATTACTGCAACATCGAACAATTTATTACCAAATAGAGATATTATCCATGTGAAATTGTGTAGTCAGGAGTTGATAAGCTTGATCATCGGTTGAATCGTTAACAATTAGGCTAAGAATTAGAAGAAAATCGTTAAAATTGTGGTTGAAATATACTTTGCACTGTTTATATATGTAATTTTAACTTATTATCGCTTAGAATCGTTTTTCGTTAGCGAAAATGTGTGTTCTGATTTTCCAACCAGTTTTTATAGTAATTGGAAAAATCATAAAAAGACATAAAATAGAATGGACAAATTTACGGCGTTAACGATTTTATTATTTTTAATTTAATATTCATCAGAAATATTACTCCAAATTTCAAGAGTAGCACTTTTTCTGAAAGAAAATTTTGTGTGATTAATTAGTAAGGAAGTCGTTTTTTAATACTCCGTGCATTTTTTTTAAATTTTATTTGGTAGGTACTATGTGGATAAAATTGTTTATCCAACAGAAATGTTTAACAATTTAACACGAGGTTCATTTTAAGTTGCATACATGGTGGTAAAAAAAAAATTGAACGTAATATAATATTTTTTATAAGCTTTCTTAAGTTAACATTTTTAGGAAAATCATAGCAATCACGGCATTTTAAAACATGTTTAAAACAAACTTCTCTCAAAATTATATTTAATTAGCAATGATTTAACGTACAAATACATATTATATAATGTAATATGTAAAATGTATAAAATAATATATATACAAATGTATATATAAACAACTTTTAAAAAATAAACAGAATAACATTATGTATCCTACCTTTACAACTTCTCACTTCTCAACTTTTCAGTAGTGTACTCTTCAGCAGTATCAGTTTTTTCCCCTTTGTATGTATTGTCATTTATAATTTAGTTTTGAATTTGTTTGACCAAAAAACCCTGTCAAACATGGAACATCAAAGAGATGAACCGTTTAAAATGTCAAAAAATATTTCAAGTAATAATACTTGAAACCACCACGTTGCGTCAGGCGGAAATTTCTCATCTTTGAATGTACCTAATATACCAAGTGATTCATTTAAGTGGGTACACTCAATATCTCGGAAAGTATAAACTTTTTCCGGAATTTGTTTTCTAGAACATTTAAGAAACAAACTGCTCTACAATTTTATATTTATGTTATTATTTGTCATCCTTATTTTTGGGGATAAAACTACTATCTACTTTTGTTTTTCAAATGGTAACATAAATTAAAAATTCCTTAAATAAATGTAGTATTAGTTAAAATCAATTTTAGTGTTGACATTTTTGATTTCTGTTGATCCGTTGACGAGATTTTCCACTTTTAAGTAGTGGTTTTTTCATCAAAAATAAGAGTGACAAATAATAACATAAATATAAAATTTTAGAGCAGCTTGTTTCTTAAATGTTTTAGTAAACAAATTCCGGAAAAAGTTTATACTTTCCGAGATATTGAGTGTACCCACTTAAATGAATCACCTGGTATAAATAAATCAAAACATTATTATCTATTTACCAAAAAAGTATTTCCTTGTATTTTTTGATACTTCAACATTAATAATGTATAAATAAATCAAAATCAAATGCATTTTACATAAAAAGAGAGAGGTTTAAGTTTTACATAAAACAAATATATTTATGCATATAAACAGTTTTTAGACACGAATATCTATGATCTTTTAGTAGATTTTTCCAATAATTAAATTTTAAATATTGATTGGAACGAGGTAATAATAGTTGTAACTGTTTTACAATGGTTATTTTTATTTATTTTTTTTTGTGAACAACTTTCCTACAGGCAATGCAGCTCCAAAATTCAATTGTAGCACTTTTTCTCGAAGAAAATCTGACTGGGGTGGTACTTTAAAGAAGTCCTCTTTTGATTTTTATAATAAATACGAAAAAACGTAGAAAAAACGGAAAAATAGGTACAAAATATTAAAAAAATATTATAAAAGAAAATGTGTAATGCATAATATGTAATTATTTTACCATAATATGATATATATATATATATATATATATCGGCATTATTGATAAAGTAACACTATTTACCAAACTTAGCTCAGAATCGTTTTTCGTTAGCAATGGTTAATCGTTGCGTACAGATGTACATTAAATTTCCCCTTGACCTTCTCGACTTCTCACCTAAAACAGTAACCCACCCACGTGTGAAGTATGTTCATCTTTTTTTAAGTCTTTTAATTTATAAATATTTAACATTTTCATTACTATTCAGATCAAATGACGTTTGATTTATATAATATTTATATTTCAGATAAGTGCACCAAAAACAATGTAATCAATTAACATGAATGCAGTATAAATAAATTATACATATTAAATCATTAAATACATTAATACATAGTATTAATGTAATATTTGATAATTATACCATAAACCTATATTTTATTACTGAGACATTAAAGTGAACATTTCAAGCACTGATCAAATTATTATTATATGTTTAAAAATTTCAATCTAGTAAAATATTAAGATTGTTTGCTTAAAATATATATAATAGTTGACCTGAGCAAGTAAACAATTTAATTAATTTTAATTAGCTCATTATTTTTTTTAATTTCGTTAATTTCGATATGTGACGATTTTTCAATTTCTTTAAATCTAAAATTTTTTTTCATTTCGACGATATTTATTTCAGACTCTTCCACTAATTTATTCATCGAATAACTAGCCCATTTATGGTGAATATTGAATGGGTATGGCAATTTGTACGGACAAATATTACATTTTAAACCAAAAAACCAGATAAACCTGTTGGAATATTGCGTTTGACTGATTTCAATTATGAAAACGTATTATAATTCGATAGGTTCGTTAGGATACGTTGGAATTATTATTTTTAATTTAATTTATTTTTATCATAAGTAAAAGGCAAAATAACTAGTAAGCATTTAATGTAATTTAACTATTTTTCATGTTTAATAAGTGATAAAAACTTATAAAATATATGTCCTCACTTTTATGGATTATATCATTAAAATAAAATGTTTAGTAATTTAAAAAAAGAGCTAATGAATTCACATTTTTTGTAGGTGAAAAGTAAGATACATAGTTATTTAATTTATACCTGTAGGCAACGATAAACCATTGCTTACGAAAAACGTAATTGTTGACGAACGGGAGCTGACGAAATATGAATGAATTTCCGAATAGAGTGAAGTTTCGTTTATATGCTTTGAAATGTCGTAATATTTGCGATTTTCGTTAACATTTGATTTTAAAACGGTAATAAAATAATTATAATACACTCAATTTTTTTTTACGGCTAATTAGAACTTATAATGAACCTTGAATTAAATTTTCAAGCATTGGGTCGTACAGCCCAGTGCTACTTGTTAGGTTAGGTAGTGTGATATTATTTGTATTACACGTGGAAAGAAAACCTAAAAAAAGAAAGACGGATATACTTTGCACGAGGGTCACTGTTGTAGTTCTTATTTACAACAGTGGGAAAACTCCTGGGAAAATCAAAAAATGACCTCTCTAAATTACCACTCCAAGAAAATTCCCTTTCAGAAAAAGTGCTTTACTTGATAATTTGGTGCATGATATTTGGTAGAATTATTGTATAGAGTATAATAGTATACATAAAAAAAAATAAACATCTTTGTAAACCAAAACTCGAAAATATTAAATTCCTATAAATAGCTCAAAAATGGCTAATATAGTCAACCACGTCCAAAAAGTGGTAGTACAAGTATTATGTGATAATTTTAAGCTGCCATATAACAAAAAAGCATAATCAAAAATAATTAAACCATTAATAACATACACTGTCTTGTAATTCCTAAAATTTTCCAATTTTTTCCAATTATTATCTGAAAACTGATAGGAAAATCAAAACACTATTTTCTTACTCACTTACTAGATCCAAAATCCAAAAAAAAGATCTTTAGTCGAAATAAAATTATCTTTCGGAAAATATGCTATTCTTGAAATTTGGATAAACATTTCTGGTAGAAAAATGGAATCATAAATTTTAAACAATGAAATTGTTTTACCGTAATTTGAAAAATGCGTATTTTTCGTTTTTTTTTCCGTTTTTCCCAATTATTATAAAAATTACATTCGATATCAAAAAATTACTGTTTTTCAGAGGCTATAGATATTAAATCAAACAATACCAATACTTTGTAATTTTTGGAGCAATATTTCTGGTAAAAAACATAGTTAGCAAAAATTAAAAAAAATGAAATCAGTACCGCTGTAGCATGCCGTAAATATTTGCCGTTTTACCTATAATTTTCTTTCCAAGTTTTCTCAATTATTATGAAAACCCTTTGGAAAATCAAAAAATAATCTACTCAATATACCAATTAGTTACAATTTTGTTTCAGCAAAAATGTTACATTCTTTTCATCTGAGCAAGATTTCTGATAAAAAAATTGTTTGCAGATACAAAAAATTAAAAAAAAAGATTCACATCATAGTAAACCCAATAAATCTCTTTCTACGTTCCAATTCTAAAATCGAAACTAAATCTTCGAAGCTAAAACACGGAAAATAATAGAACTAACAATGTATACCTTGCGATATCCAAAATGGCTACGCAATCTTCAAACGAGGTGATACATTCCAATTTCCAAATTACATTAATAAACATCAATAGACTTCTTCTATTAATGGTGTGAAAAATCCGGATTTTCAGGATCCGAAGTCCAAAATCCGAAAATGTATTTAAAATTGGGATTTCGGATTTTGAAACTTTGATTTTGTTCATACATTTAAAAAACTAATAATTAAATTTTTTTAAATCCGAAATTGGAATTCTCGTGTTTTAAAATCGGAAATTCATATTTTCGAATTTTTGAATTGTTTGGATTTATGTCACATCACTAATAGCTATAATAAATTGATATTTTTTACTAGGGGATAGAAGGGGCTTCGCTTTGCTACACCCTAATAATTGGTGGGCGTTTTGTGCACCTCCAAGTCATCGTTCTATTTCTCGCCGGAATTTAATTATATTAATTCATTTACATATGTAAAATAAATATTTGTTTTCTAAATAACATAAAAACCGCATTGATATGACCGGAGATGGATACGAGGTGGATCGCATGTTCAGTGCTTGGCTCATAGTAGTTAACGGTTTGAAGAACAAAATAAATGTATAAATCACGCGCCTGTAGATTTTTTTTTTACATGCAATAATATAACATATAATTTCACTGTAGTGTCTTTCTTTATATGTCAAATAAATACCAAAGGTTTCATGAACAGATGAACCGTAAATACCACATACGTACATATTTATGTAGATATTCGTACATTGGATTCTTCTTTAACACGTGTTCTATTTTTTACAATTTGCACGAAATTATTTTTTACTGATTTAACCGTTATTTTTACTTCGAAATATCAAGGACATGAACCTTAGGAAAGCCAAACATAAACGATGAAAATATAGGTGTATGACCGATATTGGTCAGCCTCTATTTTCTTGTAGTCGTGTTATAAAATGTTTTAATTTCTCATTGTAATGAAAAGCAACATATAGTTAAAATAATAGGTTATGTTTGGTTACTCGTCGTATACTCGTATATACAACCATTCTTGATAATATTGTTATGTTAATGCATTATATTATATATTATAATCTATAGTTTATAATGATAACATAAAATTACGTAATGACAAAAATATAAATATTTTTAATCGGACTGTAGACAGGTCTATCGTCTATCGTTAAAAAAAAAAAAACACACACAAATACAGAACAGATATTTTTTGAAAATTTAACATTTTAACAACATTTAGTTTCCATGTCCGCCTAATGTGTGCATTGACCATTACGGATGGCCTACCTAGTACCTATTATATGATTTTTTACCGTGGGTCTTAGATGCGAGATACCGGAATGTGACAGTACGGATCTCACGAAACAAATATACGAACCAGAGTGGTTACGGTTTACGACGCCTTACAGAGATGACGGTAAACAGCCACGCAAATGTCTACGGTACGCCGCGTTGTCGGGCCCGGTCAACGGTATGCGATGTGCAGCCAGCGAATTCAACGAGACCATAATTGAGACGTGTACTGACCGTTGGGTGTTTGAAGAACCGGAGAATACCATTGGCACAGAGGTAACCGACTTTTATAAATCTGGTTACTGTGGTAAAATAAAATCGTCAAACATTAAAAAATATAAATCCTCACCTTCACCACCGTATACGGGATGGCCGGTCATTGCATTAGGTATGGCTTAATCATCTACATCTATACGTACGCAATACGTTAATAAACGTAAACATCAGGTAATATCATGACGCTATTTTTAAGAAATAAAATACGTGAGCTAACGGATAGGTTTACACATTTTTGAATTTTTAAGTTATCTCCCTTAAACTTAATATTTTGTTATCAGACAAAAAATCTGTTTTTAAATATTTTCGTGCTACAGTGTTTACATTGATAAAATAAATCGAATTATAAATACTAGAGTTAACAGGATATTGGATCGACTTTCAAATTCAATCTTGTTAATCTAGTACGTAGTAAATATTAATGATTTAATTTAACGTGTTTTAATGATTAATGTAGTTTGGACTCATGTGTGAAGAGAACAAATGGAAGTTATCGATGGTGGGATCAGTCAACAATTTCGGTCAATTTATTGGCATACCAATATCGGGAATTGTCGCTGACAAGTGAGTGTACACATCATTAAATACCTATATTATTTATACGGAAAATATTTACTTTTACTATATCACAATAAATGTAACCTACGCTTACCTAATTATAAATTAAGAATAATATAAGATTGGAACGTGAGTTACCACGAGTTAGTTTTTTTTTTGCAGATTTGGCAGAAAATTTACTTTGGTATTTTGTGCAGTTACGTCAGCTGCGATTTGTATTTTCCAGTCGTTTTCCTTCAATTATTCGATGTTTTTATTTTTGGAATTATTGTCTTCAATCATTTCTAGCGGAATTTATTCAATCACTTTCATTTTAGGTATTTAATATAATATAATAATAATATATAACATAATATAATATAACATAACATTATAAAAAAACCTATACAGTTGAAAACAACCTTAAGATTAAGTTATCGTATATAAATAAACAGATCATAATTGTAAATATTTGTTACCTACTAAAATATGTAAAATAATCGATTGCATATTTTTATGAACACGTGCTTCAATATTCGATATAATATACGAATATAATATTATGTTAAAATATTTCATTACTATATGATAGCAATTCAATTTAATTGCTCAAACATGGTTAAATAAAAGTATTAAACAATTAATCTTTTTTAATTTTAGCGATGGAATCAATTTTGCCTAATCAACGGGTACTCTATTATTCAATTTTGGAAAGTTTCCTTCCAATCGGGGCCATGTTGGTGGCACTAATTGCCAGCCAAGTAAAAGATTGGCGACTTTTATTGCAGTTATCGAACTTCCCTGGACTACTGTTTATTTCATATTTTTGGTTGTTATACCTAGACCATTATAATAATATTAGTAACCATTGTATAGATTTCTGGATAAAAAATATTATTATTTTATTTTTCACTTGTATAGGTTAACAGAAGAGTCTATGAGATGGTTAGAAACGCAGGGTAAACACGACAAAGTGATTAACACCTTAAAGAATATAGCGAATACGAATAAAAAACCTATGCCCGAACTTCCACACGACACACAAACAAAGGTGATATTTCAAATTCATATAATATGACATTGTATTACTACACTCGTAAAGTTTAGTTTAGCATAGTCGTACAATTTATCAGATATTGTATTAATTTCCGATTGTTTAACCACCAGATTGTATATTTTTCATTCAATCATACCTACATTATTTTCACTTTCGCAGAAATTAGACGACGTAGATGAAACCAATGACGATATTTCAAATTCCAATATTTTTAAAGACATAATCCGCTCTCCGACTATATTCTGGAGAATGATCAGATGTTCTTTGGTGTGGTAAGAAATTAACTATACATTTTATAAAATTAATTATTCTATATGTATCTGCATATGGCGTAAGTTCGTTTAATAGTTAGTAGTATATACCTAAATATGGGCTTTATTTTTTAAAACCTTTTACAGGATAGCAGCGACTCTAGTATATTATGGGCTTACGATAAATGCAACAGACATAGCCGGCAACAAATATATGAACTTCGCGATGGCATCGTTTATCGAGATTCCGTCGTGCCTGCTGTACTATTTGATTATGGAAAAGATGTCCAGGAAAAGCTCCTTGTCTAGTACGTTCATATTGACCGCCGTCACCTGTGTCCTGTACAACGTAACACCCGATGGCGAGTATACTAAATTTTATACATATTCCTGCAGCTGATATTAAATTTGTGTAGCCCAAGTTTATAATGTGTTAAAATCCATATGACATATAACAAAATTTATATTATTTATCTCTGCAATTTAAGTACCCTAACAAAACCAGAGTAGTCTATTACCTATTTCGTTACTAAAACAACACATTTCTAAATATTCATATGATAATAGATAATTTGCTTACTTAGATATTTATACATTTTGTTTAGTAAACATAATTGTTTCTACAATTACGAAATATCAAACTAACTGGTACGTAATAGGTACTTAGCACTGTTTAAATTGCATAACATAACACTAATATGTTATTATAATAGTATTATTATTAACATTTTTTTTTTTTTTATAAAACAGAATTACATTGGCTAAAGCTGTCGTTGTACATGGTTGGTAAACTGGCTATAGCCATCGCGTTTTCCATCGTTTACATGCTGACTGCCGAGATATTCCCCACACAATTGCGCGCCACAATGGTGTCTATGTGCTCAATGATCGGCAGGATCGGATCCATGTTGGCACCACAAACCACGTTGTTGGTATGCATATTATAATTTAATGATTTCTAAATATATGTGAAATATAATCATTACAATATATTGTAAAATATATATTTAATATATTGTAATACATTGAAATATATTCGGTTAGTTGGATAACTTTCAGTAAAAAAAAGATACAGACAAACTTCGCATAATGGGTGCTCATACTATTGTAGGTGAGGAGTTGGGAAGATAGCAAATAGAAGAAAATTTAATGTATTTCTGTATGTAACAATTAATCTTTGACAACAAAAAACGATTCTGAGTGGAGTTTGATTATCCATTTTTTAAAAGGTCGTATAATTTACAATTTTAAAATAATATATTTCGTACATTTTCCATCGAAGTGAGGGGATGACATCCGACCACTTATTATAATCTACATTTTTCATAACTCCGCTTATTTTATCCAAAATAATACATCCCCCTTATAATTATACACAAAGATTATCGATTTATATTGGTGTTTTTATTCATAATAATTCATTATAGTCTATAAACTATAGTAAAGACTAATGTATAAATAGTTTAGTTTTTTATTTGGTTTTATACCTACTGTATAATGATATAATGCATACTGTTAGAACATATTGATAAACTGTATGCGCATAAGTTATATATTTATGTAAATATGTTATACATTTTAAACAAAAATATTATTATATGTATGTACAAATTTAAATATATCAACAAATAAAACATCAAACTGGAAAACAAAAATATTTCCTATGTATAAAATTGTATCATACAAATAAGGTACAGGGACATAAGGGTTCAATTCATTTTCACCATTTCCACTTATTTTGAGCCACTTTGACCACTGACAACGATTCACCATTTTAACTAACAAAAAACGATTCTGAGTGGAGTTCGGTTAATAATGTTGTTTTTTCAACAATATATATCTATATATATATATATATATATATATGTCATATAATGGTAAAATGATTACAATATGCGTTTCCATGACATCAATTATTGTTTAAAAAGATTAAAATAGTAAAAACTTAATAATAACAATAAATAAATAAAAACGGTTGCCAATGACAATCTTATTTTTAATCGTTCAATCTTTTTTAACCTAAAGAACTAGGCTTTCCCCATTATCTCGAATATTAATGAGAATTTTAAAAAATTACTTTTTAAACAACCACCTAGAGAACATTTCCTTTCAGAAAAGGTGGTATACTTGATAATCGGAGTAAGCTTCTGGTATAAAGTGTTTACAAATTTAAAAAAATAAACATCATTGTAAAACTAATACATTAAAACCAATACTTAGTCACCACGATCATCTCTACAATATTATTTATTAAAGGGCAAAATGTAGACAATTACTAGTCCATGGCATCGTTGAATGTTATTAGTTATTACTATTTATCTCTATTATTTTTCAGGCACAGTTCTTTGGCGGAAACGTTACGATGATCGTTTTTTGCGCAACTAGTATATTGGGAGCTGCCATCACCACGACTTTGCCAGAGAGCAAAAATATAAAATTGCCAGATACCATTGACGAAGCCGAACGAATCGGAATCGACGATAGTACTAAACCAGAAAAGAACGGAATTTCAAACGAAAATTTTGTTTAGTTCAAGAATGCCATTAAATGCGGCAGTGACGTGTGCATATTAAATATGTTTAATGAAAGCTACAATACACCCAACAACTTTAAACGATATTCTTTAAAGTTATATAAATTATATTATATAACATCACTTTTCTCTATTAATGAATATTGTTAATATAAACTTTTTGATGGCATAGGTTAAACCGTTTGTATACTCAAGGAAACGTGCCTGTTGTATATAATGTACAATAGATCTTATATTTATATGTATTTAATTACTATCATTGACCACCGATTTTAAAGGTAGGACCAGCTATACAGGAACTACATCCTTGGTTTATTCAAAATTAATAATATACCTGTCTAGTATAAATTATATTCATTGTCATAATTTTCTGTGTATACTACAAAATAAACTTGTTTTAAATATTTATATATTTAAGTGGTCAGTACACCTAAGCAATAATTTGTTTTAATCAAAATATATTAACTAAATTGGTTATTGCATAAGTGTTGTAGGTGTTGTGTTGGTTGTTGTAAGTGATGATGTATTAATTTTCAACTATCTAAATGTATGTTGTTTTTTTTTTTTTATACTATCAACTTAGTTTTAAATTCATTGTAGACACCTTTCATTTTTCACTGTAAATTATTATATTTAAAAACATTTTATAAATAAATACATTAAGCCCATGTGATTCAAAGACGGACAAAAGATATTTTGTTTCGAAAAGTTATATTCTCACCATTTACCGTTTAGCTTAAAAATAAATTATCTAAGTTAAGATCTCTTCACTTATAAGAAGTAATAGGTTATACATTTTTTGTGGTATTTACAAGCTCGGATTAAGACATTTAGAGGCTCCGGGGCCAAACTTTTTAATGAAGTTCTCGTTTAAAGACTAATATTATAAATCATTTTAAAATGTTTACTAATCAATATATTTTAAAAAAAGGAAAATATTAAATACTATAGACATTATAGAGATCACAATTCAAAAGCCATAAGTATGAATATTATTATTTAAATAAATAAATATACAATGATTAACAAAGGTAAAAGTTACTTTAGTAGTTTCTACTATATAATAATACAAGTTATAATCAGGTAGATGTGTGACAGGTACATAAAATTATGTAGGATATACAGTCTTTCAGGTCACCTAGTATGAGTCGATCGAAAAATGTTTGTATTTCATAGTTTTTCATCAATTCCTTTTGATTTTTGCCGATATGAATTTTTTTCCACAAACTTAAAAAAAAGGGTTTTGGTTTTTGCCCATTATAGAAATATTATCGATCTTAAATCATGAAAAACAATTTTAGTTTTTACTATCTGATAGTGTGTATGACATACAAGTCATGTGAAACAACAAAATGCTTGATTCGAAATTAAATTAATAAATGTACACAGCAATTTTTGAACCTGAAGAAGTGTCTGACTGTTAATGATTTAACAGTGATTTGTCCAATTGGTAACAGGCTAACAAAGTACTGCGGTTGTTTAACTGAAAATTATATTTCAGAAGTTAGTACTTTTCCTCCTAGTATGAGTTTATTAAATCCACAAATGGCATAACTTCGACAAATAAGGTTTTACATAAAACCTAAATGCCGTACACATTGCAGTATTTCTTACGTTTTTTCTCGGTTTTCGTAATTATTGGGAAAACCATAAGGAAAATCGAACAACGATTTTTTTTTTGCACACAAACTAGACAACATTTTATTTCAGAAAAAATGTTTTTCTTGAAATTCTTTGAAAAAAGATTTCTGGTAGAAAATGTAATCTTAAAAAAGGACGAATATTGTAATAAGGCTGTATATATCATTACAACATACTTCTCACGTAGGTGCTGCCACTGTTGTAGGTGGGAAATTGGGAAGATTACCTAGGATTACTTGGTCACCAAATAGAAATGTTCAACAAAAATAGGTTACTTGTTTTTCTGTTGGAGCTATGTAATTTGTAGAAAACATTAACAGTAAAAATGTATAATAATTAAATCTTTGTGCTATAATATGAAAAGATTTTCTCAATTACTATAAAAACTAACCAAGATATCAAAAAATGACTCCCGCTGTCAGTTGCTAGACATTAAATGGAACAAAATCGATCTCATGTTATTCTTCGATTGGTGTAATATTTCTAGTAGAAAAAATCACGAACAAAAATTAAAACCAATGAAAACAGTAACGACGCAGCGTGCCATAAATATTTGCTGTTTTACCTATAGGTATTATTTTCTTTCGGGTTTTTGGTTTTTCCCAATTATTTCGAAAACCCCTTTGAAAAATCAAACGATCTCCTTAATGCTTTAGATTTTAGAAAAAATTAATTTCTAAAAAAAATGCTACTTGATACTTCGGAGAAAGATTTCTGATACTTTCCTGAACTTTACTGACAGAAAAAAAAAAGGAACAACATAGTAAAACCAATAGATCCCTCACTACGCTCCGAATTTAACAGACAGTTGTCTATAATGTATTATAATGTACTGTTTTGTGTTGAAAGTGCGCAAACAATATTCGCTCTCGATTATTACAAAATTAAGCGCCTGACTTTTGATATTGCCAAATACATCTATACATTAAAGTCGATAATGTTGCCTGATATTTCCTATAGGAATTGGCGAATATATGAGCTATAGATACACACAATATTTTTATATAGTCGTTTAACTGATATGTTTGAAAACACCTATTCCCACTAATATCACGTGGACGTGAATTAAAACAATAAAATACGAATTCAAATTAAAACTCCGCAGAAATTCTGTTATCGAAAAAAAATTTTAAAAATTGAATAAATAATCTAAATTATAAATAATATACGGGCACAAAACTCTCGTCTAATACATTTCAGTTATCCATTGGAAGGCATATTATTATGCAAACTGCCGTAGTAAAAAATTATGATAGGTACTCTATTCACGGCAAACACACATATTGTTGTATACGTTTGTTGTTTTATAAATATCTCCGGACGGAAGAAATCACTTAGCAATATATTATTGTATATGTGATATATTCTACGTATATATTGTAGAAAATAATATTGATCTGGATCCTATATTATTACAATGAGTAAATTGATAACTTATACTGTGGAGATTTATTTAATGGGTAAAAATTTAGAAACCGTGCATGTATGTACTTACACATCCAAGGTCGATCTGACGATTTACGGATTTCCGGATAGAGAAAAATTATTTCGACGTCCTAGTCCCTAGAATAATGGAAACGAGTGCAGCCACTATTATGGATAATTTAATGTTTATCTCTAAGCAACAATAAACCATTGCTTACGAAAAAACGATTCAGAATGGAGTTCAGTTGATAGTGTTGCTTTGTCAACAATATATGTGTCACTTTATAGTAAAATAGTTAAATAGGCTTAATATGTTTTCTTTAATAATATTTGTTTCATGTTACTCCGATTTTCTCAGTTTTCCTATGTTTTTCCAAGTTATCCCGGTTCTTCGCATTTGCTGGGAAAACTCTTGAGAAAATCGAAAAATTGTTTCTTAAAGTACCTCGCTAGCAAAATTTCCATTTAGAAACATTACCATCATTAAAATTTGAAGGAAAATTGCTGGTAGAAAAGTTGTCCACAGAAAAAAAATCGCAATATTATATTTATTATACTTAGTAAATTTTTCGGTTTTTTTTTTTTTTTTTTGGGTTTCGCATTTGATGAGAAAACTCTTAAGAAAATCGAAAAATGACTTCCTTAAGGTACCTCTCCACGAGGTACTACACGTAGAATCAAAGCAAGTCTTCTGGTTTGAAGAGTTGCGCACAGATAAGAAAAAAAATAAACATCTTTATAAAACTATAAGCTTCTCAGCTCCATTCAGAATCTAAAATCAAAAAGAGCATTGGGATTATTTTTGGGATTTTTTTAATTTTATCTATAAAAGAACGGAGCTTGTCCAACCATAGAGTTCGAGGCGAAAGCCTCAACTAATACGGAACAAAAATAAAGCTGATACTTAGGGTTATGAATTTGTCCATTTTTATTTTAAGTTTTTTTTTTTTTGTCCGGTTTTTCACAATTATTATAAAAACCGCTGAGAAAACCAACGTATGAATTCTCCGACGCACCAAATCAACCCGAAATGCAACGGGATAGGCAATCTCGTTTTGTTGTTTGATCGGAACGAGATTTCTGGTAGAGAAAATGCTCACAGACACGAAGAAAAAAAAAAATATTAAAAACACATCATATACGAAAACCAATACGTCGCAATCGTTACTCTGGTTGTTTAATTACGACGGTGGCAAAATTAATTTGTTGACCGACTCGATTTAGCCGACTTGGCGCCTCGTCAATGTCGCGTGTACCGCGTGCGGTCCACGTAATCGCATGCGGCGAATTAAAACTCGCGCACTGCCGGCCGATCGGGTCCAATTCGATTGTGTCCGACGCCGAGGGTCTCGGCACACGGATCGTCCCGGGACATTTGGATCGCGGGGTATACGATGCACGGTAGCGGGCCGTCGCCACCGTCATCGTCAGTCGTGGTCTCCGACCTGCCTCCCGCCGTCCTTCCGCACCTACGGTGGCGCGCTCGCGGCCTGATAACCGGTGAAAGAGGATATGCGCACAGCGGCCGCGTTCGCGTCCGTGCCGGCGCACTCGATTTATCCGGAGAAGTTTCAAAAATAAAACGCGAGTTTTAAAACGCGCGCGCGCGATCACGTCTCTCACTGTTCTAAAAATGCATTCGTCTTGGCTCACGTCAGTTGACCACTATTATTTATAATACATCATTAACACGCCGCGCGAATAATTGCCATCGAAAAAATATAATTTGACAGAATATCATCGCATCGAAGTACCTACCTTTGTTGTACATTCGAAAACACCGCCGGAACTCCGTTCGCGTCAATATCGTTAATTGTTATTATTTTTTTAAATTAAAATCAAGTTTGTTTGGTGATTTTATTTTTTTTTTTTATTATAATCGAGGTTTTTTCCCCCTGCGACGTATTTACCGCTTGGTTGTCCGTATTTCCACAAATCTTAACGCACGTCTAAGAAAAAAAAAAACCATGGCTCAGTTAATAAAATTACAATTGTCCAGAAACGATCAATCGTCCCCGTGGGGATTCCGATTGCAGGGCGGCAAAGATTTCGGAACGCAATTGCTCATACAAAAGGTAAGAAATATACGATTTGCCGCATTAATAATGTTTAACTGATGTTATGTTATACCCGCAAAGTTAAAATGAAAAAAAAAAAAAAATGTATCCATAAAATATGCATATTAAGTATTCAGTTAATGAAAACCAACACGAATATCGGATAGGTAAATATAGGAACATCATAATGTTTCATCACGTGTAGAATTTAGAAATACCAACACAATAATAGTATACGTATACAATCACAGTGTACATAATATCGCATTATAAAAATCGACATTTAACTATATAATTTGATGTGAAGTCATAACGTTTTAAAATATTATAATATTTGTAGATATATTCTGTTTGAATACCCGTAAATAGTTTTAAATTGGGATAGTTCGTATATTATGTTAATTATACTTATTTAGTTTAAATTACAGATTTAATAGAATTCGAGCAATTAAAAGAAAAAAATATACAATATATGAATAGAATTATGTTTTAATTATTCAGAAGTGGATAATAATTTTTGTGTACCTATTATTATTATAGATTCGCTCATTGAAATTAATGCACTTACACGTGTATATTATATTTAAATTATCAAGACCGATAAGTTACGGGCATTTAATTTTAAAGTGGGTACCTATATAATATCATTTATAGGTACCTACTAAATCTACATTTTTTTTTTTTTTTTTTTCCATTAGTTCAACTATAAATAATATGTTGTGTAATCAAAATAAACATACAGATACATTGCACTATTTTGTAATATTATTGTATTATTTGTTCAACAATTTGGAAAAAAAAAAAAATTGGTACTATATATACATCTATAATATATATAAGTATATATTATGTTTATAAATCGTATCATTTCTAACAGGAAACGGAATTGGTGTAGGTTAAAATTGTCGGATATTTTTGTTTTTGATTGTTTGTAAACTACTATCAGCGTGTTTTGTGATAAATTTCCAAGTCAAGGTGCTTCGTTAGTTCAGCCAACATAAATTCCATTCAAAAGAACTCGCAGAGCAGTGAAACAATTCCGTTAGTATGTGTTTAATCCGGATGAGTTAAGAGTATTTTTCTATTTATACGTGTCTATGCGTATTGGCCTTCTGTATAGTTTGGGCAAAGTTCCCACTGTCACAAATTATGTGCGTTTATGTTACAATCACTTCGCGATCTAATTATCCCGATTTTTCAGTTTACGCCGGTAACAATGATTTTTTCATCGTATTGTGCACTGTTCAAATTGTGCATTTTCGGATGATTTTCGGTGGAAAACTGCGCGAGACGCTAGTGTAGACTTTATGGTCCAGAGGAGTTGCGTGGATAATTATCTTAGACGCGGTATATTGGTTTGGCAGCCAAGCAGAAACAAAATAAAATACAAAAAAAAAAAAAAAATAATAAAATAAAATATCTATTATAGCATTATGTCCGTGATGACATTTGTGGCTCTAGTAAATCACGATTCTCCCACGATTACAATGACCCCTGCCTACGGTACGTTGTAGGCACAATATAAAACAAATATATATATAAATATTTATGTATGTATGTATGTATGTATGTCTGTATGTATATTGTATGTGTATATATATATATATATATATGTATAGGTACTTACTTCTGGTACCTATATCTAAATATTTAATTCAAGATTGGGCCATTGCCTGTATAGTATTACGGAATTATGGGTCATTATAAATCATCGAAAATAAAACGAAAAGTAATTAGGTGTTATTATTTTGTTATCTATTAGAAATGTTGAAAATATTATAATCACTTGGCCAATATTGCAATGTATTGAGAAATGTTTGTGAATTTCCAACGGGTAAAATGTATTATTCAACAGGTACGCGTTAATTTTACTCAATTTATACGTAAAAATCATTGAACACTTGAATTTTAATTTTGTTTTTCTGTAGGAAATTCAAAATTAAATATTTAAATTGTTATTATTGTATTGTTTGTGTCGAACGGAAATTTTATTAGGCGGCCGATGCAGGAGAAAAAAAAAAATTAATAATAACAAAACCGAGAATAATCGTATAAAATAATGGATAAACAACTACGTGTATTGGCAACAAATGTGACCAAAGCATATGCATGTGTTGTTGGCGAAGCACGGCGTTTTGTGGGCGATAACGTAAAATCGGGGCTAATTGTTTTGAATAATGTGTCGGCACGATAAAAGGTATAAATAATAATAGAACAGCCAGCGAGAATATTTTTCGTTTTTATGAAATATATTCATGATGTCTTCAGCGGGTCGAAATCGTTTCAAAATATCTGTAATTCGAATACGTAATATTATAATAATTGTATAATATTAATAAATGTCGGTGAAATGGCCGAATAGGATAACAGATTGACATTATTTATGGTTCGTGCGTGTTCGTTAACCGTTGTAAAATGAAAATAATATGAATTGATTAAGTTGACTGAAATATTTTCAACTAATAGAGATTATCATGTCGGTATAGCAAAACCATTTTTTAGCACTATACATTTTGAAGGGGCGCGTACAACAACAAATTGTTTCAACCGATATTCGTTTGCAAATGTTATAACACTTGTGTAAACAACACTTGTACTGCAGTTGTAGGTGTGCATTGTTGTTTCGTTGACGCTATTTATTTGTCGCGGATAATAAAATGTACTGATACGACCTTTGGGATTACAAAATACACCACACAACTGGGTGGATATTAAAATGTTATTGTAATCGTTTTGAAATAAGTTTAAGTTTATTGTGTCCCGTACGGTTTTGCCGATGTAATATATAGGACGAACACAAAATTTAAAAAACTGAAACCGTGTCACCTCCGGTCCTATCACAGATAACCGTTATTGTCGGTTTAATTTGTTCGCTTTATTTATGCTTCCTTTAATAACAATAATACCTAAATGTTTTTTTTTTCATCCGTGTCGGAGTAACCCATAAACGAACAAAAAATATTCAATTTTTCGTTCCGAAAATTCAAAAACTCTGTGTCCGCTACATTTTAGGAATTTAAAATCAAAATTACGGCTTCGAAATATATACATCTGAGGATCCGTTTTTGTATGCACGTTTTCAGACCTTTGCCTCCGCGACCTCGCGCTCAAACGAACGGACTAACTAATAACGGACTTATTGAATATAAATTGTATGCAATGCTACTAAAAATATGTCTACTTAAAAAAATTATATTTCCAAAGTTAAGTAGGCAATCAGAAACATGTTTATCATCGGAAACAAAGAAAAAAGATTTAGCAATGTAACAACAAGATGACTCCTCATCTTGAGCAATTTAGTAATTTTAAGACTATCTATCGCTGTTGATTCGGCATGTTGCATATATGTCACGAATAATAATAAATTGTACCAATAATAATGCATCATATTGTACGCACTGACTCGTTATTAACGTCTACTGTAATATGTAGGGCAATCAATTTTCTTTTAATAAATTTACATTATATACCTATACCTGCTACTTTTAAAACACAAGCCGATGTCTTTTGAATTGAAAAACTCGATTAAATAGTAGGTATATTAGAAATTATTGTTGTAGGTATAAAATACGGTATATTACTAATCAATTACCAGCTAGATTTATTTTCTTTTAATGGAATAAATGAATCACAATAACATTAAAATAATACGATAAACAATATCGTTTTAATGAATAGTACAGTTTTCTGACGGTATAGGTACAATATCGAACAACATAATAATATAACCGCTGAATGGGGACATTTCAAAAATGCATTGTAAGATTTATTTACATTTTCCGCTAAAAAAATATATTACCTACTAAAAACCTATGCATGACCATTAAAATAGTAATCAGCAGTTTACGAATAATATAATAATATACGTGTCCAATAAATTTTAATATAGGTAGGAACTAGGAACCTACATCAAGCAGAGATGGTTTTTATTTTCGTAATAACTGTCTGTATCAGATGTTTGCGCATCATGATAATTTATGCTATCCAAAATGTGTCCGTGTTGAAACGTTTCTATTATTTGACCATACTATGGACTATGAAGTGAAATTTTATGATAATTTATGTCGTGTTTCCTTTATAGGAAACACGACATTATTTATTTACTGTATTATTACAGTAAATAAATAAGAACATTAATATAATACTGTTTTTTATTATAATAATAAATATTAATAACTTATACATAAATATTATACCGAACACATATTATACAATACGAGGCTTTTCATTAAAATGTATAATGTACTACTCATTATGAAACTTAATAAAAAAATGTTTATAGTTTTATTTCTTAAATTAATTTTTACACTCAACAATTTAATGAGCTAATTTTTATACGTGTATTGTGCATCGGTGCAGTAGCCGGAAAGATGAAGGCATTCGGGACACGTGATTCCCCCGATATCTTTTGTTTTTATTGTTATTTCTGTGTATTAAATCGTTATAAAAAAAATAATTTGTTTTGCTAAGTAGGTATTGTTGAGCATTTTCTAAAAATTGTTAATTATACTCGCATTGTATTTATGAAACGGGATTTATTTTATTAAGTTGAAAAAAAAAAATGAATTCGATTTATTAAAATACAATAAATATATTTTTGGCCCCAGAGAAGAAGGGCTTTCAGTAAGTCAATTTCGTATAATTTTCGATATAAACAAATTAGACCAAAAAAGAAAAAGAAAAAAATTACATTAGATAAAATTGTAAAAAAAATGACTTTTGCCCTTTTTTCCTGGGACGGAAGGTATACCTACTATTTAATTAATGATCAATATTTAAAAAACTTGTTTAAAACAAGTAAATATGTATATTATTAGTTAGTTACGGAAAGTTTGAATAATAGATCGAATTTACAATAATATTATAAATATGAATTATTTTTTTATCTAAAAGTCATAAATTGTATATATTTATTTTATAATATTTTATTATCAATTTGTTACGCGTTCAATTACAATCTTTACTGAATTTGAACTTAGTATTATAGGATGATGGGCGGTTGAAATAACTTTAACTATTAACAAATATTTGTAATTATAATTTATAATATTCCATAATTTATTGTTATATGTATTTAAAATATTCTAAATCATTCAAAGGAATATTTTTTTTTTTATTTTTTTTTTTTGTTTCATTCCATTATCAAAACATTCATAATTAAACCGTATACAACTATTATGTATAGGACGTAGGTATATAAGTACCTACATGATTACTGATATGAGTTTAGAATTTGTCAAACGTATACATATTGAAACGGCATAACGTTTGTAGGACTATTATGTGTATAATGACGTCGTTAAGTCGTTGAATGCCCGTAACATCCGAAGGTTTGAAATATATGTTTGCAAAATATAATATCCGTTTGATGTCACGTTGTCAACTTCTCAACCTCTGTTATAAATGCAATGAGTCGCAAAAAAAAAAAAAAAACCAGCCTAAAACAACTCATACGTGTTTTTATCACTTCTGATTAAATATTAAAATATAAATGAGAGCACTAGAATCTATAAAAATATTTTTACTGAGAATATCCTGAGTGTTTTTTTTTTTTTGGTCTGTGAGCAATCAAAAATCTTACTCCGATCATCAAATTTAGAAAAACTTCGGAAAAACATAAACATGTACGCAATAATAATTTCTGTTGTTTTCGATTTTTTTTTTGTTTTTTTGTTATTCAGTTAAAAATATATTAATTTATAATTTTTTAATTTTAATTTGGCTTTATGCGGATTAAATTGTTTCGGCCCAAATTTAACCCAAATTTCATCATAAGTGGTAATAAATGGTAAAAATAAAAAATGTTGAACGTAACATAGGCATTTTTTTTTTTTTATAAAAGTTTTAAATTCAAATTTTGACGAAAATCGTATAAACCACGTCATTTTGTAAACAATTCTTTGATTTGTTTGGATTCTACTTTTTAGCAAAACTGTTCAAAAATTTAAACCAAAAAATAATTAAATTAGATTAATGTTTATCAAAACATCGAACTTCGCTCACAATCGTTTATCTTTATCAATGATTTTTCATTGTGTATAGTGTATATAGATATCTATAAACTATAATTTATCCTACATAATCTACCTTTCCAACTTCACGCCAACTACAGTAGCACCAACACTCATGGAGCGAAATATGTCGTCTTTTATCTCTAATAGTATTTATTATGTTATTCATAATATTTCATTCATTAATACAAACAAATTACCGATAATTTGGTCTTGATCCGTGAAAATTATATTTTCAAATAAAGTTATTTTTAAATTTTTCGGAAATATTTTTTTTGGGTTACAGATATTCAGAAAAACGTTTTAGAACAGGTCAAATGTTCAGGGAGCTATGCCAGAAAGTGAAGTGTGCATAAAAATTCGTTTTGGCAAAAATATTGGTTTTAGCAATTAAGTTTAATAAATCATTTTGTAAAATTATTAATTTGGTTAGCAATTTTAGAACTTCGAAACTAACAACCATCCCAGATCATGTGTTAAACTATTAACACACATTGATGTTTTGTTTTATTATTTACGGAACTTCCTAAAATCACTGTAAGCATCTGCTATAACCTTCATTAATATTAAAAACTATAAAGACATCTGTTCCGTTGAGTAAATATTATATAAATAAATCTAACAATAAAAAGGATTCGGTCATAATTTAAAAATCAAGTGGTTATAAATAACGATTAAATAAAAGTGAAAAACAAAACACCATAAGGGTTTCTATTTCCTATAAGGCTATAAAATTTTAAAGAAACGTCTCACGTGGGATTTTTAATGGGTTCATTCGTGTTAGGTTTACATGTTTAATACGAGTACTGGGCAAAATAATAAACAAGAAACAAACTTGGTGAAAACGCTGTATCTGAATGTATTAACAAAGAATTTATTCATATAAGTGAATCAAATAGTTATAGGTCATATTGTACGAAAATAATAACTTTTATTTAACGTAAACACTTAATACGTCATATAACTACATTAATTTCATTTGATTTTTAATTTTTTAGTCGGTTAAATAAACAATATGTCTAATGTATAAACACAATTAGAAAATACTTACATACATATTTATGCATGCATGTAATTTTATAAACTTATAAATATCACATAAGACGATAATTATAGCTAACATTATTAATCCTATATTGAATAATAATATGAAACGGCACTATATAACAAGCAGCGAGACATTTTACGAAATTAATTTGTTCATTTTAAAATTAAAATGGTTTATAATAAATTTGTAAAATATTATGACAAAGTTTAAACATTAAAATTAAATAAAATGTAAGCAAATTCATTGTTAAATATTTTAAACGTTTATTTTTGATATACACAAAATTTATACTGAAATATTAAATTATATTATACAATACTATAAATAGGTATATACTATACAGTGTCCAATGGAGTTTATCAAATGCAATAACTTTTATTTCGTTCAATAGTTTTAATTTTTCCTTTATTGTAATAATTACTGGAGCTTTGGGCTATGATTTTTAAATTTGTTTTCATAAAATTAAAGATAATTATAAATTTATTTTGAAACAAAATTTGACATTACAAATGGTTACTAACGATAAGCCGTTTTTGTATAATTTTGTACAACTTTTTGAAGTTTAGGATAGTTTAAATTGTTTTCAATATCATTAAGTACTAACTAATATCAGTCGATAATTGCCAAACTATTGATTCGGCAATTTTTCTATGAAAAATAATTTTATTAGTAATTTTTGAAAACTGATATTTTGTTTCAAAATATATTTAAAAAATGGCTACATTGTGTTTTGTAAATACAATTTTTATTTTCAGTCTTAAAAATAGAGGAATCGTAGCACAAAGAATTAGTAACAAGAAAAAACCATAAAAATACACCGTTAAAAACACTCTGTATAATTTCATGTAACATACTTACACGACATATTAATTGTACGCCTATTATACTATCCTATCTCAACTTGTTAAAAGTTAATTTTAAATTATTATTTGCACTACTTTTTTCAAACCTACATAGTGGACAGACATTTTTGGTTATATTGCCAACAATTCTAAAAATAGAACATTTTAATTTGGTTGAATGAAGCCAAATTTCTGTATATATAATATATATAATTATTATAATTATATACCTAATTATAAAATCCCTTCAATTCTTAATCAAATTAATCCTTTTTTTTCATAATGTTCGTGATCTTAAAATGCATTATAATATTATTTTACCTAGTTCCTACTCTATACATTTGGTGTGTCAATGAATATTCTTTATGGTCATTGACAAAATATTTCCTGATTAATGAAAATGATTAAACCATCGGTACTATGTTATTAACAACACTAGTAATATGTTTCGATAGTAATTTAAAATCTGTGGCTAAATATGTTATATTAAAAGTGTTCCGAAGTGGTTTCACCCCCCAGTATTTATTCTCAACACTTACAAATACATATGTCAATGACAAAGTATATGTTGTATTCAAGTCATTCAAAATATTTATAATATTTTTTTGAAAATGAACAGTTTTAGGAACCAAATATTTTTTTTTGGAAACTCCTAAATAAGCAATTTAAAGGCATTTAGTCTTATTCATAATAATCAATGTTAGCTATACGTTAAATATATTTTGGCCGTTAAATTTACGATTTTCGTCAAAATTTGGTTTTAAAATACTTATAAAAAATAAAAAATACTGCATTACACTATTTTTTTTTATCACTAAGTACGACCTATTATAAACATCCTGTTAAATTTTCAAGTATTTCTGTTTAGTCTAACAATTTTATCCACAGATATCAATACCTTTCTTAGTCATGAACTATATTTAAAATTAAAAAAAAAAGTCTCTTATTGTTTTTCTATTGAAATAATATTTATGGCAGAAAATATGAACCGTAAAATTTTTAAATAATGAAATCGTTTCGCCATAATTTGAAAAAAAAAAATCGTATTTTTCGTCTTTTTGGTTTTTCCTAAACTATTATGAAAACTACTTTAGATATAAAAAAATTACATTGTCTGTCAGTGGCTATATATTAAATGGAACAAAATCTATTTCTCGAAGGGTATTCAAAATCCACCATAGGCGTACGCAGGATTTTTTCACAGGGTGTGCTATATTCTTAATGTAGGCCTTGTATCCTCCCCCTTGAACAAAGAATATAGTGAATACAAAATATCCATTCGTTAAAAATTTCATTAAAAAAGATTCATTAAAAATTATATTATTCACCTATGTAGTATACTTGTATTATATTACCTATATATTTAATAATATTTCACGAAAACATTATTATACATCCCAACTTATCTTTAATAATAAATTATAACATTGTTCAAAATTTAAAAAAAACTTCGATGTCATCACAATTACAATAGGCCTTAAACCTAAGGCAGTGATGAATAATATCACAGTAAATGATTTCCGGTTGATTTGATTTATTGATTATACTATGATAATTTTTCATACCAAATTGCATTTAATTAAATAAAACCCAGAAGTTAATTTCGTTTTCAACCTAAAGGCACGGGGTGTGCCATGGCACACTTGGCACCACACCCTGTGCGCACGCCTATAAAATCCGCTATTTCCAGTAAAAACATAAAATCTGAGGGTTAAAATGGTTATATAGGGAGTTGAAAGTTGAAACCACCTCATCCTTGATACTTACCCGATGTATACACAAAATGTTGTCCCCTGACTTCATTTGGAGGGTCTGTAGAGGCGTGCTAAAAAGTTAAAAATACACTCATTCCTCAAAACATCTTAAATTTTACATTGATATACAATAGAAATTTGATCAGCTTATAGAAACAATTCTAATTCCCGAGTAAGGTCAGATGGAGCCGCTTAAAGTGTCCAAATGTAAATTTGATCTATGCGCATATATCTGTGTATATCTGTTTATTACTTTGCAATAGTGCCTATTTTCAGGGAAAATTCGACATAACTGAAATTCAAATAGTGGGCAAAAAAATAGATTTATTAATGTAGTATTAATGGATTTAAAAACTCGTAGTAAAATTCATAATTCCTATAACTAGTTAAATCCATCATTTAATTTTCAATATTAATTAACTTATGACGTGTCTAATATTATATTGCTAATAATAATAATATTAATAATAACTATAATATAATATTATCATTGAGTCATTGCCCATTGCTTATAAAGCATATTTGTTTGTATACGAGTATTAGCCATAAGTTATGAATGTTATGATACGTAATAGTTAGTTTAGGTTAAGTTAGGTGGGTAAAGTTAGGTTAATATTATACGTAATATGTATAGAAATACTTAATTGTTAAAGGTTAAACACGTTTTAGATTTCCAATCGGTTAACAGGATTCGCATAGAATATATATATATATGCAGTAGTCTAATCGCAAATTACGTGATTTTAGTATAAAAATAATACTCGTTCGTATTATTTAAATGAGTCATATATCTAATAAAATCTCATACGAATTTCTTTAAACCTCGTATATAGTTACGTGTTAGGTAAAACATTTATTTTTCAAGCTAAATGAAAACAATAACAACATAGGAATGTTATTGTTTGAAAAATGTAAAATATATTTGTGTTCATGAACTACAAATAAAGGCTGGGTTTTTTTCTTTAAAGGAACAAAATATTTATAATTTGCAATATTGTGATAAGTAAAGATACCTCAAAGATATTTAAAGTCTTTAGAAAAAAAAAATTGCGTGTAGATGTGTGTAAATTAAACGAAATTTTAATCAGCTGAAGTTTTTCAATTGAAATGTATAGCGAATTTATGCATTACTTGCACTATTTAATCTCGGAAAGATTATTATATCAGTTTTTATAACTAAAATTAAAACTATATAAAACTATGAAATTAATTAAATAGACTTGAATTATTGTTTTATTTTTTTTATATAAGTCAGTGATATTGTTTTTGTAAGGTAAATGTAAATTGCAGTATTGTTTATTCTTGTATTTCTAACAAAGGCTATCATATATTTACAATCAAATTTGTTTTATCCTTCGTATTCTAATCGCATAATATATTATAAAAATATAAATATAAAAATGTTTTGCCTAATTTTTATCTTTGTTATTACAGTCATTCTTTATGATTATGTTTTACGTTTTTGTTTAACATTCTGATCGGTTTGTGTAATTTTTAAACTGTTTTAAAGAGAGCAGGCACCTTCGTATTAATCGTATTATTAAATAATAGTTTGATAAGTGTTTTATTTTATCTCAAGGAAGTAAAAACGAATGCATCAAAAATGTATCTATCATTAGATAAGAAATTCAATATTTAGATATTACTAGGACCGATAAAAAACAAAGACAATATTTTAATCAGATTTCTAATGTAAATTTGTGTAGCACTTATTATCAGACAGGTACTTGTAGATTACTCATTGATGATTTCTTAATAGGTATTGTATATTGTTCGTAGCGTAAATCAGTAAACATTTTTATTTGAATGTGATCAATTATTTCAAAATAATTATAAAATTAAAAAATGATACATGAACTATTTAGTTTTTACATACAATTGTTTAGATTCTAAACGGAGCTAGGAATGTATTTGTTTTACAATAATGTTTATTTATTTACTTTTTTTATGTGAACACTTTTTCTACCAGAAAGCTTACGCCAATTATTAAGTATAGCACTTTTCTCGAAGGAAAATGTTCTATGGGTAATATTTAAAACAGGTCATTTTTTGAAATTCTTATTAATATATTAGATAATCAGGAAAATCTGGTTCTTTAGGTTAAAAAAAATTTAAAAATTTAAAAATAAGGTTATCGCTAGCAACCATTTTTATTTATTTTTTGTTATTAATAAGGTTTTATTATTTTAATATTTGTTAAAAAATCATTGTTGTCATGGAAACGTGCACTGTTAAAGAAGCAATACTATAGACCGAGCTATATTAAAATAAAATAAATTTCGATTTCAATACATTATTTTAACTATTAATCTTTATATTATATTTCTTTATTCTATACTAAAGTATCAATATCAACTGTACTCCACTCAGAATCGTTTAGGTTAGGTTAATGATCATGTTTAGCAGGTGAATGGTACTATATTGGTCACAAGTAGTTTAATAGTGGATCTGAAACTAATTTAAGGGAGGGGTAAACTGAGCAAAATTTCGTGGCTCCATTTATTTTAAATACTCTATATGCAGTTGAATACACTTAATTTATTTTTATATTAAAATGGTTTTACTATGAAATGTGCTTTTTTTTACAATTTTTCGAAAGATTATCTTGTCCCGATGCTTAAAATATAGTTTCTTTTCTGAAAGGGAATTTTCTTTTTATGCAGTACTTTATAGAGGCCATTTTTCGATTTTTCCAGAAGTTTTCCAAATAAATGGGGAAAAACAGGGAAATGTACGAAATATATTAGAAAAATATTACGGTTACTTTTGAGCTATTTATAGGCGTTTATTTTTTCAAGGTTATTACGTAATTTTTACTTGATAAGTACTCTGTGGGTAAAATTAATGGAATAAACAAGAATGCTTGAAAATTTGACAGGAGGTTCATTATAAGTTATAAATAGTGATCAAAAAAAAATTAAGTACAATGTAGTATTTTTTTATTTTATAAAAGTTTTAAAATAAAATTTTGATGAAAACCGTAAATATTCTGGCCTTTTAAAACATATATAATCGAACTCTACTCTGAATCGTTTCCCGTTACCAATAGTTTATCGTTGATTACAGGTATAAATTTGAATATCTTTATGTACTCACCTCACCAATTACCCACCTACAAGAGTGGCCGCACCCGACCCCAGTATCAGCTTTTTTTTTATGTCTGTGAACAACTTTGCCAACAACTAACCTAACCTTTCAGGTATCTTATTTTAATTGAAAAATAACAAGAACTTTTTTTAGAGTTTAAGATCTAGTTGGTACTTAGAGGAAGTTATTTTTTTTTATTCTTTTAGCAGTTTTCATAAAAGTTAAGAAAAACCGGGTAAAAATAGAAAACGAGAAAATGTACGCAAAAATGGTTTCGTTATTTTCAATTTTGTTCTTTTGTTGTAATTTATTTAGCTTGTATTGGCTTTTTCTAGACGTGGACAATTTTCAAAACATTCTGGCTGTCATAGATATCATTAATCCGTTGTTATAATCATGGTCAACGGACATTGCCTAACAATCATCAAATACATACACAATCTACCGTTTAGTTCCAGCATAGATATGTAGTAAAGATATAGACAGGCCATTTCTAAAACAATTGAATATTAGACGATATCGAATAAAAAGAAAACGCCTTCTTTATAAATTTATCGGGGAATAAAGATAAGATTAATATAGCCTATCCTCATCTTTATTATAAGTTTCAGTAGGTAACAATTAAAAAAAGGATAGAATACTCCCGTTACCCCACCCTCTCCCCCACAAATCCGCCACAGAAATGGCTGTAGTATAAGCGTATTTTAGGTGTCCTCCAGTAAGTACAGTTTCATTTTAACAATAAAATAAGTGTACCATTTTACTTATCACTAGTTTACTTTATAGAATATGTAGATATAGTATAATATTATCATGCATGTGTATGTGTGTCTGTCAGTGTGTAATGTGCAGATTATATATTTTATTTTATTTTTGTATACTTTTATTAACAAGATAATGTTACATATTATATTTTAGAATCTGAGTTTATTGAAGAAGCTATTAAAGTTTTACTATGATTGGTGTTTTCTTTTTTTTGGGAAATACTTTACAGCTAGTAAAAATAACTTGAATTTTTCATAACATACTTTAAAAGATACCGATATTTTGCTCGGTGTTGCCTACTTCTTTGAACAATTTTTCAAAATATTCAATACTTTTTAGGGTTTTTTAAAAACATTTTTTTAATTAGGCAAATGCTCCAATTTTTTCGCGCAATTCCTCAAAATATGCATAAATTCTACAAGGTGATAGGTACTTAATTTTAAATTGTATCGACATTTTCAACAATTTATTTCTAGATTATTTTTTTTGTTTTTAATTAATTTTTGATGACTTTGGTAATAAGGAGGAAAACGCGTTTAATACTACTCCACTCTGCAAAATCGTTTTTCGTTTCCAATGATTCATTATTTTTTCAATTATACCTCAATTTACTGGGATCATCAGATAATACATTGTTTAGTATCTTTTTCATTTATTTATATATTACTGTTATCTAGTTTTTATTTATTTTTATACTTAATAAAAAATAAAATAACCGTGCATACCTATTATACAATTATAATAAAGTAAAAACACTAGAAACACCGGGTTATTTTCCAGTAAATAATATATGGATAATATTTATCTTTAATAAGAATATTATTTTGAGTACATTGTAGCAAGTTTAATTAACGCGTATCATCGAACCTACTAACGTAGGTATATAGTTAGATTATATCTTGTGTACCAAGGTATTAAACAAACTTAGAAAACATGTCTATGGTAGTAGTGCTCTTAAGTTTCTCGATTCTTCAAATAATGTTTATATGTAATATGAATGTTTCGTGCAGGATTCAGGTGAGTTCTTTGAACTTCAGGGTAAATGATTTAATCTACCATAGGCTTTACCGAATAATCAATATCAATATAATCGTAGGAATCGACATCGAGCTACTAAAAGCTTTTAGCCTGGCACGATATGAATTGATAGATACTTTAATATAATATATTGAAGTATATAATCATGCTAATTAGATGTATTAATCTTGTCATAGCCCATCTGTAAAGTAACATTTACATAAATGATTGTCTATTAGTAACCACCTAGGTATATCCAATTAATGGTGCCAAAATAAAAATATAACATATGAGTTAGGTGTTATTTTGTTGCTTTCAGTTTGTCTTTGTTTCTGAAAAAGTCTGTCTCGCTTAATTTAAAAACGTCACATATCGCTTTGGAAGTTTGCCTCTGATCTATATCAATTCAATAATTATCTTGGTCATATTATGGGAAATGAAACGAAATACGACTTACTGCAGTCCATTATTCTAGGAATAATAAATGAAAAAAGAGGTTTGGGACATTCTCAAACATCTATGCAAAATCTCAGCTCATGGTATAATAAAATGTCGATCGAACTCTTTAAGGCAGCCACAGACAAAGAGGTGATAGCCAAGATGGTCACTAACATCCAAAATGGATAGGCACTACAAGAAAAAGGAAAGACCATAAAAAATACTTTAACTATAAGTTATCACAATATTTCCACTGTTCTAAAACACGTTCATTGAAAAAAATGTATGATAATATACTTGCTACTTAATTAGGTACTATTTATATACGAATATAGGTTTAAACATCATAATCTTATCTAATACCTAACGCCAGAAAATGTTGAAAACTGCACCATATATAGAAAGTGTTATGTATTTCAGTGAACATTTCAGTTTAGGTTTTACAATTATTTTTCAACTGAATTAAAACAAAAAAACAAAATCAACAATAATGTGAACCGTAATTGTGTTAATTTTCCCACTTTTCGACGTTTTTTCCTAATTATTAAAAGAGTTATAAGAAAAATCAAAAATGATAACCCCTTCAAAATCCTAATGCACCAACGGGGCAAAGTTCGCTACTATAAACCACCCCTGAAGTTGATGATGCAAGCAACATTTCTGATAGTAAAGTTGTTTAAGGACACATTAATAAAAATAAATAATGTACACATCATAGTAAAACCAGTACATTACTCGCTTACGCTATCAAAATCTAAAATTTAAATCCATGAAAATATACTACTGTAACAACTTTATTTGCACGCATATAATATTCTCAAACCAATTTTTAATCATATGCATTGTCCCTAACCATTATAATTATTATATTCATGACTCTTATTTATAATAATCTGTTACACTGACTAACTGTCAAAAGAATATATGTATAGTAGATTTGTACACGTCATATAGTTATAATAATATCTACGGCAATAACAGTATAGTTCAGTTTCGGCGCTCATTATTACAAGAACAATAGACGTTTAATTACGTGCTGAGCACAATATGTAAATATTCGAACAATATTGAAGGTATTTGTACTTTTTTACACGTAGTAAAACTGAGCAACAGAAAATCTGTTTTATTTTTCTGACACAGAATGAATGCATTTGACTATTTGAATATACGAGTATTTAGTAAATGTTATAGTTAATAATATTAGGTAGATACCTACCAATTGGATTTCAACAAAATATTTATGTTCCACCAACATGTATTATAAAATCCGGGCCGGATTACAGTTATAGTACTAATAGTCTAAAAGATTATACATACACCCATTACATTTTTTTTTTAAATTCAATTTTATTAATTTTTATTATTTATGTATAGTTAAAAAATGAGTACATACCTAGTTATATATTTGAATATTTTTGACAGTCATCGTAATATTATATCTAGGTACCTACTTATAGTTTCAAAACAATAAACTATTATAATATTAACAAATGATTTCTAGTATAAGTTACCATGACAAGATTTCTGTCAGCAACGATATATTTTTATACCAACAAAAAGTAATTGAAAAAGAAAAAAGTGAGACGAAACATTGAGTCCCCCTTTGACACGCGTCCCGAGGCTACAGCCCCCTATAGCCTGTTCAAGTCCTAAATAAAACTATTAAACGTAGGGTAAATGTATAGATGTATGTATTTCATTTTATTTTATTTGTTCATAACAAAATTGAGTAAAATAATTTCCAATTTTATGAACTTACAATTAATGAAACTTATTAAAGTTGTTGGCATCGTATGAATGACAGTTTTATTATTAAATAAACTATATTTCGAAAAGCACGGTAAAGGACATAAATATTTATAATTCGAAAAACTAATTTATGTGTTAAAAATAAAAATTTTTTACCGGTACTTAGTCAAAATAATAATTTTATGTTATATGTATATATTTTTAATCCAATTCACCTTTAAAACTTGTTCGTCAGTATAACTACCGTATTAAGTCTAATGTCTATAAAAACATTATAAACCCATAATACATATTATTTGGATTTTATATAGGTAGGTAATATGCCTAGTTGAATCTGCATGTAAAGTATGGGTAAAATTATTAAATTTTCAAATGACTGCAAATAATGTTTAGTAACTTTTAATTGTGTACATTTTTCTAAATTACACACCTATCGAATAGTTTCATTGCTTTATCAGTATAAAAAAATACTGTAAAAAATATTTCTATAATATAGGTACCAATTGGAACATCATTTTTATCATTTTATAATCTCGTATTGTTCTACTGACTATAATATTATAGAATATTGATTATTTAATGTACCTAAGTATAGTTATTTAAATCGTTTGATTGAAATCTTTAATTAGGTATGTATTATTTCTCCGGAGACTAACTTCGAGGTAAAAAATAGCACGATAATGAAGTCGCATACCTTACGTTAACATTTTATGTAGTTCCATTTCTATATCAGCGTTTTTCTTTGGTTCACAGCATAACTATTTTATAATAATTGGATTACAATATTACAAGTATTCCCAGAGAAAAACATATACATTTCTTGGAAATATTTGTCGTGTTCATATTTCACATATTTTGTCAGCAATTAGAAGAAGAAAAAAAATCGATTTTCAACGAACAAAAAAATGTGTTGAAAATTCTTAATGCTATTGTTTAAAAACAAGTTGTTATAAACTATATACTTAGTTATGTACAATATTGTATCTCTTGAACAATATGTTTTTCTTCGTAATAGTAGTTATAATATTACTGTACTGTTTTGTGATTTTTTTTTTTTTTTATTTTGAACATCTTCCAATATAAGATACATCTTTAGACGTGCTATTTTTAATTTTTGTTTTTTTTAAGTCTCATATTTTCTTTCAGGCCCATTGCAATTGTCTAGTACATTTTCATTTTATTATTTGTATTTATTAATGTATTTCAATATATATACAGGCTGTCCCACGAAGATATATCCCTTGAATATCTCCGGACATGATAAAAATAATCAAATTCTGTTTTTTTTTTTTTTTTTTATTATTACTTACAAGGAAATGGACTAATAATATTTATGCTTGAATTATATATTTTTTTTCTTTTAAGCCTGTATATAATATATTGTTAAATTATAGCTTTATAATTGAATACAAATAGAAATAATAATGGTAACTATTTTGTAAATTCAGCTATCCGACCACGACAGCTAGGTATATTTTTTATTTATTCATTAGTTTCATTATTTTAGGTATAGACGATACATATACAATATTATTAGACTACTTGTACATATATACTGCTATAAAAATAAATTAAATATTATACATTATACAATGACTTATTTTATCGATATTCACAGAATATCGTATATTATAGATACTGCAGACGAAATATTGTCCGGTTGATGATAATTATATAAGTATTATAGTTATAAGTAAGAACTGAAATATTGTATGTTATTATACATAACCCACACGAAAAAAAATCATTATTATATTTTTCTCAAGTATCTATTTAATGTTATTTAATGATATTGAAGTATCATTGTGCAATTGACGGTTGAATAAACAATAGTTATCTTAAATGTTCTCTCCAGTTTATGTATAAATGACAAAGCACAATACACCGTCCCATAACTTGTCCATACACACATAGACGCAAACACACACAAACACATGCATTGAATATCCCACAACATAATATTTATATGTTTTGTTTTAGGTGAACTTTGGCAGTTTAGCCGAGAAAGCCGGTCTTCAAGTAGGCGACGCCTTAGTCAGGGTCAACGGCCAAGATGTGTATGACGTAAAACATAAAGATGCTCAGGATGTTATCCTGCGTGCTGGAAATGCTTTTGAGCTCACCATTCAACGGTAAGGCAAACGATTTATTCTTACTTAGTATGTAGATCTATTATTTGTATGGCTTACAATTATTATTGTTAGATCGTTAAAATTTGTTGTAAGAATTGCATTACTATAAAATATTCACTTTCTCATAAGAAATAATAACTATCGGAATAAAAAAATTTATTATATACTGATCTCTATCAATGTTATCCAACGAAAGATTTTAAATTAAAACTATTTTAACAATTTAGTAACATAAAACAACACAACCGGAAATAGTATAATACCTATACACACGGTAAGCACGAGCACATATATATAAATACCTCTATGTATGTAATATATTTTTATTATAACAGTTTTTACTATATAAACAGATTTTTTTAAATTTATGTAAATACTATGTCTATTAAGTCTAATTCAGCTATAAAATGATAATTCGCAGAGTGTAATTTTGATGGTTGGTCGATTTGAATCCTAATAGTTATGCCAAGAAATTTGGTTTGGAATTCTATTTCTAAAAGGAAGTAAAATTATTGTCTCTAGTCAAACATATTCCTTTGATATGACTACAAATAATATTTCTTTTTTCGGATCATAGCCAAGTTTGTATAATTTACCCAAAAGAACGTCATGGTACATCTAAATGAAAAGATATATTAAGTGTACCTATTATACATTCGTATTTCGTATGGTTGTAAATTAAGAACGAAACTATTTATTTTTTTCTTTCTATTGAAATATGTTTGTATTTATGTGTAATAATAAAACTGTTGATTGAAATCGAATTTAACCATTATAATAGGAATTGAGTTCAAATTATATATCGTGTATGGAATTATTTTAAGAACTTTTATTTACTCACCTTAACTGTTATAGTAATAACTAAAAATATAAATTCTAGGGATAGACTGATACCACTTTTTACTCGATCTACGATTACCGATAAAAAACCGATATCCGATATCCGCATTTGAATACGAAAACCGTGAGTTGATATTGAAATTAACCGATACATCGGTTAAAACTCGATTTGTTTAATGCTTTTTTTACAATTCAGAGACGCTATATAGACATTTTTCTCCGAATATCGACCGATATCGAGATCGTTTTATATATTGGCCTACCCCTATCTAATAAATAATAATTAAATATTTATTAAACGACTATATTTTTTAGAGGTGGAACAAGTGTTTGGAAACCTTCAATTACACCTATTGGGCCTAGCCCAGTACCGAATAGATTATCTCAATCTCCACAACTAGTGACAAAAACATCATTAGCTAAAGTTGGACCACAATCACCTGCGTTTGGTTCTTCACACAACTCTGTTACACGACCATTTAGTGGAACTTCATCACCTAAAGTAATTCACAATATACTATATTACAATTTAGGTTTATCGTCATTAATTAAGTAATATACTCACAGGTTGGCGGAAATGATTCCGGAACGGTTAAGGCTATTGTCAATAAACAGTACAATACACCAGTAGGTATTTATAGTGAAGAGAATATTGCCGAAACACTCACAGCACAAGCTGAAGTACTAGCCGGAGGAGTCTTAGGGTAAGTTAATGTTTTGAAAGCTCAAATCACATAATTAAAGTATAAACAAATTACAGAGTAAATTTCAAGAAAAATGAAAAGAATTATGATGCTAGTCATAGTGAAGTGCTTAAAATGGTACAAGAAGCCGATAAGGAACCAAGAGATTTAGAACCAGGTTAACAAATCTATTCCTTTTTATGATAATTTTTTATAGTATACACTGATTAGATATTCAAAAACTATAAGTCTTCGTAAATTTAATTTCTCTATAACATTTAAAAATGTTCTATATACAGAATTTAGACAATGTGTTATCGATCCGATAATCAAAAGTCCTATGCGACATGTATCTGCACCTGAACCAAAAGCACCACAAAATGCTCCTAATCAAAGCATTTGTTCAGAATGTGAAAGACTCGTAGTGTAAGTTAAGTGTAAAATAATGTGTATTATCTGCTTGGTGCTTATGGTGATGCTTTGTAAAATATTAGACAGATGGGTTTTAATATTTTATCTTGAAAATGTATGCAGTATTTTTTAAATTTATATTTGAATTCTAAGAATTATCAATTTCGTCTTGAAAGGAAATAAAGTTTAAAAAATTGATTTTATTTTGGAAAAATAGACCTTCAAGCGAAATTCGCATATTTCTCGTCTGCAAGCCATGCGATAGGTGGCCGTGCCACTTCACCACGTCCTATGACACCTATAGCAGCTGCTATGAACATGCCAGAACACCGAGATCCATACATGGGTTCTCCTTTAAAAGAAGTAAACAAATACTCGGAGAATAGTCAGCTCGTTGAATGCAACGAGTGTAGGAAAGATATTATGTAAGATATTTTAGGTGATCTCTTGATCCCTTCATTCCCATGGTCATCTTAAAACCCAAACCCAAACCACTATCAGCAAATTAACACGCGTGGCACACTAATATATATTTTATAAAATTACATTATAATTTATAAATTAATTATAGTTTAATGAGTAATAAGTTAAATTTTAATATAGCGGTGTATTCGTTCGTATCAAAGATAAAAGTTTGCACGTTGAATGTTTTAAATGTGCCACTTGTGGATCATCCCTGAAAAATGTGGGCTATTACAGTATCAACAACAAACTGTATTGCGACATTCACGCCAAAATGGTGGCCAGACAAAATCCACCGGCACCGGAATTGGAGCCGGTTACCGTACCACCGTAGGTTATGCAATAGTTTTGTTTGTTTGTTTTTTTTTTTTTTTGCTTTATATACGGAAAATATTACAATTTATTATATTTTAAAATAATTAAAAATGTATAAGTATTAATTCATAAATTCAATTTCGTTAAAAAAAATTTAGCTAATTTCACGTTTATAGTGTACACACTATACATATTTAATACCCATTGCACCAGTTGCACTTACAATTTAAATAGAGATTACGGCTTCTTAAAATTATTTTTATTTTTGTTTCACACACACTATTTGTCTACTTAATTTGTTTAAAATAATGCTTAAACAATGAAATTGTGGATTAACCATTTAAGTAATTCTTAAATACGCAATCAATAAATCATAATATACTGATTACAGTTTAAAATATACAAACTACAGTAAAAATCGTTTATAATGACATCCAAGGGACAAGTTAAAATTAGTCATAACAGCCAATTATTGTCATTGAACCAAAATGATAAAATAAAATTTAAAAACTTGATTATGTACATGTATTTATAATTAACGCGAAAAAATAACCCCGTATGAGTTTTTGCATAGGGTAATGGGTACTATTGCAATAGGTAAAAATAAAAATTAATCTAAATATTAGTACTATACTATATTTTGCTATTGCGTATTTTAAAATTCTCTAAAAATATTGTTAAATTTGAATTCAATGGTTATTACTGACATTTAGTATTAATATTATACATCATTTTTTTTTTTTTTTTTTACATACTATTATTGACATTTAAAATTAATATGGGGTTATTTTTTCACGGAATTTTTTTTGCGGAGTCTAAATTTCCGGGGTTATTTATTAGGCAAATCGTATTTATGTGAACATAATATTATTCTATTACAGTCAACGTGTCATATTTTGATCACTAAATCGTGACTTTAATACATACAGTAAAAATAAAATAAAAAAAGTTGTTTATTATTTTAAAATTAAATTTAAATTGTATTAAAAAAAAAAAATTGTACTTTATTTATAAAAAAGTCATGCAGATTTTCCCCATATAACCAAAAGTAACCGTCATAACATTTGTACGAGTATATAGTCATATTATATAGACGTCATAATAATCGATACACATTAGTACATACAATACAGGAGTTTTGTCGGAACCTTCAATCTAAGGTCAACGGATCCCATATGTCACTACAACCGGTTTCATTATAAACGGTATACCTACTGTGCAATAATTCTAATAAGAAAAAATTCGTTTTAAATTCGACATGGGTTTTGGTTTTATTTGTAGTCAATTCATAGTAATATCAATTTTAATTCACCTTTCGATGGAGAGTTTATCATTTTTATGAAATGCCTTGTGGCCCATGCACGGATCCAGAGCAAAGATCTGGGGGGAGGGGGCAACCTTTTTTTTTATAACACAAATATAATTAAAATATAACATAATATATTACTTTATCATACATATCAGTGATTGGAATATAGTAATATCAGCACCTATAGAATTATAAAAAAAATCGGAAAAATAATATTTCCCCCTAGGCCTCCTGGATCCATCCCTACTTGCGGCATAGGTACAAATAGCATTTGAGAGTTGAAGGGGCTAAAGTCTTGACTACTAAAATGTAAAACTAAAGTTTTTACAGAAATATACCTTAAACACCTACACCCCCTAAATAATTTTTAATCGCTACGCTCGGTTTAAAATGTTATACTTTTACCTAATTACAATGTAACTAAACAATAAAACTTACTACAAATTTTTAAAAATGCACTATTTTAACTATGTAGACTATAATATTTAAATATGCTCAAAACTATTATAAACAATGTAAGTACATTAGGTACGCATATATTACACACATAAATGCTTAAGTATTATTTGTTAATTTATACTGTCTTTGGAAATATTTAATTCAATAAATGTAAGAAATATAATAGAACACGTATGGGAGGACAATTGACATTTTTGAGTGGCTAAGACCACAAATCCCCCCCTATATACACTTGTACCTTAAAAATTACCATACAAATTATTTAATTTTTGTAAAATATGGATTACCTAAACAAATTTACCTAGACAGATTTACCCAGATATTTTACACTTTAGTTCAAAATTATTTAAAATTATTAAAAACTTTCGGTTTCAATCTCAAAAATTGTAAAAATATTTTTTTTAAATTAGAAAAAAAACATTAAAAATGACTTAAATTGTTCCTAACTTAAGTAACTTTAAAAATCTATGGTGTGACACAATTTTAACCTCACCTTAATTTAAAGATAACTAAACGTGAAGTGAAATTTAGCCGGTTCAAATATAAATATGAATTGGTACAAATAAGTATAGCATTTTATTTTTTAAGAGGTAATAGGTAGTCGTTGTGCTATAAAATGTGTGTTTTTTTAGAAAAATACACACCAAAATCCGAACATAATATATTCAAGTAACATACATTTGTTTAATATATTATCGTATAACTTCGTGATTAATAACAAATTTGTAATAAAATAATATGAAAATAATAAAAAAATATTTATAATAACTTATTTAAGTTTAGGAATTAATATGAGTTAAACAAATAATACATGATAACCACATTGGTTATTTAAGATTTTTACACCAACTGTGTAACGTTTACTTTGATGTTGAGATATACTTAATTTAAAAATACAACGATCGTTTTATTTAAATTATATTAAAAAAATTGGGAAAATAGGATACATAAATGTATTCAATTTATATCTGTTAGTAATTATAAACCATAACGAAAAATAATTCTGAGTGAAGTTTATTTTTAAATAATTAAATCGGTAACGTCGTGACACGCCGAAAATATTTATCTGTTTTTCCTATACGTTTTTTTCGGTTTTCCCAGTTATTATAAAAAAACACTTAAACAATCAAAAAATGTACAATTAGATCAAAAATGGAGCAAGATTTCTGGTAAACAAGTTGTTCACAGACAGAAATTTAAAAAATAAACAAAGAAAAAAAACACACATGGGTAGTAAAACTTATGCTACTCTCAGAATCTAAAATTATAATAACACAATAAATTATTTATTATGTTTGTTGAAGGCCTAACGAATTAATTTTTAATTAATTTGTTATGGTACGCTGTTATGTTAACTAAAACCATCCTCAAATTTGTTTTACAATTCACACACGATTCAACATTGAATTTAATCTAAAAATATAATAACTAAAACTAATGCAATTATATTATTTGACGACTATCAATTAAAACTAAAATTAAATATTTAATAGGGGCTCGCATCCACCTTTGGGCTCGTTCAATATAACACCAACTAAATCAAAGGACGTACAATCGGTACAATCACCACAACCCAGCACTTTATCGCCAATACCATTCCACGTAAGTTAAAACCACTAATTGTCTTTGTATTTATATTACTGAAATAATAATAACATTACAAATGATATCAAAATAAATCAGTATCTACTGCACTAGTACCTAGTTATTAAACACACTTTTTAGGTAATTTACATTGTTGAACAAATTACAAGGTACGTATTTCAATACGTACCTATATTAAATAATTATAATGTATCATTATAAGCTATAACTTAAGTATTATACATAAGATATAAGAAATATAATACATAATATATACCTTAAAATTTTAAGTATAAAAAGAGCTGATACTGGGGATGGGAGCGGCCACTGTTGTAAGTGAGAAGTTAGGAAGGTAGGATACATTAGATTATTACATTTATATCTATAAGCAACGATAGACCATTGTTTGACGAAAGACGATAACGAGCGCAGTTCGGTAATACATAAATTGAAGTGCCATAATTTTTTTTTGCGATTTTCGTTTAAATTTGATTTCAAAACGCTTATTAAAAAAAGGAAAACAAGTCGTCCGATGATTTTGGAAATTTTATCACGACTATGTAAGTCCTTTATAAGTATTATTATTAGTTTCAAGTATCTACGTGTGTAATCGAATTACAGCAAAATACTCTCAAAAATTTAAATTCCTTAAAAGTTCAAAAGTTTTGGCGATTATACCGTAAGAAATTAAATCAAAAAGGCAACAAAACAGATGCCTTGTGATTTTTCAATTAAATCATTTTTTTTGGTAGAAAACGTCCGTGCTTTATAAAACAATAAAATCGTGAAATTGTACGTTTTCCTGCGTTTTTCCCACTTAAGTGCTTTTATTTAAAAAAATGGCATCAAAAATCAAAAATATGACTCCTCTTAATCTAGACAACTATGTATATTAGCTATATGTCTTGTTCTATATAATCTCATTATTTCTAAACAGCTGGAATACAAATCTGATTGGACCATTTAGTTTATCGCCTTTTAATTACACACCGGACATAATTCCCGGGCGTAAAATTTTCAGGGGGGTATTTATTTCCAAATGTAACATTTTCAGGGGCGTATTCACGTATTTTGATTATGTAGAGTGATCCATATAACGTAAGATACTTATTACATCGGAGAGTATTAAGTTTCCGGAATTTGTTTTTTAAAACATTGTTAGAAACTAGCCGATCTAAAATGTCACTTTACCGTTATTTTTTGTCAAGCTCATTTTGGGAAGTGGAAACACTACCTACTTTTTATTTTCAAATAGAAACCTATATTGAAAATGCCATAAATAGATGAAATTTTAATACATTTTGGTGTAAACATTTTTCACTTCCATCAACCTATTGATGAGATATTCCACTTTTGATTTCACCGTTTAGTAGGTAGAAGGAGAGTAGTAATAGAGTATCACTTGTAAGTGGAAGCGCGGTTTGCAGTGCTTGAATAGTGCACTACTGCTCTAGTCCTATCTGTAAAAATTATTTATGTTTCTCATTGAAATTATTTTGGTATTATATTTATTCTTATTGAAGATTTTTATATTATGAAACATATTATGTTTACTATACAGGCTCCAAAAGCTCCTAGTCACGTTAACGCCCCCAAACTTCAGGTAGATCAATACTATAAGTGGATAATTTCTAAACTAACACTTGTTGATATTCACCTAATCCATTGAAAGTTATATTTAAATCGTATTAATGTTTGTATCCATAACAAAAAACAATGAGGTTTTTTATAATTTTTTTTGAATTTCAATTTTATAAGTACTTAATTGTTAGTTAGTTTTTTTTTTTTATTATTGATCATATGCTTAAAACGCTTACATGATAAATATTTGTGCAATTTGTTGCTTTATGTTTTATACAGTCACTGACGTTGTCTTGACCATCAATTATAATAGTTCATGGCAATGGCGCAATTTAGAATTTTAATTATAATGAATTATGAAACGAGTGTCGGTCATTATTTATAATCAAATATGTAAGACAAGAAAACAAAACAAAAATAATAATCGTTGAATTCATAGATATTCTGGAGAAGATTATATATTTACGAGTATATGCTTACCTACATCCCTTTATTCTCTACATAATCTTCTCTAGTTGCGCCATTGTAATAAGTGTGTAAATTAAAATTTCAATGTTATCAAGTCTTATAGTAGACTTGACAGTGTGTCTAGAACGTATCAATATGTTGATGTATGTTACTATTGACTAGGTGTGAACAATATTTTAGACACGCCGTATTTATATGTAATTAATGCTTTAAAAAATGCAATGAAACTAACATTTATCAGTGATGTTTAATTGAGTAGGTACCTATACACAATTTGTTTGCATGGTTTAAGTATAATTAGACAAACAATTTGAATTTCAATAATTTTCAGACTCCGTCAAAAGTCTTTTCAAATGCAAAACCATACGAGGCACCAAAACAAACACCGACTCCACCGAAATTCACTGGTGGAAGTAATCAAGTCATTCAGTCTGGTAAGTTGAAAAATTATATTCTATGTTTAATATATTTTTAAGTCAATCAAGTAGCGTCGCTAGGTTATAGAACTTAAAAAACATCTCTTCTCTTAAGTTAATGAAATCAAAATTTGTTTATTGTTAAATTATTACATTTTAATTAGATAACTATTTTAAAAATTTTCGCTGCTAAATCGTTTTACCCTTTACGCACTTATTTTATGTATAAAATATAAATTACCTAGCGACAAATCTTGTAATCTAGCTGGTAATTTATTTTTAGAAATATTCAAACAATATTAGATAGACGAATAGTCATAAACAAGATATCTTTACCTAACAAAATATATTTCAAGATCTTGTAGTAATATGCAACGAGTACAAATAACATTTTTATTATTCGGTATTTTAAATAATAATATACATATTATACGAGTAGGTTAGGTCACCTAACTTAACCTATACGATATTTTTTTCAATTCATCAACAGATAAAAAAAATATAGATGTATTAAACATAATTTACAAAAACAATTAAAATCATTATTTGTCTGTAGGATTCAACCCTGAATTGAAAACCAAATCTAATTTTACAGGTAACATATATACAATATAGTTATAGGTGATGATTACATATATAGGTACCTATATGGTATACCTACTTATTAATATGCGTAAAAATAAAACCATTCCATAATTGATTATTAATTGAACATTATAAGTTAGTAGTGACTATGTTTTATTCAAACACCAACACTACTTTGTTTGAAATAGTAGTAGGTGGTAAATGTATTCAAATACCTAGATCAAGCATTTTATTTCAACGAAATTATCGATTATGGAATTGGTCTACCGCAGTAGTTAATCTAATAATTATATTCTGACTGGATTAAATACATAAAATCAAAATTAAAATATATCCATAAAACAAACAAATGAAAAATATATTTTAAATTAATTCGTTTTATAAGTAAAAATGTTTAAAGAAAAACAAAAACGGTTAATATAACGGTATTTAACTATTTCAAATATGATTTTAGTAATACAAAATAGTAAGCGAGTACACTGAACAACGGATCCCGACGATAAAAAAGTTCGTCTCAATAAACTCATATTATCACATGATAGTGTTGTATAAGTACTTAGAATTTTTACCCATCAATTATTTTACTCTAAAATCTATTTGGACGAAATTAGAACCTATTAAAACCAAAACGCTACGTTCCTTCTATAATTTCTGAAAAGCGTTTTATTTTTATTAATTCTCGATCTAAGTACCTAATCCAATTATTTATTTATAAAGTTGTCACATACAATTTTTTAAAGTAAATGTAGTTTCTAATAACCAACAATTTGTTTTCCGAAAAATAAAAACATCTAAAATTGATTATGTAACATAATAAGTACCTACTGATTTTGTTTGTTGAAACTTATTGTTTTCACTTTTCAGACATAAAACCATTCAACTCCAAACCACGTCCCTTTTCAGTTGTATTTAATGTTTAAATATCTGCATAAATATCCTAAAAGCTTATGTTTTGTTTTGATGATTTTAAAAGTTTTTGTAAGTGACCGTTTTTGTTTGAATTAAATAATATAGTAGAGAGTAAGGTCAGAGCATAAAATATATAGATGCCTAAATATTTTAAAATATAATTATGTATCTAACAGGCTAGAAACAAATATAATCAATAGTCCTTATAATTAATTTTACAAGTTAATCAGTTATAAAAAAATTACTTATAAACAGTATATTAGTATATACATTTTATTAAAAAAAAAAAATAGCAGAAAACAAATTAATCATTATTATTTTCATTGGTTTTCTGCCTTATTTGCTAACTTTAGACGAACCTAGATACAGTACTAATTCTATACCGAGATTACCTTTCCTAAAACCAAAACCATCGACCGGTTCTGCATTTCATCCTGTAGTATCCAAATCAGCGTCTTATGATTATGGAAAACGTGCATCTCTTTGTTCCCAAGAAGTCGATCATACAATGAATGATTTTAAACACTCATTGAACGATTCAATTGCAGCTCAGTCATTAATCAAATCGAATAAAATAGGGAGACCACAATCACCAGTTCCAGATGATAAAGGTCAAGATTTTACTTCTGCGGAGGCACCACATGAAGTCCGATTCTTATTACCACGATATAATAATATTAGAGCAGTTTCACCAAATCAATTAGTAATTTTTCCACCAGAAATTCCACTTCAATATCGCAGTTACTCGAAATCGCCAACAATAGAATCTAAAAAAAAATCTGTTTCACCAGTTAAACCCGTATTAGTGAATACTTTAAAAACTAATTCTGTGAAAAAAGAAAGCGCTATTTCTCAATGTCCAGATAAGTATAATTTTGAAATTGCTGAATTAAATAACTTACCTCTATTTCATGGTAAAAAAGGTCCAATGAGTATAGCTATGGAAATAGCTCCCGATCGGCCATTTACTCCACTCTCTGTTATCGAACCAATTATTAAACCAGCACCTTGGATACCGCTGCCCATAGAAAATGAAAATAGACCGGAATCACCATTAGTAGATGCATTGAAGACAGCTCCTAAAAGAAGTTATTCACCTTTACCTACTTTTACGTATGCTTCTGAACTTCCTCTTGCACCAATAGAAGATTTCAATCAAGAAGTTAAAAATATTATTACAGTAAATGAAAAGTCTGCATTAGCTCGAAAATCTACTTTTCGAGTAACTGAGACAAACAATTCAGCTAGACCTATAGGAAATAATCCTGTTAGATATATGCATGGATATAACAATAACACTTCTGCTGTATTATTGCAAAACAAGGCCACACTATCTAAACCAATGCCTCCTACAAATTTACAAAAAAGTCAAATAACGGGTATAGAATCGAATTTATATCTATCTTATAACAAACCTTATATTATTGGCCATAACAAATATATAGAAAGTAAACATAATTTAAATGAAACGATTATAACTCGTGTGCCTGAACTCGAAGAAAACAAAAAATCTAATCCTCAACATGCATTTATTAGTCCAGAGCATAATGTACCGTTGAATAATTTACAAAACGAATACAATTTAATTAAACCACAACAATTAGACATTTTAGAAAACAAATCTATTTCACATAGGTCTATAGGTCCGGGTATTAAAGATAAAGTATCTACATTTACATCAAATACTTCACAAAATGATACTCCGGCTCTAAAACAAAAAACGAATGATCATTGCAAAGTGTCTCAAAGTTTAGACATGGATTCTATGTCAATAGAGTACGGCTCTTATATACATAAAAGTAACCACCCAAGTGCCATAAAATTAAATAAGGCAGTACCATTTTTCTCTAATAAATCATCTTTTCCTCCTTCACAAAAATTAATTTAATGGTTTTTATTTAATCTTCTGAGACACTTTCTATAAATATCTAAAATATTTAATTTCATATTGCATCTATGTTTTTAGACAAACTTCAAATTAAAGCATTGTAAAATTGTATCCTTAACATGAATAAACATGTAATTTTTTTTTTTTTTTTGGCTCTGTTTTAAATTAAATATTTCAAAAAATAGTTTCAAACAAAATTATACAAATTATTCAATTTTAGTTTATGCTTTGAAATTTGATGGGTTTATTTAATTAGTGGTGACTTTTTATAGCTAATCAATTTCAGTAGATGATTAGAATATAATACTAAATATACTTATAAATTATTATAATTTATAATAATATGAAAATTAATTACAATTTTATTTGATATTTTACCTTAAAATACTAACCATAAAAGAGTCTGAACAATTTCTTAACTCCCAACCAGAATTACCTTTTTTTAAACCACAACCTACGACTGGTTCTGCATTTTGTCCTATAATATCAAAACCATTGACGGTTGAATCAAATAAATCTCTAATGTCATACACCCAGGAAGTAGATCACACACTTAGTTCATACAAACAAGTGTTATGTGATTCAATTTCCACACAAATGCTAATAGAATCGTCTCAAAGAGAGCAATCTCAATCACCATCAATAGAAAAATACAACGATATAAAAGCTAATACAACGACCGTGCCTCATGAAATTCGATCTCTATTGCCACCAAATAACAATATCAGAGCAATGTCACCCACTCATATCGTAATTTTTCCGCCAGAAATTCCACCGGAATATAGAGCTCACAATAGGTCAAAGACATCTACACCACAACCACAACATGAAATCAACATTGAAACTAAATCACAAAGTAAAATTATTTCTTCTAACGTTGATCAAGTAAAAGACACAAAGTCTCAATCTAATGTCGAACAGTTAAAAGTTGTTGAATTTAATTATGCCAAAGAAGTTGAAAACCATAATGTTTCAAAAACAAAAACATCATGTACTTTACATGATCAATCGCCTATTTATATTACTGAACCTACAGTAAAACCAAAATTACCAGTGACTACAACTGAAGAGAAGAGATCAGAATCTCCTATGCTGACTGCATTAAAAATAGCACCCGAAAGGAGTTTTTCCCCTTTGCCTACTTACGTTGATGTTTCTGATTTAATTCCAAAACCAATTGAAAATATAATTGAAGAAAAAAAACCAATGACCATGGCAGATGCATTATCTATAGCTCCAGATCGTAGTTACCAATTACCCGAATCAAGAATAACTAAACGATCTGTTGGGAACAACTCTGTAAGATATATGCATGGATATAATAAAAAAACACCGGCAGAACCTTTATTAATGACAAGATCATTGATATATTCACCTATGTCGGCAATTGATACGGAGGAAGAACAAATAGCCATTTTGGGATTAAAGTCATTTCCCCCTGTTTCGGATGAGCTTAAATTGTCAACAGCAGCTGGAGATTTTGACCGCGAAGAATCTAATTTTGAAACCTCTGAAGAAATCGTATTTGATAAGCCCAACAAAGAAGAACCACTAAATGAAGACATTGATATTGTAGAACCCCCTAAACCAGCTCCTAGATATCCGTTTACTGCTTCAGGTCTTCATGAGCCACTAGATATACCACGATATCAACGAAATATACCAGAAAACCCACATCGAGCTACTCCTAGTGACAAATCTTCTGAAAAGTCAACACGTTCGGAAGTTAAAGGTAAAGTGAAAACATTCACGCCAAAACCATCGATAAAAAACACTTCCTTTTTAAAACAAGAATCGAATTTAAATTGTAAAATTGCTCCCGTCTTGGGATATAAACCATCATCATTAGAAGGCGGTCCGTCCAAATCCGAAAATGTTGCGACCAATTTCATAAAACCAAGAGATTCACAGCCTGTTCTTGGTCGTATTTAACATTGAATTACTATACTACTATACATTAATCATTAATAAATAAACATTAATACCCTTTTAAGAAACATTAGATTTAAAAATTATTATTTTAATTTCAAATTAAATATATTAATGAAATAGTTGTAAAAAAAAATGTACATAATTAAAGACGCTAGAAAGAAATTGGGATATTTAAATTTACCTAAAAAGTGAAATTGGTTAGTTTTAGTTAAAACATTTTCTAATTATAATTATAAAATATAAAACAAGATTTAAAATTTTAGAACTTATTATAATATGTTTAAAGTTTAAATTAATTACAATTTTTATTTGGTTTTTTTGTTCTTAACATACTAACCGTAGACGAGTGTAAAAAATCGATTAACTCCCAACCAAGATTACCTTTCTTAAAACCAAAGCCTTCCACTAGTTCTGCATTTTGTCCGGTTATATCAAAATCATCAACGGTTAACTCAAGCAATGCATCCATATCATATACCCAGGAAGTAGGTCACACACTTAGTTCATACAAACAAGTGTTATGTGATTCAATTTCCACACAAATGCTAATAGAATCGTCTCAAAAAGAGCAATCTCAATCACCATCAATAGAAAAATACAACGATATAAAAGCTAATACAACGACCGTGCCTCATGAAATTCGATCTCTATTGCCACCAAATAACAATATCAGAGCAATGTCACCCACTCATATCGTAGTTTTTCCACCAGAAATTCCACTGGAGTATAGAGCTCACAATAGGTCAAAAACATCTACACCACAACCACAACATGAAATCAATATTGAAACTAAATCACCAAATACAATTTTTTCTTCTGGCGTTCATCAAGTAGAAGGTTTAATTTCTCAATCGAATGTCAAATGTTTAGAAGTTTTTGAACCTAATTATGTTCAACAAATCGAAGAACATGATTCAAAAACGAAAACATCTAATACTATACTACATCAATCACCTATTACTGATGCTATCGTAATACCAGCGACTAACTCTAATGTGAATAGACCAGAATCACCCGTGGTGACTGCATTAAATATAGCATCTGAAAGAAGTTATTCTCCATTACCTACTGTCATAGATCACTCTCAATTAAATTCAAAACCTATAGAAAATCTTCTCAAGAAAGAAAACCCAATGATAATTTCTGAACATTCGGAGAGCAGTTACAAATTAAGCGAATCAAAAAATACTACAAGACCTGTAGGAAATAATCCCGTTAGGTATATGCATGGATATAATAAATCAACGCCGGTAGCACCTGTATTAATGACAAGATCATCGATATATTCATCAGCATCAGTAGTAGATTCGAAATCAACTTTCGAATCAATGCAGATATCTAGTTCAGGATTAAAATCGTCCTCCCTTAATTCAGTAGAGTCTGTACTTCAATCAGCTAAAGATTTTAATCAAAGTGAATCCAATTTCAAATATGCTGAAGAAGTGGTATTTGATGAACCCAAAATCAAAGAGCCCCAAGAATCAATTAATGAAGAATTCAACTCAGTGAAACATAATAAATCTAAAAATACTGATAATCATGTCATTAAATCAAGCAATTATAATGACCCCGTTTCATCTAAAAACACGTCAATCGCCATAATTCAAAAATCCTCTCATGCACCCCAATCCATAAAAAAGTCTTTACCGTTAATAGTACAGCCTTCTCTAACTAACGATACTTTTGTAGAACCGGTCGCTCCTATGCCTAAATCATCAATTCCTGCTGCATTGTTAGCTAAAAAATTAACATGTCTCATAAAAAAAACAAACCCTAAATGTATTCCAACACCTATACCCAAACCCGATATAGGTGGTCAGCCGGTGGGAAGAACTGGTGCTTCGGCTGGTCTTACTGCACCCAGAAGAGGCCGTGGAGTGTTGAACCCACAAAATTTAACCCCAGGTGCTAGAGTGCCGCTGTGTGGACAGTGCAATTTATACATAAGGTAAATAAGAAAATGCGTTTTAGGATATTTGTGTTTTTGTGTGCAATATTTATTAAAGTTTTATATTTTATTTACCTACGATTCAGGTAAGATTCACAATAGACGTGTAATTGTGTTAAACACAGCACCAGTTTTTTTTTTTTTGTACATAGCTAACGTTTTGGTTTTTATAACTCACTTTAGTTTGTGTTTGTTTTGCTTTTCACGTTATTAATAATCTCCCAGGACTTGAAAAACTTACAATTAAAGAGGACGTCGACAATAATGCGCTGCAGTTAATTAAAAACCCCGAATGCAACTGTTGCCATACCCAAATCACAAGGTTTGTTAGCTTTATGTTTTTGATTTTTGTTTGTATATTTTCATTTTTCGTTTTACCGAGGCTATAATTTCCCATTATATACAGCTAGTTTATTTATTCTTCAATTATTTATCTAGGGGCCCATTTATTACCGCTCTTGGCAAAATTTGGTGTCCGGAACATTTTATATGCACAAACGAAAAATGCAGACGTCCATTGCAAGATATTGGTTTCGTGGAAGAAGACAACGGCCTTTACTGCGAATATTGTTTCGAACAGTATCTAGCACCGGTGTGCAATAAATGCACTAAGAAAATCAAAGGGGTAATTAGATGGACACTAATTATTTAAATACACCGTTCGATAACGTAATAATAATATTAATTATTATTTAATCATTATTTTATAGGACTGCTTAAACGCCATTGGTAAACAGTTCCATCCTGAATGTTTTAAATGCACGTATTGTAGCAAGCTCTTCGGTAACAGTCCGTTCTTTTTGGAAGACAGCCTTCCTTATTGCGAAGAAGGTGAGTAGTTTGATTTGAAATAAATACATTACGTTTATAATATAACGTATTAACATACCAATGATAATGCAGATTGGAACGAATTGTTTACGACCAAATGCATAGCTTGCGGTTTTCCTATCGAGGCTGGCGATAGATGGGTCGAAGCATTAAATAACAATTATCACAGTCCTTGCTTCAATTGCTCGGTAAGTTTTATTTTTCATTTGTCACTCAACTTCTGCCATCAATACAAATTACGTTCAGTTTTTATATTTTGTTCACGTTGGTTTTATATGAGTATACAATTTGTTTTATTTTGTTATAGAAATGTAAGGTGAATTTGGAAGGACAGAGTTTCTTTGCCAAAGGAGGAAGGCCGTTTTGCAAAAGCCACGCACGTTAATAATTCGAAATTATAAATTTACTTATGTGAATAATATTATTAATTATTGTTAACCAAAAAATTATTGCTGACGTGTAAAACTATGTGGAACGTTTTATTTAGTTTATAGCTTAGTAATAGCTTAAATAATTAGACGCTTGGTTTAAAATTGTATTAACAAGAATTGTATCTTAGAAAAAAAAAAACATTTAGGAATTATTATCTTAATTATATTATTATACCAAAACGAAACGTGTGTCAGGTATACACATTGTCATTAGTAATGTGAATAATAATTAAATTTGTATGTACTTATCTATTAAACTAACAAATCAAGACAGTGACAAATACATATAATTTCAGTAAGCACCAATATATTTTAACTAAATCATAATATTTTATTATTCATAGTAAATTTACCTTATTCTTATACAAACTATAATTAAAATAATATTTTAATTTACCTCGACTTACCTATTCAACAGTAATTTTTTTTTTTTTTAGCTACCTATTTAATTACGGAACTATATGTAGTTTGGCTTGTTATATTTTTATTTCAATTCAATAATTTATATCAATATTCGTATTGATTTGGCTTTTCCTATATAATATGTTACCCATTTGAAATATTATAGTACCTATATTTAATCGTAATTATTTTGTTCTACTTATTTCCTTATACAATATTAATTTACTCAGTTGTTTTTATTTGCACTTGTAGCAAGTACCTAGGTTTCTATACTTGCTCGAAAAAAACATATTTTAAAGGTTAAGAATTAAGGTGTATAAACGTTGATTATATTTGTGTAATTATTATGCATGTATAACACAATAAAGCACTACAGTGTACAAATATAAAATTATACCTACATTCGTGTAAAAATACTTTAGGTAATAAGTCTAATATACTAGTGAGCTAGTATATGTATATTGTATAGCCAGGAACAAAAAAAGAAAAACCGATTTAATTTTACTATTAAAAAAAAGGAGAAATAATACTGCTGATTGCTGTTGCAAAAGTTGGGAAGATCCAGAAAAGATTATAGAATAATTTAGTTTAAATCCTTAATGTAATAATAAATTACAAACAAAATTGCATTAGTTACTTGTACATTTCCAACTTTAAAATAATTTAGTATTTCTGGTGATTTTTACACATTTCATTTAAATTTTAACAACTAACAGTTATACAACAAGTTTATAATGTTCAATATTCCCGGAGTAAGAAAATTTCATAAAATACCTTATATTAAATCAAATGAAGCAAAAATAATGTTATTCACTTAAATCGAAAAAAAAAACTAAAAGCTCATAAATTTCTAATATGTAAGATCTACATTGTAGGTATAGAAATAAATAGGTAGGTGATTCAAAATAAGTCAAAATATTTTGGAAGCGATTGCCGTTAATTCTAAAAAAATAAAATTATATCACATCTAGAAAATGGTGAAAAAAGTTAAGTACTCAAAAGATCCAAATCAACTTTTCAGAAGAATTATCTAAGCCATTCATAAATCCTGTGTAAATCCATTTTTGTTCATTTTTTATTGGAATTGATTCAATTATTTATATTATGATGGGTATATTAAAAATAAATCATAAAAAATCAATTATTTTAAATATTTTTATGATTTTGGTGTACCTAAATCATTTAGATTTTCTAGAAAAATGACTTAACTTATTTTGATCTTCACTTAATTCTCTTTGATTTTTCATGTTTCTACATTCAAATTAAAACAAAATAAAGTTGTTATTCTCAAATGTTTTATAGTCTGTCTTTTATTTCAAAATATAATACAGATTATAGATATACAATAAAAATAAAACATTAAAATCATAATAGTGTTAAAATATTATAATAATTAATAATTATAACTTAATAAATAAAAAATATTACTGTTCTATTTACAGTTAATATAATATTTAAATAGTAACAAAAAAATTTGGCTGATAATAAAAACAAAAATATTAAAAATAACCAAATTTAACAAACAAACAGTTTTGTAAATGTGGATCAAAATCTGGTTGATCAAGTGACTAAATTCTTATAAAACTCACGGTAGACTGGTGGCACCAATTCTAATAAATTTAAGAAGTCTTTTTTTTTTTTAGATATAATCCAAATTGCTTCTCGTACTTTAGCTATTTGCAATCTTGCCAGCAAAATGTTCCCTTTCCATTTTTTTTTTTCTTAAAACTAACTGATTTTTAAAAGACTAGGAAAGTCTAAAATATCATACTGTTCCATTTCTATTTCTTTAAACTTTTTACTAGTGCATCTGATTAAAGTAAACCAGTCATGGGGATGGTAAATCATAGTGTCATGTTTTTTTTTTGCTTCTCAATTGATAAGTGATCTGAGACACTTTCCATTCTTGTATGGCCAGATGTTAGGAATTTATGGTTAAGACAGCTTTTTTATTAATTAAATATTAATTAATTAAATAAATAAAATATAAGTTGATTACTTGTTATTTCATTATACATTTAGAATTATAAACAAATATTATCAGTAACTAGTAAGTAAGTTAGTACCTACCTTTAATAATATCTATTGGTTCTGGTGTAGTCATGTTCCCATCATGTGCTACAGATTCATTACTAAAAATTATTTCCATGTTACTTATGTCTAATTCCATATTGTTTCTTAGCACGTTAAACCAGATTCTAATAATATAATATTATTGTCCAACCATTCCTTTACCTTTTGTTCATCTAAATAATATAATAACATATTAATATCTAGCTATTAGCTAACAAACTAATGTTTTGATTTATGTAACAATTACTTACAAGTAAAATTTATCTCTTCACATGGTATAATATTATTTGAAAATTCTTCCACACCATTAAAAATGTGAACTAAACAATATAAAAACTTTATAGTAAAAAATGATTGTTAAAGTAAAAAACTATTACTTATTTTAGGTACACTTACTTATATTTTCATCATTGTTTGTGACATTCATTTGAACTGATTTCATTATATTTTGACTGTGCAGCTAACCCAATGAGCTTATTAGTTCTTTATTGCATTTTAAAAGTTAAAAGAATTGAGTTATTAAATAAATATTATGCCTCTTTATTGACAATATAGAAAAGATCTTAATAATTACTATGCAAAATAATAAAACATAATTTTAGTAAAAAGCGTAGACGCAATAGAGTAAAAAAGAATGTAAAACTAAATATAAAATGGGAGAATAAAAAGATAATGTATCATTATACACTGGTCACTAATAGGTATATTATAACACTGAGATTACCATAGATTAAACCAATAATAAAAATAATCATAACTCAATTACCAATCTAAATGACCAAAACTATTTCTAATTTTATCTTACTAAAACAATTTATCTTGACTTAAATCAAATGTATTACAGTATTCAAGGTATTGAATATGTCTATACAATAAATAGATAGTGTTAATAGTGTTATGTCGATTACATTTTTTTATTTAAGGGGGTCTTTAATTGATAGTTGCACCCCGGCTTCCTGGGATTTAGATCCCAGATCAAACAGTGTTGAGTTATTAGAGTTGTATACTTGTAGATTTTTTTATTACATTTTAAAATTAGGGGCCCATAAATTGTTTTTTTGCATCAGAGTTTAAGATCTGGTAATGTTTTAAATTATCTACTTTTCTAGGTAATAATATTGTAAACCTACTTAGTGTTGATGTTTTCAGGTTCACATCAATATTTATTTATTCATGTTTGTAATTTTCCTCTACACCTAAATTTTCAATTAAAAATAAATTCATTACCATTAGTTATTGCGTCATACTTATTAACTTGTGGAATTATTTAAGGTTGCTCACTTCCCTCTCCTCTTATTATCAAGCACTGTTGTTACTAACTACAAATAATATTAAAACAAAAATCATTGAAGAATTAACATTTTAAAGTTATTATTTTTTAAATATGGTTTTTCAATCAAAATGATGCTAGATATTACAACAAGGTAAGACCTTTAATATTATGTATTAATTTAAATTTGTTCATAATCATTATTTAAAATAGACATTTTAATATTGTTATAATTGTAGCTGCTAACCTATATAGTAAAATAATAACACCTAAATATTTAGTTATAAACATTATTAACACATTTTAAACATAATCTATACTTTTATATTCTACTCGTTAGTAAACTGTATCAATATTCTAGTTATTTCAGTTATTGATAAGAAAAATTTCACTATATATATGAAAATATCAATTTTCTAAATAATTACATTTTTGTATGGCGATTTAGTTAAGAAAACTTGAAAGAACCCATACATTCATACAAGCAATAAATTATTATTACTGTCATTTTTGTATTTCTGGTTAAACTATATAATAAAGACTAGCAAATACATTAATGTTCGTGTGTACAACCTCAAGTAAAATAATTTAACTGAATCACATAAACTAAACAGAAATAAAATAAAATTTTAAGTGCATAGATATCAATTAAATTGATTATAGTTATCTTTAACCCTTAGGGTGGCTTTTAACGTTTGTTAAACAACAATTTTTTTCAGTTCTATATACTGAAAAAATGTCACTTTTTGATGAAAATTAGTTATATGGCCAAATTATATAAAATTGTACATGCATTTTCTAGTGGTAAAATTGCATATCTCAATAATCATTATTCTAAGATCTGAGAAAACCAATATTGTTTGACAAATTACTATAGCAATAGCAAAATGACCCAAAAATGTGTTTTATTCTTAATTTTCTAAAATTGATTAAAAGTGAGATTGGCCCTTTTTAACCCAAGTCCCAGAATTATAATACATGTATTATGTATAATATATTATACAACAAATTCAACATTAATAATGATTATATATTAAAAATATTTAATTTTTTTCATACAAAATTTAATTTATGAAATTATCAAAGTTCTAATCTAAGATTATCCTTTATTTTCTTTTTTGACCGATCTTTTGATCTGACTACAAAATGTTTACCATAGAGATGAATGCAATATTCTTCTAGTACGATTTCAAAAATACACTGTTCTTTTGGTATAGCTGAAAAAAAAAATTAATTTATAATCAGTCATAATACCTTTTTACGAAACAAACTTTTTAATTTGTTATCAACTCCTACGATTTGAAAAGTATGTTTTGTTTCAATGACTATAACACCTGCTACCATAATATATGAACAGCATTTAGAACTAATCACTTTAATGTGAGCACCATGAAAATCACACTTATACAGCATGGTCATGAATGCTTCCCAGTTTTTGCATCCAGGAGTGCCATTCCACCTATATAAATAATTACATTAATAATAAATAATAAAGGAAAACTCAATAAAGTTATTTTAGAACATTCTTAATAAGCATAAACATATAGTCATATATTTTATAAATATAAATAAATAATGTAACCTTGAAACCTAGAATATTGTTGGTTTCAAGTTGATTTAATATTTGTTATAGACCATATGGAAAATTAGCCTTTTTGAGAAAAGGCTAAAGAGGCCTAAATTTAGGCTCTCTGCAATGGAGTGACCCGTTTGTGAACTACTCATTATTTTTCCTAATGGCCTAATGTTTTTCAGGCTTATTGCATATAGGCTAACAGCAATTAAATATTTAAAAACTACAATCATTATAATTTAGTAACAACCATTTTACTTGTTTTATTTTAAGGGTAATATATATTATTTTTACAAAAAAATAAGATCAATAGAATTATTCTAAAATGAAAAATGAATAAGTATATATTATTATATAGTATTCTATTTATTTTATGAACTGTATCAATGGCTAGTATAAGTGAAGTTTATTTTATTTTAAAGTTTTTGATTATTGTATTACTAGTTTTAGTTTATATTACTAATAAAAAAGAAAATATGAATAAATATATTTTATTCAGTTTTAATTTATAAATATAAATAAAAAATGTAACACGAACAAAACCACATGTAACAATCAGTAAATATTTTATATATTTTCTTTTTTGTTAGTATTGTAAAATAGAACTAGTAATACAATAGTAAAAAACTTTAAAATAATCTAAAGTAACATATTTATTCAGACTATATAGTTTACATGTTATAATAATTCTATTATTTCTATTTTTTTTTTGTAAAAGTAATAAATTACTTTTAAAATAAAATAAGTAAAATGGTTGTTACTATACTATAATTGTAGTTCTTAAAAGGCCTAACTGCTGTTGTTAGTCTATATGCAATGAGCCTGAAAAACAGTCGGCCGTTTGAAAAAATAAGTAGGTAATTTGCAAACGGGCTACCCCATTGCAGAGTCTAGTCTTTTCCCAAAAAGACTAATTTTCCATATAACCTACAGCATATATATTAATATACTATAGTCTGTATCAAATAAGAACATACCGCACATTATTCAATAAATGTAATTATTAATCAAAACTATTTTCAACATAATAATAAATTATAATAGCAAAAAGATGGATTAGTTATGGGTGGTCCTTTAAGTGCTCTTTTATCTAAAAATTATGAAACCAATAATATTATTAACAACAAAATATACAGTCCATATATAAAAGCATATTAAGGATATGTTAATGACATGTTCATTTTATTTAGAAGTTCGAATAGACAAGCAGAAAATTAAATTAACTACTGAAACAAAATAAATAAAAACAATACAAATGAATAATAAATTAAATTTCTTAGATTTTACAGTTTCCATAAAAAAAAATAAATTTGGTTTTAGTATATACAGGAAACCTACACAAACTAATTCTATAATACTACATGATTCTAATCATCCTTATTCTCAAAAAAATATAATTTTTTAATTCAATATTCTATAGGCTTAAACGTATTCCATTAAATAAACATAATTATCAACACGAGCTCAATATTATCTATTATATAGCCCATAAAAATAATTTAAATTTAAATACTATTAAAAAAAAAATCATAAACATATTAAAGGAAAAATCATACACAACTCAGCAAATTATGTTAACTATAAAATGAAAAATCAAAATAATATTTCTAACAAATTTGCTAAAATTCTGAACAAATAATGTAAAAATTGCTTGTAAGACTAATAATAATTTAACCAAATATATAAACAATAGAACTGAAAACTTCACAAAAATCCGCCTTCTTTTAAAAACGCTGGTATATATAAAATGTAAATGGTATGTATAAATTTAAATGTTACTGTAATACATTTTATATGGGTAAGACAAATATAAATTTTAAAATAATATATAAAGAACACATTTCTGTAATACAATTTAAAAAGACTGCCCCTAATTTAAATTTAGCTAAATAACCATAATATAAGTTTTAATATTAATACAGATTTAGAAATATTAAATACCCAAAATAACATTTACACTAATTCAGTTTTAGAATTACATATACATAATGAAATAAAGACAAATAATTTTAATAATATTTTAAATGTTCCAACCAATTTTAGTAATATCTTATTTCAATACATTTTAGATAATAAATAATAACCAAATAATTTATATTTTTTAATATATCTATGTCTGATAATCAATTTTAAATAATCTATCCCATTCAAATAAATTATTTCTTCATTCTATGTAAAACAAACAATTTGTAAATTTTTTTTCTATGTATTCCTTCATTAAATTGTTTATATTCAGTCGCGTTTTACATTTTGACTGTGATATACCTGATGATGAGTTTTTAATTCGAAACCAGTGGTATAATACACTTATCATAATACTCCAAGCGACACATTCATTTGTTTATTTATTTTATTTTCATATATACATTTTTTATTTATATATTTATTTACTTTATTTATTCACAAGTATTTATCATTTTAATAATTTTGTTTTTACATTATTATTTTACAATTTTTTTTTGTTATTGATGAAACATTTAATTCTTTGTATAGATATTCTGTGTGATATAAATGATCATTTTTTAAAATAATTTATATTGCTTTATTTTGTATTATTTTGAATGAATTAAATCTAAACTTATGATATTTGTTAAAATAAACTGGGAGTTTATAATTCTATATGAAATACATATTGACCATGGCACGTCTGTTCAAAATATAGACTTATTCATCCAGATGGAACATTTATCATGAAAACGTGTTCTGTTGGGTGAAGTTTCGTTCGAAGACAAAAACACACGAAATAATAAACTGAGTGTTTTAATTGGCTGTCTTCAAAGTACAAAGTTACTCTATTTCACATTAGTCTATATATCAGTGTATCCCTCTTGATTTATTTGGACCGACCAAGCCTCCCAATTCTCGGTGTTAACATTCCACCTAGATATATACGTCTATGATCCAAATACATACCCATGCCACATATATACGAGTTTAAGTGACCTGACATTAATAAAAAAATATATTTGATAGAAACCAGAGTATGTAAAAGTTAAATATTTATTTAATATCAAATAATTATTATAGAATTTATTAACTATTTTGTAACAATAACAGTATACAATATTAGAATATGTAAACTAAAGTACATAGGTACATAGGTACAATAGAAAATTGATTAACCGTTACTCTCTGTTATCTATCAATGATCACTATCTTACTTCTTCATAAAATACGAAACATTGCCACTCAACATACTCAGGTCTCAAAAAAAACAGAAAAAGATGACAGATTATTTTGTTTAATATTTTTAGTATGGTATTATTTTTGTTGTTATTATTTTATTATTTTACAAAGTCTGCAAATACACACATTGTGAAATATATAAGTTTATTGCATATTGCATATATATAAGTTTATTAATTTTTGTTAACCGCCATAGTCCCGGTCAAATGACTGACAGTTAACCAAGTTTCTACTGTACTATATCTCATATCTTACCCTCTCTTTCGAAGATCATCGAAATTTATTACTTTTTTGATATAAGACATCCAGAGTTTATTGAGTTGTATAGCATTTGCATATGTTAAGACATCCTTAGGTGGGCGACACAATCCTAATATTCTTTTCAATTGGTTTTTTGATTTACATTTTTCAACAGATTTCTGTTTTTTCTTATGTGTGTAATTGCCCAACCAATATACCTTTAGTAAATCGGAATTAATAGTTCATCATTAATTGAATTATAGTTGTATTGACTTTCACTTACTTTTTTGAGACCAGCATCTATTTCTTTATTTGTTACTTTCAATGGCAATAACTGACGTGCTAATTGATTCACAGTCAACGGACTTTGCGGTTTTGGAACAGCCGACGATTCGAAAGAATTTTGTTTTAACGGAGTGTATAGAATGTTAGCTACAAGCATATACACAACACTGAATACGTGAACTGGGTAGTTAAATAATGACTAATAATATGACTTCAAATATACTCACACATATTTCAATTTTTCCGATGAGGATACACAAAATAACTTTCAAAAAACTGTTACGTTTATGCCGTTTCGAACAACAACAATATTGTCCGCTCAGCGATAACTCGATAATTTTTGTGTTCCAGTTCCATTGTACGAGACAGTTTGCATTTTGCAGCATAGGTATTTTGTTTTTGTATAATTCAAAATTGATAAGAACCTTTGGCGAACACCTTATCGCATTGTGTGCTAGTGCAACCGAACCATAAACATATTATTATACACGTAACCACACGAGGCTATTAACAAATGTAAACTAATTGTTAATAGGTCTATCGTCTATGCTTAAACGCGTCAAACCAAACTGTTCAGGACCGTCGTGTGCATCGGCCGAAATTGTAGCATGCACTCGACGGTTTTCGCACCGGTGGCAACAGACCGTTATCACAGAATCCGGTGCGTTTTTGAATTGCGGCGGCACGGTTACGTGATAACGTTGTACTGTTGCGTGCACTTCGCTGCGCTTTAGTCGCGGGCAAGTCCATCGGTCGCCGATCGGGGTAAGGTATGGCTGTCGGTCCGCGAACGCGCACACGATTCCTCACCCGGTCGGCCGCGTCCGACTTGCCCGAAACCATGACCTGCCGCAACGCGGCACACGGTGCGCGGGCCGAGCCAAGGGGGTCCCCGTACGTGCGGCCCGCCGCTCGACATTTTGGGCACTCGCCGTGCGGGCGCGTGCATTCCGAACAAGCCCGTTCCGGACGCATCACTCGCCCGGATTCGTACCAGGGTCCCAGGACAGAGGATGCCGTCGCGGGCGCCTGCGCGACCGGTCGCGGTTGCCGATCTCGCTGCCCGAGACGTCGCCGCGCTGCCGCAGTCGCGATAACGTCGTCTGACGCGGACGTACGCATTCGTAGTGTAACGCGCGATAACAACAATAATAATAATAATAATAATATTTTTATCATTTTTATCATTTTCTGTCGTACGGAGGTCCGCGAGAACGCCGCGCCGTCGTCGCAATCGTCCGTGGACAACGCGTACCAACACCGTCCTCGCCGTGTGTCAAACCGGTCGGATCGTCAGTAATATCGATATTGAAATTGCATCAAAATCAATGGCGGCCAATTTCGTACAACGTCTGATGAACCTGGAATGGGACGACGATGAATTAGATTTGAACATGCTCCCCGAGACCCGCAAACTGATGATATGGTCGATGGGCTTATATTGCATGTATTACGTGTCCTTTTTGATTTACTTGACCGGTCCGGACCGCGCCGTGATCGGCCGTCGCCGCGGCTTCTCGCTGGTGTTTCTACTGTTCTAGCAAAATGGTCCGTTTGTCACGGACGCCGTTGTACTCCGTCGCCCGTCTATTCGCTCAAAAGACGCTACCAACTCGTCGGCGGAACGTTTCGCGTTATTTCGGGTACGAGTACGCTGTTGATTTTTATTTTTATAATTGTATTGTCGTTGTTACCTACATGCATACATGGTGGTCCGTCATTATTATTATTATTATTATTATTTTTTTTTTTTAAACGCCGATAGAATACCGGACGCACGTTTATAGTTGGCTCATCCCCGTCCCCATAAAACAGAATTACGTTTTTTTTTTTTTTCCGCCGTAGGTGTTTGAGATGAGTCGATACCCGAGCGACCGGCGGGACGTACCACTCCCTATATTGATCTTTTCTCCTGCGCCGCCGACATTTGGCGCCCGCGCTAGTCTCGCCCGTACCCCGATCCCCGTCCCCGGGACGTCGTTTTCCACGTAAAATATTGATAGGCAGCCATTCTACCCGAGGGCACCCGATCTGTAAAACCCGACGGGGATCAACGAACGTCGATTGCACTTAACTTCAAAGATTACAGGCCGCCGGCACCCCCTGCCGAATAGCTCCCGTCGGTTTTTTTTTCCCGGGAGCGGGCGAGCTGAACATTTTGTTATTGTTTTTAAATTGTAATAGCAGTTTATTTTTAAACGCGCACAGAAATCCGACAGCGCGGTTGAGATCTTTAGAAAAATAAAATACGAATCTTGTGCAGAATCGCGGAATAAACTTGTGAAACGTTAAGCGTGCGAGGAAAATTGAAATGGACAAAGAGACATAACTATCTGATTTGCTTTTATCAGCTACAGCGTCTACTTTATGGTTTATTATGGTCGACTGTAATCGACTTAAAACTAACGATTGCGATTTTCCGGCAAAATTCGTTCGACGTTTTTTTATCTCGTCGTACCCAACAATAATAATAACCATTGTCGGTTTTTACCGTGTCGTTAATTTCAGTGGCCTTTTCAAAAACTTTTCTTTTTCTTTCTACAATAATTGTTGCGTCGCACGACCGAACAATTGAATTTATACCAGCATTCGATTGGTGGGGGGGGGTGTACGACACGCCGACGTGCATACGGGGTCGGACACGTTTTTATTATGTATAACGACTTCATTTTTTTTTCCGGTCAGCGATCGTATGGGGGCGAAGGCGATCATTTCGGGGCCGAAAACCGAGTAGGTTTGTAGTCCGTTTTGAGGGCGGCTGTGGTCCGTGCGGGTCCAGAACACTAGGCCCGCCGGACAGCGTCACGGCGAATATTTCACAGTTTACCCGTACGGTATGTCCGGTATAACAGTGGCACAGAGGAATCAGTTTATCGTGAACCAGCGATGTTCTCCGAAGATTTTAAGTGTATATGTATTTTTTATTTTTTTTTTTTTTTCTATTGCGCAAAGAAAACAACTTTTTGCGATGAGCACAAGTGATGCAAGAGCTTTCATAAAAGCAGAAAAAATGTAATTAAACTGGCTGCGTTTTTTTCAGATAGCGGGGCTTTTGGTGAAGTGGCCATTGACGCGTTATCAATCTAGAGTGACCATACGGCATTGTTTTATGCGAGATTGTATTTTTTTTTTTTTTTTAGCTTTGCGTCCTGTTGTCCTGGTACACTTCTTGCAGAACGCTTTTCGTTCTGTTGTTTTTTTTTTTTTTTTTTTTCTTATTATTCCGTATCATTTCTTATTATATATCTTGTAGAAACTTAACGAATTCAAACAGCTATAGGTAAATAAGTAAAAAAAAAAGGCGGAATATTTTGTAAATTGTACCAGGTCTATGAAGTGCTAAAATAAGTAACAGGCGAACAATTAAAATCAGCGATTATTTTACAGTAGTTAACAATATCGAAATTAACAGAAACCGCTGTAGCGTAAATATTTACATTTTTTTCAAATTTTTCTAACGAACCAACTAGATCCAAATATAAGCACACATCATAGTGAAAATGTAAACGATTCGTTCGTCAATCAGTAATTGTATTATTATTATTTGTCTTATTAGCTCAGAATCTAATATGTAATCCAAATTGTTAGTTTAACGTGTAAAACAAAATTGATTTCAGATTCCCATATTGATAAATCGGTACATTGCGTCGGCGGTGCTGTCATTTCCACTGCGTCGACGATGCCGTCGTTTCCACTGCGTCGACGATGCCGTCGTTTCCACTGCGTCGACGATGCCGTCGTTTCCACTGCGTCGACAGTACCGTCGTTTCCACTGTACCCACGTAGAACGAATGTCCAGCTGGTCCCTATCGGATGACGAAAATAACGCGAAATCTCCGTTGAAACATTAGCGCCCAGCGGTGTATAATTATTATAATGTTATCATTATGTCAGTCTTCCCGATTTTATCATGGCAGATCCAGGGGACGTGGTACATTTTTCCTTGCCATCCTCTTCCGATACTACCTCAGATTTATGTATAGTTTTACTTTCCAGTTTTGTCTTTAAATATTATGAACAACAGTTTAAAAATAAATTGTTCTTTGTAAATTGAAAAATAAAATAAAATTGTAATTTATTGACAGTAACTTACCTACCCTTGCCTATCATCGAAATAATAATATTATAACTGTATTACATCATAATCGAATCTAATATGTTTACTTCTAAGAAAATCCTTGTAGGGAAGATGAATAGAAAAAGACTTAGACACTGTTACAAAGACACGGTTAAAAATTACATAAACAATTTATGCACTCGGAGGATAACAATGGATAATAGCATGAATATAAGGGCTCTTTAAAATACAGTTTTTTAAGCTTAAATGTTCGTGATCTTATAAATATCAAACAGAAATTACAATATTCAGTGGCGTACTTAACATTTTCACACGGGGTCAAAAGGAATCCAATGTAATTATAGACATACGTATAAAATCATCAAACATAATAATATTATGTTCAAGTAGAAATTGGGATGTATCCGAATTCATACCACACATGCCAAATTGGTTCCCGTTTAATACCTACTTTTAAACAATTAACACAATAAATGTAGATATAATGTAGCACTTTTTAAAACTTTTGTTTAACTTAAAACATACTACGGTATTTTACAGTTATTAAGGCAATAAAATAATGTTATATCAGCGTATTGCCAAAATATCGCAATCGATTAAAATAACGTCAATCCATTTAGATATATGTATTTGTATGTAATGTAAAATACAGAAATGTTTCTACTATGAAATCTAAGTAATTCTAAGTTGACTGTCCTAAGCATGTAAGAATGGGAAAGAAAATGTGCATATTTGACTATCTTACTATCATACTACGAACGGTGGGAACCAATTTGCATACATCCAAAATTTGATACAATATCTAGTTACCTACTGCCTACTCCTTATACATCTGTTATTACAAAAAATACAGCATAATATATAAATAGTTAATATGATGATTTTGTATTAAATATTAATACCAAAAAATTCGTAAAACACAAACGAGTTATTAAAAAAATAAAATCAATAGGTAGAAGGGACTCATTCCCTTTCCCGTGAGCGCGCCACTGAAATATTTTATATACCTACGTGTGAGATAATTTCGATTTTTGGTGTATAATGTACATTAGAAAAATACAACAAAAACAGTTTATCACTTTTAATGAACTTGAGTCCAAGTATAATATTATATTGCATTATTTTAATAAAATGCAATATAATATAACTATATATGAATAATTTTAATAACATTATTCATATATAATTATATTATTTACTATAATATGAAATATGTTGACCTATACATGCATATTCACATCAAAGTATACCTATATTGGCTATATCTCTTTGAAAATAACATAAGTAATCAATATAAAATTACACTTAAGTAGGAATGATGCGCATACGATCATCGCGTCGGCTATAGTTCTCAAAAATACTGTTTGTAAATAATAAAAAATAACATACAAACATAAATAACAATTTTTTTTTTTTTAAATAATTTATACAAAAAAGAATTAAAATAGAGTATTATAAATATTTAATATACCTTATTATTAATAATAAAAATGTTACAGGATCGTAACTGTAAAATAATTTTTTAAAAAAGGTCGTTTATACAATTAATTTTGTTTACTATTATATGGTAGCTAGTAAACTAGCCAGACACGTATATGTTTTGAGTGAAGTTCATAAATAAACAAATTAAAAATATTTAATAAGCTTATCGTGAATTTTACAAATTTCAGGGGGGGGGAGAAGGTTTTACCCCTAAATCTCCCACTTTACGTTACTAAAGACTAGTAAAATGGTATATTCGTTTACATGTTCTTTTACTAGCAAAATATAGCTCACTATAGTTGCTAGTAAAAAACATTATATAAACGATCTTAAGTGTTTGTTTTTAATTTTATAAACTATAGGCGAGTTATCAGTATTTTATTTGGTTTTTTGTTTATCCGTACCGTAACTTGAGGACGCCTTATCGATTTCAGAAACGCTCGTCAACTTGCTTAAGATCACATAAACTGTAAATAAAATGTTTTAATTTTGTTAAGAAAAAAAAAAATCGTACAGTAATATATAAGTATACTATCTTATAGACACTTACTCAAACATAATAGTAACGTTAACAATCCAATATGAAGCAAGTTACCCGAAATCAATATTTTGAATGACAAATATAAAAACGGTAAAAAGGTGACGAGTGACCAAAATATTATGTTTAGTAAACTCATGTAACTACGTGGTGTAATGAATTTCTCCAGTGGTTTTACGTCATTCTCCTTGAACCAATCTCCCGTATTGACATAGCTGACCATTATTTTGTCCTATGGTGAAATATTATTTTTTTAGAATAGGTTATATTATATTATAATCGGTAATATTATTGTAAGGAATGTACTCCGTTTTGTCTGTACTGTGCACACTATCCATAGGTACATAGTATTATAATGTGCTTCTATAATTATTTAAAAATATATAAAAAATAAATAAATAATTCGTTTAGAATCAGTATAATAATTTATCGTTGAACCATAACTTCAGTAATATTGTAACTGTTTTTGTTATATTCAAATTATATATAATTCCGATTCCCTCTCAAAACGTACAAATTATAGATAAAGTTAGGTTAGGTACCTTATACCTTTAACGCAGTGTTCAATATTTCTATGACCTCGTTGAAGACATTTTGCGCCGCAAGGAGAAAGACAAGATAACTAGAAAGGTAGCCATTCGAAACAAGCCTCGTCCCGTAGACTGATCAGGCACATGATTCCAGACCAACGGGTTCCGCGAACCTAGTCGAGAAGTGGGTGAACAAAATGGGTTTCTAGTCTGATGCGAGTTTCGATAAGCAGCTGAACAGATCGTAACTCGTGAGCAGTGGATTTAATCTAAATTATCGTTCATGTAAAGGGATGCGGTGTGTGACTTACTTGCGCACCAATGGCGGTATCCAGATTTTCTAAGTGGGCCCCTGTCCGTACTTAATTATGGGCCCTTTAATCTTTGGTCTAAAGAATTTATTTTTGGTTTGAGTTTATTTGAAGACGCTCCATAGATGCAGATTAAAGAGTCATTAAATCTATTCAGCATGTACTTGTTTTTTTTTTTCTGTAGTATTGAGTTTAAAAAAGGTAAGAATTTATACTATCAAAGCGTTTCGCCACAATATTTTCGTGTACGTTATCAACTATTTGTACCATTATTGTTCATTTGTCAGTGAGATCATAATATTCTTTCGTTTAGGAACCCTTGAATTTAGTCCCAGTAACTGAAAATATCCCTATCCGCCACTGCTGAACACCCATCCAATGTGTGTATTGATTGTAATTGTATATACTTTCTTACTTTCAATAAACGATGGAAGCCGTGAGAAAATATTGTAAAAACAATTCCCTTGCTGTTGTTGGTTAAACATCCTATAGGAAGAAAAAAAGGAGTAGAGTACGATTCCCGCACGTTCATTGTTCGATATTAGATTTTTGTCGACCACTAAAAAAAAAACACGTACGCAATCGTATTCCTCCCGAAAAAAGGTACCTTATAGGTCCTAACGTACCGCGAAACACTTCATCATAATATTACCTAATAGGTAATCTTATTGAAAATTTAACACGCGATAACATCGATGACCTCAAATAATTAATGCCATTTAAAAAAAAAATTTATAAATTTTTTGACTTCAATAATAGTTTAGCGTAATAGTGATAAATAAAACTGTATTTTGTTATTAAAGATAAAAACGCTTTAGATGATGAAACGTTTTTTTTCCCTCCGGTCATTTATTCCATTAAAAAATATTATTGTTCGACTTATTTGATTATTTTATATATTTATTTTTACTTATAAAAACATAAAAAGCCTATTAAACTCAAAATTGAGAGACCTTATATATTTTGTTATACATTATATAATTATATATCTACATAATATATTGTTGTTTTTTTTTTTTTTTTAATTTTAAAAAAAGTTACATCAGACAAAATCGGGCAGATAATATTATGTGAAATAATGTCATTATTACTTTTTTCTCGAATACATCGTACATCCATTTATCGCATTCTTTTTCGTCTTGTGGGACCTGTTCGATGGGTATTCTTTCCATGAATACATGTGCCTCCAACCGACCGCCGTTTAACAACGTTGTCAACGATGGCTTTTCTCCTCTGTAACAACATTTCGCGCATATCTTTCAAATAAAAACCGTAATTTATCGAAACATTACGTAGGTGCCTCATCTACACCTACAGGCTGCAATTATACTAATACGTGTACGCACTCGAAACGTAGAGGTACGTCCGAGTTGCATTTGCTGCAAAAACCCATCGCTTGTCGCAACGTTCGGGTTAGTGAAGAAAAAAAAAAATATCGTATCGTACAAAAGCGCCAAAATCCTAGGTACCTGTGTGCCACGGTTAATAGATGTATATTATAATATATGTATTTATTAACCGTGCCTGCGTGATATTAAATTTAGAACTACATTATCGTTCAAAAACTCCAAACGTTTAATGTTAATCGGGACCAATTATTATCTCATATGATCGAAAAAAATCAATCAATTTATTAAAATTATTCTTGCACTTTTGGCACTCCTGTGTTATACAATATGTTGGGGGTGTAACAGGTATATAATATTAGATTGGCGCTTATGTCCTACACGTTTGATATGTCATTTTTGCACCTTTGTCGTTCGAGATATTACGAGTATTTATAGTACCTATGTTTGTCTTGTACAAAATACATGCTCTAGTTGTTTTCGATCTTACTGTTTGAACGCAAGTTGAACGTTGTACACGGCCGGCAAATTGTGTCGAAAATGTGGTAATCCGATACTAAAACCTTTGGTTCTCGGCAATAAGTGTTCTTTTAATTCTAGTAGCCCTTTAGACCGGGCGAACTTGAGACTGGCTTCGTATTTCTCTTTTGTGAACCTAGTGCCTTCCGCGTACAGCAACATCTGTATAAAATATAGGTTCTCAAAAAAACAATATTTTAAAACCGGGTAATCAATCATTATGTTACTACGTTACTTTCAGACGATTAAAAATTATAATGGTAAAGATAATAATGAAATACCGTGACTGGGTTTTCGTATTCGAACAATTCTTTGAGTTGGGTCTCAATGGTGTATTTGTCTTTTGCCCAGTCCCTCTGAAGGAATAAAAACTCGGAAAACCACCAGCACCATCCGACAATGGGCATATATTTGAGACTGTTTTTCGAGAAAGCTTTACAGTTCTTGTATAGGTAAAAAAAAAAAAAAAAAAAACAGCAAAATAAATATTGTTCTTAAAAATTAAATCCACTTTATTTTATTTTATTTTTTATCTTACTCCAAGAGTGCCGATCCGTTCGTTTATGACCCAAGCGGATAGCCAGTCAATTTCATACTTGTGGTTAAGTATAAATATTGCGTGTTCTTTGCCGAAGTACTCGTTAAAATCTGCTTTGTCCGCGTAAAAGTAAAACTGAACATCAGCCCACCAGTCGACCAGGAATACGAATTCTAAAAATGAAAAAATTGAAAAGGAGATCACCAAAAAAAATATTGACCAATTTCCATACAACGATATATTATTATTCATAGAAAAAACGCAATCTTTTCATTCATAGTGTCCGTTATACTATAAGCAAATAGACTTCTACATTTATAAGGAACATTTAACATGGAAACACATTCCGGTAGGTGGAGTGTCATTTTGAGAACAAAAACACGTGAGATAATAAACGGAGTGTTTTAATTAGCTATCCTCGGAGTGTAAATTTGTTATACCTCAAAGTAGACTTTATATTAGCCTATCTCTCTTGATCCGTTCGGACCGACCAGGCCATCCAGTCCTCGGAGTGAATGTTCCGTCTAGATGTATGCGTGTAAGTCTATATGATTATAAGACAACGGTTTCATTTACTGATTTGTAATTCAATGACAACATTTTTTTACTGATACTGTATGTTTTCATATCAAATAATTATGTTTATTATATACACAATTATCTCTAGTCGGTGCATTAGAGAGGTCATTTTTTGATTTTTCAAGCAGTTTTCATGATGATTGGGAAAACCGAGAAAAAACGGGAAAATTTATAAAATGTATTATTTTCAATTTTGTTTTAGTTTATATTTTTCTACCAGAAATCTTTGTACAAATATAAAAAATAGCATATTTTCTGAAAGAAAATGTTGTCTAGTTTGCGAGTAAGAAAGTCCATTTGTCATTCCGTATAGTTTTCCTGATATTTACGAAAAATCGAGAAAAAAAAACATAGGAAATACGGCAAAGTGTGCGACATTTGAGGTTTTTGTTATTTGATTAATAATAATTGTAGAGATCTGTAATTTTCACAAAATAATTATATTGGTCTTTTGTAGACGTGGTAAAATATTCAAAACATTCTAGCTGCATATTTTAAGATATTTGATATTTTCGTGTTTTTACATATATTTTTATTTGGGAGGTATCGTTTTCAAAATATATGACTTAAGAAAAATGCTTGAAAATTTAATACAAGTTACATTATAGGTTGTAATTATTTTTCTAAAAAACAAATTCGAGTTGAATGTATTAGTTTTTTTTCATAAGCGTTTTAAGATCAAATTTTGGTGAAAATCGTAAAAATGACGGCATTTAGAAATATATCTTATCGAACTTCGATTCGAATCGTTTTTCGTTATCAAAAACTTTTTTATCCTATCTTCCCGACTTTCGACTTCCAACCGTGATTGCACCCGTCATCAGTATTAAGTTCTTTTTTTTTTCTTTTAATAGTGAACATATACCTATATATTTTGAGTCGATTCACTAGTCTCTTCACTAGTATCTACTCGCAGACTTTAACGTTGTGGATTTTAACAAGGCACATGATTTTATTTATTTATTTTTTAGTTATTTATTATGTCCACTGAAATAATTTATTTGAAAATTTAGCAAGTATATTTGTACGCTAAACCATTTATTATAATATAATATATCGATACTATATAAATATAATATTTCAATCAATGATAACCGATCAGGTATTAATCAAATAGGTAAGTACTAAATACCTACTTTTTTTTGAATAGCCAAATTGTTGGTTTAATGAATATGAAAATTATTGGCTTTAGAAATTTAACGAAACACATACCAATCAATATTAAAATAAACCTAGTTCAGCAGTTCAAATTAATCTTAGGGCAGCTGATCTTCTGATTTTATTTTTTTTTGTTTCTGTAATATTTCGAATACATCTTTCAAAACCTACCAAAATTCGTTTGTAATATATTATGAATTTATGACGCACCTACCTATTAACATTTCCTTTGACATTAAACTCTTTATTTATAGTAGTTGAATATTTTTCAAATATTATCATCACCGTATAAAAATAAAATTTAACTACCTTTTTTGATAAGTTATAGATACATAATTAATGTTATTAAATAAACTATCATAATTACGTTATTTATTTATTGGTGAATAATATATCTGTAGAGAGACTAGTAGACTTATAAATTATAATAAATTATATTATACTGAAAAGTATAATTATATACTAACGAGTTTCCAGTTGGTAGTTACTATTTAATATTTATATTATTTATACTTAAATACCCAGTTTATCTCTTTATAAACTGAAAGGTAAGCATAGGCCATGAACGCATAGCGATTAGAGCTCAGGCGTTAGGTAGGTAGATAGATTGAATCTCGTTCCCCGTAGGTTTTTCTGAGACAATATTTTTTTTGTTGTTAAATTTCTACTGAAAAATATTGGATTATTTAAACTCCATTATTATTTGAAACTAGCTGTCCCGCGCCCGGCATTGCCCGAGCCAACAATTATTATTATTGTTATTATTATTATTTTATCCATATCAATTTTTGGTTTTTGCCGTGTCGGAATTAAATGAAAACAAATAGGTGGAAAGTGAGCAGTCCACATTCGGCGGACTAAATGTGTTCTATTGGGAAATTTGAATAGTGCAAATAATAGTAATAATAATAATAATTATTAAAAATTATGATAGTTTTCTTGAAATCATACACTCAAGCAGACAGTTTTTTAAAGATTTTATTTCCAATTTTGTGCCGTTATTAACTGCCATAGATACCATAGATACGTTTTGACCAACCTTTTAAATTTTCGTCCATATAAAATATATTTAGAGTATACAAGGACAGTGTTTATAATATTAGTGCAATGGTATCGAGTTCAAATCTCAGATATCATTACAATTTTTACTAAATATATTATTGAAAAAAAAAAAATGAATAATACAAATCAACAAACATACCCGATTAACCAATAATAACCAATATACTATTATTATTTTAGTCTGCAACCAATAGCAACCATACAATAAACAAATATATATTATCATTTAGCACCACTGTCATTTCATCATCATCATACATTCGTCTTAAACCGCAATCTCCGAGACCTAAGTTGGTATGTCTAATTGGTAGCATTTTGAAGAACCAAATTGTGGTGAACTAACACTTCTCAAAAAACTCAAAATAGGATAAACGTTCAGATCGAATAGACTGTGCACTAAGAAATGAATAAATTAATTTTTCCACATCAGTACATGGATTTCATTTTTTTGTCATACGTGTTACTACATTTGAAATCCACAATTCAATAAAAATAATTAAATTTCTGAACTAAAACTACCTATAACCAGAGTTTTAGGGAATGGTATTCAATAGAGGGTAAATTTCAATAATTATAAACCTACTCCGGACAATGCTCAACATTTTGCAAAAAACCACGTTAAAATTGCTCCAGTTGTTTTCAAGTTTTGCGTTTACCAATATTTTGAGCGATTAATTTTTATTTATATAGATAAGCTCTTTTATGACATTTAAAATTAGATGATATCCGAATTTAATTTTTTTATATTCAACATCGAGCCGGAGTTGTTTTGAATACAATATTTGATGTTATTCTAATACAATCTTAAAATGGTCAATTCGGTATCTTTTGAGTCTCAAGTGAAAATCTATGTACGTTTGTTTTAGACATTTTATGCATTTTTTATGAAAACAATTCCATATTCCACGATGTGTTCACCTATGCATAATATTAACTCGCACGTATTATGTTATTTAGGTATATTATGTATCTAATTAACTAAAATTAATGAGTGCGAATAATTTTTATACCTGAATAAATTATGTACGACAAGTAATAGTTGATCTTTCTGAAAAGGTCTTTACAGTTTAATGGCCATAATATTGCGAATAATAATAATTGTATCGAGTTGACGACAAGCCCGGACACGAAAAACACAAATGCGAATAATGCATGAAACACGGCAGATGACTTTACGGACGACATGTTTCGCGAACCGTATTACTTATAATTGTAAAACACCGATATAATATGTAGGTTTTTATGAAAAACAAAAAAAAAAAGTAAAACTCTATAAAGTAAAACGATTAGACATTAACTCCTATATTGCGACGGAAACACGAACAACTTAAAACCACGACTATACCGCGCCGCGTTATGCGTATCTGTAGACACTGATTAATAAGGGATTTGTCGAATGCAGTAGGTGTAGTAGACGTCTTTATATCCAAGGTTGTGATGATTTATGGATATAAACATGATTTTTCGGTATTATACTCTTGATTATAATCTAGAGTATATATTTATTAAGATGTATAATTGGTATACCTTGAGTTTTATCAAAGACCAACCAAGGTTAGACAAGGTTATTTATTTTGTTCGGCGATAAATCATAAAATAATATTATTTAATTTTATATTTAATGCACTTTGTACCTACTTAACTATAAGTATATAATACACATAATATATTTATATATTTCAGCCGTTTCAGATTCTAGATGTATATGCATTTATCGGTGCAATGCAGATCTGTTTGTATAGAAACTATACTAAGTTAATTAAATTAAATATAGTAAATAAATAAACGAATGAATGCGTCGCCTGGAGTATTGTGATGAATATGTTATGCGACCGGTTTCGAATTAAAAATGCATCATAAAACCTTCTTATACCTACAACAGTGGCTGCACCCACGTGCGAAATATGTCCGTCTTTTTATTGTTTTGGACCCTAGTTAATCATTAGGTATTTATTGCGCGTATAAGATAAATAGAAAACCAACCTACTAAAAAGACTTTCAGTGTACCTAACAAGAATATTTTTATAATAATAATTGACAATTTTTCCATTTTTTTTTTTTTTTTTTTTCAATTTGACGTTGATAGTTACCGGATACAGATTGAAGTTCGCGCTCGTCCGCAGGTTCGTTGACTAACGCGTTGAACAAAGTTGAAAAAAATTCGAACCCGTCTGCTTGCTCAGTGGACAGAGGACGCGTAGACCACACGAAACAAAAGAAATAAAATTCGGTTATAGTAAATAGTTGTTTTATTTGTTGGCCGAATGATATAAAAGGTCTGAAGGTTTCTTTTAACTACCTGGTTTAATAGGTGCATCTATTTTTGTAATACAATTGTAAATAAACATACTACAAATTATTGCGAATAAAAATCTAAATCTAAACATTGTTTTTTCGGGTTAGGATCATGTTCTGCGCACATTAAATTTACAAACATTAAAAATCAGAAGATATTATTCGTATGCAATGTTTCCTATTAAATTATTGAATAATGATATTGACGATTCCTTCAATACTAATTGTCATTTACTTAAAAATTAACAATCATTATATCCGAAACAAGGATTTATTTGTTATTCCGCATTACTTTATAGCAAATACGTCTTAGTTCCTTATTAATATAGGTAATATCATCAGCGGGATATACTTTAAGTAATAGTAACTTGTTTTCTTAGTTTTACATCTATTATTACTGAATCCTATTCACATTTAATACTTTAATATTTCACACTGTATGTATTATGACTATGTATAATGTATTAAACTTATTGTAAATTGAGCTCATACTTTCTGTTATTATATTTAAATAAATAAATAAATATACCCAAGAATAATTGATTATTTTATAAAAATTAACATATTTCGGAGCCAACAGTTATTAGATTACAATAATTATAAACATTAAATTTAAACAATATATACATTAAATAGGAGGTTAGTATACAGTATGATAAAATTTGTGCGCATGGTTTCACTTAGTCGGAAGCTATGGTTAACGATCACATACGTAGATACGCATTAAATAACAAGGGAAGACCTCCCCTCCCGAATCGGTTAGGTTAGGCCATAGCCAAAATTATTGATAAATTATTATTTATTCCAAGGGCATACACAGTAGTATCTCATTTTCGTTAAAATTTTAACATACCATATCATTTCATCAATATAATTTAGAAATAATTTAACTTAACCTTAGCCGTCTGTTTTCTTAAAAACTGAAAAAAGTTTTTTTTTTTAATCGAATTCATAATATATTATTTTCATTAAAATTATTCCTTCAGTTTTTTTTTTTTTTTTTTAATTTGGTAATAAGCGTAATAAGAGATCTTTTGGTTTTGCTGACGTTTTTTTTTTCTTGTCTGTGTGCAACTTTTGTGCCAGAAATCTTGCTCTTAAGTATAAGATTTTTTCTGAAAGGTAATTTTATCTAGTTATAGCATAGTGGAGGTTATTTTTTAATTTTTCAAGCAGTTTTCAAAATAATTGGGAATAAATTGAAAGAAAATTATAGGTAAAACGGTAAATATTTACGGTACGCTGTGGCGTCACAGATTTCATTATTTTAAATTTGTATACATGATGTTTTCACCAGAAATATTGCTCCAATCGAAAAATGGTAGGAGATAGATTTTGGTCATTTAATACTAAGCCACTTTTCAAGAAAATCATTTTTTTTTATATCCAAATAATTTTTCATAATAATTGGGAAAAATAAAAAACTACGAAATTTTTCAAATTACGGAAAAACGATTTCATTATTTTAAATTTGTTATGGATACCATAAATATTACTTCAAAAGATAAATAACATGAGATTTTTCTAGTTGCATTTTTAATCAAAATGGCTGGTGATCATGAAAGTCATTTTTCGGTTTTATTTTTAGTTTTTTTAATAATTGAGCAAAACCGAAAAATAAGTAGAAAGAATAGAAAAATTTACGAAAATAATTCTAATATTCTTTTAAATTTTGTTTTTAAATTCTGAGCAAAGTGAGGAATGTGTAGGTTTTATAGAGATGTTTTTTTTTTTTTCATCTATGAACAACTTTTCTGTCAGAAATCTTGCTCCGATTTACGAATGTAGCACTTTTTCTGAAAGGAAATCTGACTATGGTGGTACTTAAGGGGTTGTTTTTCATAATAAATGGGAAAAACAAAGGAAAAAAAAATAGGTACAATATTAAACAAATATTATGAAAGACAATATTATATTATGTTACAATTATTATATATATGAAATTATTTTACCGTAATACGACATATATTGTTGACAAAGCAAAACTATTAATCGAACTCAGTTAATAATAGTTAATAGTTAACAATAGTTAATCATTGCGTACAGATATACATTCAATTTTCCCTCTATTACCATCCCAAAAACTCACCTACAACGGTAGTCCACCCACGTGCGAAGTATGTCCATCATATTTTAATCAAATTCAGTTAGATATAGCTAATAGATATTCGTTGATATGAAATTTCTACAGAAAACGTATATTTGCTCTTTTATGTGTGGTAAACACAATAATGTTTATTAATTTTTTTTTTTCTGCGAACAACTTTTCTGCCAGAAATTTTACTCAGATTTTCAAGTACAGCATTTTTTCTGAAAGGAACTTTGATTAGAGTGATACTTTAAGCAGGTCAATTTTTTATTTTTCCAATTTTCTAAAATGTATACATAAAAAATTGTATTTTCGTGTAGGTACACTCCCTGAGGAAGGGAATCAAAATATTTCCACCGGATTTCTAACTAGGTACCGTGAGAGGCAACAAATGGGTTAAGCCAAGTCGACAGCCAATGTAAAATTTTGTCAAATAGTATGAGGCGTTCTAAACAAGACTTGGGTGGACTATCCCATATCGAATGGGCGCTGGGACAACAAGTGAGAGGGAGTACCATAGAGCAGGATGTTTGTAGATAATACAACATTAATAAAAGAAAATCTGGAACTAGTTAACAACAGACAGAGGAATGGAGAGCAATTGAAGGATAAGTAGAAGTAAAATAAATTATATAGAGTATGAGTTTGAAAGAATAGATCAAGAAAGCTAATGACAATAAGCGATAATATAATAGATGAGGTTTAGAATTTTAATTTAAGTACCTAGGATTTTGTTTACAAAAGAATGGTGGTTTTGATGAGTAAAACATAGAATTATAAATGTAATTGGATAAAGTGGAAATATGCATCAAGTGTTTTATGTGATAAACAGACTTAAAGTAAGTTTTAAAAAAGTGTGGTGAAACCAATTTTTGTATGGTTGGAAGTGTTGGTACTTGGTAGGTAGACAGCAAAATAGAACAAACAACGAATGTAGCAAAAATGAGAATTCTTTGGTGGATGACTGGAGTGAGGAGAAGATATAGTATAAGAAATTAGTACAGAGATGTAGCTTAGGCGTGACTTTGATAGTAAATACATTGAGAGAAAATAGACTGAGGTGGTTTGAACATGTCATGAGGGGAAAGGAAGGTCGAAAAAAGGGAATGGGATGGGATTGAGAATGATGTGAAGATAGTCGGTGTATATGAGGAGAGAGATCAGGTAGGTAAGTAAAATTTTAGGACAAGGGTGGCTAAGGACAAAAAGTATTATTAAAAAAATGGATATATTTCGCACATGGGTGCAGTTCACTGTTGTAGGTGGAAGTTGGGAAGGTAGGATATAGTACAGAATTTAATGTATATTTGTAAGCAACGATAAACCATTGCTAACGAAAAACTGATTCTGAGCAGAGTTCAATTAATAGTGATGCTTTGTCAACAATATATATATATATGTAATATTATAATAAAATAATTAAATGGGCAGTATATATTTTCTTTAATTATATTTGTTTAATATTCTACACAAGTTCCCATTTATCCTTAGGGTTTTTTTTCGTTTTTTCACATTTGATGAGAAAACTCCCGAGTAAACAAAAAAAATGACCTCTCTAAAGTACTACGCCGAGAAAATTTCCTTTTAGAAAAAGAGTCTACATCGCATACATCAAAGTAAGCTTTATGGAAAAAAGTTTTCATATAAAATGAAAAAATTAATATCTTTGTAAAACCAATACATTCTTCGCTACACTCAAAATCTAAAACTTACCTACTTATTTGTCATCAAAAAGAAATTTTCATTTTAATTTTCATGTTATTGTATAATTCTAATTATTAAGTAGAAGTACCTTTAAATATGTTAATCACCTGTCATCAATTATTTTTCCATAAGATTATAATGTGAGTAGTCTTTCTAGGACAAAATACACATACAAGCAAAATAACGTTCATGTGTAATTATCACCACGGTTTAAGATCTGCAGTGGTTGTCAATCACGCGCTCTTGGCTGGAAGATGGTAAAGTGTGAAGTACGAATAGTTCGATTATTGAGCACACGTAATCTGAAGATGCATTGAATCATCTAATAATTTAAAATAATAAATATTTTAGATTCCAAGCGTAGCGAGTGAGCTATTGGTTTTACAATGCTATTTATTTGTTTTTGTTCTAGTCTGTGGACACGTTTTTTCTTAGTAAACTAGCTCCGATCTTTACGAACTGCAACTTTTCTGAAAGCTCAAGTTGTCTAGATGGTACTTTAGAAAGTTCATTATTTTTTGATATACGACGCCATTTTTTTAAACAAGAACACTTAAGTGGGAAAAACGCAGGAAAACGTACAATTTCACGATTTTATTATTTTATAAAATCACTGACGTTTTCTACCAGGAAAAATGATTTAACCGAAAAATCACAAGATACCTTTTTTGTTAACTTTTTGGTTTACTTTCTTACAGTATCATTATCAAAATTTTTTGTTCTACTTTTGAGATTTAAGGAATTTTAATTTTTGGGAGTTTTTTTTCTGTAATTCGGTTATTTTATACATGTAGGGACTTGAAACTTTGTAATAATACTTATATTGGTTTTTATGTCTAGACATGGTAAAATTTCAAAAATCATCGGACAACTTTGTTTAATTTTTAATTTTTTTACAATGGTACTTTATTGCGGTATTTGAAATTATGTATTACTGAACTGCGCTCAATCGTCTTTCCTCAGCAATGGTTTATTGTTGCTTACAGATATAAATGAAATAACCTTATGTATCCTACCTTCTCAACTTCTCACCTAGAATAGTGGCTGTTCAAATCAATGTTGGTGTTACCACAGGATACTCCTTAAATGCTGTATGCTATATCTAATCTAAGCATGCAAAAACATCGTCTTTGACTACACTTAACACATTAAACGTCATGTGTATATTTTTTTGTACACTTTCATGTTCCTATATAAAATCAACACTTCCGTGTCAGGTTTTTGAGCACAATAATAGTGGAATACAAGACAAAAAGTGTACAAAATATTGTACACAAAAACAAGTATGGCCATTTGTGGTGTGTGCACTAAATTGTACATATGACCACTAGAGTAATGAATAGGAAAAGTGTGTGACAGTTAATGTGTTAAAAATTCCAGCTTTTATAATTTTAAACATTTCCTAGTACAATTAAAAATAGTAATATTAAAAAAAATATTATACATTTATTGAAATAATATATGTCATACATACAATTATATGGTCACTAAAACAAGTTCGGTGCATATTATAATATACAAAGTGTAACAGGACTGTGATATTTTTACATGGAACTATAATTTAAAAATGTCATTTTTTTTTTAAGTTTTACATTTGTTATTAAACTGAGTCCAGAATGAAATTAGTTATGGCTTACTTGATGTTGCAGCTAACATTTGACTTATCATTTCACGAACTCTGTGCTGTTCTTGCAATTGTTTACGCAAGTCAAGGACATCTTTATCTTTTTCTAAAATACAATTTTCTAGATTCTTAATAAAGGATATTTTGCTGTCAATTTCCTATAAACCATAATAAAATACATTTAATAATTGATAGTTAAGTTATAGAAGGTAAGGCCTTATAATATACTACATAGTACAGGAAAAGACATTCCATTACAATTGTTTCAATAAAATTCATCAGCACATGAGTTTAAATATTTAAAAAAAAAAATCCATAGAAATAATTTTAATAATAAATAAATTGAATGTTCAAATTAAATATTTTTAGTATAGAAAAACAGATATGTACATTATGATATATAATGATATATATTAGAACAAGGATTTAATATATATTGTATGAATTATTTATTACTTCTTGTTTTTTTATCATTGATGGTAAAATAAATAATATTTAATTTTCCATATTCATTCTCTTATCTTCATCTATAGTTTAAATTTGTGTTGAGCAATAAAAGAATTTTTAAAAAAAAAAACTCAAATACTATATTTAATATATTTAAATTCATAGCAAACTACCTAAATACAAACTAATTTAGGCAACTTTTTTTATTATATATATATATGCAAAACAAAAAATTGAAAAAATGAAAATAAGAATAAAACAAAAAAAGTTACCTAAATTAGTTTGTACTTAGGTAGTTTGCTATGAATTTAAATATATTAAATATAGTATTTGAGTTTTTTTTTTTTAAATTCTTTTATTGCTTAACACATAAATTTAAACTATAGATGAAGATAAGAGAATGAATATGGAAAATTAAATATTATTTATTTTATCATCAATGATAAAAAACAAGAAGTAATAAATAATTAATCAACATTTATAAAAAATTATTAAGAATTAATGTTATTGGAAAATATTTTTATCATTACATAGACATTGAATATATTGTATTATTTAGAATGGAATAGAATTTTATACAGAATCATATTCTAAAATCAATAAATGTATCAACAAAAAACAGAAAACAGACTAGATAACAAGATAAAGAGCCTATTGAGTGGTGCCACAGATCACTATAATTACAGTGATGTATGTTGAGGAGTTTTTGACAAAGAAAATTCTGATACCACTTTATCATGGCCTATTAGATAATCATTCTATCTACTACCGTACTTCCAATTTTACATACATATTTAATGTTTATAATTATATCATTTTGATAATAGTTTTAAAATACTCACCTCAGTTTTTTCATTGATGATAATTTGACTATCTATTAACTGTTGTTCTAATTTTGAAACTTGCATTTTGTTTGCTAGAAAAATATAATATGTATTTAAATAAAGATACCCACAATAACAGGAATAAAAAAATATTTATGAAAAACATCCATGAGCAGCAGAGCTCGTTTTCAAAGTCAAATTTTCCCCATATCTATTTTTGGTGCTAATTCATTGCGCTCAACATAAATACGTCATTACAGCATTAGTTTAAGTTAGTAAAATGAAGAAAATAGCTGCCCACATGTGGTGATCTTATTGTCTGACAAGCTTGTTTTTGAACACCAAAAATGGCCATTCCTCATTCTGGAATTTTTTTATTAAACGTGCATTTCGGTTTTATATTTATGACAAGGAGTACTTTATAACAAACCTTTTTCTACTAAAACCTGATCACTAGGGCTGAAATTTTGATGAACTTTGCATTACATTCTAAGTCCTATTTATGACACACAATCTCATTTGGCACTACTGTAGAATGAAATTTGCAAAACATCACAGACATCACAATTAATAAATAATATACAAAAAATGACAATATACTGGTAATAAGAAACAAATGATCAAAATTTAGGAGATTAATCACTATTATAAAACCAACCATAATAAAATGTATTATAAGACAATATCTGAACATTTAATCTAATTTAAAAATAATATATGAAATTAATGGTAGATAAAGCAATTACCTTATACTAAGTGTAGGCTACGTGCAGAAAAGGCAAAATCTATAGAGTATTAGCACCATATTTTTTTCATAATACAGTGAAACCTGTCTTAATGAACAAAATAATAAGGTTTGAGCAAAAAAAAGATAGGCATTCCAATGTATTTTGAACTGTCTATAACAGAATCTAATACGGAATATAACTACTACGAGTAATATTTTACCCCAATACCTTGATAACGAACAACTATCTTATTTCAAAATCAAATGTATTGCAAACGTGTACATACATACCTCACAACAGCGTCACCAGTATTTTTCAAATAAGTACTGATTATAATAGATTATGTTTTTGGTAATAAGGATAAAGTTAATAGCAAGGACGAAAATAACCAAAAAAAAGATATAAAATGTAGACTATTCAGTGTTTATAGTATATCGCTTCACTATTATAGTGTTAATTTTCCTTTGAAATGCCACCTCATGTACCTGTCTATTACGAACACCTGTTTATAACAGATATTTTATATGGTCCCGTAACTATCCGTTATATATAGGTTTCACTGTATTTTTAATTTAATAAATCACAAATTGCTTATAATATTTAAAAATATTTATCAAGTTTTTACCATTTTTTTCATTTTGTAATTGCTCCAGTAAATTAGTTTTCTCTTTATTACTATTTTCTTGTAACTTTTTTAATTGTCCCTCAAGGTTTTTTATAGTAGAATTTTGCTGTTGTACAATTTGACTTTTAGATTCATAATTTTGAGTCAACTAAAAATGAATATAAAACATTCAAAAACAAATCTTTTATTATTCTAAATAAAATCTATTACTTTTTTAAAGTTATTACTCATTGCTAAAAATTGATTAGTTATATCATTTAATTTATCTTTCAGTTGACAATTTTCCATAGTTAGTCCATCAATTGCCTGATGATTTTCTAGTAACATCTGGTTTATTTGTGTAGACTCACTATTTAAACAATGTATTTTATAATTTAATCGTGTTATTTCTTCAGATGCATTATCTATACTTTTTTTAAGCCAAACTTCTGATTGTTTTGAAGCATTTATTTTATACTGGTATAATTTAATAACATTACTCGTATTTATATTATGGATCTGAAACACAAAAAGTTACATTGAGTTAAGTTGTAAAATAAAATAACTTAATGTGATGTTCAACTTAAAAATGAGATTCAAAAACATTTATTATTTTTAAAATTGATTACTTTATTAGAATTGAACATATTTTCTAATTTATCAATATACATCTGTAATTGCTCTTCTTGAGAAAATGAACATAATGGATTTTCTTCAGTGTCTAATGAGTTTGTATTTTTTATACTCTTTACTTCTATTGAAGATAATTGTTCTTCAATTTTTTCCAAGCAGTCAGATAACATTAAAATACTAATTTAAAATAATAATAGGTTTACAATTTCTAAAGTGACTTACATTAAATAAAAATGATTAATACCTTTGTTGTGAAAATTTAGTTACAAGTTCTAAAACTTTTTGTTTCATATTTTTTGAACCATTATACATTATAAATGCTAATACATAATAAACGTGTTTCTGATTTAATACTTCAGAAAATAAAGACATCCATGTAGGGTTATTTGCAACTAAATCTGATAAAAAACACAGAACTTCAATGTAAACAAATGCAATATGTTTTAGATTATTCAAATCTTTAAGGTCAATCAAAATGAAAGAATTAAATATTGACTGAAGTGACTAAAAAACAAAAGTTAATATTATTTTGTGAAATAAAATTATAAAAAAACTGTCTTACAAAAAGGCTAAGTTTTTCTTCAATTTTTTCATATAAATTGTGCAATTTTAACATATCTCGAAGAAGTTTAAAGCATACTGCATATTTATTCCAAACAGATTTACAGGTTGCATTTTCCAAAGTGATACAAAAATCTGATACAAAAATAAACAATACCTGAAATATATAATATTATAATTAGAAGTTACAATTATTGAATATATAACTTTTACATCAACACATTATAAAGAAATTCCTAATTTATTATTTATGCAAAAATCAAATTTCTTTGATCACCAATAATTGGTTTTTAAATTAAAATTTACTTAACTTACATTTAAACTTTCTTCAAGTTTTTCATAAATATCACACTGAAGATTTTGACCTATATGACTATTATTTCTAACATTAATAATTATAGCTTGCAAAATTAACACTGTCTGTTCAAAAACATCTAAATATTGAGTCCAATGTAAAATTTGAATTATAATTTCAGGATATACTTCAAAAACACTTTCATTTTGAAATTGAGTTACATGATGTATAAACTTAAAAATCAACTCAACACTCTGGAATGTAATGTCACAATTATTATGCGATTTCTCAATTTGTTTAATATCTTCCATAGCTTTCAATAAATTAATTAATTTTGATTTATAGCTAAAAAATAATGTAGATAAATTGTATTAATATAGGTGTATTAGAAAAAATAAAATTAAAATTTTACTATATTCATATACCTTTGTTAATTTAAATTATCTTAAAAATTGAATAAATAGCAAAGAAACGTGTATTTATTTATTAGAGTTTTTACCCTTATGAATCAATTAATTTTAACAAATTATATTAATTAATGAATAGACAATTTTTTAATATATTAAATATTGATTAAGTTCATTCAAATTAACAAATATACATAAAAATTTTAAATAACATACTTGGAATAATTCAAAACGGAATTTTTCCAAGATGAATGTTCACTAATATCAACAAAAAAATCTATAACATGACGTAGAACAAACACATTTTTGTGTTTTAATCCTTCTTCCAAAACAATAAATATAATATCAACTAAATAATTAGTTTCAACATTTGGTATATGGCCAGACACTTGTTCTAAAACTAATAATAGTTTATACACTTGAACTCTAATAAATATATCATCTGATTGTAATTTCAAAAGTAGACGCATGAAGTGTTTTGAATCTGTATATTTTACAAGAGTGAAAATGGCAAATTTGTTTTTACAGCACACATTCATCAAAATTCCAAGAGAAAATGACTTAAGATCTCTGTCTTCACTTGATATCCACTTTACTAGCAGCATAATTAATTCAGTTAAATAACTTTCTTGCCATTGTAATTGTGCCCCATATGTTAAATCCTAAATATTTAAAACAATACTTTAAGCATATAAGTTTTTAAAAACATTTATTGAATACCCGCATTTGATTTTACCTGAAGTAATTTGAGTATTTTAATTTTTTTCTCCAATGTTAATTCATCCTTTAACAATTTGGATAGAATTAATGTAAACTTATAATTGTTTAATTTAGTATTATCAAAATATCCTTGTTTTATAAAAGATTGTAACACATTAATAGAAGCCCACATAATAGAATCATCATTGATAGTGTTCATCATTTCATATAAAGTAATATAGAACTCTTGTATTAATATATTTTTTGAATCAAAAACAAATTGATTAGACTGTCCAAGAATCTATAACAATAATATTAAAATATAAATAAATGTTAAAATAATTATTAGGTATAAAAGTAGGTAGATACAAGATATTATGTACAAATAATGAACACATTTGGTAAAGAGAAAAATAAATAATAATAATAATAACAATAATAATAAATTGATAAGATAATCCATATTAAATAATATAAAATTAACAAAATTACAACATATTGATATATTTTAACTGGAACTCGTAATGAATATGTAAGTATTTATCATTTTTCGAAAATTAATCTGAAAATTAACAGGTAGATTTGGAATAATTAAATTTTTTATGATTCCATTACAATGGAAATTTATTTTAAATTATATTTTATGGTTTATGCAAAACAAACTATTATAGAAATATATGTAAGTATACAGTGAATATTAGTATCAAGTATCTTTTAGACACTGTAGCACTTTAGGAATATTTCACAGTTTAGTAGTAGGTAACCAGTGAAAATAATTTTTTTTAACTGATATTTTACAAGAACTTCATTGGATATTGAACCATATCATTTTAGTTTTTTTTAACAATTGTTTGTGTAAATATTATTATGAATGGTTATAAATATCCGTACAAATGTATACTATACCATTTTTACACTGATAGTAAATAAACAATTTTGAAAATACCATTAATTTTATGCAAAATAACCGTGAATTATTAAAAGACCATTATACCCGTATCTACTGTTTCAGTCCAACAATTGGTTAACATGCAAAAACAGTGCTTACACAGATTAAGTAAAAGTAGCTTAATTTTGATTTTAGAATAAAAGTATTTAAAGAAAATATTTCAGAGGGAATGTCATAGGGTTTTTATATTATTCAAAAAACATCTATGACATTCCCTCCAAAATATTGCTCTCTATAAATTTCATGATTGGACTTTTACTAAAAATCAAAATTAAACTAGTTTTATTTGTTCTGTGTAAGCATTGTCTTGTTGCCCGGTAGTTAGACTATGACAGTAAGACAGTAGATCCCTTATAATGTCCTCTTAATGTAAAAATTATTAGATATCTGGGTAGGTAACAATGTTTATACTGTATAGGTATTTTACTTATACATACTAATACATACTTGCAATGAACAGAGAACTGCTTTAGATGATGATTCATTATGATTCAGTGAATACTGTTTGGCAGTAATTATAAAATTCTTTAAACTAGTATGAAATGATTGTGACATTAAATTCTCCATTTTTCAAAACCAATTCAATATGAATAAATTTAATTTGTATACTATGTTATAAAATCATTATTACTATTAATAATATGACTTATATTAATAAGAACATTAAGAACATGATATTTCAATATTGTTTTGTATTAAAAAATTTGTTTTATACTATTAGAAATAGTTTACACTTCCTTAAAGAAGAAAAGCGATTTTGTAGGTATACGTATACCTACCTGAATTATAAAATATTTTGAAATTTGATTACGACTTTCCGTTGAACGTTTAAACTTTTAAATTCAAATAAATAAAACATGTTTATTAACCAAATCACGAATTAAGGTACACAGGATACACAAAGAGCATTTATCAGTTGTTATGAGAACTGTCTTCGTTCTTGATTTGACAGATAGCGCTTGTAGCAGTGGCGAATTTTATACAATAACGTGATATACAATATCAATAAAATCATAACATGGAATTTGGGATATATAAAGATTAGACAATACTTTTATTTTTCAACACAAGAAATATGTGTAAGTAGTATTCTGATATAAAATATTAAATAATACATTATGTATCTAGTAAATTTGCAAATTTGGGTAGTTTTTTTTTCAACCTTGTTTTTAATTTTGAGTTGATGGTTAGAAAAATAATTATGTTGTCTCATTCTCATTGTAATGTAAGTAGTGAATATATACTTAACCATTTCAGTTTTGTGTTCAAAACACGAAAATAGAATAAAATAATTAAATTTAAAAAAAATCATCAATGGTATCTTTGAATACATTTTGACTATTAACATGTTTCAAAAATGACATATCTGTCTAATAAGAATAAAAAAATTGTTTTCAGTGTAAATCAAAAAACCTTAAGATTTTAAATTGACTAGTTGGGCAGAGGCTATTACAACTATTTTCTGGATTTTTTATGTCCGATAAACAAATTTGACAATTTGTTTGTTTACCAATTTTTCTTGCCTGGTATTTATTAAATTAAAACAGTGATATCATTTAGTTAACTTAAAATAAATCTATATTATTTATTAGCATAAAATATTTCAACACAATACAAATTACCCAGATAAATAGTACACTACACACTCAAAAGTAACATTGTCTTTAAAATTATTTTCTTGAAAGATGTCATCAATATCCCATCAACCATCTTCTATGATAGTGTCTACATAGGATTTTAATTTTTAAATTTTTTTCTCTCTCATTTCTATAGTATTTTCTGCCATTGCTTCTTTTAAGTTAGACATATTTTTGTCTGTATTTATGAAAATTATTTTCTATTATATTAAATTGATGTAATCCTTTTAAAATGTATGTTATTAAAATTATTATTTCTAATGTAGATACCATCAGATAGCGTACAATTTCCAGTTTTAGGAGGCTTAATCAAAGAGTACACTAAAAGTAATCTGTAAAGTTGTAATAATGTCAGACACGAAAGGTGATCATTAGGACTAGCGGATTGTCTTATGATTCCAAAAACTTCTAAAATAATTGTAACACAAGTTATATTATAAAAAATTATACACAAATATTTTTAGAAAAATACAAACTTCTAAGGAATCTTGATTAAATTTAGAAGAAAGGACATACTGAAAACGGCATTCATTTAATAAAAATAAAGATAAGTCTTCTGTGGATTTTAAAGTAATTCTCAATGATTCTGCTGTAGTTTTAGTTAAGAATGCTTCATCTTTTATATGTCATTCAGATAATTTACTCCCATTCATCTAAACACATTAAACTTTGATTTAATACCTATAATTAATAATATACATTGGATCATTCCTAAGCCAAATTATTGAAATATAAATATGTAAAACATGAATACACCACATTTAATTTACAAGATTGAAAATGTATCTTGTACATAATACTTAGTTTTAAATTCTACAAACAGACTTGTTATTACAAAATATTATAATATATCTTAATTTGTGCTTATTACCAACATAGAATTAGTTAATGCACAGTGATTGATACTAGATATAACCCAACACTTAAAAAAACCTCGAAATCTTGACCCTTTTTCCAAATGCCTTCAGCTGGGGATTTACGATTCATAACATCAAAAATATCAAGAATTTTAGAAATCTATTTAAGTATACAGTGAATATCAAATTCTGGAAAAAAAAATAACAATAGTCAGTTTTCAATATACTATTACTTAATATTCCAGGACATTTTGTTGAACATTTCCATGTTAAATAAATTTACATTTGTACTTCGCTATGTATACACATAGGATACACATCCTTTAAAACTTATTTTTTCATCGCCTTTGTTGGATTTAAAAATTTTTAGTTCAAATTTATTTGTAACAATAGAACATTTTGACACTTTAGTGACTGTTGACAGACTAAATTTGGTTCACTCAAATAATAGTACGGAAGTATGAAAAGGTCTACATAGGAAATTTCCAGTTATACAAATTTACTTTACTCTATATTATACCACTAATTTTATTGTATTTAATATACAAAATGACGTCTTAGGATAATGGAGACGGATGTAGCCACTGTTATAGGTAGTTCAATGTATATTTGTTAGCAACGATAAACCATTGCAAACCAAACGATTCTGAGCGTAGTTCAATTGATAGTGATGCTTTGTTAACAATATATATGTTATTGTAATATTTTACATTTTTAAATTGTTAACTGTTGTTCTTTTTTACCTACTACCGTGAATATCAGTATCAAGTATCTTTTAGACACTATTGCATTTTAAGAACATTTCACAGTATGGTATGAACCAATAAAATTAATTTTTTTAAACTGATATTTTATAAGAACTTAATGATATTGGACCACATTATTTTTGTTTCTTTTAACAATTATTTGTATACATTGATATTATAATGAATGGTTGTATGTATCTATAAAAATATATACCATATCATTTTTACATTGAAAGTGTAAAATTACTAAAATTTTAAAAAGATTGTACATTTTATCTAAAAATTAGCCAAAATTACTAATATAAAGTATTAAATTATTTATATAACTGGGAAGGTAACAATGATTACACTGTACAGTTATTTTACTTTTACTAAGAAATATTAGCAATGAATTGAGAACTGCTCATAGGCGCACATTGGGTTTGAATTTAGTGAATGCTAGAATTATTTATAGTACACATATCCATGGGTGATTTTCTCCCCCTAAATCCCTATTCCCCACTAATATTACAATAAACTACATTACAATAATTTCAAATTTGTATAAAAATATAAATCAAAATTTCATTTAATTATACTTGTACATAGACAAATGAATAACTAATTATAAAGTTAAAATTGTATAAATGTTAATGTAATCGCCATTCATATATTCAAAATATTTAAAAAAATATATAATCTACTTTCTAATTAATGTTATACAAGGTTTAATTTTATATTTGATACTGCACATTTTTGAAACATAATTTCGTGAATTCGTTAACTATTCTTAACGAAAAAAAAGTAGTATTTTATCCAAAATAATAAACCACAATAATTTAAAAATGATTGGTAAAATAGTAAAATAAATTACTTAGGGAAACTGGAGGTAATAAGCATGTGCGCCTATGTTTCTGTAGGATAAATGGGAAAATTGACGAAACTCGATCTCTGACGTCAGGGTTTACAACTTCTTTAACTTCAAGTATAGCATACTTAAGCTATTTTAGATTATAACGTTCTTGTAATATTATTAACTATCATTAATGTCATTTACTTGCTGTATTGTTGTATGATTATTATTACCTATTACCTAGTATTAAATTGTTTTTTATTATAAGTCACATTAACTAATTAACTAATTAACATTGTAATGTATAACTTTGATTTAAGAACTACGCCTCTAATACAAGACATACTTCTAGGAGGTGTGCAATTATTTTGAAATTGTATTTTACCTGTAATTAATTAATTTTATATTTTCGTATATTGCAAAATAAATCTATTATTATTATTATTATTATTCACGGTAGCAAATAGTTAATCATCATTAGGTATAATATATATTCATATCGTTTAAATACAATAAGTAACAAGTAAGTGACTCATCATGTGATTGGTCTTGTTATGTCTTGTATATTACTCTTGTCATGTCATTGGCGCTCATGGGTGTGAATTTAGGGGTGCTAGAATAATTTATGGTACACAGATTCATGGGGGGGCATCACCTCCCACAACCCCCTAGTACTATAATAAACTACAATACAATCATTTTAAATTATTATACCGTTTAAGATATAAATATAAAGTAAGATAATATGATTTCCTGTATGATTGCTGTTTAATGTTTAGACGAAAACCGAAACGTGCATTATACTGTTTTAATCATGAATTCGTTAACTTGTAATGAAGAAAAAATAGATATTTTTTTCAAACCAGTGAACCACAACAATTTACAAATTATTGGTGAAATACTAAAATAAATTATTCAGAGAAACTGAGGGTGCTAATTTGAAGCCTGGGAGTGAATTTGAACAATAATATGTATTTATATAATTATAGTTGATTGAGAATTTACTATTCAAATTTTGGCCACGTACCTTTATATAATATTTTTGCAAAAACGAAACAAAGCTCGTATATCAAATAAATGATAAAAACTAAAAAGGGTGGCGGCAAATTTTATTTTCACGGGGCGGCTAAATTTTAAATGCGACCCAGCACACTGTAGACAATTTTTAAACTATCCACCAATAAGTCTGTAACAAAAATCTGCCTATAAATTATGAGCTGGCGTACCAGCGCTTAGGTTATTAATTTGAGTTGTCATTTGTTTATTTTAACTAATATCATTACAGTATATTCTCGCTAAATAAAGAGTCTATAATAATCTATTATCTGTATATATATTATATTAGACGCAACCGTATACCTAATAATTACCGGCAACGTATCAGACACGGCCTGTCAGTTGTCACTCCGTATACTAATTTTGTATTTGTTTAGGAGTATAAACTCGCCCGACCGACCAATACGCTATTATCGTTTATTCATTACCTATTGATGGAAAGAATATTGGGTATAGGTATTGTAGGTATTTCGTATATCATTTATTTTAACAGTTCGTGCGTTTTTCTCGAACCACAGTTACGGTTATATATTTGTATTTTGTATTTTTAACGTCTCGGACGTCCGCGTATTATTTTAGCTGTATAGTAGTCGCCTACAGCACAAAAATCGGATTACAAAACAATAAACTATAAGTAAATGCCATGTTCCGGAAGCAATGAATCATATTATAATATATATGCTTATAGCCTAAATGTTATGAATGTTATACTAATAGTCATAGATTATTATTATATGATAATATAGAACAATAGAACAGACACGACCCGTGAGAATACTGAGAAACATTTTGTTGATTTATTTACCGTGCTAATAATATTTTTGTATACATATAGGTAGTATATATTATGTAGTCCTGTACATAAGTACAAAATATTATATACCTAGTCTAGAATATTTATCAATTGAAGCGCTACCGACTCTACAAATTTGATTTGCTATTATTATAATATCATTAATATTTCAACACTTGCACCTATAGTCAGACTGATTGGGTAGATTGACCAAAAATCCAACACGATTGTGTACAAATCAAATCAATACAACTACACTATTTATTTCATGAAAAATAACACAACAGTACGAAAACTTAACTTACGTGCTGGTTCAAACTTGATAGTACTGCCACGAGGAAGTTCTAATTGCCCTAAAACCTTAAACCTAAAACCTAATAGATGAAAAATCATTATGGGCTTAGATAAAGCAGGACATAGGTGGAAATCGGGGGTTATTATATTACTGTGCAAGAACTGTGTGTTATTAGATTTGTAAGTAAAAATATCAACATTTACCCAAACGTGTGAACTTCTATAGGTGTACAATATTATAACGATTGTCCCGACTACACCTTAATTCAGTCAGACCCAAGACCAAAAAAAAATATATATACATCGCTATACGTCTGAGTTGCGTTCGTAATAATAATAATTATTCTATTTTCTATTTGTTTGTCAATATAATTACTCGGAAATAATTTGGAACTGGGAAACGTTTAGACTATGTATCTAAAATGACTCTGGTATGGTGTATAAAATATATAGGTAACTGAATAATATAATATAGGTAATAGCTGGGAGCGTGAACAAGTGTAGCTTTTGTACGACTATTTCAGTATTTTGCTACAAATAAACAGATGGTTTCAACTAAAATGTGTATTGTATAACAGTTACATAGGTACACATTACAAAACAAAAATTAAATTTAAAAAAACACGCACGGTCGTCAAAAAAAAAACATATATATATATTATGTAATTAGTTAATAATGACGCGAACAGACATACACAATACACATTGCAAACGGAAATGTTGACAATAATACGTTTCCGGGCAACAATAACCAATCGAGAAACTGATGATATTTATATTGAAATCGAGAGGACATTTTGCATGTTAAGCTCTGCGCCTATGCGGTCGGGTACATGTTACAATATTAGACATTTTATTTCACTGCATTAAACCCATCAAATTTGCTCATTGATGAGGAAAAATAAACACCCAAGTGTAAAGTTTAAAATATCAATAAATAATAGGCGATTAGAATATAGTTAGAAATTTTAGGTTAGAAAAAGGTTTAGATATAGGTTAGAAATTACAGTTTTATTTTTTGATATCCACCTGCCAAATTAATTGCGTCATCCAGTTTTGTGATTCTGTACACTAATTTTCATTCAGTCAATCTAACCACCGTTTCTGGGGTCTTCCCCTGAGGCGTTTACCGGTTCCATGTTTATTAATCAGTATACATTTCAAAATATACTTCCCTCAGCTTATCCCATAATTTTTACTCAGCTAACCATTATTATTAATTATTATGTATTTAGCGTGTAGAATATAGGTATTATGTGGACGTGGTATTTTCTTAAATATTGTGTAGATATTTATAACATTGTATTTTCAAACATAATGAAAACATGTTTACTGGTATATACTAAAATATATTCCTTATAGTTCTTATATTTATGTATCTCGTAAAAAAAAACACGTCTAAAAGATAAAACAATATTCATCATAAAATATGTACACAATTAAATACATGAGCAATAATATTCAATAGGCAATTGCATAACAAATAATATAACTTTAAACGGTTATTATTGAGACCATATTGGACTATAGTTTAACAATTTTCGCTCCGCACGATGGTAGAACCGTATAAAACTTAGGGTTTCCTTTGTATTCTGAATTAATGACATTAACAACCGAGTTAATGGCAGTCTTGTCTACCTGAAAATATATATAATAGGAATAATATTATCATTATCATTATAATTATTATTATTATTAGATACAGCGTGATCATATAATTTGTATTACATAATGACTATCCATCCTTACCAGTGTGACTGTGCATCCACCGAAACCTCCACCAGTCATACGAGACCCAAGGACACCTGGCACTCGTCTGGCTAACTCTACTAACTGATCCAACTCCGGACAAGACACTTCGAAATCGTCTCTATAAACATAAAAACATATTATACATCACGAATTTATTTTTATTATTAAATAATTTATGATATGCATAATACATATCCGTGAAAGTATAGGTTTTTATAGCCATATAAAAAACTAAAAAACGATAACAAAATATTATTTTATTATGCCATAATAATTGCATATACCAAACTGATTCGTAATTTTGTTTGTTTTATAAGTACTCGATATACATTAGTGTTGATATGTAAACTGCAGTGTATCTAACATACAGTGCGAAGTACCTATAGTTTTTGTAGCTTACTTTAATATTATTATATTTTTATTACACGCATTGTAATAATGTATTAGCATATTTTTTTTTAGATAACTAAAATTAAAACCTAATACCTGCAGTATTTATTAACAAATAGTTAACTATTATTGATAATACTATTATAGGTGTTTAATATAACTAATTTTACAACCCTCAATACATTAATCAGATTAAAAAGACTAAAAACAAGTTTCTATAAAGTTTTCAAATGGAACAAAATCCCCGGTAAAAAAGTTGTTTACAGATATAAAAAAAAACACACCATAGTAAAACTAATACATTCCTCCTTGCTGCACTCTGAGTTTAAAAAAATAATTTTCAGATTTTATTCAGTCCCTCTTAAAACGTTTTATAGTTCGATTTTTTAAAAAAAACTTACTTCGCACCACGGGTGTGCCATTGTGATAGTAAGTGAGGAATTGGGATACATCGGATAATTTAATTTAATTTATATCTGTACACAATGATAAATAATTGCTAATGAAAAACAAAGTTTGGTTTAGATATGTTTTGATAAACTTAAATTGAAAATTGTATTAATTTGTAACTACAAAATACATTTGCAGATATTATTATATTAGACAATATTCTTGTCCTTATTTTTTCATCTCAAATTTGTGTGCATATTTTAGACTCAAAAAGTTTTACCCACACATAAATCGTAAAACATCACCCAAAATACCCTGTTTTTTACGATTCTGATTAAAAATTAAACTTTCAAAATTTAAACGCTAAAAAAAATTAGTGACTTGTCTGTATACAGATTTTTGAAATCTGTATTCGTATAGTACCATATATATATAAGAACAATTTATAATCAATTTTGTATAAAATTTTCGAGAATTTTTGGGAATCCAAAATCTAAAATAATAGAAACCGTTATCATGTCAAAGTACTTGTATATATAGTATTCTCGTTTTTTAACATTTTTTCCCGGTTTTTCCTAATTATTAAGAAAACTACAAGGAATATCAAAAAATGACCTCCTCGAAACTCCATTTAGACAAAATTTGTTAAAAGAAACAATCACCTTTGAAGTTGATGATTGGGAAAGATTTGTAAGTTGTTCACTAGCTGAAAAGAAAAAAATCTAAAAAGCACGCATCATTATATTATATTAAATGCATTACATTTCTCACTATTATACTGGAAATCTCAAATGATTTATATTTAAAAATTATTTCTTTGTTTTATTAGTTTGAAAAAAAAATACTATACACTTATTAGTATAGGTGCTATTGGATAACTGTAAATCATACAATTTAAACTAGGTCAGAACAAATATTATTTTTTTTTTTTATTTTTTAAAATTCGTTAAAATATACGAGTGGGGAATTGTATAATAGGTACGTACTAATAGTACACAATATTATTAAATTGTAATGATTGCTTTTGAAAACTCTCTGTATGTAAATTTTGCTGATATGGTTTTAAAATGCATCACTATCAGTAGGTACTGAACAACTGAACTCATACAATATACTTGTGATTTAAGTATTAAAATTATCATACAACAATAATTTATTATAAAATTATAGACATTATCGTTTAGAAAAGAAAAATAATGTAATCAAATAATACGATTTACAACGAATTACTAGTTTACAATATTCTTTTTCATCAAATTTTTATTTTGTTCAAATTATGATAATATATAATATACAATAGTTAAACAAATACGGCAGATAAAAACATTAATTTGTTCCAATACTAGAGCGAGATCCTAAAATTGAGGGAAAAAAAATTGTTTTTACGAAACATAATAAATAAATAATTGTGGGTGTTGTTTTTTTTTTTTTTTCATGACCTTGCATTGCGTGTCGATATGTAACAAACTATAAAAACCTTAACAATAATAATAATAATAAAAAAAAACAAATCTGTATAAAAAGGCGGAACCAATATTTTAGTGTATATTATATTGTATGTAACGAATAGTTGATATTGATACCTATTTTAATAAATAATAAAATTACAGTTTAACGACACGCTTATAACATTTTTTAGTTAAATATCAGCTGTAATATAGGTAATATATAGACTATATGTATTAATATTAATATTGCTATACTATATAAATACCTATAGGCTATAGGTACCCGTACTAAATACAAATGGTGAAATAAATGATTTTTACGGTGATATGATATTAAGAAAAATAGTATTACGTTATGGCTGTTGTACGTGTATCAATAGCTAGCGAATTCCACATTTGAAGGGCACAGTCGAATTCCGTTTGTGAATACGAATACGTTTAATTCCAAAAAATCTATTCGAAGTTGGAAGGAAGAATACATAGAGTGATTCAATTTATAACTGTATGCAACATTAAGCCGTTGCTAACGAAAAACGATTCTGAACAGAACATTATTTGTAGTATTTTTTCCTTGATATCAAGGTAACCCAGAAGTCAACAAAAATTATACCAAACAAATGACAATTTTCCTGTTTATTATAAAAACTATAAGAAAATTAAAAAAAAGACTTTCTTAATGCATCAACTAATCAAAAATTCCATAAGAAATTTACTACACAATTTTGATTGGAACAAGACAATCAGTAGACAAGTAGTTTACAGAAACAAAAATACCTAGCTTCGCTCAAAAAAATCAAAACCTTTTTAGGAGATAAATTAATAGGGACAACAGTTAATTGTGATATGGGATCTAGAAAATAATGTCCGAAAATATTAGGAAAATATTCGGAGGAAAATATGAACAGTTCTGCAGTATAACCTTTATCCCGTATATTTTAATCTCCCTATAACGGAAACTCCTTTATAATGGAAAAATCATTTGGTACCGAGCGATTCCGTTATGAAGAGGTTTTTCTGTATTTTATTTCCTCAATTTGTGTTGGACTCTACATTATAACGTGTTGGACTCTACATTATAACGTGTTGGTTTTAATATATTCTATAGTTTAACTATGATGTGCATTTTTTTGGTTAATCTCCGGATATATTTACTTCGTATCTTATTTCTTCCGAACATTTATCTTTGACATTTTATCCTTGGAACATTTTTCTTCGAAGATTTTAGTAGAATACCGTGATAGGGACGCGGGTAGAAACGGGGAAACGCGTTAAATTGAATTTGTTGTGTTAATTTGGTTTTTTGAAATTATTTTTTTTTTACCTGAGATCATTCACGCGGTTTTTTTACGTGATTGCTGGCGTATTCGATTTTTAATAATTTATTAACTCTAGAGTTCTAGACTAGATAATATTTCATCCGCAATTTGCCTGTAAAATCATAATTTTATTGTCGACTACGAGGCGCGGCGTCCTACTATTTTTATCAACATCACGGATGATCTGGTTTGACAGTCTAAATACAATAACTTAGTGCCCGCCATAGACATATTAATAAATATACTGTGCTTTCTTCACTTCCCATCTTTGATGTTCGTGAACAATATTGAGTGAGGATAACAATAGTACGGGGGTGACCATGGATGAAATCGTTTTAAATCTTTATTTCGCCATGAAAATGATTGTTATTACTTCCACTGATGGATTAAATTTACGTAATAAATTGATAAATAGGTAATAATACGTTCATACTGTAAATTAAAATATTCAATCACTCTTTCCATAACTGCCCCTAAATAGCACTATCTCTTTCACTTAATATAGGTTCCACGTTTCCTTCTCTAAGCGCAGTCCATTTATTAATATGTCTATGGTACCCGCACGCACAATAACTCATGTCGATAAGCTAGTCACAAATCCTAATAGCTGCGTGTCGCGTTGTAATGGAGTCAAGCCACCACTGTGGACCACAACATTGGTGCCGCTTGGAGCAGCAGACAACGAAACAAAATTGTATTAATTTGCACAAAAAACCACGTTCATTTTGAACAAAAATTTATTCCACATTAATTTTATAGCCAAAGTACCTATTATGAACATTTGATACTATTTTCGAGGGATGTTTATGAACACTATGGATGTTTTTTCCATTATTATTTATTATTAATGAATTACTCAAAATCTTCTAAAAGTTTAACATTTTCAAATGCTTCTAACTTTTAAAAAAATAAGTTTTTCGAAAAAAACATCCGTAGTGCCTTCTAAAATGTTGTCTTCTTTAATTATTACAATTGGTATGTTTTTCCTAAAATTGGATCGAATTATTTGCAATCAAAGTGAGCATTTTTATCATATTCAAAAACGAGTATGTGGCTTCCTCTTAAATTCATGGAAATATGAATTTCAATTGCATGCAATTTATATCTATTGCATTATAATCTAGATTGCATATGTGAGATTGTTTTGTTGCTTCATTACCCTCTCCCAACACAAAAATACTATACGTAACTGTACATACTGTAAGTTTAATATTAGATTTTTTCTAACGATGCAAGCTAAAGCAGGTAAAAACCTACGTGGAACAGCTAGTGGAAAATAAAATATATTTTATATGTATACAAAATAAAAAAACTAGGACCAGGAGTATTATTAATTATTATTATTTTTTAATTACTAATTATATTGAATTATTTTTCAAAAGTGGTGTAAGGGAGCAGTGAGTGGAAAGTAATAGATTAGGTTGAGTTCAATCTTCACAAATGATGCTAGTTTATTTAAGTCCTAAGATGTTGCCTCTTTTTTATTTTTCAATTACACTAGGTACTGTAAATATAGGTTTCATAATTTGGAAATTAAATAGGTTTATCGGCATTATTTTTTTTAATATGTAAATTGTAAATAGATGAAATTTAGTAAATATGATGATTTATTTATATTATTTCATAATTCATTTTGAATTTGTTTTTCTAATTAATTTTTGTTTTATTAAGTTGTAAGTTTTGCATGGTTGGGGTGCCATGTGTACGATTGATGAGACCATGCGGCTGTCACTGTATCAATCTGATTTAACTTTTTGATTTGTATCCTCATTATAGTATAATTTGCATCCGGTAAATCGTTTAACAAACAATATTGGAAGTTTTAAAAATTAAGACAAATAAAACAATTTAATATTAAATTACCTTAGAGAATTATGGCTATCGTTCATAAGTTGACCAAACGTTTTGTAATCTCCTCGTTTTAATACATCGGCTGCAGTTTTAGTCCGCTCAATTTCTGTTATTACATGTCTAGCTCGTTTATATGTTATTTCATTAATTTCACCATTTGAATGTACTTCTATTTTATCAAATTATTAACACAAATTATTACTCTAGAAATTGTATTAAAATATGTATGACTTTACTGCTTAAGTTGTCCATCGTTGCCGATCTAAGACTTGGGACGTTCAATAAGTCACTGGCTTCTTCGCACTGATATCGCCTCAGTTGGTATTGACTACTAGATAGCTCATGATTGACGTTTGAATTGGTTATCAAAAACACGTAATTAGACTCAGTCAGTGGAACGGGATCGTAGTTTAACGATCTATGCAAATTTAGATAAAGTATATTACTTAATAATTAAATAGTCAAAACGAATGTTCTAATCGTCTTATACAGATATGATAAAACTACCAGTTTAGTATTAAAATGGTTGTATATGTATATAATATACTAGCTATAAAAAAAAAAAAAAACAATTTGTACATATTTGTAGGGACATTATTTAAATTTTGTTTTATTGAATGGGGTATTTCACTAAAAATAAACGTAATATAAGTATTTATTCTAATTAAAATTATAAGATATTTTATTGTATTGATATCTCAAAAATAGGTACTCACTTGCAGTCTATGAGTAAAGCATGGCCTTCTATTCCCATTACAGAAATAAATTGGTCCATTATTCCGCAAGGTACTCCGGCGAATATGTGTTCGGCTTTTTGGCATACCATGGCTTTGTGTACTAATCTAAAAAGTATGAATTACGGTTTTAAGACGTACATCCTCCAAATCGCAAATGACGCAAATGGTCACTATATATTTGTATTACTGGATGGTTATGTTTCCGGTAATGGCTTCGATGAACGAATAAGTGGCTACTTCTAGGGAAGCGCTGCTAGACAGTCCGCCGCCCAAGGGTACACTCGATAAAATTACGGCATCGAAACCTACCACTATACCTGTGGGAGATGAAAACGAAAATTCAGTGTTATTATATCGATATATATTATGTCGCATGAATATATAATGCAATAGAAAGAATTATTATATAGTTTATTATTCATAATACATCCATAACTGTTTTTTTCAGCATTTCAAACACATAATATATCAATTATAATAATATCTTATGGGTAATATAATATACCTAATCATGGTAATCAGTATAATATTGTGTACATACATCGATTTTTAGAGAAATGAAGCGAAAATAATTTAGTAATGGTGTACCTATACTATTTATAATACATTATATACGTACCGGTCATCGGTTAATGGTCACTAATTTATAAAGCATCGACTATCATTGTTTGTAAATGACCAAACTAATTAAACAACGTATTATACTTATTCAAATAAACAGTACGTGCCTATGGGTACGCACTTTGGAAGCATGCGATCACTCCTTTGACGTAGTTGGCCCATTTAGGTGTGCCCACGTACAGTGGTTTGACGGTAGGAATTTTAAATTCGGTTTTATTCGAGTTCTCGATTTCCTGGAAATCGTTACACGCAGTAACTACGCGACATGTGTCGGTATCGTTAGCTCGTCCCAGCATGATGGTCACCATCGGTAATGCCTGTATAATATAATATACATTTTATTAACAATTTAAAATTGTTTCCTCCCCTCTGTTAACGGTTCGGTGTTCGTTGCAAAATAATATATATGTATAATTGGTACTTGGTAGGTACGAGGTAAAACGACTAAGACATATTAAACTGATACGTCATATTATAATATAATAATACTTAACTACCTACAGCTAACAAAAAATCAAAACAATAAGTACTTAATAGTACCTACTTTATAATATTAATTATTAATAATAAATTAATGTTGGAATACTCGCTGATACAATAGTATAAGTATGAAGATTATACACACTCGAATAGCTACATATGATTTTAGCATTTTATAATATCTCAATCAACTGGTATATAATCAACTGATTATTACATTTTTTCTACACGATATATTTAAGTAGGCACCTACAAGTACAACACAACATGAACACTATTTCCTGGTAGGTAGATAAATACTCGAATAATAAGGTAGCTCCAAAAATCACACGTGACAATGCGAGTCACAATGAATAATACGAACAAGGGCGGGTGAGGCTCTTATGAAAAGTGATTTGAATAAAAATAGTTCAATTAAAAAAAGACGAACCATTATTAAAACTAACTGGGGGGAGATAAGCCCCGTAGCCCCCCCCCCCCGCTTAGTTGAGCCTATGTATGCAAATTATTATTTCTACTTAGCTTCTTGCCATGCACATGTCTATATTTGCTTTACACAAAAATTCTCATTAATACAAATAGAATACAATAACATATTTTACCACTTTATCTGTATCTACAAAAAAAAATATTCGTTTTAACATTTTTATTATGAGTGCATTATATATCAGACATAGTGACTACCATTTTTCAACTCTACAAAAAAATAATTACAATAATTACCTAGGCATTATTATTAAAAACAAAATAAAAAATAAAATATAGGTACATGCTCAAAGAGTTTAATTATGAATTAAATATATTTTTATAGTTTGTGATTACCAAGAAATTCTATAGAACTATGCCCCGGCAGAAACTGCATAGTATTTGGTTTAACATAGTATTATGAAATGTCACTGGAAAATAAATAAATAAATACAATTCAATGATTGTAAGATAAAAAATTTGAATAAGACTATTCAAAATAAAAAATATAAATAAATTTATTACGACGGTAGATAAATTAAAATGTTACAATTAAAATCAACAAAGTTAGAATTACCGATGTATAGATAAATAATTAAAGAAAAAAGGTTTCAACAGGCGCCTCCTACAATCATCTAACGAAATCTACGTACATTATTATGGTTTATTAACTATTAATAGTTAAAAACTATTGCCACTAATTTTATTCCGGTTTGTTTTTACCTATAACAATTATATTTATGAAATAATTTTTTTTAGGTAGAAAACTAAAACTAGTTTAGAAGTTACTTTATATATTTTTTTAAAAATTAAAAGCACACTGGTGACTATTTTTTATATTATGTGCATGTTAAATATTATATGTTTCTATTATATAATTATCAAATTTATATTGATTAATATAAATGTGATGTGCAAAACCATATCGAGATATTTGTTTCGGGGGGGGGGGAGGGGATCCAAACATGTATATCGTAATTTTAGTCAAACTAAATTTATTATTGACATTCTTCTTTTAAAAATATTTAAATTAAGACAATTACCTTGACAGACGTTCACCTTAACCAATATTTTGAAGTTGAGACAAATATTTTGATAGTATATTATTATTATCTCGTTTATTCATTTTCAATTTTAAGTTATATTAAGAGGATTGGAAGAAGTAATTTTCTGTCTTTATTTTACATGATTTTATTTAGGGGGCAAAATCCTAAAAAACCACAATAGAAAGGAGTAATTAAAAAAATTAAAATTAAAATTGTGGGATGGTCGATTTTAAGTAGGCTTAACGACAAATTCAAATATGTTTTCAGAATTCTTATCGCTTCGCTAGACCAATCGGTACGTTAGAAATGAACCGTGTCTAAATTCAACGCTTCCGATCCCTTGTAATTATAAACATTATATGGTGGACAACGATACACTATACATTTATATTGTGATAATATTTTGAATATACCTAAGATTACAATCGTCGCCTACCCGCATCGATAGTGGTCGTCATACGTCGTCTATCAATCTAATATAGTGGTTATAATAATATTGTTGTATGATAAAAAAAGACGGACAAACTTCACACGATAAGTGGTTGACCCACTGTTTTAAGTGAGAAGTTGGGAAGTAAGGATATAGAGGGGAATTTAATGTATAGAAACGCAATGATCAATCTTTGCTAACGAAAAATGATTCTTAGCGGAGTTCGCTTATGCATGTATAAAAGGCCGTAATATTTACGATTTTCGTGAAAATTTGACATTAAAATTCTTATAAAAAAAAAATTTAATTAAACTCAACTTTTTATTGTTGACCACTAAGTACATTTTATAATGAAACTCGTGTAAAATGTTCAAGCTTTCTGTTTGGTTTAAAAATTGTATCCACAAATAGTACCTACAGAATAAACATTACGTGAAAAACTCGAAAAATTAAAATGTCTATAAATCACTTAAAAATGACTCAATTGTTTTGAAAAATTTACCACGTTTTCAATTTCAAGTCTCCGCGGATATTTTTCACTGAATTAAAATAAAAAACAAAATTGAACATAATAAAATCATTATTTTTGTAAATAATCTTCCTATCTTTTCTACGGTTTTCCCATTTATTTTGAAAATAGCTGGAAAAATTAATAAATGATTTCATTAAAGTACCACTCAAGAAAAATTTCCTTTCAGAAAAAATGCTCTACCAAAAAATCTGAGCAAAATTACCAGTATAAAAGTTGTCCACAGAGAAAAAAAATAAACATCTTTGTAAAATTACAAGCTCCTTCGTTCCACTCTGAATCCAAAATAATAGTTTAGTTAAAATTGTAACTATTTATGATTGAAAATATTCATGCTGGTATAAAAATATATAATTATTTTAAACATTTCGGTGGGGGTGTAAATCCTCCTCCCTTCAGAAACGAGTATAATAAAGCCTTAATGATTTGGTACATTACCATAGTCCATAATGATAATATTGTTGGACTGAGAAACGTACTGTTATTACTATATTATTTGTATTCTCATTTTAAAAGAAATATTATGTTATTCTTAATAATGAATAAAAATAAAGTACTTATTAACTATTTATTTTAAATCATGAAATTAGTAGCGGATAGGACTATTTTCTGTTACCTATTACTATTTTCTGGGAACTGAATTCAGAGGCTCCTGGTTCAAAGGGCCCATCACGTAAATAAAATTCAAACCTAAAATAAAATCATAAGATTGAGTGGCAAGAGCTCTACAATTATATTTGAACAAGGACAACCAAGTAAATGACGATTTTTCGATAAGCCTATCCACTATTACACGAACTTTAATGGTAAAGACTTGAATCGAAAATATATAATCAATAGAATAATTAAATCTCAAGAACTATAAGACTTAATTTAAAGTTAACGTCCATTAATACCATTTGGTCAATAATAATCATTTATTGTAATTTTTTGTTTAAATTATGATTACAGAAATAAATAAAAAGCTGATACTGGAGATAGGTGTGCCACTGTTGTAGATGGTAAGTTGAAAAGGTAGGATACATGAAGCTATTTAATTTATATTTGTACGCAACGATAAACCATTGCTGACGAAGTAACGAAAACCGATTCTGAGCAAAGTTCGGTTATACATGTTTTAATATTTCGTAATTTATATGATTTTCGTCAAAATCTGACTTTAAAATGCTTATAAAAAAAAAAAAAACTATTGCAGTAACGTTCAACTTTTTTTACTATTATGTTCAATTAACAATGAATCTCGTATTAAATTTTCAAGTATTTCCGATTGTTAAAACAATTTTGTCCCCATTATACTTACCAAATAAAAACTATATTAAACAAAATTATCCTTGCTATAATTAATATGAAACGATATTAAAATTCCGTACAATGTTATGTGGATGAGAATAAGAATTTAAGAGGATGCTACACTGACATATTGATATACCGCCTTTGTTATTTTAACTGTAATACATAGAAGAAAACCTAACATAGAAAGAAATAAATCCTTCACAATATATTATTTTAAGTTAAATTAAAATAAAATCACTTAGTATTAAATTGAAAAATAGGAACTTAATCTCTGCATGAATAAACGGTATTATTTGCATTAATTTAATTTAAAAATTAGGTAACTAATATTACAAACGAATAAATTGAGAGTACGTATTTTTTTTAAATACGAGTAGGTGCTAAAACTGGCACAGGTACGAACCACCTTGTTTCGATAGTTTCATTTTCATACTACTACAATATAACATTGCATTCAAAATATAAATAGATAATTAATTCTCAAACAAAGAAAATAATTATACATACACGTTTATATTGAGTCATTTGAAACGCTTGGTTTACCCTATTTACTGGAACAAATGGAATATTACTTAACAATAATATTATCACAAAAAACAGACATACCTACTCGCACCATGAATTTACAATCAAAGTGGCAAATTGGGAAGGTAGGATTTGCAGGGTAAATTTGCTTTTATTTTTATGAAAAGATAAATAATCAAACAAAACCAATTCTGAACAAAATTCGATCAATACGTTTTGAAAAAACAAACTAAACAATTTACTAATTTGTAACTATTTCTTCTTCGGGTAAATGGCCGCTTGGACCATCCCTATCAAACACCCTTTCCTCCAGCCACCTTTGTCGGATGCTCGTTCCTTCCGAACTGGTCCATCTAAAGCACTTATATCTTTTTTAACCAGATCTTTCCATCTCATACGAGGTTTTCTCAGTGGCCTTTTCCCTGTTGGATCCTGTTCTAATATTATGCGTAGCAAGGGATTCTGGCTACGCTAAGCATGTCCAGCCCACTTTAGTATCTTATTCTTTATTGTTTCCATTAAATTTGGCTTATGGAAAAGTAATTCTAGCTCATTATTTGTTCTTGTCCTTCGCTCATTGCTATTGCTATCCTTCATGGGTCCATAAATCCTCCTTAAAACTTAGGGGAAACCAAGTGAAGTCACAACGAAACCAACCAAGCCTACAATCGGAAGTTCAATGCGCAAATAACAATTACGAGAGCATTAAATAGTATAGCTAGTATAGCCATAACTAGAGACCGGATTTAATTGCATTTAAAATACACAAAAATTGCATATTAAAATTATATAATTGTATCAAAAACTACGTAAAATTTGCATAATAAATTTCACTATAAAAATGCAAAAGTTATATGAAAACAATTAGATAAATGTTACTTGTTTTAATTAAAACTGATAATTAGATACATTTCTTAATTATTTTCATTAAAATTAAATCTTCTATTACTTAAAATATGTTTTTACAAAAAAAAACTACGTTCTACGTCTACACTAGTTATTGGTGCATATTTAAAACAATTTAATGAAGTAGGTGTTATATCTAAATTAACATTTGCTTCACCTGACATGACTTCATAGTAAGACTTAAAAGTTTTATACCCTTTATTTTTTTCAATTACATACATACACTTTTCTTTAATTTATTTCCCATTTGGACCAGGAGTATCTTAAAAAATTAAAATATCTTCAATTTTTCTAAAAATATCCATGCTTTTGAGTAGTTCACTATTAGATTCTTCTAAATTTTTAAGATTTATTGATAATTCGGATAAGTGTAATTTTATGAATGCTTAACCACATTTGACTGCATTATTTTATACAAGCTGTTTTATCTTTTCGACACTTGTAGTATCATCTGTTAAACTTTCAATTTCGTTTTTAAACTTTTCAAAAATATTTGCATAAAAAAGTGCAGCATTTAATCGTGTTCCTCACTTTTTAATAATTGTTCGGGTGGTAAAGGTATACCCGGCATTTATTTTCTGTATTTAGTTATTCTCGATGGTGCCGCCATATATAAAAAGACGCTTATCGCTCGCTAGGCTCTTCAAGCTTCTAGAAAATTCTAGACAAACGATAAACGCCTAAAACGTTGGAAAATCGCAAAAACATCGAAAATCGAAAAAAATTGCATTATAAAATTAAATAGGCAGAATATTTTATATCGGCTATAATATATTTAATCAGATCTGATTTATCTATATTGTAAAAAAAGTTGCGATATCAATAAAATCCGGTCTTTATTCATAATTCGAAAGAATTATTATGAAGACCAAAACGGTCGACGATTTCTGAAGAAATTAATAACGTTGTTAAAAATATGACGTATACTGTTATCGTTTTTTACATATAATAAATCAATTCATATCAAAACGATTCCGGCGTACATGTCATATAGTCCAGTTAAAATTGTTCCTTTAATGTTCATTATTCAATAAAATATTATTATTTCTTTTATAACATACAATAAACTGTTCAAGAGCTCAAAATAGTATAAGCGATAGCATTTGTTGACAAGGGATAACACCAAATGACAACTGTATTACTGTAGGGAAAATTTTCTTTTCATTCCTGTGTATTTATATTAGATAATCATATTAATTTTATTTAAATTATTTTGAGTCATTGTAAAAATGGCAGTGGCACTAATATTTGGTTCATGATGGTATGAACACCCACCACTGGATAACATTAAACTATCACTGAGAAGCACTAGTGCCATGTACTTTATATGTTAAAATTTACTTTGCTGTATACCTACTGTATATTAGATTAAAATACGGAATATATCATATATTTAATTTAGATTATGAGCGGGCGAGAAATGCATTTGTTTTACAATGAAATAATGAAGTTTATTTATTTTTTTTTATGAACAACTTTTCTACCCAAAATTTTGCTCTGGTTTTCAAGTGTAGCACTTTTTTTGAAAGAAAATCTCACTAGGATGGTACCTGCATTAAGAAGGTCACTTTTTGATTTTCTCAGTGGTTTTCATAATAAGTGGGAATAACCGGGAAAAAACGTAGGAAAAATGGAAAAATTTACGAAATGTATTATTTTCAAATCGTAAATATTACGACCTTTCAAAACATGTATAACGGAACTTCACTCAGAATCATTTTTCGCTAGCAATGGTCAATTGTTGCTTATATATTTACAAAATTTCCTCTCTAACTTCCCAATTTCTCGCCTACAACAAAGGCCCATCTATCGTGCCAAATATAAGGTCCGTTTCTTTTTTCTCCTCTATATTTAAGTATAGGTATAGAAATATTCAGTATTTGGTATTATGATAATGATATAACATATATTTAGTGTAGTGAAAATCTATATCTACTCTAAAAGTTTTAGTTTAAACGATTTTATAAAAAATTAAACTGAAATCTCACAACGGTATAATTTAAGTTTACACTGTTATTCATTTATTATTGATTCATGACGAATATGTTCAAGAGTAAAAAAAAAAAAAAATCAAATTATAAATAATGAATGTCCAATTCATTATTTTAAATGAATTACATTAATAAGTAACTATCGAAATAATAACATTAACACGATTACATGAATCTAATGTTTTTAAATTATAATATGTTTTATAATAAACTTGGTTATCAGAAAATACGACCAGTTTAAATTAAGTTAAATTTTTAATCTAGTAAATACTTATTATTAAAAATATGACTTATGCCAACTACTATTAAACTTAATAGAAGCTTTAAAACAAGCACACCGTTTTGTTTCACATTGACATTAAATATAATTTAAAAAACCTTATCCCCCAGAAATATATATTATTATACTCGCGGTAAACGGTAAGGTCGATATTGGCCGAAAAGTAAATCACCCATTTTAACGACTACTTACATTTTTACTTTGGCTGTTAAATTATCTTCAATCATCGGTTGAACCTCATTTTTGGTTGATGATTTTATCCCGAGTTTGTCTACGTATTAAGTGTTTAATTTTTCATAAAATTCATAAAATGAATCAAATTCCATTTTATTTAAAATATTTATTTCGTAATAAACGGTTATCGCTCGAATTAAGTCAGAAGACGTATAGGCATCATATAAAAATACAAATAATTTAATATAGAACTTTTCCAGAATGCAGAATCGCACTCATACAATTGATGCAATTATTTATCGTTAACAAATTTCGATAACATAATAATAATATTATTATCGTAGTAGTACAGTTACTAAAGTTCTACAGTACCTACTTAGTATTTTAATTCCTATAATTTAAAAATATTATTCGTGTGATCGTATCAATGTTATTATTTGGATTTCACGAAAAGTTACCTTAGTTTAAAATAAGTTTCCATTTTATGAAATCGATTAAATATATGTCCATTTTATGAACATAAATTTGACTTACGCGATATGATCGTTGTTCATGAAATGGACTACATTTCATGAAAAATACAATTACACTAAGCGGATGTGACATCTATACAACAAAGCTCAATAGCAATCCAGACCTTCTACTCTATACAGATGGGATATGTAAACCAAGATTGTTGTCACGTAAGGGCATAACGGATTTTTACAACAAGTGGAAGAAATAAAAACAGAGAGAGAAAAATATCTAACCTATGGGAATATGAATAATATGTGAGTGAAATAAGAATAAACCAGTTAATGAAAACCTGGTCAAAATATCAAAACACCATAACTATGGATGAACTTGGAAAGGCGACTTCGGGTGAAGCTAAATAGGTTTCGTACTGAGAAAGGAAGATACAATAGCCTATAGTATAGCTAGAAACTTTGCGATAGCGAAAAATGTGACTACGGAGTGGAACAAACCATGAACCATATCCTACAAGAATGCTCAGAGAGAAGATTTAGTGGCGGACTAAATGCTATTTTCGACGCAACCAAAGAAGCCGGTAGATTGAATTAAAAACCTTGACTTGGTGGCAGACACTACCAGGTACTGATGTTATCAAATAGACAATTACCATAACGCATATGCTATACGTAAAATTAAGATTTTATTGTTTTTAATGTTGTTTGTATTATTTTTTTAAGTCATACGAAAATAAATAAATAAAAATTAAAAATAAAACGTGATATATCTTTGATACATTATTTTATTATTATTGTAAAATGTAGAAATATAATTTTAAATTCTGAGCGGAGCGAGGGAATGAATTGGTTTATTACAATGATGTTTATTTTTAATTTTCCTTTTATTTGTGAACAACTTTTCCACCAGAAATCTTGCTTCGATTTATAAGTGCAGCATTTTTTCTGAAAGGAAATCTGACTTGGGAAGTATTTTAAAAGAGTCATTTTTTTCCTAGGAGTTTTCTCAATACATATTGCAAAACTGAAGAAAACCGGGAGAACGGATAGATACAATATTAAACAAATATTATTAAAGAAAATATATAATGCATACGTAATTATGTTATTATTATATGACATATATATTGTTGACAAAGCAATACTATCAACCGAACTCCGCTCAGAATCGTTTTTTTGTTAGCAATGATTAATCTTTGCTTACAGATATACATTAAATTCCCGTCTATATCCTAACTTCCCACCTATCCCTCGTGCCTATTATCTTAGGAAAGCTTTTTTTTTTTTTACCTTTTTCTGTCTCAAATATGAAAATAACAAAAACTGAAAAATAAAAATAGATAATCATTCCTATCATTTTTGTCTAAGAATCTAAAAATTATTGTTCTTCATAAACATTTGTGACTAATCCGGCTATATAAGTTACAAAATCCGGCTACATGTAAACTCCTACACAAATTACCTTTTTACTACCTGAATTTAAAACATAGTGTACACTCCTACATTGTCCCTCTTTACGTGCCCAAAATAAATGGTGTAATCTCCTACATAGACCTTTTTACATTTTTACCTGCTAAAAGTAGGTGGTGTAATCTCCTACACAGATCTTTTTACATTTTATATTCTAAGTGTAGCAAGGAATGTGTATTCGTTTTACAATGTTTGTTTGAGATAGTTGCACTTAAGTGTGAAAAAACGTATGATTTTACGATTTCATTATTTTAAATGAACACGCACGACGTTTTATACCAGAAATAGTTCTCTAATGGAAAAAATGATAAGAGACCTTTTTTGTTGCATTTTGAATAAATATTCGTAGAGACTTACGAATACAAGATAATAAAATTTGGTAAACATTAATATAAGGCATCGTATCGGAAATTCTCAAACATTTCGATAACGGCTACGTTATTTCCGTAAATTGGAAATACAACAATCTCTTTTCCGCTAATAAAAGGCTTATTGCATCCATACCAGTAATTGCAGAACAAAATAATTGAATAACTGTTTTATTCCTGGCAGTGTTGTTTGTTCTCTCACTTTGTGCACTTGTTTTGCAGTTAATATTACAATTGAATACAATGGAATTTATGTACGGCCAAAATGGTAAAAAGCTTTTAATATTAAACAAATTTATTTTTTTTTTTGCATTACACTGCAATAAATGGCCAAAAAACGTGATGTTGCATTGACAATAATTGTAAAAGTAAATTGTACACAAATAATACAGAGGACGAGATAACTGAAAAAATGCAGTTCTAAATCACAATTAAGATGAAGATACATCACTGAATCGTCAAGAAGTAAATAATTTACTGAAAATAAAGGTTAGTGCAGACAATATTACTGAAAAACATTGAAAGTTTAAATTAACCGAAATAAAAAATTTGAATGAAGAAAATACTTTAAATACAACTGATCTTAATTATATTAGAAGAAACATTTATAATACACGTAAAGATATTTTGCCATCTTTGCCTACGAGTATTGATGAAGCTTTTGATACTATAAATTTAATGAACATAAAAACAAACCGCTTTGAACAATTCGTTTAATTAAATTATAAAGATACTAATATTATAATATTCTCTAGCTCACCAATTTAAAATTTTTTCGTTCTGTCGAAAAAATATTAGTAAACGGTACTTTCAATCATTGTACAAAATATTTTGTTCAATTATTTACCATTCATAGTTTAAAAAATCAAAATGATGTACTGTTAGTTTTTGCTTTACTTCCTGACAAACATAGTCAAACATACAATTTATTATTTTAAAAAATAAACGAAATTTGTTTGCAAAATAATTTATTATTCCAACAACCTATAGTTGTGTCTGACTTTGAAGTTTCAATTCATAATGCAATCAGAAATATTTGGCCAACAGCGGAAATAAGTGGTTGTAATTTTCATTTGTGCCAAAATTGTTTCAGAAAAATCCAACAATTAGGCCTAACAAATCATTACAAAAATAATGAATCTGAAATTTGAATATGCTTAGTACCTTTGGTTTACCATTCTCGGATGTCGATAATATTGAAAATTGTTTTGCATTCGATTTATTAGAAAATAAACCATCTGACGATAATATTGAACAGTATTTTGGCTATTCAGCAGAAAATTACACGTTTTCGTGTTCAGTTTTTCCTCCAAAATTATGGTCTAATAATAAAATAACAAATGCATTTCATTCCAAATTTAATATTAATTTTTATCACCACCATCCGAATTCACATTTATTTGTGAACGTTTTATTAAATTTACAGACGGAAACTTATGTAAAAATTAGAAACAGTGACGTATCAGGACTTAGGCGGACAAAAATAATTGAAAAATATGAGTACATAAATGATCAAAAAGGCAAAGAAAGAAAAATTTCACGATAAGATTTTATTAAAAAGGGAAGTTATAAAAATAAACGTAAATAAATGTTTGTTTAGGAATTTATGACCTTTTGTAGTTTATGACTGATTTTTACTTATTTTTATTTTTATTTAAAAAAATTGTATTGTAATATTTTGCTTTTGATTTTTGTAGTTTATGACTGATTTTTACTTATTTTAAAATACCTTATTTTACGTTTTGATATTCTTTGTAGGAGATTACCTACTTTTGTAGGAGTTTCCATCCATCCCCCTCCGCCCAAAAATCCAGCATTATATATTATGTTTCGTTTAAAGTCACCTTTGTAGAACTAATCACTGGATGTCTGGATAAAAATTAATCTCCATAGTTAAAAGGTATTTAAGATACATGTATACAATTAAAAAATAATTCAAAAAAATATCTATAATACAATTGATTGTATGTATTTCATTAATCATTTAAATGTTTTTAATGGAATTTAATATAGGAGTACATAATTTATATAACTACACTTTCTTATTTTTACTTAAGTGATATATACAAATTATAATATTTACTCACCATAGGTAATACAAATCCATCATTATAATCCGTATGTTCTCCAATTAAGTTTACTCTTCCAGGTCCAATACCCAATCTATCGGGTTTTTCACTATCTGGGAAATGTTTTGTAAAAAAATCAAACCCTCTATTAATTAGTTCATCTGTTGTTTCTGTTTTTACTATGGCCATATTGAATCTAAACATATAATTATGTACAATTAATACAGATACATATGAGAAATTTGAATGATAAAGATGAAAAAGATTAGTGTAATTTTATTATATGTGTCTATATATTGTCTTCTATATAATATAATATATAAAAATTGTTTATTTTGTAAAACAATAAAGTGAAAATGAAGTTGCGTATATTTATAATTATATAGGTACTAAATTAACGATAGTGGCGTATTTAAGGGGGTTAGAATCAATGGGGTTTAAACTCTAAACTTAGGCCGTATACTCGTTGCTGTAAAGCAATTAGGTACCGGCGCTTTTTACTATTTAAAACGACTTTGGTTGTAGAAGAATGCATTTAGTAAGGGCTATATACGGTCCACGGGTTTCCGAACGTAATTTAAATTCCATGCATCCCTTCATAGAAAAATCCTAAATACATTATGTTGCAGCATAGTTCATAGGTATACAAATATTAACTTAGTTACTGATTTATTAACAATTGTATTAATATCAATTATTCGAACTTCAAATGCCACATGCAATAAATTATTTAAATTTAACCAGTTATATCAATGAGTTATTAGAACAGTGTTATTTAAAATGTTTTATTTCAATATAATGCAAAACTTTGATGCAAGGTTTATAATAATGCGGAAAAATGAGTTGAGCATATATGTCGTTGTTCAAATTTATGATTAAATTTGTTAAAACGCAAACAATATTAATTTATTTGAGATTACAAATTAATACAATGTTCAATTTAAATTTACTAAAAATATTTAACTGAATTCGACTCAGAATCAGTTTTCATTTGCAATGATTTACAGTATAAAAAATAAATTACCCCTTATATTTTACTTTTACAACAATGACCTACTTAATTACTTTATCTATATCTTGCAAAAATTAGTGTATTATACCTACCGACATGGGCTATGGATAATCGCAATTTGTTTAAAAATGAGAACATTCACGACCTTATCTTGTATTTTATCTTTAGTTTTAGACATATTAATTTTTTTAAAACGATATTTATTTAGACTTACTTAAAGATGAATAACATATAATATTGAAATTAATTTGAATAGGTACTAGCATATTTTAGATAGGTAGCTATACTAAAAATTAAAATATCGAAACCTTTAAGAATATTCACAAATATTTTAGATTCTCGTAGCGAAGATTGTATTGGTTTTACTATGTTATGTGTGTTTTTTGTGTCCGTAAACAACTTTTCTATCAGAAATCTGGCTCCAATCAAAATTTAAAATTTTTTTCTTGCATTTAGTATCTAATTGGTGAATAATTAAATCATTTTTTTTTTTTTTTCAAACAGTTTTCATTATTATTGGGAAAACCCAGAAAAAGACATACAACGAAAACTAACAAATTAATGCAGCGCACTGCGGCGTATCATATTAAATTATTTGTGATTGAAGTTTTCAACCTGAAATATTGCTCTAACAAAACCAATTTAGGTTAGTAAGAAAGTCATGGTTTGGTTTTCCAACAAGTTTTTATAATAATTGAGACAAAATGTAGAAAATGTACAGCATTAATGGTTTCGTTATTTTCGATTTTGATTTTGTTGTAAATTAGTTAAAAATTATCATAGGTATAGAAAGTTAACAGTTTAGTTAACAGTAGTTAAGCATAAAATATTAATTTTATCTTAAACATTTTAATTTCAAATTTTGAAGGTAAACGTAAAAATAATAGCATTAAAGTATAGTTACAAATTAATGTACAATTTTCAATTAAAATTGACCAAAATAACACGTGCTTTTTCCGATTCATATGAACAAAACGTTTTAACTATAAAAATACTAAACAAATTTAAACCCAAAAACGTGCATTTGTATAGTTACAAATTAATGTACAATTTTCAATTAAAATTGACCAAAATATAATCTCCACAAAATATAATACTCCACTCAGAGTCGTTTTTTCGTTAACAATAATTCATCGTTACATAATGTGTATAGATATAAATTAAATTACTCTATATTATAACCTTCCTGGCTTATTTCCAACCTACCATAGTGGCTCACCATCCAGTATCATTTATGATAAGTGAAGAAGATTTACATAACACCCGTAATACACCTACTGGATTTTTTAACTTAAAAATAGGTCAATTCACTTTAGTAAAGCAAAACTGTATCGATTATTCGATTACGTGATACTTAAATTCGGTTCGTTACGCAAGGTAGACAAAGACAACAAATAATAATTGGCGTATTATGTCCAATAAAGAAATTGATTTGACGGGTTTAATCATAAACACGCCACTTAAAAATAATTACAGTTTTCATTAAATTAATTTTGTTGTAAAATATTCATTTACTACGGTACATAACGAAAACATAAAAGAACAATTATTATTAAACAGATTAAATTCAAAACCTATCATTATTTTTTTTATTCAGTTGTACGAAAGTAAATACGTTCAAAATAAAGTTATATTGTCTGAAGTTATAAGATATTATTTCGACGAAAGTATTAATGAAAATTTCTTGTACTATGATAGTTTGAGCACAACAATAATTTGTGCAGGTATTTATAACTCAATAGAATATTTTATCTACTGATATAGGTGCACTACTGATGGCGCGGCATTGATGACGGGTAAACATATTGGTGTGGTACGACCTATTAAAGAAGTAGCTCCAGATGCTAAATGAACACGTTTTACGCCTCACAAAGAAGTACTTGTGTCAAAAAAAATGTCAACTGAATTAAATAACGTTCTTAATGTAGCAATTTTTATATCAATATTATTACTTATTATGTATTAAGTCATTATGGCATATTTAGTTTTATTTTTTTTTTTGATGAGGGGTTGCCTACCCAAAAAGAGTCAATGTATGAGTCACCATAGAAAAAAAAAGGTTGGGAACCACTGGTAAAGAATATAATATGTTATTATATTTTGAATATAATTTAAACAACGAACTCTGTATTTAATGCAATTATTTAATTATATTATATATTATAATATCATGATATTAATGATTTAAATAAAGATTTGTCTACATCATTTTAAACAGTAATTTTTTAACCATTTCCTTAACCCCCTTCCCCATCACCTGAAATTAATAATCATGAATTGAACAAATTAAAATTGCTTTCAGTATCTCGCTGTGTTTGTAATACGTGTCCAGATATTTTGTACATTAGTTTAAATAACTAACTTATTTGACGTATTTGTCGTAAATTTTTAAATAAAGAAAACAAATCTTACGATCAAAAGTGTAAAGTTAACAAAAGAAAAATTTAATTGGACAAGTTAGGTGGGGTTTCAACTGGTCTAGTTAGAATTCGAAATATGAAAAAATGTTGATTTGACCCAGTTAAAATAAGTTGAAATTTGTTTTTAAACGTTTTAAGTTTTCAGGATTTATAGTGATAGTTTTTATGTTTACCATTTGATATACTATTATGCAATACATCCGTCGTTTATATTCCTGTACATAATGCAACCGATTAAATTTGAATGGATAAGTTAATATAAGTTATAACTTATCATCTCCAATCTGTTAAGTTAAAAAGTTTGTGAAAATTAACCTTAAAAAAGCCAAAAATACTTCTTATGGAGCAAACTGCAAAGTAGGTCACTGTTGTCGGTGGCGAGTTTAAAAGGTTTAGAATATATAAGGTAATAAATAAAGTATAAAGTTTGTATACAGGAGGCAATCGTTGTCGATTAAAATATATAATACAAGTCAGTCAAAAATTGGTACATTTTCAATTGATGTTCATTACTGAAAATAAGGATAAATGATTGCAATAAAAAAATATATTCTACGTAGACCTCGAAAACTGGTAAGGTTATACCGTAGGTCAGATGTTTCCCATGTAGTCAAGGTAACTGAGAAATCAACGAAAATTAAACCGATCATACATTTTTGTCAGTTTTTTCTAATTTTATATAATAGTTTTTCAAACTATTGAAAATCTAGAAACATCTTTTTAAATAAAGTATCGCCGACAACGGGAGAAACATTCATATCTCTTATGAGATTTGCTGTGGACAATTTAGACAGTTATTATGCAAAAAAAATGTTTCCCGAAAAAACAATACACACCACAGTAAAATCAATACAGGTTACATTACTCGCTTCATTCAGAATCTATAAAAGTTGAAATTAATTCAATGAAATCTAAACTAGTTCAGTTTAATTAAAATTAACGACAAAAATAATTTATAACCCAAGTTAAATAAAAAAAAAAATATTTAAATTATATTAAATTTTAAAATGTTAACTTATTTTCATTTATACAATATTGATGTTCATTATACCCACTAGTAATTACATTAAATATACACAAGGTCGTAGCTGGACCAAATATTTTGGAGAGGTTTAAATTAAATTATCTATTATTTTTGTTACGAACATAGTATTTATCTAGAAAGTAATAAACAATATTTTTAGAAAACAATTAGGGAGTTGAACTCTACCCACTCAGATACGGCTTTGGGTATGCATATACAGTCATCGCGTATAGCGGTTAATACGTTTATTTATATTATAATCAAAATAATATTAACATCTGCGGTGTCTATTTTGTAACCGTTAAGGTAGGAGTCTTCACAGTGTTCTACTATAATATTATCAAAGAAGCTTACTTATATTTAAAAAGGTCCTATATAAAACATATAATCCATGATTCAATTTGCTCAAAAATAAATGAATATTATTATAAGTCACGCTCATAAGGTGGTTTTTTATTATATCTAACGACAATAAGTTTTGAACTGTCAGATATCCCACTTTACTTGTATAGGCCCACCGAACCTACATAACAATATAATATTATATACCTATAACCTATATAATTTAACGATATATACGTTATACATAACTATTAAATATAACTACCTGCCTTTATAAGAGTAGTAGTTCGAATGTCAATATCAATGCCACGACTTAAAACCATTTAAATGAATTGATAATATATAGGAACCTACCACAATGTATAATGATAACATTAATATTATATAACATTCCTAATTTACATATTATTACGTGTTGCTACGCCTATTAGCATATTAGAAGTAGATATTATGCTAATACGTGTTAGTAGTTTTAAAAACGAGCCACGGTATTATTAATGATATTTTTTGTGATCAAATTGGAAATATTATTATATAGAACACACTTGACCTACTCGAATATTATTCGATACACCTATATCTATAATATATTCTGTACAAAATACATTTTTTTTTTTTTATTATTTTAGTGGTTATAAACCACTAAATTAGGTATTTACAATTTACATTATTTTAAACGAAGTAAAAATATAATTTCCTCGTCTACCTACGAATTTGGTATATTGTATATTTTTCATTTGTTATATTGAGTGTATAGATGTCCTTAAGTAATAACAGATTTAACTAACTGAAATGACAAATACCTACTTCCAAACAAATTGTTCACATTTGAAAGAGAAATTTTGAAATTTCAAATGAAATTGTTACACACTGAATTATGTCCAATACATCTATGTCTATCTAAAAGTATATTGTATTATTGTATACAATATAGTCGTGTACTTTTACGTTCCAGTAGTTATAATTTCAAACGCGTATAATACATATACATAGGTGTACAATATAAAATCATATTCGTTGTGATATGATCGTCTATTTCATTCTTGACATTAAATTATTTAAATAAGCAAACAAATGAACGATTCGAAATAATTTGCTTGTTGGTATACAAATATCTTTGCGTTGATTTTTATAATATCTACCGATTAATATTGAATACCTCACCCACAGTGTAAGTAGAAATTAACATCTTCTTCAGCTTAAATAAATAAACGTATTATATAAATAAAATGTACACAAATATACAAATATAGATCAACTAACTGACTCGGAAATGGTTTGCTATTGTTAAATAATAGTCATATTAATAATAATAATAGTTTTCTTGTCCGTGACAACCAAATTATCATTCGAATCAATAAGGTAACCCTTGAATAAAATAAAATAATTAAACAATTAGATATTCGTATCAAAAATACCTAAATCCCTTATTTTACACTCTTTGAGATTGAATTTCCAAAAATGAATGTTAAATAAAATTAATGCCTACATTATAATAGTTATCTGTATGCAAAATTTCAGCCCGATTCGTCAGTCGGTCAGGTTATTTTTGGCCATGCTATTTTATATATTGTATGTATAAAGCTGTCCCGTAACGCAAAGATAAGAGAGAGTAATAATAATAATAATAAACTGTGTTAACAATAAAAATAATGATAAATATGTTCGTAATGATTATTACAATTCACATTTTTTATGGGTAATGATCTATAAACATGCAGTGCATTAATCGGTCGTTAGTTTTGATACCTTGGGTTACACTATTGAAATTTTCGTAGTTATCTCTAATTTTTTTTGGAAATAAAATTTAGTCCATGTTACTTACTGATAGTGAACCTTTTTATAGATGAAAGAAGTTTTAAAATTGGTTAAGTAGTTTTTGAGCTTATCCATTACAAACAAATCATTTCTCTTTATAATATTATTAGTTTAGATTAGCTCGTACAAATCATGACTTGGAAGACGTCCTCCAATACATTTTTAATATTTGTAATAATTCCATAATAATCAAAGGTACAACCTAACTCAGTAGCGTAACTACACATCAAAACGCCATGAGGTAAAACATTTGTTTCGTCTCTATGGTGAAAAATAGAAATTATACCTATTGTCACCAGATCAGGGTTGGCTGAGTTTTTTTTTTTTTTTTTGAAAACGAAGATGAACCCACTCCACCTTATCACATTAAAACTTTCGTTTTAGTTTTAAATTATATAAATTTACATTTACAAAACACCATGCATATGTGTATTCTATTTATACTTTTTATTGATATAATATACATCCACATGTTTAGGAAAATATGAAATAATTTGTATAGTAATTGTTATGTATTTACCAACTATGTATATTTAAATTTAATGGTATGAATGTATGAATGGCAATTGGTATGGTTATAATATTGTCAGTTTTATCAGTTTGTCAGTTTAGGTGACACATAAATCGCAGTCAATTAAAGTGGCGTGAAAAACTAGCTATTCGACCTTCTTCACGTGCATGTTCAAATTTATTAGGTACATTTTAATCATAATTTGTTTACCTTAATACCTAATACTTGAAAACCACCAGTGTCTCTATCACACATGTAAGCCGCCAAATAAATTTTACGAGACGACTCCTACCTCGGTTGCTCCTGCGGTAGCCACACCACTAACTTAAACTAGCCTACAACTAACCTAAGAAATTATAGGTTGTATAAGTACTCGCTAGAAACGTCAGACAGTTTAGTAAAATTTACCTGACGAAATCGTATTTCACTGGAAAAAAATTAGGTACTTTTATTATTATTTTTTATTGACGTATGTCATACCGTTATGCCGTATTGATTAACAAACGTTAAGCGGATAATACGTGCAATACGTACTTAAATTAGCAAACTAATTTTTAATCAATCCGAATTAACTGGTAGGTAAGTATACAATATTATCAAATTGTTAATCGGTCATTTGTTTAAGCATTTTTACCGCTTCCGTTTTTACGCTTGCATGCGAAAAACGGTGATAGATACTATAGATTGGTAAGTTGTAGGTACGTGATGTGGGACACACAATTTTGAATTATTCAATTATTCAAATACCTACCTAAATAACAAAGAACTAGGTGTAGGCATGTATAATATATTTTATTATTTTTTAACACTGCGCCGTACACCTACCGTCTGACAAAATATTTGAAATCAAAAACGCGCGCATTATAAGTTTTTGAATAATGATAATAATTAATAACCGCGTGCATTATATAAGTATGTAATACCCGCCGCTGCAGTAACCGCGTATAAGGCGTGCGTCTCATTCTTGCGGCCCGCGTCGGCTCGCACGCACCATAAGTGCCTTACCCATCATCACCGTTACACACTTAGTGGCGTAATATTACAATCGTAACGATTTTTTATTGTTAATCGAATACCATACATCTATCCAACTAATAACGTTATAATCGAAAAATATATGCGCTATTCACGTGCGCGCCTCCTACACGCTCGTTGCGACGATACAATTGAATATTGTCTGTGTAATAATATTAACGCGTTAATACTTCGCCCTGCATATTATATTATAACACCTATATTATATTTCGTAAGAGGTACGACTTACTCGTGGGGGGACGGCAGGACTCGTGGTGTGGCGACGGCGGCAGCGGTGGCGACGATCGGACGATTTCCGTAAATCCACCGAGATACTTATCGGACGGCGACGGTGGCGGCAACGGCGGCAGTAGTAGTACCTAACTACCTAGCGTAGTGATAAGTATGTGTTATGCGAGCGGTCAACTGACTAACAGAGTGCTCGGGCGGGCAAACCAGACTAAAAACATTGTGATACGATAAAATAGTGAGAAAAAAAAGCGCGCGCGCGCTCGTGCACACACACATACAGTTTTATTAGAACTGGCCTACCCGTCCCCCTACTCCTACGCACGCACGTACAACACACACACACACGCAAGCGCGCGTACCTACCGGTATGTATAGGTTATACCTACAATAAACACAGACGCGCGGCACGTATTTCTGAGTCAACCGCGTAAATAAATAAATAAATAAATAAATAAATACATTTATCGTTAATAATGTAATAATATTATTTTTCGTCCGCGCGGCGCGGAAATCAGCCGAGGCGACGGCGGAACGTCGGGACGGGAAAAAATAATTCACGCCTAAAATTAATCAACTCGCTTCGCGCTTCTATTACGACGACGTCAATAATATTAATAGGCACCTGGGTATCGGTAATAATAATATGGTAGCCGCTGTCCGAGCTGATGAAAACGACAGTATAATAATAGGTACCCGGTACAGCTCGAGAAGCTTACGTATTATACATTTATACCTCGCATGATGTGTATAATAATATACCACTCACGTGTATGGTTACAAATAATTAAAATATAATATGTGTATATATATAATAATAAACTAATAAAACCATGTTTGAAGTGTGGCTTTATTATAATATGGATGTGAGACGTGGACAATAAACAAATAAGAGAATAAAGATATGTTAGAGGCTCAAGAAATGTGATAATATAACTAATAAAAACGAACGAGGAATTCTTAAAAGACAATATATGAAAAAAAAAACATTTTCAGATGCTCTATAGAAAATGAGATGGCATATGGATAGGCTACACGCTGAAATATGGTGAGGATTACACAGCTTAATAATTGAAGAAATGATGGAGGGATCGAGATCAATGAAGAATGCAGGAGCGATTTCTTACAAAGATTCTTATGACAGACAAAAGGAAAATATGAAAAAAGCATCTGTTGTAAATAAATTTGTTATAAACCAATCTTCGGATTGTAAAAAAATAAATAATATAGGTAAATAAGTTCTGGTAAGTACGCGAAAACGCAATAATATTACCTAGGTTTTTTGTCATTTGTCCATGTGATGTGTATAAACGAAATACTTAATCGCAAAGAGCCGAAAACACAGATGATGAACGATATACCTATGTATAGCCGTATAGGTATTATGACAATAACACTGTATATAGTATATGTGTTTGGTAAGTGTTCCTATATACTTTTCTTACTGAAATCAAGAATGAAGAATTTTCTCAAGATATCCGAAGCCTTAGCTATTACCAGATTCCTTAAGAAATCTGATTTTATCAGAATAAAAAAACAACTAATGGACATGACCTACCAAAGGTGGATAGAAACTATTAGAATGGCCAAGATGGAAGAAACTAAACAGACAGCTAATAGGTGTAGGCCGTAAGGCGATCATAAGAGAAAATATGCGCAAATATAACGACCACGAGTCCACGACATAACTTGTAAATATGGATAAGAACATATTAATACAATGGCACCAAGATCGGGACCACAAGATGAGGACCTGCAGATGATGGGTGACCATAAAGCTATGGATGCAGCACAATGCTAGGCAAAGGAGGTTGATATATAGCCAATACATACGTTACCATAGTTTTATTTTATTTTATGATGTTCACTAGTTCGTATTAATATAGTATAGTATAGTATAGTATTAGGTATATTTTTGATGTAAAAATGTAGTATAATGTATGTGTGCTTGCCATAAAGTATATGAGGGAGGTATGTAAACAAAACTAAATCGAGCTTGATTTAGTCATTTCACCTACCTACGTACCTGACTAAGATGAAAGATAGCTAATGTTTTCCTCGTTATAAAAAAGTCTATGTATAGCAGATACCAACCTGTAATGTGTACCAGAGTACCACTCTATACATGGTAATCAGAACAAAAATCCACGAGACTTTTTTTTTTTTGTTTCTTTAACTGTCGATTTAGCTAATTGTAATATTAAAATAATAAAGAGCTAACACTGGGGACACGTGCACTGTGCAATCACGGTTGTAGGTGGAAAATTAGGAAGGTAGGTTACATAAAGTTAATGTCAATTCATACGATTTTCTTCAAAATATGATCTTAAAACACTGATAAAAAAACAAATTAAAGCATTAAACTCAAAAATTTTGTTTAGATAATTAAGTACAACTTATAATATACCTTGTGTAACATTTTAAATGTCTTTAAATAGCTCAAAAATTGCTAAAATATTTTTAAAATTCTACTACATCTATAAAAAGTAAACACAAGTTTTCCATACAAATTTCAAGTCTCTAAGAATATTTTTATTAACTGAATTACATTTTAAAAAAATATTCCCGTTCTTTCTACGTATTTTTCAGTTTTGCTAAATTATTAAAAAAACTACTAAGCAAATCAAAAACTGATTTTCTTACTTACCAACTATATTAAAAATGAAACAAAAAAGATCTCTTGTTGTTTTTCTACTGGAGCAATATTTTTTGTAGAAATCCGTACAAATTTAACATAAAGGAATTCTATAGCGCCGTAAATTTGTCAGTTTTAATTTTACATTTTTTTCCGGTTTTTCTAATTATTAATAAAATTACAGATAAAATCAAAAAACAAATCATTTTTATTCATTAACTAGATTAAAAATTCAACAAAAAAGGTCTCGTCATTTTTCGATTGGATCAAGATGTCTGGTCGAAAAGTTCTTCATAGATAGATAAAATAAAAAGTACATCACGCTAAAACCAGTACATTTCTCGGTTCGCTCAGAATTTAAGAAAGGAAATATGTAATAATATATAACAAATTTAATAATGACTAATAAAGAGGAATTATGTAAAGGGTACTCTTCGACTAGATATTCAATGTTCTGGGTTATTGCACCACGCTCACATCATTCGGAACACTTGATGTCCCCACTTAAAAAGTATTATTTTGGATATATGCAGAGAGTCCCACGCGGGCGAGTGTATAGGGGGGGGAGGTTAGGGGTTAAAACCCCACCCAAATTATTAAGAAAATTGTGATAAAAGTAGATTTTTAATCGAGTCTCAAAAACAGCTTTTGTCAATGGGAAAGATAAATAAAATGTCAGTTTCATTTTATTATATAAGACTATAGATAGTACGTATATATTGTTATTATTGTCATTTCTAATTTTTTGTGGTTTTTCTGCTTTTAGAAAATAATAACTGATACGGCGATATTGTATAGTCCGCATCATCACAATAATATGAATTACGTTATCATTTAGGCTGTATTCACTGAAAAAATATTAAATGGAAAATTGAATAATATAGATACCTAAGAGGCTAAAATTAAATGTTATAAAATATTGTCATTTTTAATGAAAAATAAATAATCCTACGGTTGAAAGCATGTAAACTTCTTTGTTATAAAGGTATGAAAGTGTACATCCTGAAACCCCCTTCGAAATATTTTTTTGTGAATGCACATGGTCCAACGAAGATATACCAATTATAATATCTCCAGAGAGAATAAAGATAATCAAATTCTGGTTTTTTTTATATTGTAATTTATTTTTTATGCTTTGATAAAAAGAACTTAAAATTATTACTTTTCTGAAAATGTTAATACATTGACTTTTTATTTTCATTAAATTCATGATTTTTAATAATTTTTTGAAGTTCAGAGAAAAGAACCTATAATTAGGCAACAGGGCACTGGCTATAATCGTGTTTTTAATTGATTATTATTATTACAATTAGAAAATAAAAAGTTGATAAGTACGTCAACATTTTCAAAAGAATAAACTCTGTATAATAGTTATCTTCAAATTTTTCAAAAACAAAGTTATTTTTTTTTGTTTTTTACCAAAACATAAAAAATTAAATTGTAATATTAATATTTGTAGGCCTTATCCCAGTAAATAATATAAAAAAAATAGAATTTGTTTATGTTTATTATCTCCGGAGATATTACAATGGGTATATCTTCATGGGAGACCGATACACACGCATATATATATATATATACATATGCATACATAATATATAATATGTATAATGATAACATATCTATCTTTTGTACGTATGTACATAGAATTTGCATATTTGCACTATAAATTCTCGACTCGTATTTACTATAAAATATTTATTTTGTCAAAATGCAAATAGTGTAATTAAAACTAGATTATATTACTATATTAAAACGAGATGAATTTTAACAATCAGTATTTGTAATTTTTTGTTTGTGATTATTTTAAATTGAGGTGATAGGTACATCCAATAGCAGATCTAGAAGTCACCCAAAAGAGAGAGAGAGTGGAGTGAATTTTCTAAAATTAAATCACCTTTTTCTATTTAACCTGTATTGGAGGCTAATTATTTGTATTATTACTATAAATTTGTAAAATAAATGGTATACAAGTATACGAATATACAAATGAACGAGTCGTATAATATATTAATATGACATTGGTATGTAAATATAAAATAATTGGTTTTATGAAATACAGATAAGATAATGTGTGTTCTGCTGTTTCCCAACCTATTCTATGACTGTTAATAATTTATAATTAACGATTGAACGATGTTCGGCGATATTTAATCAGATATTCAGAATAAATAAGAATCAGATAAAAATTAAAAAATGATTACCTTATTATTTATTTAGAAATTATGAGACAAAGTAAATTTTTCTATTTTATGTAAAACATATTTTTATAAGTAATTAAATAATAACAGTAATTCTTGTATAATCGTATTCGTGCGAATAACGCAGGTTTTAATAAATTAAAATCTATTGGCGAAGGAAGGATTGAATAAGTACAAAGTTAATTATTTCCGATAATCCAATATCAAATATTTAAATATGTATACACCTACAAATAAAAATAATACATTTCTTAAAATTCAGAGAAATCTATCCAAGAAATGTGACATTGGACTGCTAATGGTAAAATGTTTTGCTTTTACTAATACATGAAAACAATATAAAAATTAAATACTATAATTTGTATACGCTTGAAACTTTTAATTAAAATACTTCAGCAAAAATAGCTATTGCTTAAGATAGTTGAGAACTGTACACAAGATGAATGATGATAGATGCTTATTTGCTCTTGGCTTTTTGTTGAAAATGTATGGGTTGTACTAGTATATTATAATGATTAGTAGTTTTTCTCTGTGGCAATCAATTGTGCATGTGAATTTATTATATATTTGTTTTTAATTTCTATGAAATATTCCACCAGAAAAAAATATTTGTAAGTTATCAAATTATAATATGAATATTATATATTTTTAATTGATTTAATTTAATTTAATTTAATACGTTTGTAGGTATGTTTAAAAATACCTCTTAAAAGTAGCATTTGGACAATATATTCTTTCTCGGAAATGATGCCACGCATATTGAAGCAAGACTTCTAATAGAATTTTTGTACAAAGCATAAAAAAAACATTTTAAAAAAAATGTACATCTTTGTAAAACCAATACACTTTTCGTTACACTCAGAATCTAAAATAATATTATTGTTGTAATTGCAGTAATATTTTATCTACTTAGGAAGTTCTTATCGGTTTTGCTCATACCAAATTTTCTATTTTATCTTACTACCTTTTTATCAAATATTAAAAAGGCAGACAACTTTATAACTATTTGTTTTCAAATAATAAATATTTGGTTTTACAGTTATTCTTGATTTTTATTTATCTGTGAAAAATTTTTCTACCAGCAATTTTGCTCCGATTTACAATGATAGTACTTTTTCTGGAAGTAAATCTAACTGGGAAGGTACTGTAAGGTCATTTTTCGATACTGCCAATAGTATTCTTAGCAAATGTGATAATCCGAGAAAAAAACATGTGAAAACCGGAAGTAATGCAAGAAAAACGAAAAATTCGATACAATATTGAACAAATATTATTAAATAAAATATAAAATGCATATGTAATTATTTTACAATAATATGACATATATATATATATATATATTTTTTTTTTTTTTTGAAAAATCAACACTATTAACCGAGCTTAAAATCGTTTTCCGTTAGCAATGATTAATTGTCGCGTACAATTAATGCAAACTTGCATAAACGTTCAAACTGCAAATATAATCTAATATAATTAACATGCCCCCGGCCAACTGCTAATATTTTTGTACGTAATTTGTATGACAATTTTAGTATTAGGATACAACCATTTTAAATTTTTTATGTAATACTAAAAATAAAGATAAGAGCTCTGGACATATTCTTCCAGCTCCCCTCCCCCTTTATCATTCCGATTTCCAAATATTCTATTGTATTACATCATAATATATAATGATTCAGATATATGTATATATCTACCTATAACCAATATAGAGTCCTAGACAAAAGAAATACTCATCATTATTAATAAATACCTATAATATTTATTATATTATTCGCACCATCCTCTTATTATTATAACGATGACATCACGAGTCCGGAGTCAATGCCACTATACAATTAGAACCGGTCCTTTCAATAAAATACAGAGATATAATATCCAAAATATGTAATTGAGAACTTATGAAAAATAAAAACTACCGAAATTATTTTTATCCAAAAAATTGCAGTATCTAACACACACCCCATTGAAAAAATAATATTAATAATTATGAATAACTAATATTCAGATACATATCAATAACAATATATTATATCGTATAGTTATTCCGACCTTGAATAAACGGTTTGTATCTTATTATATAAATATATGACGTGTGAACTCAAAAAATACCTACTTATATATACTTATAACAATAATCGTTTTCTTATCGTGTATACCCTATTCTATAATAATGACTAGTGAGAAAATTAGTTCCTTTCCAACTTTCTATAATAATAAGTACTGACGGTAGCACAAAAAATATAATAAGTGATAAATATTTAATAAGTACTATATAGTTTATGTTATACTTTTACCATGCGTTCATAAATAAAGATAGATAATTATAAATATATAATGCAATCAATATATTTTTTCCACGTCAAATTTAATACTCTTATTTGTATGACTATTCAAAAAAAAAATGTTACCTATTCAACTCCCTCCATCACAACAGCCAACAAATAATTTTCCTGTGTTACCTGCAGCTACCGCTTTTATTAAATTTTAACTTTCATTTGCACAGACGTAATGTTTGATATTTGGATGACCATTACTGTTGTTTGTGTAGTTAACTTAATTAAAATGGCTGTTGCCCTGCGATCCCACAATATAATTATTAATATGCATTTGTTTTTGTCATAGACTTTTTGAACTTCGTAAAATACGATTAGCTGGCTGCATACTAGTTGCGGATAAACTTTTCAGATCATTTTTATATTCGCTGATATGGGTTAAGGTACAAACATACTAACTGTGAACATCAAATTAATAAAAACCATATGAATTGCGGACGCAACTTAAAAAAGCTGTCCTAGGATAATGAGGATGGGTGCAGCCACTTTTATAGCTGAGAAGTTGAGAAGGTAGGCTATAGACAGGAATCGAACATATATTTATACATAACGATAAACCATTGCTAACGAAAAAATGATTCTAAGCGGAGTTCGGTTAATATTAGAGTTATTTGATTATTTTCCCATTTAATGGGAAAACCCTAGGAAAAATTTAAAAATGACCTATTTAAAGTATTACCCCAGTGTTGTCCACATAAAAAAGAAAAAGAAATAAATATATCGTAAAACAAATTTTTCGCTCCACTCAGAATCTAAAAAATAATGTTCGAATCATGGACAAAAATATTTCCATTCGCCACTTTTTTAGGCAATCTAGCGAGATAAAAATGTTGGTAATTTTTAAAAATACATTTCACGTTATTTTTGGTACATATGCCCACCGTTGAACTTTATTGCGCGTTATACGGTAAAAACAGAACTTAAAACCATCACAAAACTTTTTCAAATTTTTCACTGTACAATTTATTAATATTTATTTATAATAAAGACGAGAGATATTTAAACTGGAACGACTGCACGAGTAATCCAATGGTCGTCTTCCAATTGATTTAAAATATTTTTTTATTATCATCACAAAAGTATTGGAAAAAACTCAATGCTAATGTTTAATCATAAACATAGTTATTATTGATAAGTAAACAATAATGCTAATCATCAATATTACGATAACATAAATTGCCAAACGTTCACTTTGGAACCGGGACCGCAATCATCATATCAAAAATAATGATTAGAAATTTCGTGACTGCTATTCGTATATGCATTTGTATATCACCTTTTAACGTTTCATCTACAACTCAAATGGTTTTTTATTACTTTGTCTGAAATTAGGGAACATCAGATTAACTTAAACAGACAAGTAGTAACTATAGTAACAAATTCTATTTCCAATTAATAATAATTAATAATTACTTCAATAGTTTTATATTAGTTTAAATAATAAATATAACTATATAGCTGTATAACACATCGTTACGACCATTGTTGAAATGCACCGAAATATATTTCATAACAATATATTTGTATATTTTTCAATAAAAAAATGGAAGTCGTAAATTATATCAATAGCTGTGATTAGCAAATAACTTTAAACCACTGTCATAGTTTGTGATATCAATAATCAATAATCTTCCACATCCTAATTTTTGACATGAACATTGTAATGAAATTTACTTAGTTATAATATGACTATCTGCATTTTATATATTATATGACCACGTTTTAAAATAATTTATCTTTTATCATTTTATTATTAAATAATTAAATAGGCTTTATATATTTTCTTTAATAATATTTGTTTTATTTTGTACCTATTTTCCCAGTTTTCCTATGTTTTTCTGGGTTTTCCCATGTTTTATCCCGAGTTTTTACATTTGCTAAGAAAATTCCGGAGAAAATAGAAAAATAACCTCCTTAAAATACCTCTCTAGTGAAATTTCCTTTTAGAAACGTTTCTGTGATTAAAAGTCGGACCAAAATTGCTGGAAAAAAAGTTATGCACAGGAAAAAAAATAGGTATTATTTTAGTGATATATTTCGTAAATTTTTCAATTTTTTTTCAGTTTTTAAAATTGTATGAGAAAATTGAAAAATGACCTTATAATACCTCTCTATACCGATTTCCTTTCAGAAAATGTGCTACACTTAGAAATTCAAGTAAATCTTCTGGTAAAAAAATGTTAACAGATAAAAAAAAATAAATAAACATCTTTGTAAAACCATAAGCTTCTTCGTTTCACTCAGAATCTAAAATAAATAAATGAATGAATGCGTCGCCAGGAGTATTATATATATATAATATGTATTTGTTTTAACCAGAAAGCCACATGCCAAGGGAAGTGTTGTAGTTCCCTAGCACTCCCTTCTGTATCAGCACCTGATTGTGGTTTAAAATTAAGGAAAACTCGCACCTATAGATAATATTATTATAATTAATTGGCTTTACTGTAGTTTATACTCGTATGTAGGTATCGTAGATGGAAACGTGTAATAATTTATTTTTTTTTCCAAATATTTATTGTGTTTTATAGCTTTATATTATAATATAAGCATACAATGATTCAGATTACAATATGTATACCTCTAAAATCTATACAAAGTCATAGACAAAAGAAATGTATCTATATACATTATAATTGATATAAATGTATAATATATAAAGCATCCTCTTATTATAACGACGCCATCACAAGTCAATGCCACTCAAACAATTTATAATATACCGATGGTCCTTTCAATAAAACGCAACAGTAATATCCAAAATATAAATTTGAGAATTTACGGAAAAAAAAACTCATTATCGTGAAATATAATATGTTAATATAATATATTATGTTTATCCGAAACACACTCTATTAAAAAAATAATAATTATGCATACTAAATATTCAGATACATATCTATACAAATGATATACCGTATAGTTATTCAAAGTATTTTGACCTCGAATAAATATGGTGTCAGCTTAAAATATATTAGGCGACCTATGAGACACAAAACAGTAATAATCGCTAGATAATAATCGTTCGTTTATATCTAGACCTAAAGGCTAAAATAAAGTGCAAAACAGTCCCTGTCTTAATTATCCATAATAATAATTACTAAAGATATTACAAAAATAAAATATACAATGAATAATTAATACAAGTTTTTTATATACTTTTACGTCCGTTTTAGATAATTATTAAATTTAACAGTTGCCAATTTTTGTGCGATGAAGCCGACTGTGCAGAAGCATACTCACGGGTGGGGGGATGAAGATGTCATATTCTTCCATAAACTTTATTTTCTATGCATCAGTTTAAAGTTCCTAGTCCCTAGTTTAAAGTTTGGGTTTTCTCGGGGAAAAAAAAAGGTAACACATAGTTGATTTTAATTTTTAGTCCTGTTAATTATTATCATACATATAAAATAATAGGTTTACTATAGTAATAAAGATTATCTATAGTCAATGAGAAAATATTATTAAAAAAAAGGTACCAATGGACTATCATAATATTTAAGTCCATTATATTCCGATATGTATCTAATAAACGCAACCATTGGCGTATTATATATTATCAATACCTAGTATATATAGTTATGAAGTTTTTAGCTATTATATAATAAAACTTTTATATTATAATACGGATATAATACGCATGCCTAATTGCTTAAATATTTTTAATAATTTCATATTTTTAAGAACGAAAGTATGCGTGTAAACAATAGAAGCTTATTTGTGAACTGAAAATTATAAGATGTTGATAAATTTAGACTTTATTTCAGATAAAAAAAAATAGTTCTTACTACCTAGTGTACATACCTTTTGTCTTTTACTGTTTAGACACTTAAAAATATATGGATACCATTGTCAACATTTAAGTTTCCTTTAAATGAAAAAAACGAAAAAAGAGATTTAAAATAAAAAAAAGAAAACGTGTTAGGATAATGAAGACGGGTGCAGCCTCTGTTACAGGTAATTTAATGAATTTCTGTAAGCAACGATAAACTATTGCTGACAAAAAAACAATTCTGAACGCAGTCCAGCTGACAGTGTGACTTGTCAACAATATATATGTCATATTATGGAAAAATAATTAAATAGATATTATATATTTTCTTTTATAGTATTTGTTTAATATTGTATCGGTTTTCCCGTTTCTCCTGCGTTTTTCCCGGTTTTCACTTATTTTGTTTCGGATTATCACATTTACTAAGAAAACTCTTTGGAAAATCGAAAAACTACCTTCTTTAATTACCTTCCAGTCAAATTTACTTTCAGAATAAGTGCTATCATTGTAAATCAGAGCAAAATTACTGGTAAAAAAGTTGTACACAAAAAAAAAAAGCCATAATATTTTTTTACTAATACCTACATAATACCACATAATATCAGAACTTCAAAAAGCTATAATTTCGAACTTAGTCATTCCGTTCAATTCTAACTTCACCATCATTCTTAAATTTGCAATATACATATTATGTTAAAAAAAAATCCTTTATAAAAAAAAAAATAAAACATTAAACTCTTAAATTTTTATTTTGCCGAATAAAAATTACGTACAAAACTCGCAAAATTAAAATGTCTATAAATAGCTCAAAAATAGCTTAAATTTTGTTGAAAATTTTACCACGTCTAGAAAAGGCAAATATAAGTTTTTGACAAAATTTTAAATCTCTACGAATATTTTTAATTGAATTACAACAAATAACAAAATTGATAAAATAATAAAAGCACTAATTTCGTACATTTCCCATTTTTCTTACGTTTTATCCTGGTTTTTCCAGAAATTATAAAAAACCGCTTGGAAAATCAAAAAAATACCTCCTAAAAGTACCATCTGGACAATATTCCCATTCAAAAATGGTGCTATGTGTATAAATCTGAGCAAGATTTATAGTCAAATTTTTTAGGTTCACAGAATAAAAAAAAAAAAAGGAAAAAAAAATAAACATCTTAATAAAATCAATACATTCTTCGCTACATTCAGAATCTAAAATAGGAATGTATATAAGATATATATACATTAAAATGTTTACCTAACTACCTACTTCTAAAATATCAATGTATATACCAGTTTTTTTCAACCGTTTTGGGTCCACGGCTCTTCTGCTTTTGAAATCCAAATTAGCAGATCTCTTATAAAGAATTATGACAATATAAATTAAAATAAATACATTTATTGTATTACTCTACTTTATTTACTTTAGACGCGGCTCCCTTGATACTAAACCAAGACGCCCCTAGGAGCTACGACGCACAGGTTGAAAACCACTGGTACCAATAAGTATATAATTTTACACTCTGTAAATTTGTGTTTATGACTGTCAACAAAATAAAATGTATACTTTACCTCTTCTCCCCCCTTCCATAGGAAAAAAACTGAGGATGCCCTTGTGACTGTGTTTTTAATCAAAAGAGACTTATATTAAGTAAATAATTGGCAATTATTGTACTGTCCTAATAATCAGATTAAACTTCTTAAAACATACCTACTTAAATTAGTTATCAAGTTGACATAAAAACGAATATTCCACTTTTTTTAGAATTTTAAAACGTGAATAATATTTAACAAAAAGAAAGCAGACATACTTCGCACGATGGGTGGGCCACTGTTTTAAGTGAGAAGTTGGTAAAGTAGTACATAAAGGGGAATTTAATTTATATCTGTACACAACAATAAACCATTGTTAACGAAAAACAATTCGGAATGAAATTTCTTTATACATGTACGTACATTTTCCCGTTTTTCCAAATTATTATATGAGAGGCACTTTAGGTAGGTCATTTTTCGATTTGCTCGGGAGTTTTCTCAATAAATGGGGTGAAATGGGAAAATGTACGATATGTAAGTATTAGTTAAAAAATATTACGACCTTTTTTTTCCTGTGAACAACTTTTCTACTAGTAATGTTGCTCTGATTTAAAAGGATAGCACTTTTCTGAAAGGAAACCTGTTTGGGAAAGTACTTGAGGAAGGTCTTTTTCGATTTTCCCAACATTTTCCATACTAAATGTGAAAAACCGGGAAAATTGATACGATATTAAACAAATATTATTAAAGAAAATATATAATTCCTATTTAATTATTTTACCATAATATGACACACATATTTTTGACAACTCCACTCTGCTCAGAATCGTTTTTCGTTAACAATTTATTATCATTGCTTACAGATACAAATAAATTTCCCCTTTATATCCTATATTCCTAACTTTTCACCAATAACAGTGGCTGCATCTTTCGTGCGAAGTATGTCCGTCTTTTTTTTTATATATATATTTATTAAATACATTTATGATACTTTTATAAGGTTAAAATTGTTTTAATCATTTTTATGATTTTTGATTCTAGTTTTTATGATTATGCATATAGATACTTACCTAGTGTAAATTAAAATGTTATTTCTTTATTAGTTTGTAACTACAATAACTTAATTTTTTTTTAACGAATTTTATCATAAATTTGAAGTTTAAAACGCTTAGACAAAAAAAAATTAATGACATTAAATACCTACATTGATATGTTTTTGATTATCAATCAAGAATAACTTATGAAACTTATGTCAAAATCAAATATTTTATGTTTTAAATATTAATATATAGAATATTTGAATATTATGGGTATTAAGTATTATTTCTGAGAAGCGAAATTTAAGTCAAAACATCCAAGGACAAAATTTTGGACCTAATTTAAAAAATTTAATAAAAACTTTTTTATTAACAAACACAAACGTTTTGAAAGGTCGATGACCGAGGAGTGATCGTAGATATTGTATAAGTACATTTTATACAATATTATCTATGGGGGCGAAATTTTATTATTTCACCTTGTGATAAATCTGATTAATTATACATGATTGCGCGTAGGTACGTGTAATACACGTTGTGTATAGATATTAGATAATACTATTTTACAAATATTTAGTCTTGTGGATTTACCGACATAAGGGGGGTGTCACCCCCTTAACCCCTCTAGGATCGCACCTGTTCTTGATTATGAATTATGATCATTATATTAAATTTATTTTCGATTTTTAAAATGTAGTATGTGCTATGTTATACCTACCAACCTATCGTTTAAACAAAACGTTTACTATTTTTATTTGTACACCAGTTTCTATTTCAATTGCTAAAATTTTATGAATGCAATAGTTAAATATTACTATTATTGGTTTATCTTTTTCACTTAATATTTTGTAAATTTCCACTTTTTAAACACTTCAGAACAAACAACTAAACAACACTGACACTAAGTTATGATTACCTAATGATAAACAATAAGATTACACAATGTATAACTGCAATCTTGCAGTTTATCTGCTTTTTTATCTTTAATGGACTGGAAAGCACCATTCGCATCGTATATTGTTAGCTCATGTGAATGAACTGTATTATAATATCTATATTAAAAAACGTAAAATAAAAAACGCAATAATAGACGCAATTGGAATATTTAATTACTTCTAATAACCATCATTGAAAATGATAAAACAGTATTTCCTGCATACTTTGTACATGTACGGGCCACAATCGGGACATAAAAAAGGAAAACAGATTACATACAAAGTACCAACATATAGGTAGGTATATTTAGATATAGTAATAATTTGATTTTACACCTATACTTAAAGTAGGTAAACATTCCTCAATTCGTCTCAGAATCTATCCTTTGAATTAACTAAACTTATTATAAGATTCTTTTGGGCGAACATAAGTTCTTACACGAGACCTATCAGGGTTTTACCTAAAAACACATATTATGCTAGTTCCTACACGACAAAATAAGGTACGTATGTTAGTATATCACCAAAACAAGTTATTTTTATTTCAAAATGTCTTAAAAAAAATAAAAAATAAATAGCATGATCAATTTTGTAAATTTATAATTTATTGTAAAAAACCATATTATAATATTATATAATAAACGGATGACTAAGAACTCAAACTATCATATATTTTGACTGTAGTCAAGTAAAATTTTTATTTTTCAAGTGTGGAAAATATCTGCACTATTGTTATTTCTTGTCCCTACTGAAGTCAATTCCACTTCTGATAACAAGTTTCTGTATTAGTTTTATTAATAACGAAAAGTGGCAAATGTTTGCGTGTTCAAAAATTGAATTTAGATATAAACTTTAACGATAAGCTATCGTCACATACTATCAAGTAAAACGGTTGAAACGAGCGCGATTGTATTATTATTATTATACTATTATTGAATTACTTTTTAACTTTCCACCGAAAATGCGAGCTCGGTAAACTTCACAACAAATACAATTTTCTATTTAAACTACCTTTTTTTATAGTGTAGGAAACAACATACGTATTTATTTTTACCTGATGAGTCTCGTATAGGAACTTACTATTACGCTTTTTTTTTTCTAATGTGAAAATATTGCCGCGTTTTTATTAAAGTATACAATTTTGCATTTATTTTAATATGTAAACGCAGCAACGCAGTATAAATTATTCAAGGAGTCATAATAAACATGGTACCTACTATATATTTATTAGGTGCCTATACATCTCATCGTCATACGTACGCGATACCGGGGTATTCAGTTACATTCAGTTATTTTGTTGGTACTTTAATGACATAGGTACGAAGAACCGGTTTTATGCGACGATTCATGAAGTATTTTTATGTAGTCGTATTATAATAAAAGGTAACGTATTCCTTGAGAAACATTCCAAGGAAGAAATTTATTATATCCGAAAATCCTAATATTCATCTTCTTTGAATCTTTGATTAAATAATATTGTTGTAGGTATCTACAGGTATCTACAACAATATTATTGAAACAATGTAATTAAAAGAGTAGATTGGTACCATCAACGTGCTAGTCTTATTATTTCGTAATTTTTCTTTACAACATTTGTTGATTTTATAATTTATGTATACAAATAAAATGTTCAGTTATTGAAATCACCAATATCATGAAATGTATTGATTTAAAAGGTTTATTATAGAAAATTCATGGAAAATGTAATCATATTCTAAAAATCTATATAAAATTATGCAAATGATGTTAATTATTATAAACATAATTTCCACCCTAATAATGCCCACTCAGGGATGGATTGGGCAATCGGGAAATTCCCGATGGGCTGCTTGCTAACGAATTAAAATGAGCTGATAAATTACAGATTGTAATTTTTAAATTCTGAGCGTATCGCGGGAGCTATTGGTTTTACAATGCTGTTTATTTTTCTTCTTTTTTTCTTTGTTCTAGTCTGTGGACACGTTTTTTCCTAGTAAACTTGCTTCGATTTTTAAGTGTAGCAAATTTTCTGAAAGCTCAAATTGTCTAGATGGTACTTCAGAGGTAATTTTCGATACCATTTTTAAATTAAAAGCACTCAAGTGGGAAAAAACGTAGGAAAACGTACAATTTCATTATTTTATAAAAACACGGACGAAGTTTTCTACCAGAAAAAATGAATTAATCGAAAAATCTCAAGATACTTTTTTTGTTGCCTTTTAATTTACTTTCTTATGGTATAATGGCCAAAAATTTTGAGCCACTTCTGAGCTTTTAAGGAATTTTAATTTTGGGGAGGTTTTTGCTATAATTCGGTTATAAACACACATAGAGACTTAAAACTTGACAATAATACTTATATTGAACTTACCTAGACGAGTTAAAATTTCTAAAATCATCGGACGATTTTTTTTTTCTAGAAAACTTTTCTACTAGAAATCTTTTTCGAAGCATTTACATGCAGCACGTTTCCTGAAAGGAAATCGGTATGCGGGGGTACTTTAGGGAGGTCAATTTTCGATTTTCCCAAGAGTTTTCCCAGCAAATGTGAAAAACCGAGGGAAAACATGGGACAACCGGGAAAATCGTAGAAAAAACGTGAAAATCGAATTTAATACTGATTAAACAAATATTATTAAAGAAAATATATAATGCTTATTTTTATTATTTTGTTAACAAGGTGGTGGAGTAAAAAAATTGGAACTTATTAAAATATTTGAACCTACTGAAGGCCTATGTAAGAGCAACTTCATACAATTTGGAACCAATGGATGAAGATGACATTTAATCTAAAATTAGTCTTGAAGCCTAAAAAGTAAATTGCGAGAATTTCAGAAACTGTGTTATTTGTTTTTATAATATTTTACAAAAATTCAATTTGTATTGTGATGCATATTCTAATGCATTTTTAGCATCTAAACGTGTTCTGCTTACACTACCTACTGCACAAGTGTCGTGTGAAATATCTATTTCATTTATGAAAAATATAAAAACAAGGTTTCGCAGTCAACTGTAAGATACCTACTAACTACTAAGTAAGAAGCATTTATGTTAATGGCTATTAAAAAAAAATTAACATTATTAACATCATTATTTAAATATGTTAAAAAGGTTTTTGTATAATAAAAAAAAGGAAAATTATATATTGTTAATTCAATTAATATAATATAATATTATGTATCAATAGAAAAAAATTAAAATAAAATAAAATGATTACAATAATGCCCGTTTCCATAACAACAATGATTATTTAAAACGATTCAAATATTAAATTTTATAATAACAAAAAATAAATAAAAACAATTTTCAATGACAACCGTTTTTTAATCTTTCAATCTTCTTCCACCTAAAGAACCAGGTTTTTCACATTATCTCGAATATGAATGAGAATTTAAAAAAAAAACCTTTTTAAAGTACCACCCAAAGAACATTTCCTTTCAGAAAAGAGGCTATACTTGATAATCGGAAAAAGATTTCTGATAGAAAAAGTCTTCACATAAAATTAATAAAAACATAAAATAATAAACATCATTATAAAACTAATGAAAATTTACACATTGAAAATCTGAAATATAATGTAAAATAATGTTAAATTTTAATTGACTAAAAAAATTGACTTGGGCAATAAGGTGCACTTGCAGGTTGCCCCCGCGCAAATCTCCAAAATATGTGCCGCTTCATATTAATTTGCCCGGGCCGGTCTAAAGTTCCAATCCGTTCCTGTACCTATTCATATATATTTACTTATAATATTATAATTTAGATTATAGGTACTCATATGTGTATGTATTTTAGGATTCTGTTTATACACAACTGATCTAAATAGAAAATCTCAAGAGGGTATAAATTAATTTTTAAGATGCTTTACCAAACACTAGTTCTCCAATTTTTCTGAAGGTTTTATGAAAATCGAATTTTTTTAAATTTTAATAATAAGAATTATTGTTCAAGCACAATCAGTAGATTGTATACTCCCGATCTATTTAAGACGAAGGGATAAAGCCGAGAAATTAAGTCTGTAAGTATTAGTATTTTGCAAATTATACTAACTATCTTATTATCAAAAAAAAAACTTCTAAAGACGTATTTAAATTTGAAATGAAGTTTACTTGTTTACTTAAAATCGATTTCCATATATTTATTATTTCATTTTAGATTATGAGCAGGGTAAGGAATGTATTGATTTTACATTGATGTTTATTTCTTATTCCTGTGAACAATTTGTCTACCAATCATGCTCCGATTTTCTAGTATAGCATCTTTTCCGAAAGGAAATTTTATTTGAGTGGTACAAATGGGGGAAAAACATGGGGTTGAATTTGCAGCACCTAGGATGTCAATAAGATTGTATAACCATTAGGCTATGATAAAAATATTTAAATTTGACAATATTTAGTAATTTAACATAACATGTATAATATCAGCATAATATTAAAACTTCAATAACCTATGCATCTATGTTCAAAACAAAAAATTTAAAAATTAAATTTGTTCCACATTATTTTTTACTCGAAAAATGTTCGTCAAGATTTAATATTAAAATTCCTTTGTAAAAATAAAATACTAGATTAAACTAAAATTTTATTTCTTTGACCACAAAGTAAGACTTATAATGAAAATTTTCAAGTACCTACTCTGTACTTGCAAAATTAAAATGTCTATAAATACCTCCAAAATGGCTTAAATTGTTTGAAAACTTAACCATGTCTAGAAAAGGCAAATTTAAGTCTGCTATCCAAATTTCAAGTTTCTTCGCATATTTATTAGTGAATAACAACAAATAACAAAACTGAAAAAATAATAAAAGCATTATTTTCGTAAATTTCGAGTATTATTCTGGTTTTTCCCAGATATTATGAAAACCGCTTGGAAAATCTAAAAATACCTCTCAAAAGTACCATTTGGACAACATATTATTTCTCAGAAATGGTGCCATGCGTACATATTGAAACAAGATTTCTAATAGAATTTTTGTACCCAGAAAAAAAAAACATCTTGGTAAAACCAATACAATCTTTGCTACACTCAGAATCTAAATACAAAAATTGAGATGTTGACAGTTTTATGCGTAGGGCTATAAAAAACGTTTTTTTCTTTATATTAACCTTTGTTTTTATGGTCAAAATTTTAAATCTTGTAGGATTATATATAATAAAAAATAATATTATTTATTTAAATTTAAACCGGATAAAGCCCAATTACATAAGTATAATTTAAAAATCGTTCTTAATAGTAAGCAGTGTTCGGAACTTCAAGCCTTTTTTTTTGGTTTAAAATATTAAATCTAGTAAACTGCTACCTATGGAAAATTATGTCATGTTACAATGATCTCAAATATAAAAATTAGAAAGTGCTTTTTTTTAGATTATTCGATTGTTTAATTGCTTTTTTCTAATGATTTTTGGTTTTTGCATATCTCTGCTTAATTATGACTCTTGTCACTGACAAATACCTAGACATTTAAGTTAATTTATATGCTTTTTATTTTGTGTTTGTTCACAGTAAAGCTAAAATTAAAAATAAATTAATCGTTATCTAAAATGGAAAATTGAAGAAAACCTTAGATTATCCAATGCATTATAGAAGATAAGAAACATAAAATATTATACAATTTTTTTTTTCTGATAAAACTAATCAATTTCTTCGGTTAAAAAATTGGAAATTTATTTTTCAAAAATATCTATAAGAAATATAATAAAGAAGTTAATATTTTCCCAAAATTCAAAAAAAATTATGATTTTTTGCTTAATTCAGTATTTTTAAGTGCTTATAATGAAGTATTTAAACGCTTTTTTCAGCACTTATTTTCATAATTATAAGTCCTGAACCCAAATAATAAAAAATGATTAAATACAATATCTACATTTATATAATATTAATAATTAAAAAAAAACATTTAGTTAACAATTTAAAAAAAATGTTACAATTCAATGTAAACGAGTTGAAGTTTGGTGAAATTAAAACAATATTGACGTTTACTTTATGGCTAGGTATCATATGCCTATTGTGGGAAGTATTACATGTGTAATTAGGGACCCCTGTGCTAAGATAATACGTGTTACTAGACAAAGTACTTTGAGTAGTTGTATGGAAGTAGTATGGAATAGTAAGAAGTAGTAAAGAAAAGCGACTTCAGAAATCAGGACAGTTGATATTTCCGGTAAAAATCGTATATTCGTATGGTTATGGTATCATATAATAATCATAATAGATTATAATCTATCATAAAACGGGGGAGGGGGCTTACATTTAACTTTGTAATTTCGCTTGTTTGTTGTACCATAACAATATTATGATAGTGATTTTCATGCATAATGTCATAATCTTAATTTATTATAATATGAACTTCAGTACCGTCGCATAAAATCTATGAATAACCATTATAATTTATAATGTATTATGCAATTGTAAAAAGTTTATGTTAGTATATTATTACTATCATGTTATCAATATCGAAATCTTTATCAGCATATTTCATTATTGTCATTTACGCTCTACCCGTACGACCCTACACCGCAGTCTGTTTAGTGTTTATTCATTTATTGTAGTCCGTTAATCTAAAATGTCTGTGATATCGTTTTTATTCAGTTGACATTAACAATAAACATAAACACAAATTATCTCGGTGGTTTTTGTATACAATTTTAAACGTGAAATCGGGTGGATGCTTAAAGCAACTACTTCGTCAACAATAATGCACGAGCGACTATTGACTGAAACTTTGACCAAAGACGAATTACAACTTTTGAGCGAACAACAAGTAGTGATCAAGTGGTGTTATTAACAATGCATACGCCGCTGGTTCTATTGATAATCGGTTTAATCTATGTTAACTCTCAAGATAATCCTATCCATGAAAAGGTATGTGTATTAGTTTCTTGTTCACTATAGCAGCAGCCAGTCTGTTGAAATTATATAAGTGCATATGCATTTTTATTTCAGGAGGACAAAAGTTTGGCCAAGATAAGTCTTGTGCAGTATGAAGGAATCATATTCTTGAACACACTAGACGGTTCTTTTATTGCTGTTGATCAAAGAACCGGGAAAACTTTATGGAACTTTCATGACGGTAAAGAATATATGTTATTAAAACTATGTATTATTTTATATTGTTATTAGATGACAAATAAAATATTTATTTTTGTTTTAGATCCTCCAGTCAAAGTACCATCTAATATTAAAGATGCCCTAACGTAAGTATTATGTTATTTCTTATATTACCCAGTATGTTGGAGTTTTGAAATTAATTTAAAAACAAATCATATTTCTTACAGGCCATTATTCTTGCCAGATCCTAGAGATGGCTCCCTATATTTACTACATAATAAGGATAAAGTAGGAATTAAAAAGTTGGATGTTACTATTCCTCAGTTAGTTGCTAACTCACCATGTAGAAGTTCTGATGGAATATTATTTTCTGGTATTAATCATATTATTATTAAACATTACTATATAATATAAATAAATATATATTATATATATATAATTAAATATCCAGGAAAAAATACAGTTTAGCAACAAAATAGTAGTTTGAAATTGTATGGTACATAGAGCAGTCTTTGACACCTAACCTAATTTTTGGTAATTCTGTGTTTAATAAACTATTTAGGTACAGAAAATCAATTTTATTTTTAGATTTAATCAAGATGCTTTTAAGTTAAAATTGTATTGGTGATAACCAAACTAAACCCAAACTAATAATCTATGACATATTAAATACAAAATTGCCAAAAACTTAGTTATCCTACCCTACCCTTTCATTATTTTTTCTGTATTAAATATTTAAAAAACTAAGATAATGTCACTGTTTGAATAAATTATTATATCCTTGGGTTATATTACAAGTAAATATAATTTTATATATTGTCTATTGTAGTCAATAAAATAATGAAAATTCTCCAATCGGTCTATACTTGCTTATACAAAATGTTTAACTAAAAATAACTCGGTTTTTAATACCTTCTAAAAATCATAAAATTCTTGTTTATTTTTGAGACAGCCATATTTTTATTTTTTTTTTTAAATTTCAATTTAAGCATTCATGTTATTAGGCTTAATCCATTAGATTTAAATTAAATAAATGTATTAGTTATCAAAAAGCTTTTGGCATTAACAAAAATTTTAAAATGTTTAAATACCTAACAAAATTTCAAAAGAATGTCAAATTTGATTGTATTTTTAATCTCTGCATCAAAAATTATTTATTTTTTTTGAAAAACAGTATAGGTGCTAAACTGTATTTATAACCAATATAATTATTTATGTTTCAAAACTGTCTTAAGCTAGTTTAATTAGTATAATATAGATAATATATATATATATCAGTCATTTTTTAAATATCATTCTTAACATATTAATATTACTAGTATTTATTAATTATTTGAAATGGAATTTACCAACCAAATTTATTTTTGAGATTACAATTATTTTATGTTGATCAAAATATAATAAACTGAAACAAAATATATGTATAATAATATAGCTGGTAGAATTCACAATGCATACCTATGTCGGATAATAATATTGAATTCTAGACGATTTGATTCAAAGTTAGTACTGTAAAAAAAAAGTACAAAGTATTGTACTTACAAACCTTTAAAAACTTTATTCTACATTACCTAGAGTAAATTCTGTGCATTACAATTTTCAAGCTGTTAGGTCACTAGTATCTTGCACCCATGCAGTAATAGATTGTCTCCTTGACTACCAAAAGTCATCAGTAACATTTAAGTTTATAATTAAAATTAAAAATTTACTTAGATAAGCACACTAAATTTGATTTTGTATAAAAATATTAAGTTATATTTAATAGGCAAGAAAATTGATAGTTGGTATTTCATTGATTGGAATACTGGTGAAAGACATCCATTTATGAATTTTGAAAAACAAGGAGAAGTATGTACTGCAATTGCTTCAAAATCTATCTTATTGAGTAAATCAGGTAAAAAATACCTAAAATCATAACTAGTTATTTAAGAATGTACTTAGTTAGAATGTTTTAATTTATGTTTAGAATATAGTGTAATGATGGTTGACAGTTTAAACAATAACCAACGCCAATGGAATGTCACATTTTACACCTACAATTCTAAAACTATGACTGAAGAACAGATTTATAACCACGGTATTTAATCTATACACCAATTCTAAATTAAATCTTAAATAATAATACTAAAATGTTTTAAGCTTAATCTTTTTTTTTTTTTCTAGGTTTGAACTACTTTGCTGCTAGTTCATCTGGTAATTTTGCAGTTTTTCTAAATGAAAAATCATCGCCTCCAATTAATTACAATAATTTACTTTGGGAAAGAGAATTTGACTCACCAGTTATTGGGGTTTATCAGCATGATGGCGAGAGTTTACTATCTTTACCACTAACAAGCATTGCTAAAGACTCTATAAAACATTTGATTTCAAACATTGCATTGTCACCAAAGGATCCAAATTCTGTCAGTTATTTGTGAGTAAATTCTAAATAATTTATTCTTAAAAAGAAACTTGTATCAGGCCACTACATATGACAGTTTTAATTAATTTTACATAATAAAGCAGATAAACTCAATTGTTTAAATAATTGAAACTATGGTATTTAGTTATTACATATACATAGATATATATATAAATGTGAAATAAGAATAATCTCTAGAACTGTTCATCCAATTGTCATGTGCTTTTTATCAAGTTATAATTAGCTAATACTCTAGAGCTCTGTCAATAATTTATAACTTATTTGGTAGACACAGGGGGAAACTTTTTTATTACACAGGTAAAGCCAGGTAGGATAGCTAGTATTGTATATATTTTTAGGGTTATTGACATGCAATTCATGAAAAAAATCCCACACAACACTAAATTATGTAAATCCTAAACAAAATCAAAACCTTAGGTAACATAGCAGGATAATTCTTTTATAAACCAGTTATTTTAAGTAAATTGTATTTCTGTTTTTCCAAATATTATAAACTCAATTGCTTAAGCTTTATTTTAACAGCTTTTTCAAGTTTTTTCCTCTAATTCTTATACATTAAATGAGCATTACTTTTGATTTTTAAGCACCCCCCCCCCTCCATTTATAAATTATAAATTCAAAATAATAATATTTTTCTAAAAATGTTGATAAGTAAATTATTAATATTGGATATACTGTTTATGAGTTATGACAGTTAAAAATTTAAATTAGAGGGTACAGGATATGATAATAAATGGATTGTAATTATGGTAATGGATCATGATAAAAGAATCACCCTGTATGTGGTATGTTTGCTAACTAAATAATTCTTTACAGAGAGTAAAGACATTTAATTCACTATTTTGTGTTTGCCATCATACTTAAGTATCATACATATATTTATGAAAAAACATCTGTATAAAGAGTTAATGAGTATTTCCAGTTACACTATGTAGTATATTATATACATTTAGGCCAAATACTTGAAATATTTATAAAAGGCATACTATTTTAAAATATTAAAAGTATCAAAATAAATCATTGTAATTAAAAAATAATTCTAAAGTAGAGCATACAATTTAAATTATGAAAAACACATGCTGAAATTCTCCCCCTCTATTCATTCAACTTTTTTTGGGGGGGGGATTTCACCAAACTGTACCAACTGTGTTTAATTTTATTATTTAAAAAAAATATATATATATATATATAGTAAAGCAAATAGCTTATTTCTGCTTATAATGAAAACATATAAGTACAAAAAAGCTGCAATGTAAAAATGTTATCAAAAAATATGATTTTAGCTATTTTGTATTCAACTAAACTTAACATAGTTACTAACCACGTATAACATAAAACAATTTATAAATATCTATATATATAAATATTTAGTTATTTATATAATTCTTAAATAATTAAATAAACATATTATGTTCACAGCCATACACTCTACATTGGTCATCATATTGATACTGGTTTATATGCTTTACCAGCTATTGCAGACACTGGTGAAGTTAATCCATTAGTAGATAGGGGATTAATTGTTCTATTGGATAAAACTTCTTTTTCAGTATTACCATATTACAGTGGAAATGAATATAATGTAGAACCAAAAAATGTTGAGAATCACACAATATTATTGGGTAGTGTAAATACAAATATATTGTTTTATCAAATGTTTCTTAAAACATAAATCATTTTTTTTTTTTTAGGGCATTACCAGCTGAACCAAGAATTAAATACAGGTACACCGAGAATAACAGGAAATACAGATTCCATAATTTATTATCACAACATGAGTGGATATAACTATAGCAATAAACAAACAAGTACAATATCTACTCAGACTCCTCAATTTTTGGACTCATGGTTTATTGTTCAAATGTTTGGAGAAAATGCTGGAATCAAACTATTTATGGTTTGGATAACACTGTTAATGAGTTTTATGTTCTGGTATCTCAGAAAAGAAGTAAGTCTCAAAAGTTCCTCCATTTAATTCATTATATTTATTAATTTTATTTGAAGATGAAAGGTTTACAGAAGAAACCGATTAACAGTTATAATAGCTCTCAGGGAAGTTCAAGAGGTTCCAATCATTCAAGTAGTAGTTCATCTCAAATTGTCGAAGAATTACATGATGGTAGTTTTTCTATTGGCAAAATTATGTTCCGCACTGATGAAATTTTAGGAAAAGGATGTGAAGGAACATTTGTGTTCAGGTAAATTATTTAAATTATTATGTAATAAAATATAAATATTATTGATTAGTATTTTTTATAGAGGAGAGTTTGAATGTAGACCTGTTGCTGTTAAACGATTGTTGCCAGAGTGCTTTATCGCTGGTGAAAGAGAAGTGCATATTCTCCGAGAGTCTGATTATCATCCAAATGTTGTCCGTTATTATTGTACAGAACAAGACAAACAATTTCGGTATATTGCACTCGAATTATGTGCAGCAACTCTAGAAGTTAGTTGATAATTAGTTTGTTCATCTGATCAAAGAATTGTTCTTAAATGTTTAAATTTTGTTTAGGATTATGTAGAAAAAAATCAATTAAGACATGAAATTAGTCCAAAAGAAATTTTATCTCAGTCAATTAAAGGTCTGCAGCACCTTCATTCACTAGGAATAGGTAAAAAATATTGTAAAATAAGACTTATTTACATATATTATTAATTAACATAATTTAATAGTTCACAGGGACATAAAACCACATAATGTATTATTGTCAATACCATCACGTGGAAATGGTAGTTTTAGTAGTGTTCGAGCACTAATAAGTGATTTTGGGTTATGTAAAAAATTACAGGGTGGTAAAATGTCGTTTTCAAAACGTTCCGGTGTTACTGGAACTGATGGCTGGATAGCACCTGAAATGTTTGCTAATAACGCATCTGTTGTAAGAATATTTTTTTTATTTGATCAATAATTTTTTTAACAATTTTATTTTTTTTTAGACTAAATCTATTGATATTTTTTCAATGGGTTGTTTGTTTTACTATATTCTCAGTGATGGAAAACATCCATTTGGTGAATCATTGTGGCGTCAAGCTAAAATATTGGACAAACGTCAAGTACCTTGGTAAAAATTACAAACAATTTTAAAATATTATTTCATTTAAATTAACATTTATGTATAATATAGTCTTGATGCATTAAATGATAATGAAGTTTGGAAACGTTTGATATCTGTCATGATAAGTCGAAATCCCGAAGATAGACCCACTGCTTCTGCTGTTCGTTATTATCCAGCATTTTGGGACAGCTCTACGTTACTATCTTTTCTTCAAGTATTTATTTTTATTTAAATACATTGCAAGCAATCTCTATATATTTATACTTGTAGGATGTTAGTGATCGTGTCGAAAAAGAACTTTCAACGAGCCCTGTAATGCTTGAACTTGAAAAAGGAGGTGATGGAGTTTTTGGAAGGGATGGCTGGCACGATCAAATTGATCCAGTAATAACTTCAGAATTAAGGAAATACCGAACATACAGAACAGATAGTATAAGGGACTTGTTGAGAGCATTTCGAAATAAAGTTAGTATTACTAACATTAAATAAATATAATAATTCAATTTTGTAATTTATATTATTTTTAGAAACATCATTTTCGAGAACTGTCCTTAGATACTCAGAAATTATTGGGTGATATTCCAGATACATTTTTAGAATATTGGACCACCCGGTTTCCATTACTAGTATACCATACATGGACATCCATGCAATGTTTATCAAATGAAATAACATTTGTTAAATACTTTACTAATTGTTATAAATTTCCTCGTACGGAATTCTCTAATATACCTACTTGGGTGTTCGACCAGCCATTTAGCAGCTTACAAAAATCAGCTATCAGACGACCAAATACAGGTACGAGCTGGCGACACAAAAAACGTGGAAAAACAGTTGAAACTCTTGAAACTTCTGAACATTAATTGTTCAGCTTTCTTAAAAAAAAAAAGGTAAAAAAAATTCATTTTATTTTTATTTTCATTATATTATTTCAAACAAGAGTATACATTTAGTGTTTAATATATTATACACACTATAAATGTTTATATTATAAACATTTATAAAAATCAAAAAATAGTGGTTACGAAAACAAATTAAGAAATATTTAAAATACGTGAACCATAAAACAATTCTGTGATTTTACATTTTTTAAGTTTTTCATAACAATCTTTTTTTATGAGATCAGCTCCTTTTTCAGCTATCATTGCAACAACAGCATTTGTATTGCCACTGGGCATAGAAGGCATTATAGATGCATCAACCACATATAATTTGTTTAATTTATGTACTCTAAAAAAAAAAAAAATTGAAAGTTGATACTGGGAACGGGTACAGCCACTGTTATTGATGTATAGTAGGGAAGGTGGGATACATACAATTATTTAATTTATACTTGTGACAAATGATAATCCATTGATAACAAATAACGATTCGGAGCGAAGTTCGGTTATACATGTTTTGAAAGGACATAATAATTATAAGTTTCTTCAAAATTTGATTTTAACTTATTAATTACCAATTATTAATAAAAATATTTGAGATATTAAAAAACAATTTTCTCTGTCAGCGGCTATGTGTTAAAAGAAACAAAAACTGATTTCTTGTCATTTTTATTTGAGTAATATTTCTGGTAGAAAACATAAGTTGAACATATCCAAACATACGCTCCGAATCTAATAAAACTTAATAAAATTATTTTTATAATAATAACTATAGTGATAGTGATATAAACAAATAATTTTAAGTTAAATTGATTTCAATATAATGTGCCTACCGCAATGAATGGTCCACTACGCTGTTTTCATTGATACTTCCCATTTTACATGTTCCAACAGGATGATAAGAAGTCATTGTCATATGCTTAATATAACATTCCCAATAATTGGTTGATCCAAATTCATGGTTTTTACAACCAGGAAAATGTTTTGTATTAAACTTGGCACCAAATTTTAATAATGCTTTTGTTTTGGTAAATTTATTCACCAATTTCATACCATGAATTAATACATGAATATCCTCTGATTTTTGTAAATAATTTGGTTGAACAATAATTTTATGATTAATATCTAATGTCACATATCCCCTGCTTTTGGGATGTAATAATACAGGTGCTAATGTAATAACTTGATGTTCTATAAGAGGTTGAAAATATTCATCCCATAACTAAAAAAAAAAATAAAAAAAATTCTATTTTATTATTTATCATTAAAAATATTTAGAAACACATACATGATTTTTTAAATTCACATTATTTAAATATACTGCTCCTGCATCGGATGATACACCAAAAGGTAAAAGCATAAATTGTAAATCTGGAGATGATGCAGAACAATTTTTATTATCTGATGGTATTCGTAACAAACCAATTGCTTCACATCCTGGATGTGTCCAAACACCTGAAGATATTTAATTTATTAAGGGCCATTCTTAAAATAAACCATTAGCACCAATTTGCCTAAAACTGGCAAAACCAATACTTTACAGCCCTAAGTTGATTTATTTAAAATTTCATTTGTCAATCTTACCAGTTCCTTTAAAGAAATATTTGTAAATATTTATTGGTGAAACAAAGTCGTTAAAAGATAATCCCAATGTATTTGCTAATGTTATCATATCTAATCCAGTAATTATGTGATCTTGTAAGTTTTCTCCCACTTCTAAATCAGCAATCACTGGAATCTATACACAGATATTAATAACTAAATTTTTAAAACGTACTAATGTTTAATAGTTTTATAGTAAAGGTTTACTTTCAGTGGTGTAAGTTTACGTGTTGGACCTATACCACTCAACATTAGAATTTTTGGTGTATTCAATGTTCCTGCTGATATGACCACAGATTTTAATGCGTAAACTTTGAAAACACGATTAAATTTATTATATTCCACTCCATTTGCTTCATAATTGTTTTTAAACAGCACCTACTTTAATTAAAAGATAATAATACTATTTGATATTAAAACTATAGGTCTGGTGCCAGTTTCCAAATTTTCTTCAATTTTGTAATTAAAATTATTTTCAATATTTTATTAATGGTCACCTTAAAGATAAGACTTTTCCACCTATACCCATTTAAGGAGAAGAGGTATGGTCAGTTTTTTTTGACGAAAATGACTTCCTAGGAATATTGTCAACATAAATATACTTAAATTGATAAACATTCTACAAACCACATTAAACTTAGATTTTTCATTTGATTTCAAAAAATGGTTCAAACTAAAAAAAGTTCAAAGCAATTTGTAGTAAGTCTTCCTTTTCTATCCAAAAAATAATCATTTAAATCAGACTAATCTACAAAGTATGAGAGTTTTCCCTGTAAGGCATATTTTTGAGCTGAAAACTGTTGGCAAATGGCCCTTTAATGAAATAAAACTGTATTTGTATATCACCTTTGTAACTTGTGCATTTGTGAGGATGGTTAAATTTTTTTTTCTTTTTGTTTTTAAATATAGATGTTCAGCACTTAATCTAGCACCTGCTCTTATTGTCACTGGTGTCAATGAAAAACTTCCGCCATCTTGTCTAGATAATTGAAAATTATCATTGTTCATATTTAATGATGTATTATAGCCCAATTCGTTAGCAGCTTCAAGTATGGCTGCTGCAATTGGTGTCACGTGTGCTGGTTGATGACTGAAGAATTGTTTTTTATTGGGTGATCCTGGTTGTAGGATTTTTATATTTTATTATTATTTTTATTATATGTTGTGGATTTTTATCATTTGTTTGTATAAAATCAAATGCTTAGTGATAAGTTACCAAGTAAGCCTTACTACTGTTGTATATTTTTTTAATATATGTATAATTAATGTTATAAGTACCAGAGTTTTCATATTTTTTGAAATAGTAAAGAACATCTTCTTTAGTCCATTCATGTCCAGATTGCCATGATAAATAATCAGTAGAAATATGCCCTCTTAAATGAATATTGAAATTGATGCGACTACTGCCACCCAAGACTTTTCCTGTAGGCCATTGACTAGACTTGAAACAAGAAATCATAAATTGTTTAGACCAGTTTAAAATTAATGATAATGATAATTTAAAGATTTATTATTTCTTTAATGTGGTAATTAATTTGTATTCCATACATTATTTTTCATTGCGAAACATGCATTGAATTGTGATTCGGTTTGGTGTTGCCAATCGATTACCGATTTTTGAAAAATTGATGTGATAATAGGTATATCATGTAAAAATGATATTTGAGGTCCAGCTTCTATTAATAAAACGCGATGAGCTTTATTTTCTGCTAAACGTGAAGCTACAATAATGCCTGCTGTTCCTCCTCCAACTAAAATGTTCATTAAATACAGATGTATTACTAACAAAATTAGTCAGTAGGTTTCCATGTATCCCATGAAAATTTAAAAATAAAATACAATTCATTTTTATTTGTTCAATGTTTAAAAAATTCTATTATTAAATCCTATTATTTTTTGGAAAATAGTAATAAGTAATCAACTTTATAATTGTTTATACCATATATTACATTACCTATTACTAGTTACTAGTACAGTTTTGTTGTTTATGTTTTGAAATCTGAATTGAATATTCGTATTGTATATGTTGATCGGGATTAAATATGTATAGGTAATTATTATTAATATCGATGAAATTTAAATATCTAATAAAAAAGAAAATAAGTAGGTACCTAGTTATAATATATATTAAATAACATAATAATACTTATACACATACTTAAAACATATTAAATTGAATATTTTTTTTTAGCATATTCATTTTAATACCCAAGATTATGATTTTAAAATATTTTATACTATTATTACAATTAATAAGATGGAATATTTTGTCATGTATTATTTGATAATTTTTAATTACCTATATATATATATATATATATATATTTAAGAATAAAAAGTGTTGTCAAAATTATTTGATTTTCATTTGCTTTAGTAATTTGAACTTTGCTAAGTAATAAAAACAACAAAACATTTATAAATATTTTAACGTTTTAGGCTAGTTACTTATAGTCTCAATATGTATTAGCCATTGTTCCACATAGATCACACAGTCCTTAACAGTATTAAGTAAGTATTAATGTTTTTGTGAAGCCTTTGAAATTATAAAAAACCTAGAGTTAAGTTACATAATTACGTATAGGTAACTAATGATAACTACTTATTTTATATTCTTGGTAGTACTTTTTCCAAAAAAATTATCTACATCCACCTTTTGGTGCCCCCTGTTCTGGTTTGGTATCATTTCAACTAATGCACATAGTATATTTGGACAAAACAAAAGTATTTTTTAGAAGCTATTTATTCCTGTATCCAAGAAATTTTAAATAGAAAATGTATTAATTTAAAATTATATACATATACTTAAACAAAAAAAAAAAAATTTATTCTAATATTTTATACTTAACTACTACCATCTAAATACAATTAAAATTTTAAAAATACCTCTTTCAATCAACATCAGCATTGTAATTAGTAATTACTAAATTCTTTTTTTTTTTTTTTTTTAGTACGTATTGTAAGCTTTTTTATTACATATTTAAATATATAACTACGATATTTGTTGGTCAGTAAAATTTTGTAAAAAAAGTGCAATTTATAAAATATTTTTCTAGGGATAGGTACCTAAATTAATTAATTAATTGATCATATAATTCTACTTTTTATTTATCATTTAGAACTATATTGTTTAATAAAGTAGGTGGTTTTGAGTAATTATTTTATACTTATATACCTTCAAAATCAATATTATTTATAGAATTTTAAAACACTGGCTACAAGATAATCATAGTATCCTACAGAAACTGATAAGTTTTCGTTTGTTTAATGTACACATGTTTTTGTTGAGATTAATTTTTTTATAATTTTCTGCTGTGTACCTCATTTGGTCGTTATTTCCACAGCTAAATAACGTTATTGTTTAATCATGATTATTTCATGATGGTGGTATGGCGGCCAAAATTTAAGTATATATAAATAAACTTTTTTTTTTTTTTATTTCTCTAAAATCTAAACAACTATCTCGCACATTAATTTATAAAACATAATATTTTTTATACTTGTAAAATGAGTTATAATACTTTATTTAATTATAAAATTATAGCACTCATATTTAATTTATAAAAAAAATTTAATATTATTTACCAACAATGTGATCGAAATATTTGTTTTCAACGTGATCATCTTTTACGTACTTGTCCAGAATTATATTTAAATAATAATCGGTAAATAAATACAACGTCAAAACGTTCGCTAGCAAAGTGTAAAGTACGAACATTAACTGATAGTATGAACACATATTTATATTATTAATAGGTTAACAATTGACTAATTCCTCATGCATAAAAATGGCTTGTAAGGCTAAAAAAAAGTACGGTTTGGGTGAATTATTTATATAATATTCAGTGTGAAAATTAAATTAATCCTTCGACTTCAGAGCGGAAAAAAAAAAAAAAAAGGAGACAAACATAAACACGCAGATGAAAGAAACGACCAGTACTCCAATACTTCTAAACAGGACGGCACGCACCACCGTACTAATGTACCGCGGACCAATTACTAATTAGTGACGGGCGGCGACGAATAATAACTATCAAATAATATTATTCGTTACCGAAATACGCAAAATAATTCCGAAAATGCACAATTTTCATTAATCCGGATAATCTTATTCGTCGTTCCAGTAACGCTTTACAATCTTTTTTCCACGATTGCTACTATCGATAAGCGGTACACGACTTGGGGCGTGTTCACACTCACCGATACCATCGATACTGTCGGTCGAAATAAAATCGTGTGGTTTTAAATGGACGGTTTTCGTATTGACACCGATCCGATAAAACGTCGTTCCAATGCGGCGATACCGGCGCGCATATCGGACAGACGACCAGTACCGGACGATATTCTTATCGTTCCGGTATCAATGACCAATGGTCGGTTTTCGCAAATGACCGATAATATCGTTGTGTGTAAATAGTTTTATCGATTTTCATTCGTTTGTTCATCGTTTTGATGGCAAGGAATAAATATGAGCGCGTGGTAGATACAAATATAATTATTCAACGTTTGTTTTATTGATGTTATTATTAAAATGAGTTTTCCAAACATTAATTTAATTAATTCAGAAAAATATTCATTCAAATTAGGTACGTGGGTTATACGAACTACGAACAAGTATTTTACGAAACAGTGTACACGTACGGAATGAGTAGGAAAATCGGTTATCAGGGGATATCGTTCCCCGCCGCCGACGACAATATCGGTCGATAACATCGTTGAGTGTGAACACGCCCTTTGACCGTGGACTATGGATGTCTGTGAAGATAGCTCCATTATAGTTGGCTCGTTCACCACTGATAAGAAAATGGTCACTGTCGTGTCAATTATGTTGCTTTCACCATAATAATACAGGCGTAATTTAAGATGTTTTAATTTCTAACAAATAGATTCATATTATAATAACCACTTGAATATTTTTTCCGAATACTGTTCTTCAAGGTTGACATGGGAAAAAAAAATAAATTTAATATGATCATGAAGTATGAATAAAGTAAAGTTACAACACAAAACCAATTATTTTGACGAATGCATACTTTGCGTACGACAGGCAATAGGCATTCGAACCACAGATTATTTTAATAAATATTGAAGTACATAGAAAATCAGTCGTAAAAGGATCTTAATTCCTAAAAAAAAAACATAAATTTACGTGAATATAAATTACATGGTAATACGTTTCAAATTTATTCTACGCGTAGAATCTACTATAGAAGTTACTGTTACCGCGGTTTCTGCGTGTATACGAAATGCACTGGATTTCGAATCGATTTTTGACGTTGATCCTGAAAATGTATGCATATATCTCATGCATTTATGCACTGATTATCATTAAAATATGCAAACAAAAATGATTAAAACAACTAATCCCGACCGAAATATCTTTATCTATAAATATTTAGATAATATAAGAAAACAAATTCCTTACGAACCATAGGTATATGTGGTTAAAACCAACGAACAATAGTAAAATAAATGGGTTTGAAACGCTTAGCTATTTGACTATAATGCAATGAAAAATCTTAAAATACAGAAATATGCAGTACACATCAAAAAATTACTAAATATGTAAAAGTATAATTCAAACTTGCTGAGTAGATATACACAATATTTAAGTTGTTGAGTTCAATAAACGTTGACACTTTATTAAATTTTAAATTGGCAAATAAAAAAAATGATTTTTATAAATTTATTGGGAAATTTGCCCCTGGTGGTTTCTACATAGTTGGGGAATCAAGGATTGATGGTGAAAAGAGCGAGTCTCATATTGTCTTCTAGAGTTATTTTTGTGAGTCTTTGACGTTTTTTTCGTTTTAATATTTGTGATTTCACTAAATCCATGCTCACATAGCCAGGATGTAGAAAGTGAAGGAGCACTTCTGGCCTTCAGCCTTTGTCGATAATCGATGGTATTCATTGTGAAAAACCACCCAAAAGCTGTTAAGCAATACTTTTTTAAATTTAAGTTGGAGGGTTCGGTCGTTTATCAGTTTCACTTTCTGTTGTACCTTATAGTGATCTGTTTGTATCATGGATGTAAAAGGGTTTTCGAATCCAGTTGTAATGTTCTACATTTAAGTCTGGAAAATAATGTTTCAAGGACATTTGAAAAGCCTGTAAGTGGTTTCTTATGATTTCCAGAACGGCAGGACTGGAGTTTTCTTGGCTCGTAAACATTGGAAACATAGCTATGTTCCCTCAAAGTTTGCACACCACACGGAGATTTTCATTAATAAGTAATAACAAAAAGTAAAATACACGAGCTATAAAGCGGAGGCCACACAGAACGCTACGCTACCTACGTATACTACGTACGATATTTACTACTAGTCACACTAAACAGTTATCAGTTATGTTCAAGACGTTGTCAGGTACGTTGCCTTGGGAAAGTGATAGCAGTGATGATGAAGCTTTGTTATTATTTTCGTTAAATAATAATAATAAACAAAAAAGGAAATTGGTCCATGGAACGTAAAAAGTTTGGTGAATTTCATCATCTTTTAAAACAACTACGAAAATATGAATTAAAATTTAAAGAATATTTCCGTATGATTTTTTCCTCCAGAGACAAGGGTACCTGCGTACTTCCTTTATTAGCTCCTCTAGTAACATCACTTCGAAAAAATAACGTAGCACTCACGAAAATTAACAAAATAGAATTTATTTTCGTTAAACTGATGTTAAAACTGCATGCGTTAAAAATTTATGATCGACTGTTGTTTCAGAAATTCTCCGTCGTCGTAATCGGCTTTCCACAAAATGAGAGACAAGAGTCAATACGGATAGCGCAGGTCGCCAAAAACGTCGCGACACATCGCTCAAAAATATAGCCGCAAATCAAACACTCGGCGACGCGTCGCAACGTAGCTAAGAACAAAACGTAGGGTACACTATTCTGTGTGGCCATTTACGTCTTCAAGACAGAATACTATTTTTTATTCGTATAGCGAACATGGCACGTGTAGCGTTCTGTGTGGCCCCGGCATAAGTGTAGCACACAGCGACTGTAGAATAACTGACTGATGACCGGCTAAAATGTTGAATCGTTAAGTCGATAAGATAAGATAATCGGTGACGCAGCATTGTCGTACGTTATAATACTGCGCGTGTTTATCGAATCTAAAGATTAAATATAAATAATAAATAATACAAAGATACGAACTTGGAGGTATGTCATTTACATGACAGTAATGACAATAAATAATAGTATGATTTTTATCGAAAAAATTTGTTTTTTCTTTTTCCCGTCACCCCGTCACCACACCTTTTTCCCTTTTTTCATGTCACCCCGGTTAAACCACTGCAATAGGTAACCTGCAGACTTTTTGCCAATAATGGTAACTAATCACTACATACGAAATATTGAGGAACCATGGCTTGCATATAATTTGCAAAATGGTTTAGATGGAGAGAAAAATTGTATCTAAAGTATAAAAATAAATTGTGTTGGTAGCCACCCACATAGAAGCAGAAAAGGTTGGATATTGATGGTTACCTGGATATGGTCAAGGCTTTGAATAATGCATTCGTGATCTCGCTACTTCCATTTTTTGGATAATCTTCTCAACCGGTTCATCTAATCATCTGCATAAATGATGTATTGATGATGATGTATTGCCTTGCATATCTCAAAAGTGAGTGAATAAATGAATATGTTATCATATACAATGTGTGTATATGTATCAGTTTTTAAATATCTTTTTTTTTAAGTTTTTATTCTTAGGATTTAAAACAAGTAGAAGAATTTGCAAATGAGGTCCACCTGATGGTGTTATGCTTTGGGTTCTGAAATGTCCACCTTAATGCCTGTCAATTTAACTCAATAAAAATCTGTCAAGAACAGTGTAGGAAAACACAATGGTGGACGATACAAATGTATCAATTTGTCAGTTCATATTGTATAACAATATACTAATTTTGTGAATATTTTTTCAATTTATTTACAATACTTACAACTTTTTACCATTGTTGATTAAGTACAAATAGTAGTGATAAAAATAGAAAAATTATGCTATCAAATTCCAATTAAAATAACAAATAAAAACATTAGGTAAATGTATTTAGAAATGTGTCTTGCAATGTGGCTCATCATTTATCTGCTTATAAATTGAAAATTAAAACTGGGAGTTACATGAAATGAAAAGATCAAATTAATCAATTAGTAAGAAAAAAGAACTGAAAATAATAATTGATGATTTTAGAAATTTAAATAAAGTCCTTAAAGTGATTATTTAAATTTCTTGGCGCAATGCTAAGTCCTTGAAGTGATAGCATTGTGCCAAGTATATTTTGCGTTAGTAGAATCATTGATATATAATAGTATGATTGGCTGGGAAGGGGGAGTGGTGAATCTAACAAAAATATATCCCAATCACAAAAATATCAAAATCAAAACTGCTCAATAAAGTACAAAGATAATGAACAATCTATTTATTAAAAAGTACTACCACTAAACAAAATATGTATGAAAATAACTGTTATTTATATGAAAAGTCATAATTTACTACAGCAGGAATTGCAGGGTGCTAATACAATATATGCTTAATATTTTTTCTTATAAACAAATTTAAAAATAATTATTAATAGGAATTTTCTTATACTTAATCTGTCCTAAATTATGCAATATTGTAGTCTTATATTATGAATCTCCCAATTCAATTATTAAAAAATATATATATTATTTAATTGAAATCTCTGGATGAATTGATAATAGAATAGCCTAATAGTGTAAAAGTGAAATACTAATTTTGGAATTGGTCACTATTTATATACTTAATATTATACTGTAAATGTACTATTAATAATACAGTATATTTATGTACTTATAATGTTATTTAGAACTCCTGGGCCCCCACACGAGTTTTCTCAGTGGAGCCCACTTTTTCAAAAAAACAAAAATAAATAAATAATATATTTATAGACTAGTATTTTATTATAACTTCTTTCATTGATTATAAATACTAGTATTTATGATAATTGTTACTATTTAGTATAACAACATCCGTCATAACATTGGACATAAACTTTATAATTATTATTGTCGGTATCATAAATTAATTGTTTACAATCAACAACTGATTTAAAGATTTCAACGGATCAGGAAAAAAATTTAGAGTATCGAAAGTTAGTTACTTTGAAATTTGCCAATGTTATGGCATAAATCAATCAAATTTGTTTTAACGAGATTTAAAGGAAAATTTTAAATTTGAACCAACACACTAAATACATATTTATTTTTATTTAATAATATTTAAATACATAATAAAATCACTAAAAGCATTACAAATTTATAAAATATATCAGTCATGTATGTACATATAATATGAACAGTAATGTAAAGACTAAAGCATATTTATATAGTTTAAAATTTATCATCATTTAATAGTGATAATGTACTGCAATATATATGCATATTATAGAAAAACTTTGTAATTATTTTATTTTTATAAACCATGTACTTTTCACTGAGTAATAATGACTTATACATTAGCAGGCGTGTATCTTATCTTTAATAATAATTTAAAATTTGTAATATCAAACTCCAAAATTGTAAACATTTGTTACATCGCTTTGGCTATAAAATTGTATTATTTTGAGGGAACCAATAAACGTTTAATTTGATTTTCATGAAAGACATTTTCATTCATTATATCACGAGTGTGTGTGAATACATATGTAATTGTTAATTTTATTCAATGATAAACGGAGAATGTTATTTTTATTATGAAAAATAATATCTGTACCAAAATTATATATTATTTAGTTGTTTTTAAAGACAACTATATAAGTCCACGACTAAAAAAAAACACAAGGTAGCTATTTTTTTTCCCCATAAAATATCAAGTCTTTAAAGTATACCCGTGATTTTAAAAAAAATCTTGAGTATATGACATACATGAAGTAGACCCTAGGGAACATTACTGTCTATACCTAAATCTATAATTTTGGGTAACAATATATTTTAAATTTATCTATTTCCAGGTTAGGAAGTTTTTTTTATGAAATAAAATATTATAATTTATATTTGTATGTTTATTTTGATATTTTAAACATAAACTAAAAAGATATTTGATTTAAAACTTACAAATTTATTATTAATATTCAGAAAAAATAAACATTTTATAATTGAGTAGACTACTTTAAATACACATACCTGATAGTATTCTATACAGTAAATCAAATATTTAATCCTTTTTAAGTGTTTCTGTTAATGGTTTTGTTAACAATTCATCAATATCATTCTCTTCACGTAATATAAAAAAGTATATCATAAATATTATTACGCTTGCACTGACAACATGGGCTTCATACCATGGACCGAATTCTGCCTTACCTCCAACCCGAGAATATTGTGCCTTCCAATCACTTGCGGGACTATTTGTGAAATTCAAAGGCTTGTAAAGTTCTTCGTCAAGATCTCTGTTAGTCTTTGATTTATTTCGTATGGGAATTGAAGATATCCATAATTTATTTTCTCTAAAACAAATATTAACTAATTAGCTAAAATGTAGATGTTATGTATAAAGAACATTACTTCTGTTTCAATAAATTTAAACCTGTGTTGATTCTCGGGATAAAAGATCTGGTTAATTGTTTAAACATGATTGGAGGGTTCCGAAAAGAACTACTTTAATGTTTAAAAGAAAAATAAGTTTCTCAAAATCACGACCAGAACTCCAATTTATTATTAATTATTGCATGTCTTATCTTTAATTTTATTTAATTTTATCACTTTGTCCTTGTTAAACTCGAACAGATGTTTGTAGTATTTTTTTGATTGATAAATAATAAAATAATAGTAGAAACTGTAACTTGTAGATCGCGTTAGTCAAGGCATTAAGAACAGAGATAAAGACATAACAAAAAGTAAATTTGAGCGGATACTAATATACTCGATAAGTTATAGGTAATTTAGTATCCTTGTCTGAGTGTGATACACGAATTATATTTTATTATCATAATTCATGGTGTGACATAGACTAAAGGTAGGTAGTAGGTACTTACTTATTATTTTCAACGGACGACACAGATATTAAGTTCAAGGGTGCAAGTTTCTGCTAGGTAGAAATATTATTATTTGTTCATAGTTTTTATGGTTTTATGTGGATTAAAGTGATCAAGAAAAATAATTATGCATTATTTCTACCGAACTCCGCTCAGAATCGTTTTTCATTTGCAATAATAGAAAAAAAATAAACTATAATACGGACAATATTTTTGAGAGAGGGTATTGTTTTGAAATTTAAGAGGGGCATAGTAAAATGAACTTAATTCAAAAAGTTTCACCTGTAGAAAACCAAAAAACACGACAATTTTAAATAACAATAATACTATAAATAATTTTAAAAAAAATATCAGTAGGTATATCATAATATGTAAATTTTAAGTTTTATTTTGTTTTATTAAATTTATATGTAATTCAGTCTACAATTATATTTTCATTGTCTAACAAAATCGAAAGAAACAGAAATCGTTATTGCGTCAATATTCGCGTTTCCTTACTTTTTTCTAGTTTTCCCTCGGATTATTAAGAATATTGCAGGAAAAAAATATAAAATCACTTGTCCTCAATACACAAACCAAACAAAATGTTCTATATAGGATGGACATTTTGTGAATTTGATGACTGAAGCAAGATTTTCTGTAAAAAAATCAGTTTACAGATATAAATAAAAAACACATAGTAAAACTAATATTATATTTATCATTGTTCCGCTTAAAAGTCTAAAATTATTCTCCGCCACCTTCATCCCAACTAAGAATCGAAAACTATTAAAAGAAAAAAATCAAGTATACTATGTGAATCGGGGATAAAAAAAGCCCTTGACCAAAAAATAACCTAAGGAAAGAAAAGCCCCTACGTAGGAAAACTAAGCCTGAACGGAGGAAAAAAAAATAATATAGTTATTGGCATCTTGAGAAAAAAAACATTTCCCTGGGTGTTTTGTTAGGTTTAATGATATAACTTCCATCGCGTTAAAACAATGAGGTAATCGATGAACGAAAAAACCGTGTTGAACAGGATAATGTAACGTGGGTGTACTTCTGTTGGAAATCTATTCATATATATTCATTAATAATATGCTGTAGGTATTGGAAGGTAGGTACCGAATATATGTTATAACATTGTAGGTTTATTTGGACTAGGGGGGGTTTTTAAACAATAATTTTAGTATATTTGTCGTCGATTCACCCATAAAGGTTATTGTAAGAATATCCAATTGTAATGTTTGTAGCAGGTAAATATTAAATAAATACTTTTTCCTACGTCTGGGCTTTTTTTTTTTTTTGTTCCTAACACCATACTTTATACACCTGCTTAGTATTTCTATTATTTTAAAGAAAACTCCACGAACACTCATGACGAGGTGAGACGCATTTATGTCACACGTCACAAAAATAGTGGAAATACAAATAATTACAATACACAAATACAAATGGAATACAAAAACAGACGTCCCGCGGTATTGTGCGGAGTTGTAGTTTTATTATCTATAATAGTAGCGACCGAAACAGCTGTGGTACAGTGTTGCGGCAGCAGGGCATTTAGCCATGGGCGCACGGAACCGTGATAACGACGGGGAACGTTGGCGGATGAGAGCGAGAAAGAAAGAGAGTTTTTGGTCAAGCGAGAGCAACGGCGGGGTGTTAAAGAGAACGGCGGAGGCTCCTCCTCCTCCTTCGCAACTCTTTTGTCACACACACACACACACACACACACACGCGCGCGCACACACACACATACACAAACACGCACGCACGATTACACAAACGTTGAGCTGCTGTAACTACAGGAAGACAAGTCAACAAATAATCAACAATCAACATGGCCGCTGCTAACCATTGTCGTTGTGCTGGATGGACTGGACAATGATGACCGCCGCTGCTGCAGCCGTCTCGCGTTTCGCCAACGACACGTCGTCCGTCGTGCACTGCTGACCGCCGCTACCAAGCGCGCCGTCAAAGACGTCGTCGTCTTCGTTGTCGTCGCCGCCGCCGCCGCCGTCGTCTCCTCCTTCAACACTGCCGCCGCCGCCATCGCTCAGCACCACGTTTTGGGTGTATTAGATGATCAACGAGCGATGGAACTGAGGGTTGGCAATAAATACCGGCTGGGACGGAAAATCGGCAGCGGATCGTTCGGTGATATCTACCTGGGTAAGTCTCGTCTCTGGCTAAATCAGCGGGGTTCACGGCTGTAGTGATCTGTTGCGCAAACCTTCATAGTACTGTCATTAATAAATAGCCCTTCTGGTTTTTGGTCGCTACTTGGGACACTGATGGCTGTGAGTGTGACAAGTGCCCATTAGTGTAGTAGGTACTGCGACAATTGACGTGCAAACTTGAGTCACCGTTGTGTGTGATCAACGAATATTGTTATCGCATTTATATTGTGTTCAATTAACAGAGTTGATGTAATATAATATTATACTTAACTTTCACTAGATAAATATTATTAAGTTTAATGAAATCGATTAGGTATCTAAAACATAGGTATACCACCTAACAAATAACAGTGGTCAAATTCAAATATTGTGACTTATTCCTTAAAATAGTAATTTGACAGTTCCACCTGTGAACATTTATTTTGAACAAATAAATATATGTTGTACCTTACCTAGATAGTGGTTATCAATTTAAATAAATTAGTAAAAATTATATTATAGTTAGTATTAACATTAATTTAAATATACTTATTATTTAAATTATGTTGTTCATTGCACAGCATACAAAACTCAAAGAATATTCAAAGACCACATTCTCCTAATATAGGTACATATAATTTATATTTTTTATAAAATTAATATAATAAACACAAATTAACATTATCTTATTCAATGATTTCAGTTCCCTTATTATTGTTTTGTAATGTACAATATCTATCAATAGTAATCACAGTAGGTTCTATATCGGTTTTATTTCTTTAGAAGTATTATATAATATTAAAAACATAGCTGTTAGTATAGTTTTAATGTGTTTTAAAAATATATGCAAAATTATAACTATCTACTCAATAATAATAATAAAAAAAGTATAATCAAGGTAAATAACAGAGTAAATAAAAAACTTTCTATATATAGATAGAAATTACTTAGTCTATAACTATTAATAATGTAATAGGATTTACCAAGTATCTTTCTTTTATTATTTAATAATTTTAGTTGTTTTTATATTATAGTAATAACAATAATTTAAATATTTATTTTCTCGTAGGTACATAGAGAAAACAATTTTGAAACAATTAAACTATTTATGGATACCTAAATAGTACTATATTTTAATGTGAAAAAATCACTATCAGTACCATATTTAAATGTTGTCATGATGGGAGGGATATATTTCCAGAATATGCATTATCAAGGGTTTAGTTTCTCAGTCCCTCTCCCATTCAACACTGCCTCTCAAAAATTGTGACATTTTACATTGCTCCAATGGATTAATATTTTTCCATACAATTATTAGAGATCAATAAAATATATGTAGCAATTTTATTTTATTTTCTATAACAGTTTTTTTATTTTTATTTTAGGTACATTTCAAAGTTCAAATAACACTATAACACAAAATCTAATTTTCTGTTTTTTAAACATAGCTTATTGTTGACATTTTATTGTTTCTATACCATGACAATAGAAGCCATCCCATTTATAGTCAATAACAAAATTTACATATCTTGGATATTAAAAAAAATATATATATTTTAAAAGGAGGCTCTGAACTTTTTATAATACCCTGGATGATATATCCTCCTCTAAAATACACAATTCTATATTAAAGCCTTAAATTGTAATCTTATGTACTGGTTTATTTAAGAAAATATTTACCTAATCTTATATAAAATAAAAATTGTATATATTATTAGTTGAGTACATGTAAGAACAATAAAATTATATACAATATAATCCAAGGCACTATCTACTTACAAGATTCTGATTTAAATTTGAAGTAGGTGAGAATAATTTTAAGTCAATTTAATTAGTTGTTAGTGATTATCCTGCTCGAAGTTTTACTTGTCTTAGTAATACAACTACTACCAAATGATACAATGAATAATTAATATATTATATAAATTGTATATTATAAATTACACTTAATTTACATAAATACAATTAAATAAATTTGTAAACACAAAATTATAAATAAAATAATATCACCTAATAATCAAAACGATTTCTTATGTAAACCTAAATGAGTGTATGATATACTTAAATGTGTGTGTCAAGTAAAATATCAGTCGGTTCTTTCAAATTGCCAATGATAAGGGCGGTGTCGGTAGTGAATGATTGCAATTTATTATATAGTTATAAATTAAATTAATTTAAATTCATCTTATCACTGATCCATGAGTAACTTGATGTAATAATATTTAATTGTCAGGACATTTTTGAAGTTTGACACAAATTGAATATTTGACAAAAAAAAATTGCCGCATGATCAGACTTTAAGGATTACTTTGGTGACATAGATGTCATATTATAGTAGAAAAATGTATTATAATGCACTGCTGTATAAATTGTATTTCAATCATATATTATCGTAATGTTTTCTGTTTTTCATTTATTATATATTAATAAACAAAAAAAAACCAGTCAATATTTTGGAGACACGGGGAAACTTTAAATTGAATTTCTTTTATTTTTTTAGTTTTTTAATAATTCTACTTTTAAATTTTCATTTAAAAAGGGGAAATTAAATTGACACGAACAACTCTGGGTTCAGACTGCATTGTGTATGGTACATTTATTATAATTTTAGTTACTATTAATTATGTATTTGTAATATATATTTTATCAAATAGAATTAAAATTGCTTCTTGTATAGTTGACTTAATAGTAATTATTTTTGTTTTTATCAATACAAATATTTAATTGAATGGATAATATAGTAACGCAAAAGCTTAATTATAAGATATACAAATTTTAATTTTTTTTATTGTTAAACTCAAACCTCACAGTATTTTTCTGTTATTACAGGTACAAATATTTCTACTGGAGAAGAAGTAGCTATAAAATTAGAATGTATAAAAACGCGACATCCTCAATTGCATATAGAATCCAAAATTTACAAAATGCTCTCGAGAGCACGTAAGTTAAAATTAAATATTTTGTATTTTCACCAATATTTTATGTTATGATGTCTATTATTTAGCCGGAATACCTATAATAAAATGGTGTGGTTCCGAGGGCGATTACAACGTTATGGTAATGGAATTATTAGGACCATCATTAGAGGATCTGTTCAATTTTTGTTCCAGACGATTTTCAATAAAAACAGTGCTACTATTAGCTGACCAATTGGTAAGAACTATTATGTTTTTGTCGGAGATTACTTGAAAAGTTTTTTTTTTTTGTGTGTGTTTAAACAATTTTATAAGCCAATTTAATTATTTAAATCATTTTAATTTTTTTTTAAATAATTTATTTATGCTTTATACTAATATTAGTGTAAAATATTTTTTTTATTAACTTATGTTAATTTATCTTTTTTCTAAATTAAGTTATGATTTTTATTTAAAATTAAAAATAATATAAAACATGGCCATATGTTTTATTTCAATAACATGGTTAATTTGTTCGGCTCATAATCCCCGCATAATTAGATTTATTTTAACTTTAATTATAAATATATAATTTAAAAAAGTAGTATTTCTTAAAATTTTGTTTTATGTGCTTCAGTGATTTGTTTTTATACTTCTATTATACTATTTAAAATTGGCCCTGAATATTAATTTAATCATTTAAATAATAATATCTAATAATCTTTTGTTTTTTAGCTGGATAGAATAGAATATATTCATAGTAAAAACTTCATACACAGGGATATAAAACCAGATAATTTTCTAATGGGTTTGGGAAAACGTGGAAATCTGGTGTACATTATAGATTTTGGACTTGCAAAGAAATATTGTGATAGCAGGACCAATGAACACATAATGTATCGAGAGAACAAAAATCTCACTGGAACTGCTCGTTATGCTTCCATAAATACTCATTTAGGAATAGGTAATTAATATCAAATTTGTTGTTTAATTAAATATAGGGATATATTTATTTGTTTAGAACAAAGTCGAAGAGACGATCTAGAGTCTCTAGGTTATGTGTTAATGTACTTTAATCGTGGTTCTTTGCCATGGCAAGGTTTAAAAGCGGCCACTAAACGACAAAAATATGAACGTATCAGTGAAAAAAAAATTGTAACTTCATTTGAAGATTTATGCAAAGGATATCCAAGTAAAAATTGTATAACCTAAGCGCAAATTTAAGTTAATTAAAAATTTATGTCTAGATGAATTTTTAACATATTTGTTGTACTGCCGTGCATTGAGATTTACCGAAAAACCGGATTTTACCTATTTAAGGCAATTATTTAGGCAATTATTCCATCGTCAAGGTTTCACATATGATTATATTTTTGATTGGAATATGCTTAAATTTGTGAGTGTTTTGTTTATAAATTATTGTACATGTATTGCAAGTGTTTAATGATAAAAATATTTTAGGGTGCAAATGGTGGTGCCCGGTGTAGTGGATCTGACGATCAAAAGAATGCCTCCCATCAAGATAGACGTGCAATGCAAGATAGTAGTTCTCCTGCTACTAATGTTGCACCACTAAATAGTCGGGCCCAAGCTGATCAGAGTGGTATAAAGAATTATTTGTCCAAAGTTCCTTTGGTACCAATGGATAACTGTTCAGGTAAGATATTCTATCAATAACTTATTTTCAATTATTATGGAATAATTTAATTTAAACGTGTTTTCTTACAAAATATTTTAGGGGGTGGTGTTATCCAACCATTACAATCAAGATTACGTTATAGTGCTGATCCTGGTTCTGCAAGACCAGTAAGAACACAAACTCGAAGTTCAGCAATGGCAACATCTGATTCACCATCTGTTACTCAGCCTTTGCAAACCAAGTCAGTATCTGTGACCAGACGCAATCGCCATCAAACTTAATTCTAACAAATCCTAAACATGTTTTTCTCATAACACCAGCTAACATTTTTTAAAAAAAAATAAAGTTAATTTTTAATTTATTTTTATACACCAACAAAAAAAAATATGTTGAAAATATCATATTTTTTTTATTATTATTATTTTTTTGTTAATGACACTCATTGTTGCATTTATTTTCACAATCTTGCACCAAATATCAGCATGGGGATTGTTATATTTTGCTTACATTTTATATGAAAGACTATGGATAAACTTAACCATGGTTGAAAATTTATTAATAAGAATGATTAATATTTCTGACATGCTTGTGTATATGTAAAATCAAATTATCCATCAACTCAAATATTAATGCATGCCTCATGTTAATAATTTTGATTTTGTATAGGGCATAACAAAAAAAGTATTCTTTTGTAAATAAAAACTATTAATACATTTTTTTGTATGTAATTCTGGTGGGAGTATATTAACTAATTTCATTTAAACATCAAATTTTACATTTTCAAACATTTTTTTCTTTATTGTTTGAAATTGTTAATTTGAGTGTTAATTATTTATTTTTTATTTGTACATAAACCTGTATCATATATAACTATAAATCTTGATACTCTTTTTGTAATTTTTTTTAAGGGTTACTACAATAATTCTTAACTCATTTCAAAATATATACACTATTGAATTTTAAATTTTTTTAACATGTGTTGCCTATAGCTTCCATGTCCTATCTAACATATTAATATTTCAACGTCAAGAATTTATGTAAGAACTTTTCTTTTCTTTGTTTTGGAAGCGTCTCCGGTCCAATCATACCACCTGCGTGAGCCCCAATGCGGGTCAAAGCACTGGATAGAACGCCAATCACGCACGAGCATAAATAAACTATTGTGTTTAAATTATGTAAATAGCCTAGCCTATTTTTATTATTACTATTATTTTTTTTTTTAATTATTTTGATTAAGATATAATTAAGTATTTTTTATGTAATTCAAATAAAATACATTAATTGAAATCTAACAACCATTTTCAACAAAAGTTAAAAGAAAAATATTAATACCTATTTAACAAAAAATAATATGGGCAATAAAACAATTTTACACGATTGTTCTGAGCTTTTATTTTCAAAAAAAAATTATACAAGTTTATTATCTAGGTATGAAACCTGAACCATTACCTCTATAGATATGTACAATAAAATTACTAATATATATTTTGGTTTAATAATTATAAATCTTTGTATCTCTCATTAATTTTTATATTGAAATATAAATATTTTAAGTTTTTTCGCTGTTTTATTATCAAATTTTACTTATACAATTTTTTATTAGTGCCCTTTTTAATTATTATTTTTACTATTGTCACTATCAAATTATATCTACAATTTGTTTTCCATTATGCTTGGTTAACATTGGGAATACATATTGTTAAGATACATTCAATTTAATTATTATATACCTTGCTTGTATAGTTAAAATTTAATTTAGCTTCTTTTGGTTGTGTATTTTTAAAAAGTTAAACAAACCAATGTGAATTTTATTTATTATATAATTACATTAATTTACAATAATTAGTTTTTTTATATGCTTTATCATTCAATAATCAGCCCCCCTCCAATATACTAGTTTATTTCTATCTACAGAGTTGACCACGGACTTAGAACGTGGGTTGATATCGGTATGGCGAGAGGTATAGGTCTGCTAATGTTTTCTCCTCTGTTATCTTAAAACTGGAATTTATTATATATTAATAATAGTATTACCGGGGGTTTAATTTTTTTGTTAAATTTTTTACCGTGATATATTATTTACATTAGAATTGTTAGATGATATTGTAAATAGTTCGCATTGCGACCTTCTTCACTTACCTCTTGTATGTCAATTGAGTTCCACTTTTAAACTGCTCGATAATATTATATTAAATATTAGTCTATACTAGCAAATCCTCATACAAATGTATTTACATTAAAATATTTCTTTTAATATAATAATTTTTTTTGAAAGCAATATAGGTACCAATATGACATATTTTTGAAGATTTTTAATCTATTGACTGATATTTGTACTAGTAATATTATTTGTTCAAATTAATTTCTCAACTTATGATTAAGACTAAACTTTGATTTAAAAAAAATAATACATAACCAAAAACCTGTGATGAGATTGGTCTTCTTATAAAAATGGTAAATTTGATTTTAAAACGAAAAGTGAGTGTATATACAACATTTATTCTTTCAAATAAAAATTGAGGTCTAAAATCGGTTTATGTTTTGCTTTTAAAAAATAACATATTTATTATTTGTATCAAACTAAAAAAAAAAAAATTGCATTATAATAAAATATTAACATCAGAGTTAATGGCTTTTATTATATAATTTCAATTTTTTTACTTTAATTATTTGCTGCATTAATATTATTACAGTAAGTACAATATTGTCCTTGTTTATTTGATTAGATTAAAATTTGTTACAATCATGCTTTAGCATATTATATTTAACTTACGTTTGCTGGCTTATAATGAATTTTAGTTTTCAAAACAATTTTTAGTTTTTTCACAGTTATTAATAAAACAAAAATATAGTAATAAACTACTATTTATATGATATGAATGCTTTCAGTAATTTTTAATGGGAATTTTGGTGTCTATATATATTTATTTTATCTTTTTATTTGTAATATAAATATGTTTGTCTAGTGGACGATGGAGATAACTCAATTTCTATAATTTAGAAAAGGAAGATGGGCAATCAACCAACAACTAAAATACTGACATAATAAATATAATAAATAACTAAAAAAAAAAAATGTATTATGATATATCTAATATTATGTACAAGGACAATTTAATATTACTATATACTACCATTATATTAGATTGTTAGAAATAGTATACCTACTTGATTTATTCGACCTTTAAGTGTAGATGCAGAGGAGTAGCTAAGGGTTATACTATACTGAATATGACGGCTATTGACAGGTATTTTTAATATTTTCTTTGTTACCTTATGTTGCTTGGCATATTTATCTATGTATTTTTTAATTAACGTTAACAGAAAAGCATGTAATTGGGCCCACTCTTCCATTGAGAAATCCTTGTTATATCATTGGGCCAATATTTCTCAATACAACAATCGTGGTTCAAATTTATTTCTAAAAAAAACCTTGTTTAATCTTATTGTTGCCATGAATCACACTCATTCGCCACTAGAATATCTGTATTTCTCACACTAGCCATATTTTATTTTATTATTTTGTCAGTTTTATTGGTTTTCCCCATCAGTTGATTGTCTTATCGGTGTTTTGAGTGTCAGTGGACATTGGTCAGAACTATAAAAAAGTTAATGATAATTTTTAAAAATATAAAATTAGTCAATTATATAATCTTTTGAACCAATTGTCAGTATTTTATAAACTTATATCCTTGCCCCCTTGACTAGTTTTTAATTGCAAAAACAGAATTTTTTATTTTCTTGTTTATACAAAATAATAATACTTTGTAATGTATAGAAATTTCAATGATCAGTTTATAAATAATATGATGATCATATTTTAATTACTTTTGTATATATAATTGGACCATTTGATTAGAATTACTTAGACTAATAATTAATAAATAATGTATTACATCATTATGTTTTATTGTTAAATTTATTAAAATTTTGTAATTCTAACTTTAAGATATTTGCAGAAATAGGTACTACATGTATGATTATTTTTCTTTTCCATTATTAAAAATTCATTTTTTCCATATTTCTATGTATTAAACTTATTGCCAGATGTATATTATATATATATATATATATATATATATATTTTTTTTTTTGTAAAAGAAATTATTGCAAATTATTATACTGTAATTTTGTAATATAAATTTGTTTATATGATATTAACAAATCTTTTTTTCCTTAATACATCTCTATACAGTCATATAGTTATTAACGTGTTATGTGTTTTTGAAATAATAAAATCATTTTTTATACCTATACCTATGATTAATAATTATGATTTGAAAATTTAAACTACTAAATTATGTTTATTATACATATATATATACAAAGCTCTTAAGAAAAAGAGTAACGTTTTTTTATTATATTAACTTATAAGAACACTTAATTAGCATTTTTGGCAGATGTGTTGGCCATTTTTAGTCGTTATCAACAAATTATTCAAAGTGATAAAACAATGGTTTTGGATCATGTTAAACATACTGAGTCAGTTGTAACAAAATTAAATTAAGTTCAATTAATTTAGTTGATGGTTGGGTAGGTGTACTCGAAGATGAACTGTTGTAACTGATGAAAATATTGATGATAAAGTCTAAGGTTAGGTACTACGAGTTTAAAATATTACTATTTTATTTACTCGTGTTAACACAGCTATATTTATAGTTGCAAAACCTCACAGCGCTGACGTTGAAAGATTAATAAGTAAAAGCAATATTCTTAATAAATAAATCGTCAAAGTTTGCACTTAGAAACGGAAAATGAATATATTTTTAATAATTTAAACATTCCTGTTTTTCGAAATTAGGACTAAGACCAGCAATACAGATATAGTTAAACCAAAATTAACGCCGCATTAAAAACATACCTAAAGCCAATGGTTTAATGGGATATTTGTAGAAGCAACAAAAACAAAAATCTGAAGAGCAAACTAAAAAAAAATTTAAAAAAGAACGTTCTAACATAGTGTTAAGTATATAAATATTATGAAAAAAGTAAAGAGGGCATTAATTATAATAAAATATTTTAAACGCGATGTATATTGATTTGATTTCTTAAATTTTAAATTATCACACCTTAAAACTAAAAATGTTATAATTTTTAATTATAATTTGAAATCATATTTCGAGATTATAATTCTATTCTGATTCAGGCTTATTTAAACAAAATTCGTAGTTGATAAAAATCTTTAAAATAAGTTCTGGACTGTATAGTATATATTCCGTATAGGTGGTACCATGGGTTAGGTTAGGTTAGATAGGTATAGTAATTAATATTATATCTTTAATCTTGATCGGTTGCGGGGCGAAGTATATTTTAATTATGAATCACCGATTTTCCACCCACCCGCCGCTACAAAAAAAATCGCTTTATCCTATTCCAAATTTATTGACATTTGTTAAATTTCAATAAAATCCGTCAAATTTATCAAATTTCTGTGGTGTAAAATTCGTTCAATGACTTGTTTTGTAAAAATAATAATTTTTGTTATATTTTTGAACATCCACTCTTTTTTTGAATCGCGTAAATTAAATATCTTCTTCACGCCGCCACTGATCGTGACAGATGCATTGCTTTGTCACAGTGATTATCATATTATAGAATAGTGAAAACCACGATTAAAGAAATACTTTAATCCTGGTATAAACAAATGCTCTCAATTTTCTATCATGTTAGATCGCAAAACTATAATGGTCTCAATGACCTATTACTTTATGGGGCCATGGGAATACCTAACAAGTACAAAAGTGTGAGGTTAGGTTAGGTTAGATTAGATTAGGTAATGAGATGGCGGTAAAGTTATTTAATATTAAGCATTGCGGCGAAAAAACAAGGAAAACTAAAAAGCTGCGGAATAAATTTGGAAAACTCCATTACTTTCCGATACACTAATTCGTAGAAAAAGTATCAAGTTTTCTTGTTTTTTTAATAACCCTTTTCTCCTTTTCTTTTTGCTCTTCTCGCAGTTTTCCGTACTTTGCGCCACGTTTTCTCGATCTACCATCCCCTCCCTCTCTATCGCTAAAGTCTGTGCATGGCCATGTTGTTCTAGAATTCTAGATGGAGTTATAGAAAGTTTTAACGAGAAAATATATGATGAACAGTAATAGTTTAAATATTATAAGTACCTATATCTACATATATATAAATAGGTAATGATATCATTTAAATGTCATTTAAATTTCAAGAGCAATTCGTTTTGCACGATTTTCATTGATCCGTCTTGAAAAGTCACACGGATTTTCAAAAACCATAAATCGATGCCTACAGTAAACAATTGGAGAAAAAAAAAATTACCTATGAGGCAATAATAATGATATTACACAACACACATTTTTCAACGCTTATGGGCGCACGTCTAGGTTATAATATAGGTACAGGTACTTATACCCATGTGTATTCTCGGTTCTCTTTCTGTCAAACTGATTTCTTTTGAAAAGCCACGGTACGTTTTCACGAATTTTAAACACGTCGTGGGTCTATACAATTTCTTTCATAACATTGAACATGATATGTATTATTATTATGTTAAAAACGATAAATTTAGAATTTCTTTAGTAAATACAACCTTCCTACAGGTACCTAAGTAATATTGTTTGTATAATCCCGCGTAATAATGTATTACACAATGACGTATGTAGGAATTTGTCTTGGATGAAATTCAAATAGTTGCCCAATAAAAGAGCCGTTAGGGACTTCGTTCTCCACAATCCTAACTTCTACATTTAAATATATTGCAGCAGTTAAATGAATTCAACCTAACCTAACCTTAGTACCTAACCTTGTGTGGTTATAATTTAGATTATTATAGATATTATAAATTTATAACTAGTCAATATATTGCGAGCATATTTAGACCCTATATGAAGTAAAGTATTGAACATATAGTCCAAAATTAATACCCCAACACCCCTCTCCCTTTTCGCCACACTTGTAATGAACGTGGTTGTTTAGTCATTGTTTCGTGTAATTGTTTACGATATGATATCGTATACCAGGTGATTCATTTAAGTGGGTTCTCTCATTATCTCGGAAAGTATTAACTTTTTCTGGAATTTGTTTTCTAGAACATTTAAGAAACAAGCTGCTCCACAATTTTATATTTATATTAATTTTTGTTACCCTTATTTTTGGTGGTGAAACCACTGCCTACTTTTGATTTTCAAATGGCAACCTATATTAAAAAGCCCATAATAGACGGAGTATTAATTAAAATAGATTTCAACGTTGAAAATTTTGATTTCTATAAAGTCGACGAGATATCCCATTTTAAAATTTAAATTGGAGGAGAGTAGTGGTGCATTATTAACACGCCGCTCGCCGCATCGCCACGCAAATGATACTCCACTACTCTATAGGTATTATTATATTTTATACATAAGTACTTACCTACGTATAAAGTATAATAATGAATTTCGCGTAGGTAAGTAGATAATTCGTATAGTTAGCATTAAATTCTGTGCCTACATAAATGTTCTGTAAATCCCCACAGTGAAAGTTGGAGTCCACATTTGCATTCAAGTTCAAATACATTTACAAGTATATATATCCTGTATCATTATCATAAGTTATTTATATATTCAATAATTGACAATTGTGAAATTGAAAAAAAAACTGTTAACGGATAAATCGTTTTGTACAAGCAAAAGTACTTGGGCAATAGATTTAAAAAATTGAGAGGAGAATTCCTCACAGGGAAAAAAAACGACATTCTTAATCACCAACTAGGATCTAGATTAACAAAAAGAGAATCTTGTTTTTGTATTGGAACAATATTTTTAATAGAAAACATAGTTTGCAAAAATTAAAAACAATGAAATCGATAACATCGTGGCGTGTTTTAAATATTTGCCGTTTTTTTCGGGTTTTTTTTTCAATATTATAAAAACCTCTTGAAAAATCAAAAAACCTGATCTAACCTTTCTAATGAACTAACTAGATAACATTTTCATTTAGAAAAAGTGCTACACTTGTTATTTTGAAGCAAGATTTTTGGAAGAAAAGTTGTTCACAGACACATAAATAACATACATCATATAGTAAAACCAATATAGTTCCCTCATTATACTCTAAATCTAAAATAAATTATAAATTAAGAAACAGTTTCGCTAGGTAGAATAAAAATAGGAAGAATTTGCATTGTGCTATGTTAGTTTAGTCAAATTTTATTTTTTAATAACAGTTTAATATTAACAAAATAGTAACTAACCATTTTTTCCCTAATTATATTTTTTCAAGGGGCAATATTGAATTGAAGAACATTTTTTCGGTGACCCGAAAATTACATGTCCTCTAATTGTACTTAGTACGGTCCTGTACCTATTATATAAATACATTTTATATAGTATGGATGGGTGAAAATGTTCATATCACTATGACACTGACATGATCATGCAATAATGATTAACACACGAACAATTTAATAAAAATATGGATATTATAAAAATGTGTTAATCTTTACACTGTTATAATGGTTAGGTACACATCTTATCTACCTGTTTGAATGTGTGTTTTTCGTATTTTATATGTTGCGATTCGTTAATCAATTTTATCTTTTAAGTGAATTGAATGGTATACAGGTATGTATTATGTGATCTAATAACAACACAGGTACCTATCTAATCCAATGTAATCACGACCTCATCAGTCACGTTTATTCTTTGGTATTAAATTAACTGACGACAGGATTTAGAATTTACCATTCTTATTTGTTAGGAACCTGTAATATCTATTATACAAATGTAGCATTTATTTCGTATATCAGTGTCTTTACAATACATATTTGCATACGACAGTCAACAATATTCTGAAACCGATTTTCGCCAAACAATCTAGTCATCTAGGTCACGTTCTATCTGTTTAATTAATTTTATTATCTATCAAACAATTTTTTTAATTCTAAGCAAAGCGAATAATGTACTGGTTTAACTATTATGTGTTTTTTTTTTCTAATAAGAAAAAATTTAATTTTCTGAGTGGATCAAAAAGTCCTCACAGGATCAAATTGTACTCGGAGATATTTTGAATTGTCTGGTCATCCTGATCAAATTTTTCTTATTGTTGTTCAGTATACTGTGTGGGATAACTATTAATAGTTCACCTTCAAATTATGACTTATCACCCATTATGGCACCAGGAAAGGACTATTCTTAAAAAAATTTAAATTTTTACAAAACCGATCAAATTGTTTCTGGATCAATATGTCTCATTACCGGTTTCTACGGTCCCCAAATTTGTTTCTTGAATAACTTCGAAACTCACTGTGCACAAACCGATTTCCCTGTTAAAATTCTAATTTGGGAGGAGGCGTAGAAATGGACTTTTTATTTTTCATTTATCTAGATAAGATAAATTTGTAATAATATATCTACCCATAGACCTATAAACATATAATTATATAAATCTATGAACTATTTTTTTTTTTTATATAGTTTATAATATGTCTGTGCAACTATGTACCTATTTATCTCCAGGGTAGGTGTTACGATTACGCGTGTACGTGTTTTTCCCAAAACATCGTTCAATTTTTAAAAATGTTATTTCTTCAGTTTTACACCAATTACAATTATGGTGTCCTTTTATATGGTTCCATAAACACGAGGTCCTGGACGTAAGTCCTGCTTGTCTTATCCTAACGCCTGTCCCGTCTATCTCAATGAAATCCAACAATTATTGTTACTAATATTAATACGTTTTCATTAAAAATGGTTTATCGTTGCGTATAGATGTGAATCTTTTTATTTATTATAATTTAAAACGCTCAATTACAATATATAATTGTACACAGAACATATAATTTACAAATATTAAAATAAGGATTGTGTAAGATGAAAAATTAAAATTAGTTTACCGTTGCGTATAGATGTGAATCTTTTTATTTATTATAATTTAAAACGCTCAATTACAATATATAATTGCACACAGAACATATAATTTACAAATATTAAAATACGGATTGTGTAAGATTAAAAATTAAAATTAGGTAATACAATTACTAATGTATAAATTAATCAAATTAATTTATAGTATCAAAAACAAAAATATCAATATTCAATTTATTTATAAGTTGCAAGTGTTTATTTAAAGCGGAATTTTTAACCTTGTTTTTTTATTTTTTTACCTTTGAACAACTTTTCAATCAGAAATCATGCTTTAATAAAAAAAAAAAAAAAATGTAATTTTGAATCTTGTTTATGTATTTAGGATGTCATTAGGAAAAAAAATATAATATAAAAATGACCTAATTTACGGCGTTAATTAAGACAGACATTCATTTAAATATATATGTAGATGATGTTAATTATTATAATAAATTACTCAATTTTTTATCAAATTAAAAATAAAAAGTTAGAAGAAAATTCAAATATGTAATATTCTGTTATTATGTATTCACTATATTGTATAGAGTGTTTCCAGAAATATTTCTGTCTAGCAACTTTCAATTGACATAAGATTTTCGAAAGTTAATAGGGACTATACCTACAAATTATTATCACATTTTCAAAATGTTAACCCGTTCGTGGCACACAGGCGTGATACTATTTGAACTTGATAAATGTTTAAATCCCTTTTTTTCTTGGGATCCTTAGGGATGGAATAAATTGCAAATATTATTGAATAAAACGTAAACAGGATGACACGTGCCTATTATTAACCTTTGCATAAAATGTATACATAGAATACCGTAAAGTAATATTTTAAAATTTAGATCTGATGTAATCGTAGGTCTGAAAGGTTACACAAATTGGAGTGAAGGTATGGCCATCGCCTCAATAGTTCCTTCAGTCTTGCGTAATGACAAGTACATTAAAAATATTTCTACTATCGTTACGTACATGTTAACAACACGTATCTCCATTTTGTTAATTTTCCAGGAAAGCAAATTTATAGAGTATTTTTGATAAATCTGGAGATAGATATCGTTTACGTGTACGTAACGTTATAGTTATGTTAGATTAGGTAAATAGTAAAATAGTAAAATAGATTCAAATATTATCACTTAACTATATATAATCGTAAACAATACATTAATGTTATTCAGAGACAGTATAAAATTCATGAAGAGGTTTTCATGCCACTAACGTGCATAGCAAGTGAACGCGGAATTGGACACACGGTTATTTACACATACCAATTACTGAAAAAGAACAATTATTACTCTTGTCTGCCTAAAACATCGAAAACTTTCTAAAAAAAATGGAAAATTTAATATTTTCAATAACTTGAACATTACCTACTTATATTATATTATATAGTTTATTTTATATTAATGTTGATCAAAGATTGTTTTTTTTTTTTTTTAAATGAAAATGTAATGGAAATCTATCATTTATCTTTTTGCTATTTATAACACATAGGTATTATAAATTATAATTTCATTACTATGTAATCTTTTGCTATTCAAACAAATAATGTGTGTTTAATAGCTAGGTATGTGTAGAGTTTTATTAAATGATATACCTGTAGACTTGTATTTCAATAAGTATTATAAAAACAAGATAGGAAAATATAATATGAAAAAGTTGATAGTAGCTCACGGCTTGGCAATGTTTGAAGCTATATACATTATACCAGCGTTTCTCAAATTGTGGGTCGCGACCCACTGGTGAGTCCCGAGTCTATTTTTGATGGGTCGCGAAGATTGTTTTGAATTACATAGATTCCAAATAAATTTATTTTGATTCTGAGTGGAGCAAGGAACGTATTGGTTACAATGGTGTTTATTTTTATTATTATTATTTTTTTAAATTTATAAACAATTTTTTAATCACACACCTCATTATTAAAAATGCATTTTTAAAATTATATTAATTATAAATCTATAAAGTAATAAACAAATTGTATAACTACTTTTTGAAAAGCGAAACCATGTAGGTTGCGGTCCTAAAAAGATTGAGAACCATTGTATTATACAGTAGTATGTAGTTGAGAAAGTTGAAGGTAGGATAATTTCGTTTATATGTCCTATTGTAAGCAATGATAAACTATTGGAAAACCCAAAAAATGTTAAAAACCAAACAACAAAAAGTATTTCTATAGGGGTGAACTGTTGAAAATGTCAATAAATGTGTCACATAAAGTACCACCGGGCAAAACCTCAGCATCTTTTGAGGAATGTCTCCATGTATCATAATCAGGGTTCACGGGACTTATAGTGTTTAATAAACATAAGATAAAGTCTGTTAGATAAAATCTAGCAGACTAGCATAGTGCTATGAAAATCTATTTTATGTAACACCAAGCCCATGTGTGAAATTTAAAAGCGCTTTTTTTGCTTATTTCGATAGTTTGAAGTAAAATTAAACGTTTAGTCGAAAAAACTGATAAGAATTATTCAAATACTTATTTGAGTATTTAAAGGGCTTATTAAGCTTTTGAAGAGCTTGCGTTTGTTTTAAGCGATATATCCCCGAATCTTGTTCATGAAATACGGATGGTATAAGCGTGGCGACGTTCAAATCGACCGACTAAGACGCCTTCCCACAAACCGCGTAAACGCATTGTTTTTAATGTTTGTCTGCGGACGATGGTCCGTGACCCGGATTCGCGGCCCGAAAGAGAGCCTACTACACACTCGTATACTAAAAACGGTTTCAGAGCCTTATAGGAATGTATTTATTCCGTCGCGTGCACGTTGCCCGGCCCGTGAAAATCGTGAAGAACGCAATTTTATTATTACGACAATGTGATGCGGCGCGAGAAATGAAAACGAGAGGCCGCCGTCGTCGTCGCCGCCGACGACACGCCGCGGTTACAGCACGAGATCCAGAACACTGCGAGTGTGTCGGCACGAAATAATGGCGAAAAGACGATGTACGGTGTTACGGAATCTTAATAACGCCGTAAACGTATGCACGGGTGCCGGTAATGGTGACGTTTTGATGACGCGCGAGCACGGCGGTCCAAGGGCGATCGCTCTCGAGTTCGGTGTACAATAGTAATGACGGTAGTAACAATAATAACAATAATAATAATAATAATAATAATAATGCACCCAGATGTGCCTGCGTGTAACACCGTCATCATCGTTGTAGACACCGCCGTTACAGTACGATTACAACGGTACACGTCGCCGTCGCCCTCCCGTCCGAACGCGGTAATGGGGGCCGCGGGTCCGAAACGCGCTGCGACGCGATCCGAAATCGGGCCCGCGCCGGGTGACGGACGGGTGCGCCGCGGACAATCGAGACCTCGCCGGGATTGCCGCGCGCGCGCGCGCGCTCATAAATACGCCGGGCGGCCGCGCGCGGGTTGCTGTATCATACACGTCTTGTGCGTTGCACGGAAAATATTGCACGGAAAACTATATAATGTTGCGGATTCGTGCGAGCACACTCACAGACACAATAGCCGCGGTACAGTGCGCTACAGGCTGCGGAAAGGCGCGTGCCAGGCAGATACCCGTATTATTGTTATTGTTATTGTCGTTGTTACACTTGTCTACGTCTAGAAGCGACGCACTACCCGGTCATCAGCCGCTGCGAAAAACGCGCGTCGCGTTCCCGCAGCCGTCGCCGTCGCCATGGGCTCGCGTTCGTGTCGTTACTTCTTCGGCGTTTTAACCGTGAGTGTGAAGACGGACTATGCGTTTTAAACGTAACAAAACTATTATATTGCAGCATATATAATGTACGCACGTCAGACTCGCGGAGGTCTCGATTGATTTGGTTTTGTTGTTTTTTTTTTTTCCGATAGCCGTCATACAATTGTGCTCAATGATCTTGCGCGTGCCGATATTGTTTAAATGTTACCCTCAGATATGACGAATTTTTAGCTGATGACTTTTTTTTTTTTTGCTTATCGGTCTATTTAGCGTATAACATAATACATAATAATGCATAACTACTTTTAACTATTATTTTCGACTATTTCGCAATTTTGCTCGAGAATTAAATCGTTAAATTGCCTACTAGTATAATTATCGGTGTAACTGTAAGTCTATAACATCACCCCTCCATGCACCTCCTATCACCGGCCCTGAGTAGATTACTAAATAACATTCCCCTAGGTACAACTCGGATTCGAAAAGATAATGGTTTTAAAAAATGATTATACCCTCGTGCATATCTATAAATTATAACCCACCAATGTTTATCGGATATATAGAACTATGTTGAGCCATTAGGCACCCAGGAACATTAATTTTTAAAAACCATCTCTTAAGGTCTTACTTGAGGATGATTTTTTTGGGGGTTGATTCCGCCCCTAATTCGTTGTTGTTACTGTTATACTCAAATTTTAACATTTTACCTAGACCATATTAGATTCTCCCTTACTCCTGAAATTTTTGCTATGTACACAGAATATGTGTTATATTATTACATTACTAGGTTTGCATTTATGCTATTCTAATTACCAAACAATATTCATAATTACTCTAAACAAAGCGTTTAAAAATAAAACAAATACCAAATGATACATTATAATGTGATATTTTAAATTTCATTTCGAGTTTTATGTTAAGTTGGGCGCTCCATAGTTTTAAAAAGGTTTGGATCAAACGCCTAAATTGCCCCCTCATCCTTTAACATAACCCTGTGATTATAATTATTTCATTCATGATTAAACCGTTTAAAATTTTGACTAGTGAAGTAGAGAAGGGTAATAAATTTCATATTCAAGTTATAAGTCATATAATTATTATTTAACTGTGTTTTGTAGGTGTTGCTAATTCACGAGGTTGTGTTCTCTGAAGGCGATTTAAAAACTAAAGCGCATAATCATCTCACCAAATCTTATGATAATGGATCTCAAAGAAAAGAAAGACAAGCAGCAATAGGTAATGACTAATTTATAGTAGATAGACTAACCCAGTGTTGGAAACTTGGAAAGTTCCTTTTAAAAAGTAATTTGTTACCGTTCCTCGTTCAAATTGCAATAAAAGAATTTGCTCCTTCGTTTTATTTACTTATACATAATATATGACATTCTCTGTTTTCGAGGAAAATTAGACAAAAATACGACTTATATCCAGGGGACGTGGGTGCACGTGTTCCCTCCCCAAATTTTTTGATTGGTTATTTAGGTTATTTTATCATCTTAAACAAATTAAATAGTAATACAAATTATTAATGTCCTCTACCCCGAAATTTTATTTCGATTATCTATGACATTGTTTTCAATAGGTATAATTCATTAAATTACTATTTATACTTCACTCATTTATTACAATGACCTATCCATTATAGTACGAAGTTCATCCGGTTTGTTTTACTTTTATTTTAATACTTAATTTTTACTATTATCTATATAGATCCATCCCGTATGTATTTGCCACCCAGAAAAGATTCTGCTGCATCAATTGGATTCGGAGAACAGTCAAACAATTTTGGTGGTAATAATAATAATGGACTTGTTGAAAATCCTGCTGGACGTAGTCAGGAAACATTTACAAATAGTATAGGAAACAGTAATAATTACGGTACGCTGACAAAAAACACTAACGGTTTCAGCAGTACTCCGGTAAATGGACTATACGATACAAACATTGCGTCCGGTGGTTCCGAAGGTTCATCTTTCGATCAAAGTACTACCTATAACACTTTAACTTCAGGAGAAGGAAACACTTTAGGGCAATTTTCAATCAAAAATAATGAGTACAGCGGTTTGGGTTTGTCGACAACCGACCGCAATAGCTATAACGTCGATGGTTCTTCGGGCACGGCGTGGACACTGAATAACGATATTTCTGCTCAAACCAGTATTAGTGCGAGTGGTTACGGACAAAAGAAACCTTTAATTGCGGCTCAAAATCAAGATCTAAACGAAAATAATTACAACGGAGACATCAGTCAATTTGGCCAGGATAAGGGAACAAGAAATCTACAGCATGACAGCCAGGGCACAATAATTCAAAATTCAATTTCTGCAAGTAGTTATGGTACACCAAAAGGTTCATTTCAAGTTAATAATTCTAACCGAAATGACGGTCAAATTGGTTATGGCAATCAAGGAAATAGTGGAAATGTTGATCCTAGTAAACAGTTCTCAAAAGACAGCGGTGCCGCAGGTTACGGAAATACGGGATCCAATTTGCTTGACCAGAAAATTGGCATCAGTGGCGGAGACTACAGTCAATTCATATTCGGAAATATGGCAAACACAAAGTTCAACAAAGGAAATAACGCAGATGACTCATTCAATCATGATTTCATTGAATTCGATGATTCTACGTCACGTTTTAATAACCAAAACAATCCAAGCAAGAGTTCTCCATCTGCACAGGCTAATAGTGGTGACAACAATGGAAATAGTGGCCAGGGTAACGGCCTGTTAAATAATCGTGGCTTCCAAACTAGAGGGTATAATCAAGAAGAAATATCAACCCCTGCAGAATATGGACGACCTACTAGTAGTTCGAATCAGGGTGCATCAACTTCGTCGACTTACGGAGAAAACCGTTTTGGGGAACCAAACGGCAATCCTTTTTCTCCTAGTTCTAAGGATTCAAATTTACCTACTGTTGACAAACCATATATCCAAACATCGCCAGATAATAATGTTTTAGGGAAAGTTAAAAACCAACTAATTGGCGATAATTTCCAAAACCCTGGTTCCGTTAATGGTAACGGTGGAACACCGACACAAAATTCTTACGGTCAGAGTTCGTCAGGAATTCATAGATTTGATCAAAAGGATTCGTCGACTTATGATAACAATTTTAACTCACAGAGTTCATTACAAGGGTCAAACAACTATGGGCAATCGGGATCTGATGTCTTAAAAATCGGGGAAAATTATGGTCAAGTTTCTACCTGGAATAATGAATATAATCAAGGTGCAGGTAGTTCATCGAGATCGTCGGGATTCGATCAAGGTGAGCGAAATCAAAAGTTGTACAATAACTACGGAGAATCAGGACCTCAATTGCTTGGAAACAAAGGAAACTACGTAGAAAGTTATTTGAATAGACCAGCAAACAGTGTGTATAATAACCATGGTAGACCGTCAAATGGACAAAACAATGTTGATCAGAGTCAACCGACTGCGTCACAAATATCAAACAATGGCCAAACTGAAGGTCAAATATTATCATCTTCTGGTAGCGATAATTACGACCAAAACGGTTCGGTTCCGTCATTTAATGGAGAATATAATCAAGGAATTTTAGCTAATGTGAATAATTTTAGGCAAAACAGACCACCACAAGGAGGTTTCAACAGCTATGGATCAACGGGATCTCAAATATCTTCAACTATAGAAAACTACGGACAAAATAATCAAAATATTCTCAAAAATGGTTATAACACTCGAGGAGGTTCACAAAATTCCGGAAGTTCAAGCTCTTATGGAGAAAATAATCTATTAAATCTAGGAAAATTAGGATCATCTCAATTAGGAGACTACAGCGGTAGAGGTACTTCAACATTGACACCTGAAAGAAACAATTACGTTCAAAATAGTTTACCCACAACGACGAAAGGAGAGAATCCGATTTCTAGTTCGTCGGCTGATTTTGAACAGGGGATAGGACCTTGTAGTGCTTCTATCGCTCCTAATAATAGTGAAAAAAATGGTTTAATTGATCCTTCAAGTACAGTATCACGGCCAGATACCAGTAACGAAAGTCGAAATCCAAAAAAACATTCTACTGTCGTTCCAAAAAGCCAATATCAAAATTCAAATTTACCAAGTCAAAACGATTTTGGCAAAGAAAGAAACGACGATGATGATTTTGGTGAGCCAGGTTTAAATGCATTTTCAAATTTCGCCCCGGGCAATCAACTGAACCAACCATCTTTCGAATCTGCTAACAACAATTATGCTACGAGTGGTAATAATTCAAATAAACAAATTGAAGCAGTTTCCTCTTCTTTAAATACTGGTTACTAATAAATAAGTAATAATATAATATATATATAACAAAAAATTGTACTTTTTATTACTTAAAACAATGTTTTTATAGTTAAAAAAAAAATAAACAATATATGTAAACAAATTACTGTATAAGATACAATAAACTATTCTAATAGTGATTTGGATATTAACAATTTACTTTGCAAATTCGTACTAAAATGAATTCATTTACAATCCAAATTTACGTACTACCATTATTAGTATTATTAAAGATTATGTTGAGTAAAAACTATTTGAGACTAATCAATTATTATGTAATATATTGTCTCTGCACAGTATTAAAGGAAAACTTAATAAGAAAGCCAGACGTAATTCAAACTATGATGAATAGGTAGATAATATAGGTAATAAATATGTATATAAAATCAGAATAGGGTATTTTGATTTAAATACTGAAAGTAACGATTATCAATTGTAATTAAAAAAACGATTCTGAGCAAAGTAGTAAAATACTACTAGTCGTCTTACCCAAAAATTAACAAAAAAAAACCGATGTATTCACATATGCTATCGATTTTTAAATATTATAACACTATTGAAATTTCATAAAAATGAAATCGAGTAAAAATCAAAATATTTCAATGTTTGATGCAAATGATTTAAAGTATTTTTATTAAGCATAAAGGTGTCTTCCTAAAAAAAAAAACACATATATTATCTTGATAAAACTAATTTTTTTGGGAAGATGGACCATTGACCGACAGCATAAAAGACCCGCTTTTTCATTATACCTACTAAGAAACTAAAAAAAAAATTGCATCTCTACCTAATGATCCAGTTCATTATTTTTAATTATTGTTTTTATATGAATAATAATGTATTATTTTGTGGTTAATAATGAGAAAATAAATATTAAGCAAAGTGTGATATTTGTATTATTATAATTTATAGGCACGGTGCCTATTAAATTCACTATAATATAAATATATAATAATAGATTAACCTATTCGGTTCCCTTTTCTAGAAAATATTTCCGCCATTACTGGTGATGTTGACAAAACAAAATTTGTACCCCCCTGCCATTAGGGTCTGCGCACGTCTATAACCTCTCCTTACATGGGTGTATATAAATTTCTTCGAAGGGAGGAGTAGACTAATAGCTTATTTCTTCATACAATTGTGTGCAAGTGTCCGGCCAAGTATAATCGTATGATTAATTAACATGTAAACAAATAATTTATACTTAGAAATACCTAAATAAATAAATGAATGCGTCACCTAGAGTATAGGCGTGTGTATAGTATATCATATGTGTATTGTATAATCGGTTTCGAATTAAAAATTTATCATCAGGTAAACCAGTCGAAAAGTAAAGAGTGCTTTTTGACTTTGTAATTTACCTAAAATATACTTTAAAATTGATAGTAATTCATGGAAAAATCTATAAACGGTAATAAATGTAAGATTTTCATATTTCACATACTCATGAACTATTGGTTTTACTAAGATGTTTATTTCTTTTTTTCTTAGTCTGGACACATATTTAAATATATAAATCATCTATTATCAATTATCATTTTTCCATAAAATTGTAACGTTAGTTGTCTTTCTAGTATAAAATACACATACAGGCAAAATAATGTTTGTGTGTAGTTATCACCACGGTTTAAAATCTACAGTGGTTGCCAATCACGCGCTTTTGGGCTGGGAGATTGTAGAGGGTGGAGAACGAATAGTACGTTATTGAGCACATGAACTCTGTATATGCATTGAATACACTAATAATTTAAGTAATAAATATTTTAGATTCTCAGCGTATCGAGGGAGCTATTGGTTTTACTATGCTATTTAATTCTTCTTTTTTTTCTTTGTTCTAGTCTGTGGACAAGTTTTTTTTTTTTTTTTTGTAAACTTGCTCCGATTTTTACGTGTAAAAACTTTTATGAAACCTCAAGTTATCTAGATTGTACTTTAGAGACGTCAATATTTTTGACGCCATTTTTTAAATAAAAGCACTTAAGTGGGAAAAAACGTAGGAAAACGAACTATTTCATTATTATATAAAAACACGGATGCCGTTTACTACCAGAAAAAATGATTTAATCGAAAAATCACAAGATATTTTTTTTGTTGCCTTTTTTTTTTACTTTTATATCGCCAAAACTTCTGAGCTTTTAAGGAATTTTAATTTTTGGGAGTTCTTTTGCTGTAATTCGGATATAAATACACGTATAGACTTGAAATTTGACAATAAAACTTATAATGGATTCACCTAGACGTGGTAAAATTTCAAAAATCATCGGACCACTTTATTTTTTTAATAAGCGTTGTGAAATAAATTTAAACGAAAATTGAAAAAAAATTATGGCACTTCAAATTATGTGTTACTGAACTGCGCTTAGAATTGTCTTTTGTCAATCAATGGTTTATCGATGCTTACAGATATAAATGAAATAACGTTTTGTATCTTACCTTCCCAACTTTACACCTACGACAGTGGCCGCTCCCACCTCCATTATCAGCTCTTTTTTTTCTTTATTCTTCCGAGGGAGCGATTTGTTTTACAATGCTGTTTATTTCTGTTTAAGATAGTTATTTGAAGAAGCGGCCAATCAGCTATTTATTTTATTTTTTTTTGATTTTTAAAGTGCTTTTTATAATTATCGGGAAAACTCAAAAACGACGAAAAGTACGATTATTTTAAAATTACAGCACAACAATTTCATTATTTAAAATTTGCAAGGCTATTGTTTTACCATAAATATTGCTCAATCAAATAGAAAAACTATAAGAGACCTTTTTTGTTGCATTTTTAATCTAGTTCGTGAGTAAGTAATTTCTTTTATGATTTTCTTTTTTTTTAAATATTTGAGCAATACTAAAAACTCAATAAAAACTGAAAAGGTTACGAGATGCAATCGAATGATGCCAGATTTTTCGAGCTGAATTTATGGATTGGATTAAGTCGGATCATAATTCGGGTTAACCATAAAATTATTATTTGAATATTTTAAAATAGGAGTTAAAATATTGGTTTTATAAAGATGTTTATTTTATTTTTAGGTGAACACTTTTTCTATCAGAAAGCTTACTCCGACGTATATAATGTAAATCCTTTTTTAAAAAGAAATTTTCTTGGGGTGATACTTTAGGGAGGTTATTTTTTGATTTTCTTATTAAATGTGAAAAACAGAAAAAAAAATCGGAAAATGTACGAAATTTAGGTATTAGGTATTAGTTAAAAAATAAATTGGTTTTTTTTTTGATCGTGAACAACTTTGCTACCAGCAATTTTACTTTGTTTTACAAGGATAGCACATTTTCTGAAAGCAATTTTCGTGAAACACATGGGAAATCGGGAAAATCAGTATTAAACAGATATTATTAAAGAAAATATATGCTTATTTATTTAATTATTTTACCATAATATGACATACCTAACAGTCCTACCTATGTATTGTTGACAAAGCATTACTAATAACTGAATAGTTCCGTTGAGAATCATTTTTAGTAAGCAATGGTTTATCGTCACCTTCAGATTAACTTTACTAACTTTTCACTGACCACAGGGATTTCAATGATCCCCATTATCCTAGGATAATGTAAAGGATAGCTTTTTTTTTTTGCAAGCAACTTTTATAGGTACCATAAGTCTTGCTTCAATTATCAAGTTTAGTATATCTTCTAAATTTAGTTTAAGGTCAATTTTTGATTTTTCCAAAGGATTTCAAAATAATAGAAAGAAAAAAACAGGAAAATTTACGAAATGTATTATTTTAAATTGTGTTTTGTGGTTTTCAGAGAAAAATGTGTATACTTAAAATTTAGACTGAAAACTTATATTTGTCATTTCTAGACGTGGTAGTTTTCAAAACATTTTATATATTTTTGAGCTATTTATAGACATTTAAATTTAATGAGTTTTTAAGAATTTTTATTCGGTAGGAACACTGGATAAAATTGTTAGAACAAACTGAAATTACTAGAAATTTAACAGGAGATTAATTATAAGTCGTACTAAGCAGTCAACAAAAAAAGAAATTTTAATGTATGAAAATAATTTTATAAGAATTTTAATATTAAATTTTGATGAAAATCGTAATTATTAAAGCTTTTCAAAATATGTATTAACAAAGTCTTCTCAGGAACGTTTTTTTTTATTAGCAATGATTAATTATTGCATTCAGATATACTTTAAATTCCCTCTAAATCTTACCTTTCCAACTTCTCACCTACAACAGCGGCCCACCTATCGTGTGAAGTATGTCAGTTTCTTTTGTTCTGTCTGCGAGCAACCATAGTTTGCTCAAATTAAAATCGACAAAACATTTTTTTTGGTGCATTTCAGATATAGTCAATGAGTATGAAAGTCTGATTTTGATTTTTCAATAAATTTTCATAACAATTATTTTCAATTTTATTATAAATCGGTTAATAATAATGTACAAGATGAAATTTTCAGGGAGTTCTTATATTTTTAGATTCTGAATGAAGAGTGTATTGTATTGGTTTTATTGTATTTATTTTTTTTACTGTGAATAAATTGTACCAGAAATTGTGCTCAGATTTTTAGGTGTAGAACATTTTCTAAAAGAAAATCTGACTGGGATAATACTTTAAGAAGGTAATTTTTTGATTCTTCCACAAGTTTTCATAATAAATGGGAAAAACAAGCAAATTTACAAAATTGTCTTTGTTTTGTTTTAATTAAGTTAAAACTATTTGTAGAGATTTGAAATTAGGATAAAAACTTATATTTGCCTTTTCTAGTTGTGGTTAATTGTTCAAACTATTTATAAACATTTTAATTTTATGGTATAAATAATGCATAGGTATGTAATTATTTTATCATATGACAAATATATTGTTGACAAAGTAACACTATTAACTGAATTCCACTCAGAATCGTTTTTTTAATTAGCAATGATTAATTGTTGCATACAAATATACATTAAATATCTTTTTTACCTTCTCAACTTCTCACCTACAACAGTAACCCATCTATTTTTGGATCATACTAATTTGTACATTTTTTGAGTTGGATCAGTTTTTAATATGGGATTGGACCAGAGAAACTTTGAATTTCTACGATATCAAATCTGATCAATTTTTTTCCTCTCATGCAAGGATCTAAAGAATACAATAAACTGACAATTAGGGATGGTCACTTTTGATTAGTTTATACTATCAATAGTTTTAACAACTAATCGAATATTCCATTCAAATATTTTTTCCCATAACCAAATACTTCAAAATTATCAAACAATTTTTATTTTGGTACTTTTCCCCATATTATTAAGTGTTTCTCATTTCTGTTCATGATGATTTAATTACTAATAATATAGTACAAATTTTAATCATAGATACCTCATAATTTTCAAATTTAATAACAAAAACGGCAATATATAAATGAAAAAGTTTATTTGAACTTTAAATTACCCGATAGAAATTATCTGAATATTTTATTTGTATATTGAAATGTGTATATAAACTGGTATGATTTAATTTCATAATACATGTTGATCTAAATAGTCTTAATCAATTGATTAAATGAAAATTCAGAATCTTAAGTATATCTAAAGATAATAATAAATAAAATTACAATTTTTCAATGTGCCATTAACTATTTAAAGTTTATAAAAAAAAGCAGTAAATGTTTTAATCTTTCTCTTCAGGAGACAAACTAAAGCTATTGCCATTCCTAATTTTTTGTTTAGATTTATGATCTGATGAACTAGAGTTTGATCTTGGATTGTCTTTCTTCTTTTTGTTAGAATGTTCCTTATCCTTTGAATGATTTTTTTTGTCTTTGCGTGTATATCTATTATCCCTATTGTCCCTAGCATATCTATTTCCATCTCTTTGCCCTCTATCTCGATGAGAACGGTCATCATATCGATGTTTTGGAGAACGGTCATCATATCGGTGTTTTGGAGAACGGTCATCATATCGATGTTTTGGTGAACGGTCATCATATCGATGTTTTGGTGAACGGTCGTCATATCGATGTTTTAGAGAACGGCTCCTTGAACGTCTATCAGATTTTCTTTCAAATTTTTGTATTTTTTCTTTAATGTCACCTCGGTCTTTCTTTTTAATATCATATGTACGCTGATCTGTGTTTTTACCATCATATTGATTTTCCATACCATTTTTTATGTTACGATCCCGTATGATTTGAAATACATCCTCAATTTTAGCCATCATATCAATTTCCATTTTGTCATTTTGTTTTTTAAAACCCTAAACAAAAGTATGATATCATTATTATTTAAATATTAAACCTTCAGTACACTTTGATATACCTTAGGTGGGGTTCCAGGTGGTGTGTCTCCACCATCTTTATCTTTTTCAAGTTTTTCTTTTTCTTCGTGTCTTTTTTTCCTGGCTTCTTCCCGTCTTTTAATTTCCTCTTCTCTTTCTTTACGCTCAATCTCCTTTTTCTAAAATTTAATTAAATCATAATTATTATATAGAAAATTTGCTTTATTGATCAACTTACTTCAAATTCATTGAATGTTATCATTTTTTTTTGTTCTTGTCGCCAATGTGGTGGAGTGTAACTTTTGGATCTACTGCGAGATGGAGTTCGAAATCTTAGAGTTCCACGACCTTTAACAATACGTCCAGATTTTGTAACACCGCGAATTCTATTCCTTCTTTTTGGTCTATCATCAGCATCTATTTGAGGTTTCATTAAAAACATAGACGAAGGACCACCACGAGACAAAAATCTATTGGGTGGTCCGGCTGGTATTTCTTCAGGATCAATATTGGAAACTGATACAAGTGGATGCAACTGACCTACAGGTTCAGCATCTTCATCTTCATTTTTTGAGCGTTCGAACCTAGATAAAATATAAGGTTATTTAGTTAAAAATCAAATTAATTAATTTGATCATACTTTTTTGAACTTTTTCTTTTTGACTCTTTTTCCTTCTTCTTTTTTTTTTTTCTGCGTTTTTTGTCATCATCTGATGAACTTGTTTCACTTTCAGATGCACTTTTTTCAAATCCTATAAACACATTCATTAGTATTATAATTTACAAAATAAACTGCATACAGTTACAATACAAAAGTACACTAAAAATAAAGTATTGATTTTTGATTGATTTATTTAGAGATCTGATATTTTTAGTTTAACTATATTAAACCTTACGTTTAGTTTTAGACTTCAATACAAGCTCTCCACTTTTCACGACTTTTGCATCTTGAAGTGGTCGCGAATTTTTGTCAACACCAAGTTCTTCAATCTGCATAACAACTGGCTGACCGGATACCACTCTTCCAAATACCACATGTATTCTGTTAAACATTTTATAAACATATAAATATTTATAATAAACACTTACAAATAAAATTTCACTTACCCATCCAAGTGAGGGGTTGGTTGTGTTGTTCTACAACAAATAACATGGCATACGACCAAAATTTTAAAAGGCTATTCTGATATACTGATCCCGTCAACACATTTTCAAATTATAAAATTAAAATTGCATTAGTAAACATCTTTACTTCTAATGTGAACAAATGAGCAATAAAATTCTCACTCGTATTCTAATATATAAAATTTATTTATTTATTTTAACTGTAAAAAATAAACTACTTATATAAAAATCAAACAGGACTCGAACAGTTTGGTTTGTATTATGGATTCATGAAACAAATTACAAATTAATTAGAATTAGTGAGATACAAAATTCAACTGATGATATTTTATGGCGTTTATGATTTAACAAAAAGTTGCGCACTTATTCCAGTTATTGAGTATATTCAATTTAACTGAAATTTAATAAACCAAAGCAGTGTTGCAAGTTAGATTTGACTCAGTGACTGATGTGAATCGAGATAAACTGCCAATTTTTACATTCTGCTAACAACTATAAACTCTGTTTGTCCAACACGAGCATAATAATAATAAATAATTAATATAGATAAATTATATTTTATTATAACAGATATTGGGTATTTTGCAAATTTATTATGGCATTAATCGTCCTAGTCAAATAAATATTAAACATTATCATAATAATATTATGATAATATCATAGTCATGTTTATTAATATACATAAAATACAATTTTTGAATTTTATGATAAAAGTAAAATTGTATTTTTCGTATTCAATTTCAAAACACTGGCACATTGTCAGTGCAAAACTAATGTATTCTAGTGGAATTTCAGTGCACATATTTTGCCAAATCGAAAACACCATTAATAACAAATTATTTTATTTCAATTAATTTATAAATAAAAATGATTTTAAATATCCTAAAATTTGCATATATATATATATATATAATATGTATATTTAAATAAAGTTATTAATATAAAATAAAATTTAAAAATTTCAAATCTATAAAAAAAAATATATATAGTAATATTTAATAAAATCTCTAATTGAATATGTGTTTCATATACATTATCATTATGTTATCTATATAAACTAAATACTAATTCACCTAACAAATATATTAGTTATTCATGACTACTATTATTATAATAAGGCTATGAATAACTAATATATGCATACTGCATAAATAATATTAATTTCCAAAATATCCATATTTAACTAAAACAATAAATTTTAATAAAATTAAAAATATATTTATTAGAAATTGAATAAAATTATAGAAACAAATTTAAACCTAAAAATGTTTTGGTTATTTATCAAAGCAAATACAAAAATAGGCATAATCAGTGACGTATACAGAAATAATGTACAATATTAGTCTAGCCACAACTAGACATTTTTGAGGAGGGATTATAATTCATTTATTATGATAAGTACAATGTTTATAATAAATATAAATTTAAATTGTATAAGTCATAAAAATAGTGTTCATATGATAATTAAATATTCAGGTAATATTACTTAAATTGAATATTAATTAATTTGAAATGGGTACCTACTTTTAAATCATTACTAGTTTTAAAGAAACAATACTGAAACATGGACTAATTATTTAAAATATTTCTCATTAAATATTTATACTTTAGTAAATAATATGTACAGATATGTAATTAATTTGTATTCGTGTTTTACAGTAAAGTTTTTTTTAAAACTTTGGGCATGTTTATGTAAGATGTAGGTATTATACATTAAGTAATACCCATACATAAAATGTTTTAATTGAACCTGAAATGATCCGTGATAAATAATGATGATTCAGGATGCCCCTGCCTCTTTATACATGTCTCTGGTAATAATATACATTAAAAATTAATTTCTTTAAAACTTACATAAAAAATTGAGAACCATTTGTATCTGGTCCTCGATTAGCCATTGAAAGTAAAAAAGGTTGATCATGTTTCAAATCAAAGTTTTCATCTGAATACAAGAATTACACATAGTTAAATTATCGTTTACACATAAAATATTTAATATACATATATATATATATATACCTGGAAATGTTCCACCAAATATTGATTCACCACCTGTCCCATTTCCAGCAGAAAAATCTCCACATTGTACCATAAATGATTTGACAACACGATGAAATATAACACCTTGATAATGCAAAAGTTTGCCTGTGGTTTTACCCAAACCTTTTTCACCTGTACACAATGCCCGGAAATTTTCACAAGTCAATGGGCAAAAGTCATCAAACAGTTCAAAAATAATACGTCCCAAAAGAATATTATCGACAGCTACATCCATAAAACATCTAGGACGCACATGCGTTGTTTTAATAGATTGACTTTCAACTTGATCATCATTGTCAATCCCCATTGTTAATATTAATTCTGAAAGATAAGACAGAAAGTTTTCCTTATTTTAATAACTTAGGTAAACAATTCCACTTAAAAAGAATAAAGAAAAATTAACAATAGGTTAATAATAATTTAAATTTTAAATGAAATATTTAAAAGTGTGTAGGTACCTTTAAGACATTTGTTCGACAAAATACAGAAAGTAGGTAAGTATATGAACTTATGTGACATGGTACAAGAGTTATTGATCAAAAACTATTAAGTTTAGCTTTATTAGTTCGGACTGAGCTACATAATAAGTTATTTACAAAACGAAGAATAAGAATTTTAAGGACTCCACAAGTCTACAAATTAATTTTTAGAAAATATTAAATTTTCTAATAACTTCAATATAACCTAACCTAAGCGAACCTATACTTTTTTATTCGAACCCGAACCAAACCGAATTTTTAAAATATTTCATTTAACTCAAACTCAAACATTAAAAAAGTAAAATGGTTGGTTATGTTTGTTCGGTCCAAAAATTTTACATCTGTAAAATTATAATATTATGCAAAAAAACTAATACGAAACAATAGAATTTTTCTTTTACATAACAACTCTGTTTTGTCCCATCACAGAACATCATATTGGTGAATCGCAGAATCGTCATCGAATGATTTTCGAAATAAACAATCTTGTATTTGGTTCGATTCGATTTTTTGCAATTGTTCGTTCGAAAATTAAACAGTTTGTTACATCTTTAATAAACATTTATTTTGATAATCAATTTATCTATTCAATGAAAATTGGTAGGTAGTACATAGATATTCTAATTTGTCTATAAGAATGCAATTTTTCATTTAGTTTATTACTATTTATTCAGAGATAATCTCTGAATTTTTTAATGTATCAATTTCTAATCATTAAATATTTAAATGTTTGACTATTAATATTGCTAAATAGTAAACAATTAATAATACATGTGTCTAAAGTTCTAAACATTTCCAACAGATATCTCGTAACAATATAACTATTATTAAAATTTGTGTTCGACAAAACAATACTCACAGTAAGTTTGGAATGGATGATGCAGAAATATACAGTTTTAAAATATTTATATTCAATAAAAGTAAAATTACTAACTGTTTAAAAAGCCAAAACACGAAGGTCTGCCATTTTTCGTAAGCTAACAACCTAAAATAATATGTACGTTCCGCTGGCAATATTTGATAAGAGACCCAGTGGTTCTTAAAAATGCGTAAACATTGTAATTTAGGCGTAAGATGGGCAATAAATACGCAAAATTGCACGAGAGGAAGTCAGGAAAATCGGTACTAATAAACAAATCATAAGTAGTGACGTGCAATAGTGCAATCGGCTGAGATGGCTGTTATAATAATAATAAATGATAATATAATTATTTAATAGGTAATAAAATATGTTATACATAATAGACATTTACCATTTTAGACTCTGAGTAGAGCGAAGAAGCTTATGGTTTTACAAAAATGTTTATTTTTTTTTTCTGTGGTCAACTTTTCCACCAGGGAAATCGTTCCGATTTTTATGTATAGCATTTTTTCGGAAAGGAAATCGGTGTGGAGAGGTACTTTGGGGAGGTCAATTTTCTTCGATTTGCTCAACGGAAACATGTACGAAATATATTTGTACAATATTACGATTTTTTTTTCTGTGGAAAACTTTTCTACCAGCAATTTTACTTCAATTTATAATGATAGCGATTTTTTTAAAATGAAATTTTACTGGGGAGGTACTTTAAAGAGGTCGTTTTTCGAGTTTCTCAGGACTTTTCCCAGCAAGTATGAAAAACCGGGAAAATATTAATATTCACGCGGTTAAAAAAATTAACCTTTAGTCTTTGATTTTAATTCCTTTTGCATTGAGTATTAAATTAAATAATACCTGGGAGAGTTAAAATTGTCTAGAAGCCATTCATTATATTCAGTACCACCCCAAGGGGGGGGGGGGAGGGCAATCGATGCGGCCCCGCAAATTATGTATTCTGAATATCACTTTATATAGAAATAATCATAATAATATTGTCTCAATAGTAAGTAAATTTCGACTTATGTGCCGTGTGGCCGTGTGGTTTTTTTGGACACGGGTTGTTATCGACGAAAATCAAGATGGAAGAACCTTAATTTTTGTCAGCCACATAGGTCGTTTTGATGAAAAATTGATGGGGTTTGTAGGGACTTTCATGAAATTTTAAATCATTTTTAGTTATATTATTTTAGTTTAGTCAATAGTAAAATTAAATCTATAACTTAATAACTGAAAACAAGTTACATAATGCAGGTGAAGTTTCTATTTATTTTTTCGAAAACATCATATGTAAATAATTTGTTAGTTCCTATTCATAAACGGGAAATATCAATTTCATTTTTTTCACAACCTGATCGTTTCTAGAAATTACTCCATTAGTGGTGGTGTCTGCAGGAACACCGCTAGGAACTCCACCACTGTTGCTTTGCAATTCGTGTAATCTTTTAACAGTCATAATTCTGATTTCACTAACGCTCAACAACAAATTGTAGTTTCTTTCAAGTGTCTGTTTGATTTCAGCTCCCATCAAAGAAACCATACAAAAGTCCGCCAAAGTATTTGATACAGTAATATTTTCGGTGTTCTTGATACCAAGAATTTTAGTAACAACATTGATAAAACTAATTTGTCAGCATTCAGAATCAAGACTAAACCAATCAAACCAGAATCACTTTTCTTCTCCGCTAAAACCGTTGAAGCCAAAACTGGTTGAGGGTGTTGTAAATATACATAAAATATTTTCAAACATGAATTCATACGCTGAGGAAATGTGCCACTGACAAATTTTTCATTTCCACCTATAGTATCCATGGTGAGACCAACATCTCCAATAGCACCCCATTGAATAGCTAACTAAAGTAATAATGAATAAATAAATAAAATTAAATAGAATTTGTATAAGCAGTTGTTCAGCAATATTATGAGTCATTAATGACTAACACCTTGAAGTCCAGCTTCTTGTCTTGCTTCACAAAATTCGTTCCATAACAGAACTACCAACCTCATAGTTGGTTTGTCCACGTCCACAAGACACGCAGGAGAATACAATAAAATGATCGGGTTTCAGATAAAATTTCCTGGTAACGATATCCAAATTTTTAGTTCTTGCAACTTTAGGTTTGCTGACAGTTTTTCGAAATTTTGTTTGATTTTCTAAAAGCGTATCTCTTAATATCTATAAATATATATTGTACATTTTTATTGTGGTAATAAAATAATGCTTATACAAATTGAATGGTTTGGCCATGTTAGTTATTAATTTATAATTAATCTTAAAATATGATAGTTAGGAATTTAGATTTTAAAATTACACATAACTATTATTTACTAAAATAAGTTTTTTTTTTGTTCTGTTTAATTAATGTATACATGAAATATATACAATTTTAATTTCAAAAGCTATTTGACAAGATAATATAAAATACTTACAGCTGCCATGTTGAAAACACCTCTAACGGGTCCTAATTTGTTACGGTCATCAATCAATTGTTGAGCTCTCTCCAAAGTTAAACAATTAGTCTTCGAAATTAATACGTTCACTCTTGCTTCCAATTGCTAATATTATATAGAAGCTTGGTAATCTGTTGTGATTCCATTTCGAGCAGCCAGCATGAGTTTCTTTGTTCCTTTAACAATTAGCCAATCATGTAATTCAAAATCAAATCCTTTAAGATCTCCAACTAGTATATATATCTTTTCTGAATTCATGTATGATCGTGGAATAGAAGTAAATAGTTTTGTAGTTGGTTTAATTATAGCCTTCAATTTTTCATCTCTAATTTTCAATACAAATTTGCCTATATGTTTTCCAGATTCAAAAAATCGGAATACAACAGGTATTTGAGATTCTGAGTATACCGAAATGGGAAGAGGGTTGACAGTGCCAGTTTCTATACCTTCATTGAGCAGTCTGACAACTTCTTTCTTATCTACACTTTTAAATTCAGCATCAAACAACGAATTTAATAGAATTCTATGGACTGTTATGTTTTTGGTCGTATCAAATTTATCAATTTTCAAGAAATTGACATCTTTAGCCAAACAATGCACAGATGATTGTAGTTTGTCTTCTGACAATGAGTTTAAAACTAAATTAACACTACGTCCTTTGGTTTCCCTTAATACATGTTATTCAAAACTGGTATCACGGTAGTTCGCAATATTTTTATCAGTTAGCTGAAATCCAGAAATATATAATTAGCAGGGCTAGGATTTATATGCAACAGCATGTTTTTTTTGCGACATCTGATAATAGATTTTGTCAGTAATTTCCACGAATCACCTCATGATGAGATAAGTGGCGGTGTTTTTATTTTGCATATTTTGGATACAATGCATATTATTGCATATATTGAATATAATGAATATTATTCCATATTTCGATTATAAGAATGCGAAAAATTCATGTTTCACAGTATATTTCGTATTTAATTCTAGTCCTGCTGATTAAAGTATAAAACTTGATTTTTTGTCAAACATAAATTTTATTTTTATAATTACGATTTTATGGTACAATAGGTATGCGATAAATGATTAAATAGTTTGATGGATAAAGACTTCATGAAAGTTTACAGATTATAAAAAAATGCTAGGAATCGACTTCTTGAGTGTAACGGAAAAGTCGCAGATAAAGTTAAAAACAAAATATCTCTGGTTTTACAAAAAAATAAAAGATTTAAACCTCTACAATCAATAAATAAAATATTAAATGGCGAATCGAACGAGGACAATTTCAATTGTAATTTAACACCAAGACAAATTTCTTTATTTAAATATGCACTAACTACATCATGTGACGTTGAACTGAGCTTCACTTAATATAAATTAATATTACGATCCAATCGCCGATCATATATATTCAAAAATTTTCAAAAATATGTTGTCGTAGCATGTAACACACGTATTTCCATTAATGAATGTGAATTAAAAATTTTATTTCCAAATTATTTTATTTTATTTCTCAATAATATTATATTAAGACAAACAGCCAATCACTAATGTATTTCAATAAATAAAAATTTTTTTTGTAACTATATTTTTGTGTTTATCTTATAAAAATTTAAATGCATATTTTAAATTTTTTTATTGTATACAAATCCTAGCCCTGATAATTAGTATAACAAATTTTAAAAAAAGAGCTGATACTGCTGATGGGTGTCATTGTTGTAGATGGGAAATTGGAAAGGTAGAATATGTATATACGTTATTTAATTTTTATCTGTAAGCAACGATAGACAATTATTCTGAGTAAAATTCTTTTACACATGATTTATTAGACCTTAATATTTACGATTTTCTTTAAAAAAAGACCTTCAAACAATAAGTATAAATAAAAAGGCGCAGGGCTTATTCTAAAGTGCAGTTTGATCTATTTTGCGTATTTAGAAAACCTAGATGCGCACTTGATAATCAACTTTTACGTATTTGATTTTTCATAATTTATTGTTGTATTAATAAGATAATACAGCAAATAATTGTTACTATAGGTATTAATGTGTTATGTGTTTTTGAAATAAAAAATTCATTTTGTATACTTATAACTATGATTGATAATTATAAATTGAAAATGTAAACTACTAACTATATTTATTATTTTAAGTTAAAAAAAAACATTTTCGGAAATAATATCTATGCCATTGCATTGCGATTGATCAGTGGGTCGTTCACAAATAGATAAATTTATATAATACTCCAAACAATGTCATTAAAAGGAGTCGAAGAGCAGTATTATTTTGGGTGCAGTGCAAGTTTAACAAAGAGGTGCTCTTTGGATACCAACATTTTTTCAAACCTAACCTAACCTTTCTATTAGTATAGTTAACGCAATATGAATTTCATGGAAAGCTCTGGTTATATATGAGTCTAACGTGTTTTTTTTATTATTATTAACTAATAAGGACACTATTTATGTATTAGCATTTTTGGCAGATGTGTTGACCATTTTTAGGCGTTATCAACAAATTATTCAAAGTGATAAAATAATGGTTTTGGATTTTTTTAAACATACTAAGTTAGTTGTAAACAAAATTAAATTAAGTTCAATTAATTTAGTTGATGGTTGGGTAGCTGTACTCGAAGATAAACTGTTGGAACTGATAATGATACTGATGAAAAAGCTCTAAGATTAGGTCCAACGAGTTTAAAATATTACTATTTTATTTCCTTGTGTTAACACAGCTATATTTATAGTTGCAAAACCTCACAGCGCTGATGTTGAACGATAAATAAGTAAAAGTAATATTCTTAAATCAATGAGTCGTCAAAAATTTTTATGTAGAAACGGAAATTGAATACATTTTTATTAACTTTAATATGCCTGCTCTTCGAAATTGGGACCTAAAACCAACAATACAGATATAGTTAAACCAAAATAAGCGCTGCATTAAAGACATATCTAAAACCAATGATTTAATGGGATATTTATTGAAGCAACAAAAAATAAAATAAAATCTAAAGAGCAAAATAAACAAAAAATTTAAAAAAGAACGTTCTAAGGTTCTAACGTTGTGTTCTGTTATGTATATACATTTTATGAAAAAGTAACGATACATCATTGTTTATGAAAAGTTTCTGAGCGGAGTTCAGTTGATGGTGATACTTAGTCAACAATATATGTCATTTTATAGTAAAATAATTAAATAAGCTTTAATATTTTCTTATATAATATTTATTTAATGGTGTACCGATTTTCCTACTTTTCTTACATACTACCTCCCAACACAGATTTCCTTTCAGAAAAGCTGTTATACTACAATCTGAATAAGTGTTTTGGTTTAAAAATGTATGCAAAGATAAAAAAAAAAAATCGTTGTAAAACCATAAGCTACTTCGCCTAATTCAAAATCTAAAAGTAAAAACAATGTAATCAGTAACGCACAGTATGCTATACATTTTGTTCTTTAATTTTTTCCCGATTTTTTCTGATTATTATGGAAATCCCTTAGACAATTTAAATAAATGACCTCTCCAATGCACCAATTAGATAAAATTTCTTTTTAGAAAAGATGCTACAATTAATACACTGGCTTAAATTAAGTTTTCTATTCAAAAATGGCTCAGACAAACACACACACGTACATAAAAAAACACATCATAGTAAAACCAATAAACCAATAGATCCCTTGCTGTGCTCTGAATTTAAAATAATCAACATAACTCATTATATATAGACGAATAGAAATACCTTAGAGAATGTTTTTTTTATGAATTCTCTCTAGTTTTTGTTTCCTATTGTAGTGTAAACAATACCTTCCATATGAAGAGCAATTGCAATAGCTGCTTGATCAAATCTTCCAGCACCAGCATGAACTAATAGTGAATCGCTTTTCTTCATTTGACCTTTTACACACAGTGCCTAGTATGCCTAATACATAATAAATAATTAAATCACATTGGTGGAAGCCTGTTCTAATGTCCATTTGCTTGGCACTACCAATAAGAAATCAAGATTAGCAAGAACACTTGTAGTTAATCCTCTTGTAGTTAGCATACCTACGATTCTCTTACCCTTAGAGTCACGCCCAGAAAATGTCTATTCCAAATAATGATTTTTAACACTTTATTTTTTGTAGTTTGGTATGTTCAAAATTGTATGATTCCATAAAATAAGTTTCCCCTGGCACAACTAGTAAATTAATTTTTTTTGGACACCAATTAATACAAATAAAGATCAATTCTTACTGGTCTGGGCCTGGTCCGTGACACAAAATGGCACGATCTAGTTGACTTGGATCAGGCATTCAGTAATTTCACTGCCCCATAAATTTTCTAACAAAAAAATATATCAGTTTTTATAAATTTGCTTCTTTATTTATTAGCTTCTTGCAGTATTATTATAAATATCAGTGGGAATTATAATGTATCTTCAATACCTAGTCACAGTTCACAAACAAAATATTATTCTGGAAGTCTTAATACTTTTCAAATGGCTTCTTTCTGTGTGGAAATATTATTGTTTGGTACTGGTAATTGATATAGAAAAGCCAATGCAAGACTATTAAGACTATGGAATGACCTTGTTAAATAAATTAGTTTCATATTACTTAAAACAATATAATAATATAATACATGCTTATTGTTCATACCAGTTATACCCATAAACAAGATATCTATTTGTAACAAACATAGTAGGTTGTTATATTTTAGAAATCATATGTTGTTACAGTTTTAATTTTATCTTTTATTCTTTAATGTGTCAATGATGTTTAATATATTTTAAATTAAATATTTTATTGAAAATCAGGCAAAAATGTAGACCAAATGATGAAAAAAAAAAATTCATCATATTAACCCATCCCGTTCGTTAACATTTTTTGTAATCCATATAGGTATTGAACGACACAATTATCTATATATATAGTGAAGCAGTTTTGAATTTTAAATCGTAGGACAAGTAAACTTTGATATTGTGACTCTTTACTAAATGTTTTATTCATTTTCCATTTCTATAATTATACAGTTATTAACAATAATGTTGCTACAAGTTTTCTTCAAACTAAAATAATTAACAAAACACATGTGATTGGAAGTGAATATTTTTGTTACAAAGATACATAATAGTATATTTGAATTAAGATGTTTTACCTCTAATAATAAATTCATATTTAGACGCTTAGGATTATCAAACTGAAAATATAATTATTTTTGCACTTCAAATTATGAATTCAATGAATTAACACAAAGTATAAATGGCGCGTCATAAAATTTATTATTGAAGTTATTAGCTGGTAAAATATTATCTTAGAAATAAATTTATTAGACATGTTATACGTAGCTAAAATAGAAGAAATGATTTGAATAAAACAAATAATAAATACTTAACAAATATATATTAAAACAATTGTATTAAACTGAATTTCTGAATTAACTTTAATATTATGAAATATTTATTAAGAAAAAAAATATATGATTTGTATTATATAAATTTTAAGTATAAAACATAAATGTATGCATCTATAAATTCGATTATGTTTTTGCAATATTTTTTTTAACTTATACAAAATAAATAATTGCAATATAAGTACATTAAATTAGGTAAATAGCATAAACAGTCAAAAAATTACAAATTCAAATTTTGAATTTATTTAAAAACTACTTAAAATTATTAATTCAAATATTACCATTACAATTGTAATCAAATTGTTATTTACATACCTAGTGTATAGTGTATATAATAGTAGAAGATAATACATGACATAATATACAATTTAAAATGTATTTCCCTAACTGTTCTGAAAAATTAATCAATTTTAGAAATCTATAGTTTTAACAGGTCTTAAAATCCTTAACAAAATTAGTTATATACTTATATAATCAAGTCTGTTTTTGATTACATTCTATCACATTATTTTGGTTAGATCAATGAAACTATTTGATTTAGTTTAGATCAAATTATTATCTTAAAAGTTACATTAAAACAAAATATCTTTAAACAATCTTTTATTTTAACAATACGATTTTTTCAAATAAAATACCAACAAAAACGTTTTTCAATGTGTAGAAACTATAAAAATATGATTTCATCTACTAAAAATAATCCTTATTTAATAATGAATATAATATATAATATACAAGCACATTAGTTTCAGTGTAACCAGTCTCCACACAAAATTATTATACAATTATTTATACTAACTGAAGCTACAATAGTTAAACAAATTAGACAAATACGAGTTTTATCAACAGTTCAGGGATCTAACATTACAATGAACTATGTAATTGAAACTATTATTATAGAATTGCATAGTAAGGTTTCAACTGACATCTAACTTCAATTGTTTTCTATTTTATTAGGTTCTGAAACCTCATTTTTAACTGTCACAGTTTCTGTTGAATTGTCAATTGATTTTTCAGTTGATTTTTCTTGAGATAAAGGAACTTTATTTTCTAAAATAGAAATTGTATCCTGGATAGTTTTGATAGCTGTTTTCCTAGCTACACGCACATCATCTCTTCCTGTAAAATAAATATAATTACTCGTGATTTTTTTTTCGTTAACATTCAAATTAGAACTACAATTTGAATTTTCCTATGCCCTTTAAATCTAATATGCATAATAGTATTTTATCTCAAAATTATAAATTTTTAAAATTTTGATAAACAAACTTTCACACTGTTTCCAATTATGTTTACCTTTAATCAACAAAATTCAATGTAGGTTTCAAAATTAAAAAATAGAGTGCAATTTTACTATATAGAATAATGATATTATTTATTATTAAATGAATATACTATAATATTTAATTACATAGATTTACCTTCAGTTTCAATAATGTCTAACTTGATCAAATTTCTTGTAAGCATCTCATCTAAATAGATATATTGTTTATCGCTACGTGATGTACCAGAGAACTGATTAACAGCTATTGCCAATTCTTCTATTTCTGTTTGAACATTTTGTACTTTTTCCAGAGCATCTACTGGTTTGACTTGTTGGCGAGGAGTAGATGGCGGTGTTGATCTGGTGTCCTGTGGAGGAGTTTGCTGACGTTGTTGTTGGGAAGGAGGTGTTTGACGACGTTGTCCAGTATTTTGGTCAGGGAAGGAATGGTGTGCAAATGGAGATGGTTTACTGGATGTGCGTTTTGGCAAAGTTGAGCTACCATTATCACTAAATATTTTATCAACATTCTTTGGATATACTGGTTCAGAACGACCTTCCACATAAATAGGAATGTGTCGCACATTAGGTTGTTTTTGAGTTCCATGAGATGGTGTAAATGTATCATTTTGAGGTTCTTTTTGATGTGGTTGTGTCTGTGATGGTTGTTGAATATTTTCAGATTGATTATTAGGATTTACTGGTGTAAACTCTAATTTAGAAACAAACCTTTGAGGTTTGTCATCATTTTCCTGAGATCTAAAATTATTTTCAATTGGAGATTGTTGCTTATCCATATTTTCTTCTAATCGTTTTTTATCAGGACTAGATTCAGTGTGTGTCGCGTAGTTGTGGTTGAGATCTGATGGTCCCCCAGTTGCGTTATCTTCCTCAGATACAGTGCGTTTACGACTCCAACCTCTCGAGCTTGGTTCACCTCCCCAAGGTGGACAACGTAAATGTCCTGCAAGATCAGGATGCCTTTTAGCCAAATCTTCTAAATGTGAACGAACACTTAAATGACCTTTTAGCATGTCATCATCAAATGGAAAATCATCCTACAAAAAAAAAAAAAAAACAATTTTAAACTATATTCATTGCAGAATATGAGGTGTTAAGAAATACAGCCAAAATAATAGTTGTCATAGATTTAATATAATTTTGTAGGAAGTCAAATAAAAATAATATCTAAAAATATGTTTTTATTATTAAAAAACAATACAATATTGGAAATTGTAAAACAAAATATATATTATATAAAACTTATAAAATATCGTTATATTTAACAGTTATTAAAATTAATTATAAGCTTAATTTTTTTTTATTCCAATCAATTTATATTCTAGAATGATTTTATACAACTAGAAGATAACAATAGTGGGCATGCACGTGTTCATGTGAGAGAAGAAAGATCACAAAGATCATTTTAATATATCACTACATCAAACTTTGACATGTTTAATGTTTATACACAAGTGCAAATAAACTATAACCTTAAAAATTGGTATTTGGTTTTGTATCAAACAAATATAATATTAAATATATTATGTTTTGTATATTTAGATATTGTGTGTATTTATTTTTATTTATCTCGTATAAATACCACATGGGTTTATGTCAACAATATTTTTTATGTAAGTATATGAATCCTTATCTTTAGTAATTACTAATAAAATTATACAGTCATATTAAGACAGTTTGTGCAATTAATAAAACAATAATATTTATCAAATCACAAATTAATTAACTGATTATCAAATAGAAATAATTTATCTAGTACATGACTACTAATAACGAAAATCTAAGTATTACAAATTATAATTTTATGTATTATCAATAGTAAATGCTGAAAAACAAGTAGTATTGCAGGATTATAATATAAAATAGAAGCAGCCAAGATAACTATGCCGGGACACAGGCCAATAATTTGTTGCTAAAAATAAAAAACAAAAACCTATTACACATATATGTGAATACATCTACTAAAGCACTAGAACAATAATTAAAATATTAAATTAAAAAGTTAATATTATTTATTATATATATATATTAAATATAATAAATACAAAGACACTATTCAATTTATAAATAGATAACATTTACTCAATATGTAGATACATACAATAATAAAAAACTACCATAGTTAATATTTTGTAATTATTTATGGGTATCAAAATGTATAACCCGAAATTCTAAAATATTCACATTGTATTTTTTTATACCCACTCTAAGAACTTTCGATACAAATCCTCTAAATCTTGGTTCAAATTTAATTTTGTTCTCACTTTTATACATTTATTTTGTATTTTTTTCAACAATTTTAAAAATTGACTGGCCAGATTCCAGAAATACATTTTATACACATAATCAATCCTGTTAAGTTAGATCAGTGATAATAATGTTCATCAATTATAAATTAGAAAGTTCAAGTAGGTTAAGACGCATTCAAAATAACAAATTTATATGGTATTTTATAAGTTATTAACTGTTTGAAATATAGTAGGTAGGTTTTATTAAAATTAAGGAACACAGTTCGAGACAAACAGATAATTATAATGAAAAATTATCATTTATTTTTTAATATCAGAAATAAAATATTTTAAATTCATACACATTTTGAACTTCCTGAGAAATACTAAAAAAATCAATAATACCTATATAAGTAACAGTTATTTATATATCATAAATAATATAAAATACATACCATCGGTTGTTTAAATGAACATTGCAAGTTGAAAAGTTGACATTGTTTTTTACAGATTTTAATATAATTATCATGGAATAATTAGATGTATTTTATTAAATAATACATAAAAACTCATAACTATATTATTAATAACAAATCCTCACAAGTCAATGTTAATATTATAATAAACAAATCATATAATAAAATGTTAGGTTTTATCAATAGAAAGATGAGAGTTTAAAAACCTTGTTTGTTAAAAACATCACTAGAGATACCATTAAAAACTTCTTGAGCCTAGACTCACTAAGTGCAAGACATAATTAATAGATATTTTGTTAGTATACAATATTTTAAACAACCTCATTAACTGTTCTGAGCTATAGGCTGAAATTGGTTTTCGAATACCAAGTAGAAACACTAAGAATTTAGATTTATTCGTAATTACTAATTAAAATACCAGCTATGGAAATTATACATTTTTTTGTACTTCCCGCAATATATTCAGATTTAAGGCTTTAAAATTAATAAAATTATTATATTAATACTAATTTTGATACAATAGTTATTTAATCTTGTAAAAAGGGCATTTACCCATATATATATATGTATAAATAAATAATAAGTGGCTATGATAAGAATTTTATTAGTTTTAGTACACTAAAAAGTTATAATAACATGATATTAAGAATATTAAGTTAAATTACTTGAAATTAGAAAAGAAGATGAAAAAGTTAAAATTGTTCATAAATAATAAATATTAAGCAGTGTTACGGTTTTTCGCTTCTCCTGTACAATTTGATAAAATTAACCTACAAAGGTTTCGTTGTGTTGATGACAATATTAAATTACATACTTAAATAGTAAAATAGAATTGAATATTTCATACTAATATAGCAATATAATTTAGTAATGATTCAGATTAAATGGGGAATAATTAGTGAGAACAAACATTTTGAATAAAGGAAAAAAACCGATAAATCTTTTTTTTTTTTTTTTTGTGATCATTTTAAGTTATATACAATTTTAATATACTTGAATGAATTTTAAATTATGAAATGTTAATAAAACAACATTTAAAATATAATATTAACATTACAATATTTTAACTTTAATAATTAAATAATGATAAACTTATTGGCAGAGAAAAAACTGCAAAGGGGACCATATTTACCAAGGCTTGGAAGTTTAGTCATTTGCAAATTTGTTTGGTAAGTACATATTGTAATTTTTTACAAAAATTGTTTTCTATAAATTGGCATATTTTGGAACTTGTTCGAAATAATCACATATTTTAGGTTTAAGAACATCATATAACTGCATAATTTGTGAATTAATTTACACATGTATATATTTTTTTTTTAGATTCTGAGCAATGTATTGGTTTTACTATGTGAACAACTTTTCTACCACAAAATCTTACTTTAATAAAAATGAATAAAATTTTACATCTAGTCGGTGCAAGATGAAGTCATATTTTAATTTTCCTTATGCATTTTCTTAATAAATCTTAAATATAAATTTTCATCAAAATTTAAATATAAAAAATTCTACATTAGTTTGAATTTTATAAAATGTTCTACCACAAAATACGACATAAAACCTCCATTAAATTTTCAAGCATTTCTGTATGGGCTAAACAAACAATTTTCTACACAGAGGAACTACCAAATAAAATTACGTAAAACAACTCGCAAAATTAAAATGTCTATAAATAAAAAAGTAAAATATTTTTAAAAGTTTACCAATAGTAGAAAGGGCAAATATAAGTGTTCTATCCAAATATCAAGTCTTTACAAATATTTTTAGAGTATTTCCAATTATTAAAAAATCTTCTTAGCATATCAAAAATGACATGCCCAAGACCACACAGATAAAATTTCCTTTCAGAAAATGGGCTATACTGGAAAATCAGAGGAAAATTTCTACTAGAAGTTATTTAAAGAAAAAAATTTAAAAATAACATTATTGTAAATCCAATAAATTTCTCACTTTGTTCAGAATATAAAAAAGGCTGATACTGGGCATGGATGTACCATTGTTGTAGGTGAGACGTTGGGAACCTAGAAATTTAATGTATATTAGTAAGCAACGATTAATCTTTACTAACGATAAATAATTCTGTGTGTAGTTTGGTAATATTTAATAATATTGTCGAAATTTGATGGAAGGATTCTCATACATAAATAAACATAATAATAAACCACTATAAATTAAATTTTTAAATTTTTTTTTTCTTACCACCAAGTTATAATGAAATTCCTGGTGAATTTTTAAGGGTTTCTGTTTAGTCCAAAAATTGAATACAAACCAAATAATTAAGTAAAAAACTTGCAAAATGTTAAATTTATATGAATATTTTCAACTGAATTAGGTAAACGAAAAAATGAAATTTAAAATAATAAAATAATTTTTTTTTCAATTTTGCTCAATTAATATGAAAACTACTTAGGAAATCAAATAATGAGTTACTAACTAATCAACTAGATTAAAAATGCAACAAAAAAACTTCTTGTCGTTTTTCTATTGGAGCAATAATTTTTGTAGAAAACATAGTGTGTACAAATTAAAAACAATGAAATTGTACACCGTATTTAGTTAAGCCAGCCAACATATACTAACTATTAAAAACTACATGAAAAAATGTAATAGCCAGAGTAGCAACAACTAATATTATAAAATAACATAACTTCAGTTAAATTTAATTAAAACAATTTATAATGAAATCACCCAAGCAATTTACATGCAAATATTAAAATAACCTAACCTACCGTATACCTATTTTTGTAATTTATGGCTATAAATCATACAATTTAAAAACTTAAATGTTTGAATAAAAAATAAAGGTGGGTTTTTATACTTACAAACTATATTATACAATATTATATTTCAAAAACATATATTTACTATTATAATTTTGCATGTCTGTTATGTAAAAATGCAAATAAAGAAATTACTAAAGATCTAGTAAATTGGGATCAAAGATTGAAATTACTTGACATTAAGATAAAAACAGTTAATTATTTTTCTTAGTAAATTATTGTTTTGAATAATTTTAAGGTATTAATTTTTTAAATTCGATCTTTAATTAAATGACTTTGTTACTAAATTTAGATGTAAATTAATAAACCTATTCTAGGTATTTGGCATTTATCTCAGAATTACCTATATTATAATTTAAATTTTTAAACAATAATTGAATTTGTAAAAATGATTCTGAAATTTAAGTTGAAATTAGAGTACTGGTCTAGTTGACCCCGTCACTCAGATTTAGTTGACACCCACCATTTTTTATCTCTTGTGTTTTCAATGTTCTAATAATTTGTTATAAAATAATCTCTTGATTAAGAGAAACTTCTTAGATTCTTATTTGGTAGAGTTTATGTGGCGAAGTAAATTAAATTGACGTGAACAATTTAATGAAATTCTGAAGGACATAGCAAAATTTTGGCTACCAGTATATAATGTATGATAGAATATGTTGGTTTTTTTAAATAATTTTTTACTTTTTACGATTTATTTATTCATATATAATTTATCTATTTATATATTGGCCACATGAATTTTGTAAAATTTTTAGTTTAAATATATAATCTATAAATACAGAATAATAAATGCTTCAAATAGTTTTTGTATCTATTTTATACATTTTAAAATACAAGATGTAAATGGCTGGTGTCAATGAGACCAGTACCAAAGTTAGTTTATAAATGTTAATAAATCACTTTTCAATATCAACATTAAATACAAATACATAAATGAAAAAAAATAAAAATTGTTCCTTAAAATGTGCTCATTTAAATGTCATTAGAACATTATATTTTTTTTTAATAAATGATTGAATCCTAAAACTTAAAATTACACATTTTAAGAAAAATGGAAAATTTTTATTTTTTTAAAATTAAGCAAGTATGTATATTTTATATTTATTTAATATAAAATAAACGAACGGATTACTCAATAAATTATTTTTATGTAAAAAATATATAGGTCCTATTCATTAGCATTTTCATTGCTACATTACTTATAATCTGCAAACTGTTAATGTCACATAAAGACAAAATTATTTTCATTTTTGTCTTAATAAACTAAGAAAGCAAAACAAGTTTCAAAGTCAAAAATGACTAAATTTGTTTTTGTTTTTCAGTATTATCAACATATTGATATTTTATGTTCCATAGGTACTAAATTACATAATAGTATAGCTGGAGCAGTGAAAAGGTTAATAATTAAATATAAACTAAGTTCTCTATGAAGAAATTTATTTTATTTGTATATAACAATTACTTTTAGTACTTATTTAAAAAAGTTATAAACAATTTGTTTTTAAAAATATGTAAATATACTATATAAAATTATTGAAATTTTATGAAACAGTCAAATTTGTCATAGAATACAAATTTTTTCAAAAAATCACTTATGTAAAACCATTTGGAATCATAAATTCTAAAATGTTACATTATCCTTATTTTTAGGGGTGTAAATACTACCCACTTCTGGTTTTCAAATGGCAATTTATATTAAAAATTGTATGAATAGCATTGGTTTAAATATATTTTTGTGTTGAAACTATTGACTTCCACGTCTCTGTTGACGAGACATTTTGAAGTTTGAATAGGGGAAGAGTTATAGAGTACTATTCAAATGTGGTGTGTGTGTAGCTACTCAAATTATGCTCTATTACTTTTCCCCTTAACCAATCTTAAAGTGGAATATTTCGTCAACAGGTTAATAGAAATCAAAAATTTTAATACCAAAAGGCATTTAATTGTGGAATTTTATAATACAGGATGAGACATTTAAAAATCAAAAATAGATAGACGTTTCACTCCCAAAAATGAGTAACAAAAAAACAGATGGTAAACATTTTAGAATGATTCTAAAATGTTTTTACGACTTTTTTTTTTTTTTCCATAAAAATAAGAATTTCAAGTAAAATTTGACTGAATCATGAAATTTAAATGACCCTGTATGAGTGAAATAATATTGTTTAAAATAAAGTGAAAAATATTTTAAAAATTAAAGTTCTGCAGATATAAAAATATAAATATAGGTTTATTAATTTAAACAAATAAAATTAATTTATAATAAAACGTAAATTACCTTTTAATGCTGTATGTACTTATGCATCCCTGATATAATAAATATTTGTAACTTACCAATGTATAACTATGAGAGGACGGTAAAGAATAAATGACAGGATTAATTTTGGCCGCTTCCATAACATCCAAAAACAGCAAAATATTTGTTACTCACTGAAGGAACACACACAAAAAAAAAAAAAAAAAAAAAAAGTAATAATAATAATATATCACACAAAACAAAAACATGCAAATATATTAGATAGTGATTAAATCTGTCAGTAAATAATATACAACTATAATATACTATAAAGTAACAATAGGTATATTGGGGAGTAGTAACATCTTTAAACTACAGTGACTATATGTTTATTAATAACAGATTAAAACAGTTTTCATTTAAACACCACCATAAATGTGTGGGCATGAAATATGTAGGCGATAGCCACACCAACTGCTCTAGAATATTCATCAATGAGGAATGTTAGATTTTTGTGTGCCAAATAAACCATACCCTAATTAAAAATAGGTTCTTAATTGAATAAACTATATTTTGGATTGGATAACAATTAATTTAAATTAATGCAAGAACATAGAACAAATAGAAAATGATCAAGTCATATTATTATCATAAAATAATTTGAGTAATAGTCAAAAATACCTATCAGGTACTGTAATTTAATAAACAAATAAGATAAATATAGAGCACAAAATATTTAAGCACTTAGTGTAATTATTTTATATTAATAAGATTTTTGACCATTCCTACAAGGTCATAACTAAAAAACAAAATATAATTACCTACTCTAAGTATATGTATTCTATGTATTATAACAAAAATTATTGATTTTCTCAAGCAATAAATATTCATATATAAATTACTATTTAAGAACTGTATTTATTTTATATAAATATAAAAAAAAATTAATATGAATTAAAGTTCTTAAAGTTATACTATTTTTTATTGCCTAGGTAAAAGATTAAAAAGTATATCTACTTAGTAAAAAATATGATTATGTTGTAGTTTATGTAGTTAACTATAAGAATAATTTGAAAAATAAAATTAAAAAATACAACAATTTCCTGTAAACCACTACCTATAAGAAAATAAAATAGTGTTTAAACTTGTGGTTTTATTCCAAATAATTTGCTTATACATAACTGTTAGTCAATATTAAATATAAAACATTACACACAACACAACACAAATTTAACATGAGGTTTATCATAAGTTGTATTTTGTGGTAAAAAAATAATACAAATTTAGTTATATAGAAGTTTTTTTATAAATTCAAATTTTGAGGAAATCTTAAAAATTGCATAGTTTCATATGTTTAACAGAATTTCATTAGTAATAAAATATCATTTCTTATAGATTTTAAATAAATAAGTAACTTATGTATCGTACATTTTCAATTTCCCACCTACAACAGTGGCACACCCATTAGCAGTATCAGTTTTCTTTGAAAAAAAAAAAAAAAATAATTATTTTATTAAATGTATGTATAATTTTCTGCACTATCGGATTTCCATCTATTTTATTCAAAATAATAAATATTAGATATTATTATTATTGAACACGCAAATAAAAAATAAATAAAATCACTGAATTATTTGGTCAATAGGTAAGAATGGTTTACATACCCCTTGTGGAGAAGTCCTGGATCTGTCCGACTTGTCGAAAAACATGCTACTTCCACTGTTGTTATCGAATTCTTTCTTGATCTCTTCCAATATTTCGTCCGTAGACTTTCCGCGAATACGATCGCCAAACTTTGACTTATTACGATCTCGACGATCAGCAAAAGGCATTATTTATTAACAGCATCGATTAACCTAACAATAATATAGTTCATACGCGGTAAAAATGAATATTATGATGGTAAATACCGAAGGCAATATTAACACATTTAAAACGGAGCAAGAACTTCGTAGACGGTCACGTTAACGAAAAATCTGGTTGGGGGTAAAAAACAAAATTAAAAAACACTCGTATAACAAACAGGCAATAGTGATATGGAATTATGGACTATTCTAGAAGGTTCGAGCATCCGCTCGATTGCGATAGCATAGATATAGATGCGAAAAATAAGAAATGAGTGTGGTAGTGGTGATTGGATTGGCAAATAACGAATCAGACAACCGTTTTGGTCCCCACTATAGATTTACTTTAATTATGGTGGTCCCCCCACTATCTACGGAGCAGACAACGAAACGAACGTATATCAGAAACGACCGAACACCGAAAGTTGTAGGTACTGCAAATGGTCTATGGAAAACAGATTTTCGGTAATTGGACAAAATTATAAATTATTTATGATAATCCAGATAATGGACTATATATTGTAATATTGCACGGTATTTATAAACACATCTTGAGTGCACCAATAACTATTATAAGATTAACTATCTATGGAAATATTATATAGACATTAATTTATGTTATCATGGCCATGTTTTTATCCATAACTGTGATTAGGTACTGACTGGTCTTAAGCAAAAATATTCACGTCACTAATCACTATATCATTGACTGTTTTTGTTGTTTGACTGACGACTACTTTTTCGTTATTTTTATATAGGTAGTTGCTAATATAATAATCGGTATAACAACAAGTATCGCTAAAAAATATTTATGAAAATAATATTGAATTTGTATAAAATCATAATTAATAAAAATTAATGCATTGAAAATAGTATATTTATTATATCATATATAATACGTGTTAAAATGTTTATTTTTTTTATATTTACTTATCTAATCAACTATTACAACTGTATTCAAAAGCAAATATAGTGAAACCTCGATATCAGTGGTTTTCAATTTTTTTAACAATTTATCTTCTACAAAATTTTCGTGACACACTAACCCACCATATAATACGTGAAGCATATTTTATATATAATATATATACATATATATTTAGGTACACTGTTTACAATCTACTCTATTAGAGGGTTAATTATTGTGAAATAAATTAATAAAATGATGAAAAAATGTGTCAGCAGAAATATTTATTTTATATGATAATATTGTTGTACAATGAAATACAATTACATCGATTAAAATGAGACATTTGTGCTTGATGTGTAGTGGACAAGTGTTTTATTCGAGGACGAACTGTTGACAAACTCAAACTCAGTTCTTCTACGTATCGAAGTCGTTTTCTTTTTTTACTTTTTATTGTTGTGACTGCTGAGAATCCTTATTCGTATACATACGATGTGGAGAATGGTAGTAAAATTGTTATTGCTTTAATAGATATTTCAGGAAATTCTGCTTAAGTATATATCCGAAATTTGTTAATGGTCATTTCTTTAAATTTTAACTTCAATGTTCGATAATTTTTTAGTGAAATAAGATTGTCTTCTTTGGTGAATGTCAAACCAATCACCTCATTAACTGATACACTAAATGGATTCCGCACCCATTCATAGTCTTCGACATTTATGCTGGGAAAGTATTTCATTTTGTTTTTTAGTAACATGATAGATTCGCTTATTAACGATAGGAGGTTTGTATCTGCATCTCGCTCTGCAGTTCGTAGGAACATTGTCAATTTTTTTTTTGATCAACTTGAGTTTTCCATAGAATTAATTTTTTATTAAAAGCCATAATTTCGTCAGATGATGTTAAGATATTTTCGTTACGACCTTGCATGCTTGTATTTAATTTATTCAAAAGTTTAAAAATATCAATTAAAAAAGAAATTTTTAACTACCACTTTTATCTCCAAGAAACTCGTATTTCGATTCTTCTATTGTTAAAGATACTATTATTTTTCACTCAATCATAAAAACGTAATACCCGGCCTCTTGATAACAATCTTATTGCGCTGTGAAAAAGTAACTTTGAGTTGTCTGAATCCACACCTTCACACCTTTATAAATTTGATCGAACAACCTTGACTTTAATGAACTATTTTTAATATAATTTATCACTTACACAATTTGATCCAAAACTTCCCTTAAATCATCTACCAATGTTTTTAACATAAGGGCTTTTCTATGTATAAAACAATGGGTGAAAATTATATTTTCATTTTTTTCTTGGCAAGAGAAATAAAGCCTTTGATTGGCTTTAAGTTATATTAGGAGCTCTGTCGGAACATATTTCAATGCATTTATCCCATGGTAAATTGACGAATTTCAGATTTTAGTCCATGATTTTGAAGTGTTCCTGAGAAGTGTTTTACAATACAAAACGTTTTCCACGATATATTCGTTGGCAACTAATCGTATAGATACCAAAAGTTGTGCTTGCCCACTTATGTCAGTTGACTCGTCAAGTTTTAATGCAAATAATGAAGAATCACAGGATTGTTACAATACTTATTCTTCAATATCTTCAGACTTGTGTTCTGTACGCCTACTAATGGTGTTGTCAGATATAGGAATTTTTAGTATTTCTTTTTCAGTTTCTTGGCCAAAAAGTACTTTTACGGTTTCACAGCAAGCAGGTAAAATAAGTTTTTCTGCCATAGTGTGTGGTTCCATTTGTTTAGCTACAAGGTCTCCTAATAGATAACTAGCTTCTTGAGTTTTATCAGAAATGGTCACTATTTTTGTCATTTTTTCAGATTGTCGTGTTTCTGATTTTAATAAACGTTGAAAATATGAAGCATTTTTATCGACCAAATGAGGATGCTTGGTGGAAAAATGACGTTTTAGTTTACTTGGAATCATTGTTTCATTGAATAGTTTTTCGTCACATACAAGTCACCACGGACAAGAATTATCTACATTACCGGACCAAGAAAATCCAATGTTTAAATAATCTTCATGATATTGACGTCTGATATTTGATTTAGTTTTTTTTTTGGTTGTTCACTTACTGAAGTGCTGTCAGTTAAACGAATTATAAATGTATACATTATACAAATTATAATTACAAGTATTATTTAAAATATACCATGTAGGACATAAGTCATTAAAAACACAAAGAAATACCTATGAGTATAGTGCATATAATACAATATTCCGCGAAGCTACTTAAAACGACCGAAAAGGCTGCGACGGGCATACTAATATTAAATGCTATAATAAGTATCTACGATTAATGATTTAACCAGTCTTTGTTTTTTATTTATCAGTTTTCACCGAATATCGATAATAATAATGGTAAACACAAAATTATAAAACTATTAATAGATTTATTGCAGTACATTTCAAGGGCGCTCGCGGGACACCGGTTGAAAACCACAGCTCTATATAGAGGACAACCATGGGGAATAAAAAACTGTCCACTATTGGGACAACCTCTACATAGTGAACATTTGTGAGAAATTACAAAATGTCCACTAAAGGGGGACGTATAAAAGATAAATATAGTATTTTTATAACTTAAATCATTTTCGATATGTACTATTTTGTCATTTATCGAATAGGAAAACTATTAAGATAAAATATGAATGAAATGTATAAAATATAAATATAGTATTTTAAACATTTTCAATATGTACATTTATGAGAGGTAATTTTTAATTTTGGTACCATATCCACTATTAAGTGGTTATACCTCCTATTATGTACACACAGTTTAGCCGGGGAATTTAAAAGTGTCTATTATTGGGAAGGGTTCACTATTTAGAGGTTTTCATTAATAGAGGTATCACTGTAGTTTGGTTTCCAGAAAAATCAAGGGGAACACCATAATGTTTATCATTATCATATCAAGTTTTGTTTTCAAAGTTTTGCAATTTCAGTTTTTAGTCTTAGTAAAAATCTAACAATATCAACTGATTTAAAGTTTAAACAAACAGTAAATTGTTCTAGGATTGTAAAAATTCTTTTTTTATTTTATAACCATATAAAGAAAATTTGTATTTTGTAAAAAATTATGATTATTATTACTTCTTAAATAAATTGTGTTTTACAATCATCAAATATTTGTATTAATAATAATAAAAATAAACTTAATTACTTTTGCTGTTAAAGGATGAGTGACACTAACGACTAACACGGGAAAAAATTTGGTGGGTTTATGAACAAATATCATCTTTGTATCAATATTAATAATAATACTTGATAGTATACTTCTTTTTTTCTAATAATACAAATTATGTAGTACTTTAATTTTTGTGGAAGGGTGTGTAGTAGGTTTTGGTTAACACTAAAATGCTAAAAACTCTAGAATGAATTACTTAGTAAAAGTTAAAAACACAAATAAAAAAAAAATACATTGAAAAATTATAGTATTTAATAAATAATAACAATCCATTATTGCACTTTAGTAAATCAAATGTAATACTAATTTTAAAAATCTGTTCTAACAGTACAATAATATAAAAAAATATTGAATTATGGAGTACACTTTGAACATGTTGATTTTCTAATACTATATAACTTAGTGTGCTTAAAATTTTTCAATTTAATACATTTTAAGTAGTGATGTAACAAACACTGATTTTTAAAGTTGAATTAAACTTTTCTTAATATTAAAAAACCTGATCTGAACTGAACAGATCGTAAAATCACTAACTTTAAGAAATTGTTTTAACAAATTAAAAACTTAAGATAGAATTAATCTTAACTCTTTACATAACTATATTATAATTTACCAATTCCATACCATATATCTGATTTTATAATAATAATTCAAAATATGACAGTTTAAGTCTAATTACGTATAAATATCAAGAGGATATGTCACCACCTGAATTCAAGGGATAGTGTTTAATTAATTTCTACATTTTAGAAAAACTAAAATTTATCGATTCAAAAAACTCGTGTCATTATTTTAAGTATTTATTATGTAATCTTCATAAAAAAAACTAAATAGGTTATAGAGAAACATTTTTGAGCGGGAAAAGTCACATAACTAAATTTTTACCACATAAAAAGAGGAACTTTTGTATCAGTCACTAACCAGGAAAAAGTAATTAGAATATGAAAAATTCATATCAGATTAAATTATCATAGTAATAACTTTGTGATATCGAAAAAATAAAACTAATGTACAAAGATCTTTTAATGGTAAAAAAATGGTTTCTTAATTAAGTCTATAGCCTGAAAAGTTTTTACATGCACAAATTAGTTTTTTAAATTGAATTATTAGTGGTATCACACCCTCTTGAATAATAAATGTATTATATAGGTGGATTTATACCATTGGTAATTCTTAAAACTTAACAATTTATTGTACAATTATAATTCAAAGAGGACTTTAGAACTGAATGTACTGTCTCCATCTTATAACCATATGACATTAATACATTTTTGTTCAGCAGGGACAATTCTATGCAGTTAGTTTTAATATTACAGTAAACTGATCTATTACCAAACTTAAAGATAAGAACATTATATATATATCTTGTTATTTTTTTTTCATAACTTTAATTTTCAAGTTAAATATTAGCATTTTTAAATTGTGATATTTCACACTCATATATCCCTTGTAAAAAAACCAATAACTTAACTTGGCAACTCTTAAATAGCTTTATCGATGCGCCTGATTTACTAAACAAAGTTAATTTTAAGGCACCTTCTATACATTCTTGCTCATTGGCTCTTTTTATGTCTCTATTCACTACACCAATTACGTACAAAATCAACACATTCACAGAGTGATGCACTTAGCGAATATGTTTCCATTTAATTATTAAATTCTACTGTCACACCTATTCTATTTGTTTTTACCTTTGTAAATAATATAAGTCAATGAATATTCCATATCTGTACCTTGTGCTCGCTTGTAACAAATGTTAAAATAATAATAATAATAATGTTCTTATCTTTAAGTTTAGTAATAAATAAATTCACTCTTATATTAATACTAACGACATAGAATTTTCCTTGTTGAACAAAAATTTGCTATATCATGTAGTAGTAGGATGGAGTCAGCACATGTGAACATCCTCTTAATTACTGGAAGGCAAAGAAAGAATGAGAAAATTAATTTTTAAAATAAACTAAAAGAGAAAATAATTAATAATACCTACTTTTTTTTCTTTATTTTCTTCTTATATCCTTTTCCAAACCAGCCAGCAGTAACTTTGGCTTTTTCTATAATTTCATCATTTTTATCAGTTATTTCTTCAGTCTTGAGTTCTTCTTCATCTTCTTCATCTGTATCATCATCACAACACAAACAAATAGCTACATCTTCTTTAAACTTAGACTCATATTGATGATAAAATAAGCATTTAGTTGAACCGTACACTGGATGGCAAAATGTACAGTAACGATTTATAGAAACATCGGTTTTTTTAGTATCATCTTTATCATCACTAACATCTTTTTTTTTTCTACTGGCATTATTTGTTAGCTTTTTTTCTATTTGAAATTTTTCAACTGCTGCTAATCCAATACAAGCTTGATATACAAAATTCTTATAAAACTGATCAACAGGTGTTGGAGACAATCCTAAGGTTTCCATATTATTAATAAAAAAAGGATTTAAATATGGTACAATTGGTTCAACCAATGACAATATATTACGATTGTCTAATGAGTTTTGCTCAACACCTTCAATAAATGGTCTCCAAAAATTATTTATACTTGGAATAATTTCCATATTCGAACACGATGGAAGGCTAAGTAATTCACTTTGATCAATTATGGAGGAAGTATTTTCTAATTTTACTAAACTGAGATCAATAGGTTGATTAAGGTCTTTTGATCCTGAACACATTTTGGTATTATTTTTACAGTCTTCTTCTAAATTTTCACTTTTAATAGTTAATTTAGAATCATTTTTTTGCACATCATCAATTGGAACAGCTAATATGGGATGCACAGTTGTATGTTCTTCAGCTGCTAACAACATTGTTGAATGGTGGAATATAGGATCAAGACAACGTTGATATTTAGGTATATCCAAATTTAAGATTGACATTACTTTTTTCATAATTTCATCACATTTACCTAAAACATTATTTAATTTTTATTATTTGTTTTGTTATAATTTAGTGAGCTATTATTTCTATACCATTTATTTTCAAAGTAGCTTGATCATCTTTTGGAGTCCACTGAAGATTAACAATATATAATTTTGGTCTCTTTTTTATTGGTCTATCCATTGACCAGAGCCATGGATACTTCTTAAGAACCTAAAAATTACTATAATTAATATTTTATAATTGTAGTAAACAAATTATTCATTTCATATTTATTAAATACAAAAATAGAATTATTTAATCATATAGGATCATATTATATAAATATATCTAATTAGATATGTATAAATATTAGTATTTTTTGTCTTATTAAATATAATATCAAGTCTAGCCTAACCAAGACAATGAAATAAATTATAAAGTTTAAATGGCTGAGTTATTCAAAATATTAATCCTAATAATTGTATAATATATTACAATTAAATATTTCTTTTTAAAAATTACCTTTAAACTTGACCCTAAACATAAAATAACATCCGTTTTTTCAGCATGTTTACAAGCTGTTGACCAATTAATAGGCCACTGAAGTTTACCACGTTCACCAAAATGAACAATTGTGTCTTTTAATGGTTTGTGACAAGCATAACACAATCTTAGCGTTTTGTGGTTAAATCTTGCTGTATGTTCAGTTACATCAAACATTCGTAAATAGTGTCTATTTGGCTTACAATTATTGCATACCTATAAGATTAATTTGTATGAGTATTAGAAATAATAATAATTGTATTAATATTAATTAATAAATGGGTGTGGGCTTAATTGTATAGATAGTTTGCACACATGTTAAATACAGGAAATAAAATTATGTATAAGAACTAAAAAATATAATGAGATAAAATTATGTTTAAAATAAATAAATACTTCAATAAACATATTGCCGTGTACTTCTGACAATGCTGGTCTTGGTAGACCACTTCTCAAATGTAATCCATCACAATTTTGAGAAACAATATGTCCAAGTAGACCTTCACGAAATAAGCGATATAATGCCATGTGTGTTAATGTTGGTTCTGCTTGGCTTAGGTCATGGCATCTAAATGTATAATATTTTATATAAGAGCTTTGTTTGTTATACAATTGATGGTGATTATCAAAAGTTTACACTATTTTTTTTTTAACCAAACATAGCTTTTAATACACAAAATATATTAAAATAATATTTGTTTGCATTGGGATTTAGAAAATTGTTTTAACACACAAAAAATGTTAATTTGATTGAATAATACATGACAAAATTGTGAAAAAAAGACAATGTGCATTAATACTGAGCAAAAATAGACTAAATAGCAAAATATGCGCAACAGTTCATATAACATATCAGTTTTTTGGATATAAAAATTGTGTTAATAATATATTTGGTATTTCAGCAATAACATATATAACAAAATATGTAAAATCATTGAAATTCTAAATTCAGTGGTAAAATCAAATAATTTAATTGCAATTCACGGGGAAAGCAAATTTATTGTTTGCTTAAATTAATTAATTAGTTATCAGAATACACATTGTTTATTAAAATTAAAGCACTAGTTATTACATACCCAATATCTTTGCCTTGATCTAATAAAGTCCATATTCCATTCGAGCCTCTATAATCAGGTATTTTAGCAGCTGTACTTATTCCTGCTCCAGTATAAACAATTAAATTGGATGCAGACATAATGGCTTTTGCTAGTTCTTCACATTTTGTATCAAGAACTTCAACTGGGTCTTCAAATTCTTGAGACCGCTCTTTTAATTTCTTTTGTCTATCTAATCTGAAATATAAAACAATTACATATTACCTTTTAATTAACCTGTAAATATATATAATATAAGTAAGAAGTAAGAAGTCCAGGCATAGTGCACAATGCCTGAAAATATTGGGCAATATTTAAATTAATCATTTTAATACTCCGATTTTCCCTATATAGAGTGGGCACAGTACAAGAGTGCCTTGGTAAAGTGTGCCCTGCCAAGATTTATGTGAGCAAAGTGAATTAAATACAGCACATACTTATATAAGTAATAAGTAAATATACCTACCTATATAAATGATGTTATTTGTTTGATATCCCAATTTTTGAGGTAAGTACCTATTTAATTTAGAAACAAAATATACCTTGATATGAACAAAGGGGCAAACCACGGCAACAGCTGTCGATAATACAAATCAGTCTAGAAATCTCATATTTCTACAAATATTTTATAATCTATTTGTTATTTTATAATTATTATTGTTCTGATGTCATATAGTTAGTGATTAGTTGATGTTATTAACAGTGTGTAGTGCAAATGCAGATCGAGTATTTATTAAATGCGGGGATTTTTTTCTGTTTAGTCTATTGTACCTTAATGTTTACACCCTTAGAAGAATGAGAATAAAGTATAATTTTATAAAAAGAACCTTGATTAATTTTATGAACAGATCTGAGTTAACAGGATTTTTTAAACCATGTAAGCGCTAGATAACATATTAGAATCACAAGTGTGTAATTCTTAAATTATAATAAAATAAATTTTATTATACACTACTTTAACAACATTTATTATAATATAAGTACTTTAAAAACCCAGTATTACTTTTTTTAAGAACTTAACATTTGAAAAACATCAAACCTAAAAACATTATCACCAATCACAATTATTTTTTTATTACAATAATAATTGTTGTTAATATTATTAAAAGAATAAGGGCCACTTTCATCAATGTAAATAAAGGTGTGTGTCTGATTTTTTAACTGATTTTATGGCCGATAAACAACCATAATTGGTCAATCAAAAATTTCATTTAAAATTCAATGTTTATATTAGTGAGAACGGTGCTTGATGTCAAATAATTAATTGTGTAAATATGAGTTTCTATTAAATATTTAAGATATTTGTAGGTAACCTCTAAATAATTGTTTATTAAAAACTAAAAGGTACCTATAACATAATATTATGTATTTATATATAAATAATAAGCAGTATACAAATTAATGAAAATACCTTTGAGAGATTTTCTGTACAGTATCCTTACATGTGTTGAGTATTTCTTCATCATCAATGGTTCTTTCGGCTAATGGTTTCTGAATAATTTCTAATATCTGTAAATATTCAATATATCTATTATAGATCATATTTTGTTCCCAAGTACTTTCTTATTAATCTTCTATTTTAAAAATACATTGTATATAGTATATACTATACAATCTATATTAACTACAAAGAAATATGGAACAAAAATTTAATTTGAAAGAAGTTGCTGCAATTTTTTTGTTTAGTTATATTGTTATTTACTTATGTAATTATAATTAGGGTTTGAATGAAAAAACATACAAGTTGATTTAAAATTTATGTTATAGCTATTTTATCATGTAAATATTTAAAATATTTAAAAATGTATAATCCAAACATTTTTTGATTTATAAATATCTAAAATAATTTGTAGATCATTTTTTACTATATTTTTGGAGGGAGGAGGGGGTAAGCATCAACTTTAGAAATTCAAATGAGAACCTTTATTCAAAATTCTATAAATAGACAGAGTATTAGTTTAAATAAATTTTAGTGTTGAACATTTTGATTTCTGTCAAACCTTTAACATACATTTTAAATCACTGTATATAAATATAACCGGCTTACAGTAAAAAAGTTGTAAACACTTATAAATACATTTTGTGTCTAAAAATATTATAGGTCTTTATTTAAAGAAATATATTCTATAACTAATTTATAATTTTCTTATAGCTAACTTATAAAGATTGTAAGAATTTTCTGATCATTCAAATTTGATATTTTTTATTTAATACATTTCAGTTTATTAAGGTAAGTTTTATTAAAGTACCTATTCTACTGAAGAGTATGCCAGTTACATATGAGTTAGGTAACAAAAATAGTAATATTAGGTTTACAATACATACAATTGTGATAAAATAATTTGTCCTATTGATACATAGACTCAAATTAATAATATACATAGGTTTTCTATATAATATAGGCATATTGAGGATATGTTTTATCTTATAAATTAAATAAAAAGAAATAAATGTTGAATATTCAATAATAAAAAATGTTAAATAAATATTGTATATTTTGAAAATTATAATCAAATATTATTATAGGTACTAACTAGTTCAGTACTATTTTGAGTAATTGTTGTAATTTATCTCAATCAAGATTCAAGACCATAAAAGAGAAGTAGATAAGAAGGTAATTATTAATTCAAATATTTGTTCAGATAAATAGTGCACATTATTAAATAAATGTAAACCATAAGCAAATATTTTAATATTAATAGGTAGGTAAATTTACCCAGATTGATTTAAAGGTCTTACTTCTAGGTAAATCCCTCAGCAATTATTAGGTGTATGTGGGTAAGGATAAGTTTTTGAACATTTTAAGATATAATATTAAAAAAACCGTTAATTGTTGATTTTATTCCTGGTGGAAGGAAATTTGAATACTTCCACAGTACCTCTACATGTCGTAAGAGGTGACAAGAGGGGAAGTGTTTAGTCGACATCCAGTGTAAAATTCTGCCAAATAGTATGTGGAGTTCTATACAAGACTTCAATGAATTTTTCAATTTCAGATATGTGCATAGACAATGGGTAAGGGAAGTACCATAGTGTATGCAGATAATATAGCTTTGATAGGAGAAAATATGGAACAAGTTAACAGAGAAATACTTGAGAAATAGAAAGTACCACTTGAAAGAAAAGAACTAAGAATAAGTAAAATTGAAACAGATTACAAGATTGAAGGAACAGGACAAGAGAGCTAATGGCAATGGTTATAGGTGAGATTGAAATTTTTAAGTATCTAGGATCTTTTATTTAAAAGAACAGTGACTTTTATAAGGATTTGAAAAATAGGATTAAGTGAACTGTCAGATAAAACTATGACGAGAGAATTTCAAAGAGACTTAAATTTAGTTCTATAATTGCATGGTGAGACAGACTATGCTATTAGGTTCAGAGTATAGGGTAATAGACAAAAAAATAGAACAGATAATGAGTGTAACAAAGATGAGAATGCTTAGGTAGATGAGTGGAGTGACAAGAAAAGATAAGAGATGAATACTTAAATTACAACTTACATTGTTTGATTATAAAACCATTACTTCTTAAATTACCATAATTTATAAATGCCTTACTTTTTTATTTGACGCGTTTCTCTCTTTTTTCACGCAAAATGAAATATTTGATGCAGCTTTCCGTTTTCTGAATTTTAGTTTGCAAATTTTCTGAGAATCCATTACATACAAAAACTATTGTTAGCGTGAGGGTGTTAACACAATTAATGGATTTTCTAATTTAAAAGACATTCAGACGTCATTATTGCATAAATTGATGATAGCAGTATGTACAGTAGTCAGTAATAGGTATGTCATATCTCTGTTGCCTAGTTATACTGCAATATGTAAACGAAAAAATAAAAAATACTCAAGATTTAAGCGAATGATTAAAAAAAAAAAAAAAAATTTATAATATTAATAATGAATTAGTTAATACAAAAACGTCAGAATGTCGTTCCGGTTTTATATAATTGACGTTTAAAGTACTTATAAGAACTTATTATTTTACGTTTCTAGCATTATGGTTTACAAAAAAATTGAGACTTGCGAGTGAAAATTATAATTTGTTGTAACTTATTATAGTAGAATCACAGAATTGTAGAAGAATAGCTGCAGGCCAAACAGCAGTAGCAGATGTTTATTTATTATTGTTTTTAAAGTTTTTTTTTTTTTGGGTAAATGAAACGTTCTCAGGCACTGTGCACATAATAATATATTATATAACAGACTGATAGTGCCAACAAAAATTCGAAACGACAAAAAGTCGTCACTATGCATGGTAAAGATTATATTATCATAATCACACAAGTACTAATGATTCATGAACAAAAATTGACCATTTATGATTGAACATTGAAATACGCAATATTTTAATCGTTGATATAAATTTTATAATAGACATTAAAATTAAAGATTTCTTGATTCTTCAGTTTTCAATGTATGTATGGTATTGTTGGACGTACTGCCGCATTATTATTAGACTACTTTTGTTTGTAGTATAGAATAGTTGACTAATGATTAGTTTAGAAATTTGAAAGTATTTTATATTCATTAATTCTTTAAATATAATAATGGCAGAGTCGCGAGGTATGTTAAAATATTTATTATGATAAATTAGATGGTATATTGTATGAATTATGGCTTTTGTGCCTGAAAAAAGAAAAGGCAAAATATTGAAAAACTTTACATAGATTTGTTTGTTTGTATACTGTCCTAGAATAACATCCATTCGTCGGGTATTCGATAATCCTACTTTCTGACCAATTGTCATGAACACTCGTGGTTTTTGTTTTTTAAATATTTTGTTATGAATTTATACATTTTTTGGCTTTGAAAAGTAACTTTTATAGGGTTGAACACTGGATGGTGGGACAATAAACACTAGAGTATCTTTTTTAAGTACAATATGATTAAATTACATAGTAGTAGTTTGTGGACTGCAGTAAAATTTGTATTCAATATATGTTTTGTTTCTTTTTAGGTGGTTGTCATTTTGAATTTTCTTCTGAAAAAAATTGGGGCATAGAAAATGATGATTGTAAAATATTTGATTCAATTGATATTACACATTTAGCTGACAGTATAGCTAGTGTGCCATTTAATTTACGGCATAATATTCCTATTGAATTATTCACTGTAATATGCTAAATACATAGAAATACATTTTATTTATTTCTCTACTAATACTAATTAATTAAAATTTAGGTAGAACAATTAGAAGAATTTGAAGTAGAAGCTTCTCTTGCTTTGAGTCGACATACATGTAAGTAAATACAAATCTTACTTTTAAATATAATTTTAATATCCAAAAAGTAACATGTTACTCCTACATTTGTTGTATTATAGTTCAATGTAATTCAAAATTAAAAAATAAAACTGAAGTAAGAACCTCTATCAAGTGCAGCCAAAAGCCAGAAACAGATAAACTAATGAAATTAATTCTAAACAATTTTTCCAGTTCAGGTGATATATTAAATTTTTATATAAGGTTGAATATTGAATATTTTTTTCACATAATCCAATATTCTATTATTGAAAAGTGTTTATGTATTAAATAAGTTAGTTAAAAAACTATTTATTATCGATGTTAATCAGTATAATAAATCGGTACTTTTGTGTTATCTCAACTACCCAAATATTTCCAAGACTACCTGTTAGAATCATCGAGGTTATCTCGACTACCTCTGTATCTATTTATAAATATATATTCCCGCTGTAATCTCTATCATTGTAATATACAATTATATTAATTTTGTCAGTCAGTTGACAGTCGTCCTATTGTCTATAGTATAGTTGTCAGTTATTATTACTATACAGTACCTACACGCTTCGTATAACCAACATTAATTTTTTTAATTCGCCATTGTCAGAGAAAAAAACTGTAGAAAATTATTTACTAAATGTTTTTTTATTTTATTTTTGTTTTACATTTTAAGATATTAACTAAATTTTAATTTAATGTCAACGATATAATATAAATATATAATCTTTTTATTATTTAATAAATTCCAGTAGTAGTCGAGATAACACAGATTATCATTATAGGTAGTCTTGGAAATATTTCAGTAGTTGAGATCACCCGGAAGTATCAATAAATTTTACCTCTAAATCTTGAGTTAATACAATTTCTACTACAAATCATTGGCATTATTTTATTTAGGTACATTTTTACTGATGTTTTCTTAAATCTACTTATTATTATTTTTATAATTTGTGTAACTATAGTACCATATTATAATATTGTTAAAAATAATCAACAAAATTCATGAAAATACCATAATTAATTAAGAACTGGTATTATGGTTCACGATTATTTAACAATTTTGATGTCAAATTAATATAATTTTGAATTTTGTAGAAGAAAGTAATATTACTTCTGATGGTCAACTGGATGCAATATTGGGAAATATGAAACCATTGATTAATATATTACAAGATGAAACAAATGAAGTTAATAGTATAGGTATATATACACTTACACAGTAATAATTTAAATATAATTATACTTGAAGTTAAGTTAACTTAACTTTAAATTAACTTAAAATTTAAGTTCAAAAGCTTGTTTTCTTGTAATTTAATGTATCTATTATATATATATATATATATATATTTTATAGGCTCTAGAAAAACTGATTCTAAAATAGTTGAAAATCAAATGTCAACCATTAAAATTGATTCAGAATTAGAAACAACAAATGATTCAGCTCATTGGCTTGATTCCATGTTAGATAGTGACGAATAACATTCAAAATTTATATCTCATTGTTGATTGTAGTTAAGTAAAAATATTATTTAAATTGTATTATTAAATTATACAATTAATAAAATCAATAAAAATGTCATCATTATATAACTTTTTTAGTATTTTAAAAATTAATTAAAATATACATTACAATAATAAATCTATTAATATTATATTTTTTTATAAAATTAAATACTAGTTTAAAAAGATACAAATCTCTGTCACATGGTACTTTATTTAAAATAATTCTTTACTCACAACAGTGTAATATTTTTACATTTTTTAATTGTTAAACTAATGACATAAATTAAAAAAATTATGGCGCTTCAAATTATATATTACAGAACTGTGCTTGGAATCGTCTTTCATCAAGCAATGGTTTATCATTCCTTATAGATATAAATGTAATAACCTTATATATCCTACCTTCCCAACTTCTCACCTATAACAGTGGCCACTCCCATTTCCAGTATCAGCTTTTATTATTTTATTTTGAATTCTTAAGTATTAAAATATATTAAATAGAAAAAAGTTATTACATTTGTTAAATTTTCCTATTCCCTGTATATACATCTATTAAATTGATAAAAAAAAATTGTATACATTTATGTAAATAACAGAAATTATTTTAATAATTTTATTAAACATTTCATTAAGCACAATTATTCAATTAGTAAAAATAATATAATTTACATAAAAATACTCTAAATATACAAAAATTATAAAATTTGAACACTACAACTTTTAGTTTAATGCAATTGATAACAATGCAATTATCATGTACATAATCTTTGTATGTAAACTAACAAGCCAAAAAAAATTTAAATGATATTTGTTTATTTTAAAAGGGAGAGTTCATACCAAGTTTAGTTCCAAAGTCTAATCTTGCTCTTTTTTGATAACGTACATTTGCCCTACAATAAAATAAACTGTATTATATTTTTATTTTATTGACATCAATTACAAGTAATTATATGAATATACCTTATTTCTTGCCAATGAACAATCTCATTTATAATAAAAACCAAAAACATAGATACAAGCCCAATAATCAGAGTCAATATTGATAGATTGGAAATACTAATATGATCTTCAATATTGTTAAAATATTCATAATGGATAGTATATACCAATTGAACTAAAATACTTTTAAAACATTAATTAACATATTTGTAAAGTTATTAGGTTATTATATTTACTTACATGAATATTGCAATAAAAACATAAGGTTTATTTAGATATATAGCTCGTTTCCAAAGTAAATAATCTCGATGAACAAAACTTAAAGATACTATAACTAATAAAATTAAAATAATTAAAATATTTTTTTTTTTAATTAGAATTTCTTATTACCATAATGCATTACAAGAAATAGTAACATCAGTCTTTGTACACTGACCATAGTGGGCTCAAATTTCGACCAACCTCCCCATTCAGTATGTTTAGGATCTGGATATACATACCAACATTCTTTAACTTTAGCGGTTGAGTTATTAGTAGCAGATGTGTTTAAAATCAAATCACATGTTTGACTTAGTGACCAAATAAAGAGCAATATCATACTAATTACAACAGGAAAAAATTTCAAACCATAAAACCACATCACGTAATAGGACAACTATAACAAAAATATTTGTTTACAAATTATATTCAAAAATAATATAAAATGAAACCTACTTCAGATGTAATTGAGCATTGATTTTTACCAGTGGGTTTTTGCATTACCCCAGCATCTGTTGGACCTCCTACTAAAGATACTGACAGAAGTGGCACAATAAAGCATGCAAGCCATAACACTTGACCTAAAGTTAAATACTCATTTTGAATTATTTCAAATAAATTTAAAATCAAAATTGAATAAATAACCTAGAATGTTTTTTAATTTAATTAATTTGATATTATTAAAAGTATAAATTTATTAAATTTGAGTTAAACAATTTATTTATATAAATGACATTTAACTTAAACATACTACATAGTTATTAAAATTACAATGAGTATTTTGAGATGAGATTACTAAAGAAAAAGTGTATTAGCTATCTACTAAAATGACATTAAAAAAGGATTATTTTAAATAAGGCAAAAATTGAGATAGATTTTATAAATTATAAAATTATTTTCTTATTCGCCTTCATCCCAACTATTTGGGGTCAGCCACCCTCATTCTAAACTTCCATTTGACCAGATTTCCCACCTCACATACACTGGCTATTCTCATATTATTCTTAATTGCATCCAACCACCTCTTTTTGAATCTTTCTTTCCACCTTTAACTTCCTACGTTTATTTTCATTACAATCCTTTCTGCTTTAAATTCCTTTCTTCCCATTACATACCCAAACCATATCAGTCTAATTTCTCTCATTTTATCTACTATTGAAACAACTATTTAACCTATGATACTTTTTATGTATTCATTCCTTATCTCTGTTCCTAAAAGATCTTAGGGTATTTAAAACACTCAACCATGCCTATAACCACTTATTTTCATTAGCTGTCTTGTTTTGTTCCTTTAAACTCATACTCTGTTCTAGTTATATTTCTCCTTAGTACCTTTCCTGCAAGTGGTACTTTCTATTCTTAAAGCATTCCTCTGTTAAATTATTATAGATTTTCTCCTATTAAAGCTATATCATTTAAAACCATCATGCACCATGTTAAGTCCTCTCACCTGTTGTTTTCGCACACATCTGTGATAATCCACCCAACTCTTGTACAGAACTTTTTATTTTATTTGACAAATTTTTACACAGGTTGTCGACTAGACATAACCATATATTTAGCCTCTTACAACAGGTAATGGTACTGTGGGAGTATTTTGATCCTCACCCACAGGGAAAATGGTACTGTTAACTATAAAGTGAATTCCTCCTCTTTACAGAAACAATACTATATTTCTGTTGGAATCATCCACCTAGGGTTTTTACCAGTTGGATCAAGGCTCTGGATTCACTAAACCCATACTAACATATGTCCAACTGAGGTGATAAATTATAAAATTAAAAGTAGCTAAATTACAAACCGACTGATAAAATAGGAGGTAATACAAGAGCAATTGCAAGTAGTTGAAGAAAACTAAGCGAAACCATGCAACTAGTCCAAAATTGAACACAGTTCCATATTCCTTGCATTAAATATCTTCCCTGTGAAAGAAAAGAATATTAAGATATTGAACTTATTATGAAACTGTAATTTAATTATTTACTTCCATAATGAGATGATATACTGGTAATGGATCTTGGCGATTAAGTGATAGACAACAAGGAAGAGAGTTCAATAATTCAGAAAGACCCACTGGAGATATTGGAGCATCTATTGGATTCGGTTGATGCATGATGCTAATTCGTTGACATACTTGAGGGTAGATTGGTTCAATAGCAAGGCTATAGTTAGTATATTAACAATAAAAAATAATTGTGCGGTATAATAAAAAGTATTCATCAACTGTTTAAATATAGTCACATAATTTAAGATTAATATATGAATTAGATATTTACATTTTTTTCCTATTAAGTTTTTGTTAAAAAAACTATTCTTTTTGTAATGATGTCTTATTTTAACTTAAAAACAAAATGCTCCAATTCAGCTATTTATGGTCTTGAGACAAAATTTTATAACAACACCTATAGGTTCATGTTGTGTCTTAGCAGGGAAGGTAGTCTATCTATCAACTAATGAAAATAAGAACAGGTTATTTATAATAAAGTGTTCCTGAAATTTGGATATTTTTAAAATATTCTTTAAGTTATATATATGCAATCTGTACATAATATATATTACAACGCAAGTATGTGCTGTGGAAAATAATAGCATTAAAAATATGATGGACAATGCCGCCGAAAAAATTCAAATTAAAATACTAAAAGAAAAATGTATCAAGCACAAACAATTAAACATGATAAGATTTTAAGAAAGGTGCATAATTAGATAATTATGTGCGAAGTCAAAAAAAATTATGAATAAATGGAATTAGGATCATTTTTGTAGTAATTACCTTGCATCAGCTTGCATAAATATACCAATATTTTCAGCATTAGGTGATGATCCTAACACACAAACAACTTCTCCATATTGTTGCATTATCAATACCATTTCTTTAGTTGCTTCTGGAGTACAATCAGTGAACAGAGAAACTAAAAGTGGAACATTGTCTATACATTCTAAATGAGGTCGTATATTTTCAATACCGCGAGGTAGTTTCGCCTAAGAGATATTATTATTATTTTAAGTAATCACATAGTTAATTATTTATAATATTTACTCGATTGTACATATCAAAATTAACAGGAACACTTTGATCAGTACTATCAGACATACAACTTAATGAATGCCATTCTTCTCCATTTTTTTCAATCTCGACTTCATTACAGTTGTCAGTTACTAAAATGTCTCTTAAAACATTTTCAATATAAATTATAAATTATACAAAAACTAAAAATAATAAAAAAAACCAAAACTATATTATTACTTTTGAACGAGCATTGGCTTTATAATTTTTTCTCCATCATGTTCTATTGTAACTTGAGCATAATCCATATTTAAAGCAGTTGGTGCTGACATACTAATTGTTCGCGACATATTGAGAGTAGTACTAATAAAATATATTATTATAAAATTAATATTTTACATATACTAAAATTTGAAAAGAATTACCAATTTATATTTAGGGGAGAAAAAAAATCAGCCGATAAATTATGTTCATGGTCAACTAGTTTTTTCTTCGACTGACTGGTTGATGTTAGTGGTATCAAAAAGCTAGTTTCATCATCACAAGTTGCTGCACCCTCACTCGATTCAAATACAAAATACAAACACTCAAATTTACGTGCTAATAATTTTAAAAATCAAATGGTGCATTTAAACAACAATTAGATGGATTAGTGTCTAATAAAATTAAAAAAAAAAATGTCTTAACTAATATTATTTTTTAAAAATATTAATACCTAGGGTCAAGACGAGTTCTTGTTTGAGTATCACCTAATAAAGAAATATGACAGTTCCATCCACTTTCCAGACCCATTTTTTCAGAAAACACCCTTGATCGAAGTTCATTTTCTTTACTAAAATGCACAAACCGTATACATGCTCTTTCTAAAAGCTCAATCAATTGAACCTATAAATTTAGATTAATACAAAATATTTATTTACATTTGGTAGTAATTTAAATAATATAATTATCAAGTTTTAAGATGTACCATATCATACTGTGGTTGATATTGCATGGTAACCATTCCTAAAAATATCTGATTACATTGTGTTTCAAAACAACAATTTACATCTTTGGAGTTATATTCATTGCAATCACCAAATATCAATGAATCTAAAATACAAATTTTCTAGTAAAATACTAAGTGAGTAATTATTATTAAAATAATTTGCAAATATTAAATATTTATTAGATATTTGAAATAAATACTTTAAGTTGAAAAAAATTATATTTATAAAGTATTTTTGATTAACTGTTACATAGCATTATATTTAAAGTAAAATTTTGATAAAAATTGTTTTAAATTAAATGTTGAATGTTATGAAACACATCAAAATAAATAATTTGTTAATAATAATCAAAACATTTCAGAACTTCAACATTTAATTATTTACCAGAGGAATGGTATTGTGGTAGCCTTATTGGACGTGTTGTTGATTTCCATGGATGTGGTATAGGACTATGACATAATTTTGAATACAATTGATGACAATCAGCTGGTAACTCTAAATAGATTTCTGAGAAACTTTTATCTGGAGGTAATGGTAGTGGTCGATATGAAAATGCAGTACAATACGCAGTTAAACTAGTTCTTTGATAAAAATCTAGTACTTTTTTCCTACAAATATTATAGTTTATTTTTATATTATTGATCATAATAAACAATTATAATTTATAATACAATTATCAATTACCTAACAGAAGGAGAAACAGGACTAAGATCATGACCATCCCAGAAATCTATACAAGCATCCAATATTATATCTGCTGTACCTTGGCTAAATAACTGTAAACTTGTAGCAGCTTTACCAATACTTCGCTCTCTTAATCCTACACTCACCATGTGAGGAAATGGAAATTTCAATTTAGTAGTAACTGGTAATGATCTGGCAAACTTAATCTCTCTTCGGACAGCATCTGCTTTCTAAAAAAAACACAAAAGCACAAAAAGAAAATTAAAAATTATTCAGTCATTTTATGTAACCAATTATAGTGCTTAAAAAGTTTTTGTACTATCAAAAGTTGTATTAATCTATGTAAAGTGATACCTATCTACTTGTACCAGGATGAAACTTTATTACATACTGGTTTGTATAGGTTTATTCCTTTATATTTAATATATATACATATTTTATTATTTTATATCTTTTTTACTTTATTTTAATTAATTTTGATTGATTAACTCTCTAATCCGTCATAAGCCTAGGCTTAAAGGAGTAGATATAATCTTTATTCTCCTTACTGTATTTATTGTTATATGTAATTGTAGTAATTTGTAAATAAAGATATTAAATAAGAAAAAAAAAATATATATATATATATATATCAGATATTTCCTGATACTAAAAAATATTGTTCTATAATTTAATAAATTAAGTATATTTATGCTAGGTGGATTATAAGTACACTACTACTGGAAGTTTAAAAATACATTTTAGTGACAATATTATATTAATATTTCACCTACTTAATATTTAAAATTATAACCAACACTTACTACATGCCTATATGTGGATAGCTGCAACTGAAGTTCAAATATATCATCAGCAGATTCTGAAAATCCTATTTGTCGAGCTAATTCACATAAACATCTAATTCACAAGACAAGATAAATTATTATTTGTTTAAAACCCTATATTTTTAGAAAAAACTTAAAAATTGAATAACACTTTTAATTATTGTTTACCTTCGGTTGGTAACAGGAACAAGTACTTCACTATATAAAGCTTGGCAAGACACATGAGCACAAAATTGGGCATAATGAGCATGAGTTGATGGATTACAAGTATTTAGCAGCACAGCTAAGCCTAGAGGCTTTAAAGAAGATATATGATTTGGCCAACTTGCATCGTCAAATTGTAATCTCCACGCTGAACCTCGATCATGTGTTAGGTCAAGTACTTCTACTGTATAATTATCTGTTATATAATAAAATTTTTTAGTTATAGTTCAAATTCACATTTAATTTATATTACATACCTTGGTGGTGCATAGTATTGTCATCATTTTTTTTTGGGGTCTCTTTACAGTTACTTGGATCTTCATAACTAGACTTTGATGAAGATTTGGAAGAATTTTGCAAAAAAAAAACTTTTTCAGCAGTAGGGTTAGGCCAGGATAGTATACCCTTCTTATCAACACAACATAATGCCTTTAACCAATAATTAAAATATAAGAATGTATTATATTATAAATAATCATTTATTTAAATTACCGTAACAGACCCCATAACATGCAATAGATTAGTAGATCTATGTAAGAAATTAGCATTTCCCCGCATACAAGAGTAAAAATTTTTCCATAAATACTTAAAAGAAAATTCTAAAGAATTGTTTTTCACTTCAGTTTCGGTTTCTTCAAAGATATCTTTATTTTTCTAAAACAAACAAGGATACAAATAATGAGTTTTATTACCATTCACAAATTTAGTTTGCACTAACATTAATTAATAGAAGATTTGTATAATTAGTAATTTCAACAACGAAAATCATTTTAATTGTGTCATTGTGATTATATATAGCTTTAATTATATAAACTATGACCAATTTTTGTAATATTATTCTCTCTCTTTTCTCTCATAGGAACCTTTTTATCACTTGTCTTAATCCAATACATTTTAATGTCTATATGAGTACTATAGCCAAACATATTTCTGGGTTGGGTTATAAATGTTTCATGTATGTAGATGTCATAGTTATCTTCTCCCTGAACAAATTTCTTGACTGTGCCATTGAGTTCCTCAATTTAGCCCTCAATGAATTAAATCTTATAATTAACAGTTATCTTTTTTAATTGCTTTTGATAAAGGAAAATCTGTTATCTTTACCAGGCGTAGATTCACAAACCCTCCTAATGTTTATCTTGATAGTAATATTATCCTTTTTATTTCCAATACTATCTATCTAGGAATTATACTGGACTCCAAATTACGTTGGCTCTCACACACCATGTCACTCAACTCCTTTACTTCCTGTTGGGCTAATTTTCTAATTTTCAAACTCACAGCTATTCTAAATTCTAATTCCCCATCTATTGCCAAAATCATTACTTCTTTTGTCCTGGAAGCTGGCTTACTAATTTGAGTATTACATTGTACTTTAAACTAATTTGTCATATATTCATTATTTCTATTATCATTATTGTTTCTATTATTATTTTCAATTTTACTATTATTATTATACATTTTCTCTGTATAATATCATATTTGTTGGGCTTAATAGTTTTTACTAAAAGCTCTGATAAAAAAAAAAAAAAAAAAAAAAAAAAAAAAAAAAAAAAAAAAAAAAAATAGAAATAATAGAAATGCAAAAAAAAAATATTTAATTAAACAATTTGCAAAATAAACAAATAAATTTTAATCACTTGAACTATGAAAGATGATTGTAGTACTGCATTTCCATAACATGTCAAAAGTGTCCATGCAACTGGTAACATCATTGGCAAAAGTGGAATTAGTACAGATATTGGAATTACAATAAACATTGAAACCCAAGAACCAGGTTTCAACCATAATGTAATATAAGACCAACGCCACCAAATGGTTAAAATGGTACTCCCCTATAAATTAAAAATATACAATATATTTGAATTTAATAAATGAGCAATGAAATAAATTATTTACCAAAAATGAAGCTGCAGCAAACTTTTGCAGAAATATTATTTGCAATAAATATAAACATTTTGTATAAAAACTACAAGGTCGTTTTTGTGCTAATTCCAAAGCAAGTTTCAAATTATTTAAGTATGGAGTTTCATTTAGTATATATGCAACACTTTTCAATGGTTTACGAGATACCATAGTTGGAACAGTAGTTTTGTTTGGTATGGATGATGAAATATCTGGATTAAAAATTTCCCATCTGGTTAGTTCTGCTGGAGCCCATTTCTCTTTTTCCTGTAAACAAACAATTCAATTTAAGGAAATAATATAATGTAATTATAATAATTATGATTTATGAGTGAAAATTATATTTGTGTGTAATGACATGATTTTACTGATACTACGTAGCTCTAATTAGGTAAACTTTCTTGACAATATACAAACGTTTTTACTGCATCAAAACATATCTTTAAGTAGAAAATAGAATAATTCAGACAAGATAACATGTTTTAAAAATTTATTGAAATTTAGGTATTTTATGAATTTGTATAAAACATCATTATATATATATACAAATTCAACATATAATTATGTTAAATTCATTAAATTGTTTAAATAAAAAAAATTCTACAGATTTCAAAGTGATTATGTTATCGCCTAACATTCCTGAGTACACAGTTGAGTAATAATATACTTACACTAAGTCTTGAAACATGGCAAGGAGATGTTTGTCCTGGTTTTAAAAAAACAATATCTCCTTTTACCAATAAAGCCCAAGGTAAATTTACTAATACACCATCACGCTGAGTCCACTGTAAAGTAACTGATGGAGAATATGGCATACATAAATGTGGATAATTATCCTTTTTCCATTGACATTTATCTTTATAGCCTGGAATAATAAGTTAAATTAAGTATTTATGTGTAAACTATAATAATAATGTTGATAATTTGTATTTAATTCACTCACAGTTAAGTTTTTTCATTACATAATCAAGTTTGGTAAACATTTCTTCGTGTCTTAATTTGTTATCCCATAATACAGTGGCGAGGTTAAGAATTAATAACATTAATATTAATATGCCATCATTAAACAGATACAATAATTCATCATACACTAAACTGATTATGATTAATAAAAAACTACAAGTAAAAATGACTAATGCAGTAATCCAACAGATACTAGTAAATTGACTACTATATTTTAAAGTATCTTGAATCCACAATTTGTCTTTGCCACTATAAAATATTAATTATTAATTTATAATCATAGTATACACTATACAAGAACATAAAATACAAATTTAAAATTACTTTTGTACGTGTTGTTCTTTAATATGGTTTCTGAGTGATAATATTTCATTATATAATGTTCGTAAAGCTTCAGTAGTAGTTAATCCCGGAAGCTCTTCAGTAATCATAGCTTTTATTTCATAGAAACTTCATTATTTTGAATAACGTATAAAAACGTCAATTAAAGAATCAAAATCGATAAAGTATTGATAATATAATTGAGAAAAATACAAAATTGTGTCAAAAGTTATTATCATGACTTCAGATAAATATTACCGAATAATATACATAGGACAGGTACTGGCTGGTATTGTCCAATAAACTCTATTTGATAACCACGGTTTAAGATATACCTTATCTTAAATCGTGTTGGTAATTTATATGTTATCTCTATAACACGAACCTTACTAGAAATTTGTTGGTACATAGCGGTATACCGATAGATTTTGTACCGGCTTACTGACACTTGATACGAATTATTTTACACCATAGACAATAGAAAATTCTATTATATGATCGTGGATATTATAGGACAACAATAAAAGGACAATGCAATTAAAATTGCTGATTTCTAAGAGAAGAAGGGAATTTAAAACTCTACCATTGACCGACACGACTTTCACCTTAGGCATTAGATAGATAAATTGGGAAGGTGGAAATAGTTGGCACAGCGCCTTTTTTTTTAAAACTAATTTCCCACTTACAACTGCTTTGTCATATTTACTTTTAGCAAAATGTAGACTGAATAAAAAAGGATTTATTTGGATTTAATGATAATGTTACTGATAAGCGCCGGCAGCATTTCACCTGTACCCGCACGATTTATTTATATGTTAGTTCCTCGGTTTCCGTCAACGACGACTCAGTTAACTAAACGCATACACTCGTCACTGAAATTAAATTTATATTCATATGTATTAAATATTAATAAAAACAATACTGCTTTTATACAAACGTCTTTTTATACGGTTCGAACCGGATTGGAGTAATAGCAAAAGTAGAATTGTTGTATTGACGTATGAAAGTGCATTCAGCAAAAAAGAGGCGTTCAAATCCACAAAGTGTGACAGGAAAATGGTGAAAAAAAAAATGATAAGTGAGTATTACCTATATAAGGTTGTGCGCAAAGGGGACTTTGGCATTATATAAGATACCATTATATATGCAATAACATGGTAAAGATAATAACGAGAAGAGGAGGTTTGGTATATATTTATAGTACAGTTGGGAAGAACGAATAACAGTTTCAGTTTCAATTAAAGTCCAAATAAAGGTGTGTAGGTAACACGTAATAGAATGCGTAATAGAATAGGTCTATAAAGTCAAACAAATATCGATGAAGGAGCAGGAATCTCGGTGCAAAATGAATTGACGCAATGGAACATTAAAAGAGGACAGATAAAAAGCCAATTAACAAAATCTCAAGCATTTCCAACTCAGTTACAACTACGAAAAGAAAAGATAGAAAATTTTTGAGAAGAATTCGATAACATATGAAGTCGTATACAAACGAGGATCAAAGGAATTATAGCGATGCGTTTGTGGACATGTATTTGGATGTTATGTCAAAGGCTGAAGAAAGATTGGCGCCTGTGTGCGATACAAGTAAAGAAATAGAACAAAATAACGCAGGAAATGGCTCAAGTAGGGGAGTGCACAACTCAAACTACATAATATTAAAGCCGTTAAAAATTTTTATATTTAACGGATCGTTTGAAAATTAGTTAGCATTTCAGGACATGTTCAAATCTTTGGTGCATGAAAACGAGGGATTAACTAAAGTAAAAAAATTGCATTATTTAAAAATGTCAGCATCAGGTGAGGCATCAAAAATTATCAAGAATTTGAAAACATTAGAATTAAATTACGCGTCGGTATGGAAAATCATAACAGAAAGATATGACAACAAGCGATTGTTTGTTTTGTTTAATTGATTTGTTGTTCAATCTCAAACAAACTGTATTTATGAGTTGCCGGGTTTACTGGATGAATCCGCGGAAAAATTAAGGCAGTTCACAAACACATTAAATCAACATAGACAGACCCTGCAAGCATTAGATCACAATCCGGATCTATGAGGTGCACTATTATTACATGTTATAACATCGAAATTCGATGCAAACACTGTGCGTAAATGGGAAACACTAAACGAGCAAAATGAGTTGTCAACTATCCAGAAAATTATAGATTATTTACAGAAACGATATCAAATTCTGGAGGCAGTAGAATGTTCCAAGGGAAAAATTGAAAAAACTAAACCGTTTCCGCGAAAATTACACAGTTATACGTCGGGAGGTGAATCGTCAATGAACATGAAATGTTATATGTGTTAGGAACCGTATCCTATTTACAAATGCCCAGAGTTCCTAAAAGTTGAATGATGTTCGGCGCAAATAAAAGATGGGTGAATTAAAAATTTGCAAAAATTGTTTCCGAACAAATCACACGCTAGAGCAAAGCTCATAAATGTTATCAATGTCATGATAATCGCATGATTCGCTGCTGCATCAAAACAATAACAGTAAAACGGATAACAAGCAATTGGATAAGCGTGATAGCAAGCCGACCGATGTAATGGCAGGCAACGATAACGGCGACAATACCGAACAAAATTCAAAAATAAACGCGATGTCTTCTACGGCGGCAAATATAGAGCGAGTAGATAACAGAAAACAGGTTTTGCTGGCCACGGCAATCGTACACGTATTGGGTAATGATGGTACATGGTACACTTGCCGTGCGCTTTTAGACAGTGGGTTGCAAAGTAATCTTATTACCGAGGAGACGATGAAAAAATTAAAGTTGCCTCGAAAATGGGTAAACGCGCCTATTACAGACGTGGCAGAAGGTAAGCATAACGCGGAATACAAGCTCAGTATAGTATTACGATCGCTGGTAAATTCAAGTGACTAGACAGGCATTAGTGCTGGAAAAACTAACCGGGTGTTTACCAACCAATACGTGTAGTGCACTAATATCGTCGGTGCCAGATAACATTACGTTGGCCGATCCGTATTTTTATAAACGTGGGAAGATAGACTTATTAATTGGAGCAGACACATATTGGGAGATTATGTGTAATAATATTTTCAAGGTGGAACCATACAGCTGCTCTATATTTGCAGGAAACCAAATTGGGCTGGATAGTAGCGGGAGGAAATGCACAAGACGCAGCGATATCGTTGAACGGCTATATGTTTATGTGCACGAAACATGACGTTAGTTTATCGGACCAAATTGAAATGTTTTGGACTATACATTGAAAGAAAACTGGTCAAATGAAGAAAGAATGTGTGTTGACCACTTCAAAAAGAATACAAGAAGGGGGGATGAATCGGGAAAATATGTTGTTAAATTACCGCTGAAAAATAGCGTAAAGCAGTTGGGTAAATCGTATGATATCGCCGATTTGTATCATTAGAGCGGCGGCTAGTAAAATGCCCGGAAATTTATACTCGGTATAGAAATTTCATGCAGGTATATCATGAAATTGGGCCTATGGAGAAGTAATCGATGGTGATATAAATAATGATAGACACGGTAGTGTGTATATTCCTCACTCGTACGTAATAAACGAGGATTGCCGTACAACGAAATTACGCGTAATTTTCGACGCATTAAGCAAAACCGATTCGGGTATATCGCTTAACGACGTCTTAATGAAAGGGCCGGCCATACAGGAAGAACTAATCAAGATTATCGCGCGTTTTAGAACGCACAAATATGCATTTTCCGGTGACATCGCAAAAATGTACCGTCAAATTTGGGTCGATAAGTCGCATAGAAAGTACCAATAAATATTGTGGCAGAGTTATAGGGATGAAGGAATTAAAATATATCGTTTGTGTATTGTCACTTATGGCACAGTATCAACAAGTTTTCAAGGTATAAAATGTTTATAAACCTTATCGGAAGAAACCTTTTATAAACTATTACCAAACGTAATAAAATACGATTTTTGTGTTGACTGCTTACAGGGGTTTATTATATAGGAAACTGTGCAATTACGTGATGATTTAATTTCTGAATTGAACAAGGGAGGATTTGCTATGTCAAATAGACGGCAAACAGCTTTAAATTAATTAAAAATATTCCCAATGTCGACTCTACGTTTACATTATTACATTTAGGAGAAGATATTGTAAAAACGGTCTGGTTATTTTGGGAACCTCGTGGTGACTATCACATAGAATAAAATTATCTGAAATTAAAACATGTACAAAACGAGAAATATTACCACGTTATTAACTCGATTAATGTGTAAATATTATTGTCAGGCTATTTGATCCATTGGGTTTTGTGGGACCAGTCATTGTCATTGCAAAAATAATTATGCAATCATTGTGGTTGGAGAAGGTTGAATGGGACGAACGTTTATCAAAGGAAATTTGTACGAAATGGAAGCATTTTTGAAGTGATTTAGGGCATATTAACACAATCAAAATACCAAGGTGGGTGAACACGGACAATGGCACGCGTATAGAAGTGTACGGATTTTCGTACGCGTCATCTTACGCATATGGAGCATGTTTATACGTTCTTAATGAAACAGCCGGTAGAGAAGTAGTTATTCGAAATTTTTCAGTGAAAATTCTATAAAATGGCATTTTATACCAACACGGACACCGTATTTCGTGGGCCTTTGAGAGGCCGCTGTAAATCGGTAAAACAGCATTTAAATAGAACAGTCGCAGCTACTAGTTTAACAAATGATGAAATGTTTACTGTACTTGTGCAAACCTAGACGTATTAACCCCCACGCACTTCTTAATAGGTAGTTCACTCGTATCTTTGCCTCAACCAGATCTAACTGATCAAAAGAAAAATTCTTTATCTCGATGTGAAAAAGTCCAAAAAATTTCTCAGAGAATTTGAAAAGGGTGGAACAGGGACTATCTGAAGGCGAAGTGGCATAAACTGGGCAAGGCGGACATGAGGATCGGAACAAAGGTGCTGATCAAGGAAACAAACATGCCACCTCTCCAATGAGTCTTGGAGCGAGTTACCGCAGTGCATCTAGGGCAAGACGGCGTGACCAGGATGGTGGAGGTAAAAACACAAGGCGGTATAAAGAAAAGGGCAATCAGATTGATTTGCCCGCTACCCGGGCAAGATTAACAAGAAAATGAAATAGTTTAAAAAAAAAATATGTATTTTTATGTTTACTGTACTTAATATTTAAAATGTTGTTCTAGGTATTGGCGGTGTCAGCGAAAATTATTTAAATTGTATGTAAATATCGATGAATTTTTTTTTATTTTGAAATTGTGCTTTAAAGGGCGTGTATGTTTGGGTTGAGTGATAATTTAACTGATAAGTGCCGGCAGCGTTTCACTTGTATCCGCACGATTTATTTTAATGATAGTTTTACGGTTTCCGTTATCGACGACGCAGTAAACTAAAAGCTGACATTCGTCATTTCCAGTTAAATTTATATTCATGTATATTAAATATTAATAAAAACAATACAACTTTTATACAAACGCTTTTTTATACAGTCCACAACTAATCGTGAAAAATAATGAAACATAATTACTACTTGGTTTGAAATTTGTTCATCTAACAGCATGTATCTATAATTTAGCCTTTTATTATCATTGAGTGGAAACCTTAGACCATAAAAATACAAAGTTAAATTATTTATTTAGGTATCTATAAAGTAAATAAATTGTACAATAAATACAATTACGAAATAATCAATCACAATTAACATTAATACTAACCTGTGAAATATTAATTCTCTTTTCACTTTACTTACACAAGTGCAGTTAAAGACACTGTAAAAATTAACCATTGTTTAATTGTACCAAAAGAATTAAATAATGAAAGAAGTTAAAAAAATTAATTATATATAAATTTTAAAACAAACAATTCTTAAGAGAGCTGAAATACGGTCGGTAAGCGTTGAAAAATGAAAACGTGAAGGGATCATCATCATTATTATCCATACTTAAGGTCTGTAAAATTAATTAATCTGATAGACAGGACTAGAAGAAGGACAATGAAAATATTAGGTTGTTAACGGGTACCTACCTCAAATTTAAATTATTTTAGTAAATCAAAACTATTATTGGGAATTTGAACTCTTGTAGTTCCCAAATCAGTTTCAACTTCATCTTGGTCACAGTATATTTCTGGTCTTTCACATGAGGTGTTAGGTAAAAGGTCTGAATTTTTCATGACTTCACCAGTTAAGCATTCAAAGCTATCAAGAAAACTCTCCTCCACTCTATCCTCTGTATTTCTATTTTCGGTAAATACGACATTTGAGTGTTTACCCAAAATGTACTACCTATGACTAATATATAATGGCAATTTTTTATGAAAACTAAATAAAAAATATGAAATAAACATATAATAATACTTTCATATTATACATTCCATTACATAAAATCAAGTGCTGTTATACAATTACTGACCCGGCCATTCCTTTTAGAAAACTAAATTGGTTTTCCAAAACACTTTGATTTAGTTTCCTAGTTGTGATGTAAAAAACTCCATATTCATCTGCATCTTTGAATAAATTAATCAGAGATGTATTGGATATCACGATTCCTAATTAATAATTTATTATTGAAATGTTAAAAATACATTTTGATACACATGTAGTACATACATAAAGTTTGATTTATATAATTTCAAGAATATACATGCTTAATGTTCACTTTTCTGGAATGGTAATTTATGTTCATTAGATCAAACCAATTATAAAGACTTATCATTTCTGAGGCCTAAACAGTTAAACATTAACCTTTGTTTAAATACTTAATTTAATATTTTGAATTTTACTTCTTTCTAGTTAAAATTATTCATATACTCATTATTTTTATAAAACAGTGTGTGTCATTAGAAACTGTATTTGAAAATACAATTGCAGCTAACCTTACATTCATTCGAGCTGTACCCTTTATGGAAATATGACGGTCAGAAATCATATGTGCCACTTGAAATCATTTCCTTCATTTAATCAATTCTTGTAAAACATTTTTATCTATGTACTAACTATTAGGTAAAACAAATCCTCTGTCAAAATGATATTATTTCTAATTTTTAATTATTTGAATAGTAGTTGACCTGGTGGTAATAGACAATTTACTGATCGAGAAAATGATTCCTGGAAAGTTTCAATAGATGGGGTACATCAGTAAAAACATGGACCTTTTTGTCTGTCATGAGATTTTTAAATGATGTGTTAGTTATAGTAATACCCAGATCTCTCCATAAACCAACATTAGAGAAACCCATGTCACTCACAATAGCTATTACATTAAACTCACTTATACAGCTCTTAGATAATATTAAATTATTATCTCTTTAATCATAGAAGTGTAATACATTTAAAATATTGGCTGTTTACAATTGCTCAATATTCCTGTATTTAAAAGCATTCTTAAGTACAATTCATACATAAATAGTATTGGTAATACCTCTAGCAACTACAGTTTGTACACATCTGTGTGGTTCATATATCTGTTCAAACTTTTTATCAGCAGATTCTTTAAAAAATGCAAGTCTCATCAAACAAAATCACTGTTAACTTTTCCTCAATATTTAAAAGTTCTCCTTAAATACAAAATACAATTTTTAGAATGATTTATTAACCTAAAATTTGTAGATTAATAAATTATACCTATGGCTTTTATAAGATTTAAAACATTAGTTAAAATACCAGGTTGTATTGTAAAAGTTGATGCCTAAGATCTTAAAGTAGACAAATCTATGTACAGGTAAAACAGGATAACTTAGTATTTCTGAAGTAGTAAATTGATAAATTATAAATATAAATTACACAACCTGGTAAAGAAAATTTTTCTAATTTCTTAAATATCTGTAGGCTTAAGGAGATATGGATCTCAATGTTATTGTTGTTGAAATGTCATCAGAAGTCTATTTGTAAACTTTCAATTTTGGGTTCAAAATCAAATATGCGTGGTCGTAAACAATTTTGAGAGCAACAAATTGAACTTCAGTTTAAAATTATAATCAATTTTACTGACAGCTTCTGCTAAAATGTTTATTCCCTTGTGTTTAAATGAAATGACCTTTCTCAAATTGTTTTGTACCCTTTGAAGTTGTTCATTTTTCTCCTTTTTTGACTACAGTTTTCTGAAATTTAAAATAATTTACATAGATTTATATTTTGGAAGTATTCCAATACAAAACTACTGAAATATATTTTTATAATGTCTATTAATAATTAGATAAACAACGGTTCTTAATAACACATAGATATTTGTGTTTTTTTTTTTAAATTATGTTTTGTTGTTATTATAATACACTATAATAAATAATCAAAATTACTTTTATTATATTATCTTATAATAATTATATAAACAAATTATTAATAACACATAGATATACCGTTTTTGACATTTTGTAATAGAAGATTTCTTTACTAATAGTTGGAATCTATACTCTTTGTCGAAGGGAACCAATCGATACATGCAACATAAAATAATTATTTTTAAAAATGTTTTGACAACAATTGTACTATCAAGCAAAAGGAAAAGAAGAAGAATTATAAAATAAAAATCATGTATTACTTTTGAACCATGTCTTTTAAATTAATACAGTTATCAATACAGTAATCACCAAAGTGTATTTTGATCTACACAAAATTTCACGGCCACAGTTATTTTCAGACCGATTTTTAATTCTAGGAATAAATTCTTCAAAATTAATGAAATATTAGTATTTTTAATTAAGTTAGCTTTTAGTCAGTAAATTTACACACTAAATATTCCAGCAGGTGTACATATTTTGTTTTCGCTCTCTTCGTACTTGTCAGGCATGTTAAAAAATGTTGGACTCTTGTGGTTTAATGACAAATCATAATACTCTGAACCATAAACAATACAAAGCATTTTGAAAACAATATTAAAACCCAGTTTTTATCATTTGCAATTATGATATATTATTATTCACTTCAAAGGAATTGCGTTCAGTTAAAATTTCAGTTACCGTTTAAGAAAGTATTTTAAAAGTCACTCAATTAATAGTTTTTCAACATGATGTCGAGAAAAATTCAGGGAACAGACAACAGCTAGTGATGAACGTCATGAATAAAAAACAAATGCATTTAATTAAAATGTTAATGTATCAGTAGAATTGGTTGTTTCTGTGATATAAATATGTCAACAAAATACAAGTTTTTTACAAAATGTTACCAGTTTCAAAATTAATAGGTTTCAAGCATTCTTTTGGTTAGCCATAATGTATTTGTTGAAACCAAATACACTTTAATCGTTCATTTTTTGGAAATTTATATAACTAATTTTCAACTTCTCCTTTTTGTTGACTTTCGCTATAACAATTCCTAAATAAACAAACAGGTATTTTTGTCAATATGACAAATATGTGTGTCTATATTGTACTAAAGAATTTGCAATAAATAAATAATATAACAATATAATTAATTAGTCGGAAATTAAAATTCAACATTAATTTGTCTCTTATACGCAAGACGTGGTTAACCGCCTTTTTTACACGATAATTTGAATGTAAATATTCCAACCAATAGGATGAGCAGAAAAGCTACGTCACCAATGTTGTCGGAAGGGAGTAGAGGGGAAAGAATATGGGTAAACACGATGAATATAGAAATTTTGCATCTTTATCAATAAAAGATAAGGCGATTATCACTCCACTAGGGACAAGAAACTGGTGGAGTGAGACACGTCTAAGATAAAAACCTGCACTAAATATGCCCCAATATTCCATAATATAGGACATAAAAATATACACTAGTGTAGTCGGTGTAGTCCGGTGGAAAACGCTATAAATATTAGCTATAGATGGGAATTACCATAGAGTGGATAAAATATTTAAATGCGTAAACTTAAATTTAATTCTATAATATAACTAATTAAATAAATTTATAGAGACTTGGAGGTATTTTCTTGACGCTGAGTACTATTTTTATGGTGAGCGCCTGTGTTTTGGACTTTTCCAGTTTGGATCCCACGGCCTTGTTCTAGACCGTGGGCTATCGCTATTCATACCCCTTATCAGTGTATCAAGAGAGACCGCTACTCCATGTTTCACAAAATGAGTAGTTTTATCTATATAGTGATGAATGATAAATCGCCTCAGTGTGTGTGTTTGTGACATATCAGCTATAGCCGTTGTTAAGATAAAGATAAATAGATTATCTACGGTTATGACCATGCAATATGATATCATTACCGTTCTATGGCATCATGAAGGGTTTTCTGCCGTAAATAGATAGCTGACATTATCACTAGCGTTACTATATTAATTCTCTTGCATAATAACACTGCAAATTACCACCTTCTTTGTCGTACGGACGTTTCGTTGAAAGATAAATATTGTTTCTCCCTCCGTTACAGTTGCTGCAAAACGTATGTATGTATATTACACGAAAGTCACATCCATATGTTTTTCTGTTTTCTCCTCCCAGTGTTTGGTTTCTGACGGACTCGTCCGTCGCTGCCTTTGACGGCATCACGCATGCGCGCGCCCGCGTGACACCACTGCCGCCTAATACTTAATACACGTACTATACTACTACTAGCTATAAAACATAATACAGTCAACTACAACCATCGACGTTGCGTATATTACGAATTTTTATTTTTTATTTTTATATCTATGACTTTCTTATCCAACCGTCGCGTTATATTACCGGTATGAACTCATATTTATTTATTAGTATAATGTAGGTATAATAATATCGTTAATGAATTTTTATCACACGAGTGCCGCATGCCGATGTCGCTGAGTATTATTATATTCTGTGGCACTAATGATTAATAAACAAGTTTCGAGTGCAGTGTTTAATCACAGGTACGTTGTAAGCGGTTAACCGATAGTACCTATACGTATCGGTTTTGCGCGTGGGTGTCTGTTCGAGCCGATCGTATCTATATATTCGTCGAGGAAAACGAATCTGTGAAGAAATTGTTATTTGTAATTCTGTGAAGAAAATCTTAATTTCAATGTGATTATCGTACACCAGAGGTTCAGGCACTGTTGTGTTAGAGAAAACGAAATGCCGGCAACTACGACGACGACGACGATTTACGCGCCACGACCGAATTGTGTTCTATGTAGCAGTTCCTTCAGACGGTGATTGGACGGAAAACCGATAAAAAGCTTAGACCGTGTAACTTGGTGTAACCGGTGTCGACCTTGCTATGAGGAAACTCAGCGGTGAGTGACATTTCATTCTGTACATTTTTTTATTTAATTTTATTAATAAAATAAATAACTACTACCTAGGCACCTATTTTTGGTAAGTTGTTTTTGATTAAACACGCTCATCTCGATTTAGAGTGTTTTGTAAAAATGTGTAATTATTAATGCCAATTATCTATTCCTTTTAACTTACGAGACTTGTATGCATAATACCTACATCTGGTAGTACTAATATTAATAATATAAAACATAGACGAGTAGGAGTTGTGTAAAACTCCAAAAGTAAAACTTGAATTGTAAGAAATGAAACTTTATTAGTAGGTATTATGATTATCCAATAGCATATAGATCAATGTTAAAATGTCGAGTAATATTATGTACCTACGTAATCAGTATACTTTTGTTGAATCATTCTTGAATGTCTAGGTATAAACTTTTTTCGCCAGATTTACTAAGATAATGAAAAATATATTTATAAATCCAAAAAATACACAAATATATACAATATTAATACAATATTTTTTTTTATAAAAATATATTGTATTGTAAATATAATTTATTCCCAGGAAATATAAAAAAAATGTTATAACGAAATAATGTAGATAGCTGTGAACATGAACGACGGGTTGTGGGGGTCCCTCTGAGCATATTATTTAACGTCGGCCGAATCACCATCAAATCAAACGAGTCCATCTAGATCAAATGCAAGCATTTTCGCCTCACTTTGTTTTATGAATATTTTTTGGACTTGTAATATTTTTGTGAATTTACTTAATTTGGACTTAGAATATTTTTGTGTGAAAAATATTAATTATTTATAAACTCAAGTTGGAGTTTAATTTATTTCAACATTTTTCCTCAGAGTCCTAATCCTACGTTGGGCCCATTAGAAAAATCTCCCTTTAGTCTTCCTATCCCATTTTCAGAATTAAATTGTTATTAGATAGTAACACATTTATATATTACGTAATTGTAAAATGCCTAGCAAGATTTGAGAGAAAGGTGTTAGGACAAATTTTTGGCCCCAGAAGAAACTAAAACACGGAAGAATATGAGTGAAAAAAGAATGAAGAGTTAATAAGCATGTTAAAGAATTCAGACATAATAGTTACTATGAAAAACAAACGGATAAGCTGGGCAGGGCACGTATGGCAAGGTTGAGAACAGATAATCGGTCAGTCACCTTCTGGAAGCCGAAGAGCAAAAGACCACTCGGCCGTCCATGACAAAGATGGATCGACAGGGTCCATAAGGATCTAGATATGCTAGGAATCCTGAACGGTGAAGAGCTAGCCAGAGACAGATAGTGACAGATGGAGGGAAGTGGTGGTTGCGGCAAAGAACTGAATGGTCATATTAAGCCAAAAAAAAAAAAAATTACAAAGGTGCCAGTTTTCAAAAATATCATGGGGGCTCACTATTTTATAAACACATTCACAGATTTACCTAAATCTTACTATATATTTCTTGTTTTTATTTTCCTTAAATTGTTCATTAAAAACATACAAAAATATTTGCTCTTTTTTAAATTGAAAAATTGTATAGCATTATGAAGAACCACAAGACAATCTACACTTTTTCTCTGCTATTAATATCATAAAAAAAAGTTACTTAATCTTACTCAAGTAGTTTGTTATAAATAAAATTATTATTTTGAAGATCTACATGACAAATATTGAATTTTTTTTTATAATATAAGAACCATGGTGGGCTGAGCTTTATTTTATCAAGCTTATGGGGGACTGCAGCCCCAGAGCCCCTCTGTATACGGCGCCCCTGCATACCTATATCTGTAAAAAAAATATGTATAATATATATCTTGATGATCATGGTTTACCATTTCAAATATGATAATAATTTGGGAATCTAAATTTAAAATCCAATGTTTTCTATTGCACTATTTTATTTTCTAAAATAATATAAATTAACAACAATAGTATCACGGTCTTAATTTTAGTAGCCATATTTGATCTGATATTTTTTTGATTACATCTTTGAATTATAAATAATAAAATATAATTACCTAGGCAATTATATATTTTGAGTTTATATAACTGCTAGAAAAAAGTAGGTATCTGGTTCTTTTCAGCAAGATGATAAAAATACAAACAAATATAACCTAGGCACCTAGGTATCCAAAGTGTTATATTTTTTATTATAAAAAAAAACTAGTTAAATTTTTTTAGTTTTAGCTTACTATCAATAATAATGTATATTAAAAATCAAAATAATTTTAATGTTAAATTGAATTATTAAACTTACATTTAAACAGATGTTAGACAGATGGCATATTTATAAAACAGTGTTTTGTTTTCTTGATTCCCATGGGTGTGTATTATAAATTATAATCGAGATTATAATGTGGTTATAAAAAATATAAAAATAAAGGTCATCTCTCTAAACAACAATTTATTAAATTTGTTTGTAAAAAAATTGATGTAGGTATTAATTTTTATTGATTGACATTGGATTAAAATGTTGATAAGATCCAATTATAACTAAAAGTTTAATGACTTTAATTTTTAAATATCTATAATAAGTAGGTACCTATCTAAAATTATTTTATGGTGTAGCCCATTATGTATTTATTTGATACATGCAAATTTTAAAACAAAGACATTTTTGAATTTCAAAATGTTTGTTTTACTAGATGTTACAATACTAAAACTGATGAGATTTTTATAAAAAAAATGGTCACTTATACTAACTTTTAGACGAGCCTTTAGAGTTATAGTAAAAAAAAAAATATATTAATAAGTGGTTGTATAAAATATTGAGTATAAAAAGGATATACTTATCTAATTGACATACATCTCAAAGAAGAGTATCCTACAGCAACAAAATCCTATACTATTTTTATTACAGTTTTTATACAGGTATGTATAAGACCAAAAACTTGATATGGAATTCTTTATACTAAAGTATAATGACCTTTTATCAGTGTTCAATTTTTTCCTAGAAATATACCTATTATTTATTTTTTATTTTGATATAAATTGCAATATTTTTTGTTTTTGAAATTGTTTACATTAATATGATACTGATTAATTACTTTGTAAAATCTTTTTAAGTGGCATTATTTTATTTTCTTTGGTAGATATTATTTTTGCTTTTTGATGATTTTCTAGCTTCCAAGTTTGTTGATATTATGCAAGGTGCTAAGGTAGGATATTTAGGTACCTATTATATCACTTCTTTAAAACTTAAAATGCTCCAGATTTAATATTCATTCTGTATGAATCATAAATCATAATTTTTGAATATATATTTGAACTGTTGATAAAAATAAACCACATAGTGTATTTTCTTTATAGACATATTATTTGTAGTATTATATGTACAGCCAGAAAAACTAGAAGCGTAACCGTCACGCTCATGGTGGCCTTTTTCGTGAAGTCCAGGGCTTCCAAATATTCCAATGTTTATGTGAGAAGCGTCACACTTATAACAAATAGCTGATATAGCTGTTATAGGAAGAACTTTGAGTATCCTTACTAAATATACATTATATAGATATATATTGTAATCAATATGTATAATGTGAATTTACGGACGATTAACCAGTCATAGAAAACCTAATGAAAATTTGCCATCATGCGTGCGACGGTCACTCTTCTAATTTCGTTGTCCGTACTATAATACCTAATTACCTAATAAGTATATCTGTATATAATTAATATTTACATTGTTCAGTAGATATGCAATTAAGTATATAGAGGTTATTTTGGCTAATATTTTGGTGGTTTATTGGATAATCATATGTATTTATGAACAGTAGACACTAAACAGTATTAGATATTTTTTTATCTGTGCATAAATAGGTAGAATCTTAAAAAATACTGATTAGGTTTTTTTTTTTACATCAGTTTACATATACTTGTGAAACATGTAAAAATAATTAACTGCTACATATTCATATCATATTAGGTATTTCTATGTATTATTTTGTTGATAAACTTCAATAACTTAAGTTATTTTGAATTTATATTTAATGGTAGTATTAGTTTGTTAAAAAGTTAAAAATATTCTTGCCTAAAATCTAAAAATTCTAAAAGAAAATTCCAGTTGAATAATATGTCATGTGATTTGGAATAGATGTATTGTAATCATATTAGTATCTACCTAATAAGTTTGTAACAAAGTATTAAAATTAAATGAGTATAATATTATATGACTAATTATAAAAAAAAAATTGTCATTTATTCATTAGGTTAGGTAGGTAGGTACAAACATAATTAATATTCACTAATAATTTATTTTGAACTACCGATTATGTAGTTTAAAAGGTAGGTATGGTAGGTATGGTTACCTATAAAGTTTTAAATATATTTTGTATTTTCTGATATTTATTTATTAAAATTAGTAGCCTAGATTTATTACCTTCAGTAATAAAGTAATAACCATGCATGCGTAATCAGGTTCTCATTGTGAAATATTCCTTCTGGCACATTTGAAATTTTGTGTTTATTAGAATAGTGTGTGCCCTCAACAATAATTATATAGCCTTGCATTTTGTAATTGTTACTTTTGTACCTAATAAAACAAAAATATCCTCAAAAAAATAGTTATATAAAAATTAAAATTTTAAAATCATGTAGGTATGAATTATTACCTATTGTATTTTAACTTATGTTGACAAATATTTTTCAAATTTTAGTAGGTACATATTATTATGTTTTTTTAAAAAAAAAAAACTTGTATTAAACATTTTCAAAATCTAAAGGTCTAACTAATTTTGTTATGTTTTGTTATGATTGTCCACTACAACACATGCGAGTAGTTTAATGACCCTAGTAAATAATGACTAATGACAATAAACAATTTCAGATGCCAGTTATTTTTTTTTTTTTTATTATTCAATTTATATATTATAATATTTAGTTGTTTTTCACAAGTAGATATTTATGTATATAAAAAACAATAAATATATATACCATAAATTACCTACATGTTTTAGTTTTTCGGGGGAGGTTTTGCATCAAGCAAATTCTTCTCCATCCATATCTATTTTTAGTAATTTCTATCTCATTGGTAATTGAAAACATTGCCATTATGTTAATTTTCACTTAATCATCTCATCTTAAACAGATGCTTTTCTATCTGTGAAACCTTTCACTTTTTGACCAGTGTAACAGAAATTGTTATTATGTAAATATTTCAATTTTTTTATTAATTTTTTCTCATTTATAATAAAACTAAAAAAAAAAAGATCACTTTATTTCACCAATTAATTAAAGTGTTCTACCTGAAACTACCCCACAAGTTGATGATTGAAGCAAGATTTCTAAAAGTTTTTTATAGACAGAAAAAAAACACATTGTGGGGTAGAGTTTATTTTTTTGTAAATTACTAATTGTTAATAATGTTTCAAAATTTAAGGAAGTCTAGGGAGGCGAAGTCCTCACAGGTTAATTGCACTCAATCATTTTATTGTAAGGAACGCAACATTTTTAAGTTTTTCATTTGTTTTTTCAATTTGAGCACCGGTTTTAGTATCTCGTTTGTAATATTAAGATCATCAAAAACCTATTTATATTATGCAATATAGCTAATAGATGATAAATGTTATGACTAAAACGTGTGGTTTATTCTGAGTTTATTAAATGTTTTTTTTATTTATTACTACTGTTAGTTGGTCAAATAAAATATTATGATTCAACACTATAACGGTCATTATTATTTAAAGTGCTTTATTATTGATGCATAAACCTTGGTCTAAATTGATAAATACTATCATGAGTAAATCAAATTGTACAATTATGTATTGAAATTATGATCCTAAAAATCAAATTTACTACCTTCCTACTTAATTAATAATTTTTTTCACTATAAAATAATTGAAAATTTATTATAAATCATTAATATTTATGTGATTATTAAAGTACTTATTACAGGACATAGGTACATAATAAAAGTAGTCAATAATGTATCCATTGATGTAATAGAATACCGCTATTTTGAATTATACATCAGTATTCATTATTATTTATTCTACCTGTATATTATTTTAATCATATATCTTTTTGGTTTAGGTAGATATTTTTTAATATATTTTTATGTAACTAATGTAATCAATATTAAATATTAATGTACTTAGTGTTATTATTATTATATTTATAAGAAAATTGGCATCAATATTTGAGTAATGAATTTTAGCTCACGTATCAGGTATAGTCTAGAACAAGTTAAAATAAATAATCTTTTATGGGTCAAAGTGTAAAGACGTTTTTAAAGCATTAAACTTTTGTAATTTGTGCAAGTTGTTATGATCTTATGCCTATTATTGTTCCTAAGTTTAAATACCTACCTTAAAAAAAAACATCATTAAATATCATTTTAGCAAGTACTATTCTTAGTATAGTATAATATATATATATATATATATATATCATATTGTTTAAACAGTTAAGTTATTTAAATTTAGCTTAAAATATGAAATAAAAGTTTACAAGAAATAAGAATTGTATTAGTATTTTATAAACTAAACATTTGTTTATATAAACAATGAACGTGTGATGCAACGGCACAACAGTTTCAATTAAAATCAGATAAGTTATCCAGATCAATGTTCATTTTTGCTTAAATGGTTTTTTTTTTAAATTTTACCGTTTTAGAATCACTGTTCATTTAACAATATTAGGTAATATATAAATTGCATACAACTTACAGAAATAATGCTTTTGGCCATTGAAATAATGGCCCACTAATGTTAAAAATAAAGTGAAAATGTTTGGGATAACATGTACAATGTTTAGATGAAAATCATCTTTGGGGATTTTGGGTAAAGACAGATGTTGTGGGATACAGGGATTTATGATAATTTTATTTAAATATTAAAAAGATTATTTCATAGATACTTATTGCAAATATAATTGTAAAATTATTTAAAGGAATTAAAATGGTTGACATTGACATTTATTTTTTAGGCTTTTTATATTAAGGGCATTAAAATGAGTATTTCGAAAAATGACCTTTTAAGTTACCATTAAGTTCCATAAAAATTAATTGTTCTAAATTTGTTGCGAATATTTTGAATACCAGGAAAATGTTTTGCAAGCAAAACAAATTAATTGTAAAACCATGGTCTTTGAATATTAAGTCTGGCAACTTGGTGGGTCAAAAGCAGTTCTCTTAAAAATGATAAGAAAAACAAAAAATAATATCTCATACCAACCAAAAAAATGTAAATTATTCCAAATAATAATTTTATACTGTGTGTCAACTTGTACCACGAACTAAGATATACAGGACTGAAAAGAACTAAAATGTTATTTTTTACCAAAATATAAAAATTGAATTCAAATTTAAATAACTGTAGTCCTTATCCCTGTCTTGAATTCCTGAAATTAATGTCAAAATTAGAATTTTAGAGTTCCCGTTCATAAAAATATTAAGTTAATAAATAACTTAATATCGTTAACATTGTTGGTACCTATCTGGCTACAATCCGATTCTAAGAACTCTTGTATGTCGACCCTGTGTATCTAATCATTTTGATTTCAAAGATATACAAGTCTTATATTCAGTTTATTTATAGTTTTTCTCATCATTTTCTAAGTTCACCTACCTTCACCAAAATATATTGTACGTAAAAATGTTTGCATAAAATATAATTATCATTATGGTAATAGTCTATGGATTTTAGGTTTAATTGTTGGTCAATCTGATAAAATTATATTTTGTTATCAGTTTTAAGAGAACTGCTTTGTCTTTTAACTAATGAAATCCGTGCTCTTAATAACCGGATAGAGAATAGTGATGCATACGTGTCACAATATCGCGGATTAATGTTAATAATTATTATCTATTAAGCAGGGAATTCACTCTGTAATTGTAAAATTGCCTAGTTTTTAAAAAAATATATATACCCATAAATAATATAAATAAATTGTATAATTATTTATTATAAGATAATATCATTGACATGAAACTTTTAGATCGTCATACGTCGTTGAAAGATGACGGTACTTGTATATTAGAATTCCCTGTCCCCTCAATAAAAGCACGGGTAATTATATGCTAATCTCATAGAGTTGCATAGGGCTGTGTAAAACTATTCGCGATAGATAGCAAATATGGTGGTTCTGTAGTTACTTTTACTAACGGGACCACTGTCTATGCTGTTAACTGATAATAATCAATTTCGCAATGCTAGTTATTAATTTAATTGATTTTTATGAATAATCGAATTTATTTTATTCGATTTCATAATACCTAATCAAACAGAAAAAAAAAATGTTTACTTCAGTTGTTGAACTAATTGGTATTTTAAGTTTTATTTTGAACAACCATTGGTTGAGGATACCTTAGCAAATTTGTTGAATTTAGATGCATGGAAAATGATAATAAAATATTAAGAATCGTTGCTATGTGTCTTAAAACTAGTTATTCTGTGCCAGTGATCTCAGTGGAAAACCTATGTTTCTGTGTTCCTATGAAGTTTATGGAATTGTTAAAATTACACCCATTACATAACAACCATATTAATTTAATAGTTAGTAGATATTTTATATAATTTGAGCATTAGTTCTAAATTATTTAATTAGAATTAATTAATTAAAAAAATAAAAATTAATTTTTATCAGATTAAAAGAACACTTTTTCATTCAAAATTTAACAATCAACATTTTAGCAAGTACATTGTTTTTTTATTATATATTAGTATTTTCAGTTCTGTATTAATACCTAATAAAGTGTTTATATATATTTCAATTCGATCAGAAAATACAAAAATAGTAAATCAATAAAAACACTTCTTGTTAAAATAATACCATTTCAGATACACATCAAAATTAAAACTTAAATTCATTAATACAAATCACATCTATTTTGGTAAATTTATTTAAATTTAAAATAAAAAAATGTCTTTTTATCTTAAAATTTAAAATAATAAACTAATTAATAATTATTAAAAATAATCAACTTAATTAATACCAATTAAAATGAAAATAATTAAAAAAGATAAACTTATTTAACTATAAAAACACGACTTTATAAACTTATTAATAGTTATTGTAACAAATTATACCCGATAGCTAATATTCAATGCAGTTTAGTGGCTTGCGCAAGGGAGAGGGGAGTTTAGGGTTATATCCCCCATTGATATGTGTTTTACATATTTAATGTATTCTACGATTCAATCAAATACTATAAAATAAAATTGTTTGATCAAACAGAAATGCTTGGAAATTTAACACAAGGTTCATTATGAGTTTTACTTAGTGGTAAAAAAAAAAGTTGAGTGTGATGTAGTAGTTTTTTTACAATTGTTTTTTAGATAAATTTTTGACGGTAATTGTAAATATTATGGAATTTCAAAACATGTATAACTAAACTTTGCTCAAAGTCGTATTTCGTTAACAAAGGATTATTGATGCTTAAAATTCAAATTAAATATCGGTATGTACCCTATGACGGGATAATTTTTTTTTTTTTAGGTGTGAAGTTGAGAAGGTAGAATACATAAAGTTAAATATTTAATTTATATAGGTACACTATCTTCTCAATATTCCACCTACAATAGTGGCGTGTATCTATCAACAATATCAGCTCTTTTTTTTGTGTCTATTAAATAACTTTTTTAAAATTATCTACCTACTTTAGATTCTGAGCAAAAATATTGTGTGCCTTTTTTCCAACCTTTCTATCTGTGGACACAGGGCATTGTTACTGGTTTATAAATTGATCATATATATTTTACTGACTCGTCAATTTTGAACTACGTTTTTAAAATTAATACCATCCGTATTCGTTAGGCGGATTTCGCTCAGTTACGTGACGGATTTCGTGTGACTGATTTGATCGATATTTTTGTTGCAACTTTCCAAATCGTATGCATTATTTGTGGCATAATGACACCAGGTATGGCCAATGTTATCTGATAATATATTACAGGTAACATAATAATAATATCTTTCTCAGCTTATTATCATTATTACAATACAACTTTAATATTGTTTTGTCACATCGTAAATGTCGTTACTCGTTGGTACCTACGAATATTTTGTAAATAATAGTACCTGATGTTTGTTTTTACTTTATAGTGTATACTTATTAATTTTAATATTAAATTATATTTAATATATTTAATATATTAGGTACTTTATAGTTTTAATTAAATACTTTTTTAATGTACGAAATTATTTTATAATACAATGGGAGTTAATAAATAACTATATTACTATAATTATTGATAATTTAAATTGATTAACTAGATGCCTACTTATATGTAGGTTATTTGAGTAATATTATATTGATGGTTTTAATGATAGATTATCTGTTAAGTGTTATTGCTTATATTTTTTTTTTTAAATATGACATTTTAATAGTTACTTAAGAATACGTGATAGACTGCATGTCTCCGTCTTACAAGAGTATTTCGTAGTTTGTGTTGTTATTTTAGATTTTGAGCGGAACGAGGAATGTATTGGTTTTACAATGATATTTGTATTTTGGATTCCGAGCGTAGCGAGGGAGCTATTAGTTTTAAAATGTTTAATTTGTCTTCTTTTTTTTTCTTTGTTCTAGTCTGTGGACACGTTTTATTCTAGTAAATTTGCTTCGATTTTTACGTGTAGCAACTTTTTTGAAAGCTCAAGTTGTTTAGATGGTTTTTTAAAAAAGTCATTTTTTGATTTTCGACGCCATTTTTTAAATTAAAGCACTTAAATGGGATAAAACGTAGGAGAACTTAAATTATTTTAAAAAATACGGACGATGTTTTCTACTAGAAAAAATAATTTATCCGAAAAATCGCAATACTCCCTTTTTGTTGCTTTTCTGATTTACTTTTTTACGATATCATTGCCAAAACTTTTAAGCCATTTTTGAGCTTTTAGGGATTTTAATTTTTGGAAGCTTTTTGCTGTAATTCGGTTATAAATACACGTAGAGACTTGATACTTGGTAATAATACTTATATTAGACTTACCTAGACTTGGTAATATTTCCAAAATCATCAGACGATTTTTTTTATATTCGTTTTGAAATATAAATTTAAACGAAAATCGCAAAAAAAAATTACGGTGCTTCAAAGTATGTGTTACCGAACTGCGCTTGGAATCGTCTTTCATCAAGTAATGGTTTATCGTTCCTTGCAGTTGTAAATAAAATAATCTTATATATCCTATCTTTCCAATTTCTCACCTTCAACAGTGGCCGCTCCCCAGTATCAACTCTTTTTTAAAAATTTTTATCTATGAACATTTTTTCTACCAGCAGTTCTTCTCCGATTTTTAACTATAATACTTTTTCTGAAAATAAATTTGACTGGAGCATGGTACTTTAGGGAGGTCATTTTTTGATTTTCTCAGCTGTTTTCATCATCAATGGGAAAAAAACGTTGGAAAAACGGGAAAATAGACAACATTAAACAAATATTATTAAAGAAATTATATAATGCATACTATGTAATTATTTTATCATAAATGGCATATATATTGTTGACAAGTCCGCTCAGAATCGTTGTTAGTTAGCAATTGTTAATCTTTGCATACAGACATACATTGTCTTTTTAACTTCCCAACTTCTCATTTACAATAATGGCTCACCCATCGTTTGAATTATGTCCATATCTTTTTACAAAAAATTTATTAAAATCTATTTTAAAGGAAATAATCTGTGCTTCTACGTTGTTTTTTAATCAAGGCTTAAGCGTTTTTAATTTTGTATACTGTATAATTTTGATAATGTTCTTATCTTTAAGTTTGATAACAGATGAATGCTCTGTAATATTTAAAATAACACGCAGCTCAAAGTTGTCCCTGCTGTGAACGTCGTATCCGAATTTATTGTTTCAATCTAACTAACGGACAACAAAGTAAAATAAAGTTATTTATGTCGAGTTGCACCACATATTTACACAGAAATAAACTTATTTATCTAGAGTTAAAATAAATTCTGTTTTAAATTTTATCTGTTGATAAAAATGCATGAGTTAAATTACAGATCCATTTATTGCTGTGTAATAATGTATGTATAGTTAAATTTCGTTTTCAATGTGTTTGCGTTATTATGGTGATAACGGAAAACATTAGATATTATTAATATTAAATATTTTTTTTATTATTTTCTTTTTTGACTGAATAATTTACATTAATAATGAATAGTTATTAGAATGGTCTTCACCAGATACATCAGATATGTTTGATGTATAAATAATATTAGAAATATTTATTAGAATTCCAAAATCTAGAGTCATTCGTGACAGTTATAATCTTTTAAACAATTTTGATGATTATGACTTTAAATGTCGATTTGATAACCAGTATCCTGATAGTTATTATTTTATTTAAAGAGCTGTAACTTTTTGGTACGAACATTTATTAGAAAAACAACTACTTACAGGCCTCGAATATTCTCTCCTGTAAAATGTGTTATTTGTGTTTAAACTCTAATATACTATCCCTAAACGCCACAATTGTAGTAGTGGTAGTATTCGTATTAGGATTTAAAAGTGTTTAATATTTAAGTATTTATACGTTTTTAATTATGGATAACTCGGTTGGCAATAATACGATGTGCATGAATGGAGGAAACGTGTTGATGAATATAATGTAAGTCGATACAATATACATCCCTATTTCGTTTGTGGTAACTAGGCCGGTCACGTAAAACGAGGTTTTTGTGTGAATACTTTCCCCGTCGGACAATATACGCTCTGGACTCTACCGTGCTTACTTTCAAATATAAAGTATTAAAAAGAACGCTATTTATTATACTTACATGCACCTATGTCGCAGAATTTTATTCCTGTAAACATTTTTAGTTAAAACATCCATTGTTGGAATAATTTCAGTCCTTTAGTTAGGTATTTAAATTCAGTGGCGTATTTGTGAGAGGGAGGTGATGTGTGGATCGCCCCTCGGAATTTTTAGCTGTGATTTTTTTAATCTCTGTTATAGCCTATGGGTAAATAATATAGTATTTATACCCGTGATATTTATTATTTATTGGGTATTTTTATCAGCGTTGCCAAAAAGTATTGATAATGATATACTGAGGGCAATTTATACCCCCATATTCATCAATACCCCTATATGTATAATACACAGGGGTATCGATGTGGATATCCAAGCAGTATTTATAGATCGGTTTGTAGGAGTAAAAAATATAATATTGCTCTTATAAACTATTATAATTGTTGTAATAACTCTTATAATTGTTGTAAATATGTTTGTATACTCCTACAATTGTTTGGAACAAATAAATGTTTATATATCATTTTAGATTCTGAATCAAACGAGGGATCTATTGGTTTTACTATGATGTGTATTATTTTTTTCGGTCTGTGAACAACTTTTTCCTAGACATCTCGTTTCAATGAATACATGAAAAGAGACTGTTTTTGTTGCATTTTGGTTCAAGTCGGTATTTTAAAAAGGTTATTTTTTGAAATTCTCATTAATAACTATTCGAGATAATGAGAACATTGGTTCTTTAAATTAAAAAAGATTAAAGAATTAAAAATTCTTATTAATTCTTATTTATTTTTTGTTATTATTTTAATCTATTTTAAACAATTGTTATCGTGGAAAGACACATTGTTTTAGATTCTGAGTTTCGCAAAGAATGTATTGGTTTTACAAAGATGTTTATTTTTTTTTTATATGTGAACACTTTTTCTACCAGAAAGTTTACTCCGATTATCAAGAGTAGCATCTTTTCTGTAAGGAAATGTTCTCTGGATAATACTTATAAGAGGTCATTTTTTGAAATTCTCGTTAATATTCAAGATAATGAGGAAAACCTGGTTCTTTAGGTAAAAAAGATTGAAAGATTAAAAAAAAGTTTATTAGGAACAGATTTTATTTATTTTTTTGTTATTATTAATTTAATCTTTTTATTTAAATAATCATTATTGTCATGGAAATGCACATGTTGTAATTATTTTACTATATATATACATATATTTTGTTGACAAAGCAACACTATCAACTGAACTCCTATCAGATTAGTTTTTTTTTTTGCAATGATTTATCGTTGCTTACAGATATACATTGAATTCCTTTTTTTTTTATTATTATTATTCTATTATTTTAGGTTTTTTCTTTGTATAGAAACGTTTTTTTTTATTAGAAATGATTAATCATTGCTTACAGACATAAATTAAATAACTTTATGTATCCCACCTTCCCAACTACCCAGTTACAACAGTGGCCGTACCCGTCCCCATTATAAGAAATTTTTTTTCACAATATTTATAGTTTATACTTATAAACTATTATTTTATATTATATATAAAAATAAAAATAAACTGTTGCTTTTTTAAGCTCCTCGCGATATTTTATGTTTTATAATTTTTAAACCGCCCCTTCCCCCTCTACTTTGATTCAGTTCCAAATACACTACTGTTTAAATCAACTATACATTTTGATGTGAAATAAAAAAACAATTTTTTTTTCGTTCGTTTCATAGTTTTTAAATGGTTTTTGTTTATTCAGATTTTTACGATTATTTTTAATTTTGTTATATACCGAATTATGACAAAACAATTAAAATTAATGAAACGGTTAATACCAAAAACTTTTCTGTTTATTCTACGTTTTTCTTAGTTTTTTTTTAATTAGTAAGAAAACTTAGAAAACTAAAAAAAAAAAATAAAAAAATGAATTTCTTACTCACTAACTTGACACGATTCTCTTTCAGAAAAGATGCTATTGGTGCTCTTGAAATTTAGAGTATGGTTGTTTCTTATAATGAAATATATGTTATTTATGAAATACATCATGTCAGTATGAAATCCGTTAATGCCGTAAATATGTATTCGTTTTTCTATTTGTTTTTTCTGGTTTTTATCAACTGTAATGAAAACTGCTTAGAAAATCAGAAAATTACTTCTCCAAGTAGAAAATTTCTTGTCATTTTATGGTTGGCGCAAGATTTTTGGTAAAAAAAGTTGTTTACAGACAAATAAAAAGCACACATCATCAAAAATATATATATTCCTTATTTTGCACAGAATCAAAAAAGAAACTTAAAAAACGTACAGGTATGCCTACACCTACGTAATAATTATGTTTAAATTATTAATTGTTTAGTTTTGTTTACGTATGTTATATTATTGTAGCCTAAATCTGTGGAAAAAACTAGTAGTAGTTTTAAGTGGTATAATATTGGGTTTTTTTATTTTCTTAAATTATTGGACTGAAAACGTCGAAATTATAGATTTTAATTTTAAGATTTTATACTATACCTAATGCAAGTACGTGTACGTGTTAGGTAATAATTATCTTCCGAATTATGAGTTCATATCTACCTAGTTGTTTTGCAGTCACGGTATTATGTTATTATTATGGCTATATGTTATTTGTAAATTGCTACTCGACATTTTCTATTCCATAATAACAATAATAACAATTATAATATTATACCTGTAAGTGTATTAAAAGCATAATTATCTAAAAGAATCTTTTGATACTTGACCGTGCCTTCTTGCCTTCTTACTGTTAATAATTACTAATCAATACTTACAACAGATGTTAAAATTAAAAAAAAAAAAATCGATTATAACTAAACAGCACACAATACTATAGAAACGTGAAAGTGAAACTAATTAGTAAAATAATGTTTAAATAATACATCTATAGGCAGATTTTCTCTTAGAAAATGTTCGAATTGACAATGATGATTATGATTTTCATGATAATATGTTTCCAATTATTTTTTTTTATTTTTATTTCCTGCGTATCCAGTACGTTTTCTGAAATAAGTACATAAAACATTATTTAGCACACACTTGTTCGGGTTTTTTTTTTAAATATTTCAAACATTAAACTGAAAAAAAAAATTATAATTAACGATCATCTTTATTTGTAGTCAAGGCCGTTGTTTTGCCTAAAGTACGCGTAAATCGTTAAAATAAACCTAAATCACTGAACGAGGGGAAGAGAAGGGGAAAATCAGGATGCCGACCATATGGTGTGTTGTGAAATTCCTGAGCTGCCCACATTTATTGTACCTGGCGCTGTAACTTGTAAGCTACTTTCAACCGTTATGCATTTGCATACACCAGAAATAATACTTACGTATCGAAACTTCGGCACTTCAAATATCAAATCCATTACCCATTATTATAATAACTAATTTATAAATTATGTGATACGCTTCATGTATATTTATCCAAATGCACAAGTTTTCGATGCTTTTGTATATCTTGGAGTTACTTCTATAATAAATATTAACATTATTTTAAAATAATTTCCACGTGCGTCATTAATTATGTATTTATTCATTATTGTTATTATATGTGTATTAGGGTATGACTCGTATGTTACGGTAAAAGTACGAATGAAACCTTGGTTCGATTGCAAGTAAAACCTAGATGCAACAAAATGTTTTGATGCTTGTGCAATATTAGTACTATTGAATTCGATTTTTTAACTACATATAGATATAGGTACCTATTAAAACCTATAACTTACAATAAATAGTGATATTGTTGAAACGGTATCAATATTTTATTGATATTGAGTAAACGGTTGATGCATTGTTTATGTTTAATAAATTATTGTATTATTTTAATTCGAAGTTTTGTAACAAAGGTTAATCGTAATAACATAATAACAAAAATTAAGATTATCTGCATATTATACGAGCGATTGTATGAGTAAAACGACCAGATATTATATCTCGTCGTAAATTAGGTTGTATTTTGAATATTTATTTGCGTAATAATACACTACCTACCTGTTGTAATAAGCGTATTATTTTTTTACAATTTACGTTACACACTATTATTTATTTATTTTTGTAGGTATTTTGGTGTTTTACTTCAATTTACTTAAAACGTAATTGCCTGTACCTACTTCACTTAGTTTGGCCAAAGATTAGATGAAATTTCATCTATTTTGTGATTTGGCATTTATATGGTACGCATAAGGTGCTTAAATGATATAATGCATCGTATAATATAAGAAACTATTATAGATGTCGCTGGTTGTTCTCGTTCTACGTCCGCGTGGGTATTTGCGGTACAGTTAGTAGACCAGTTGTCGTGTGTTCGTAGGTTGTATGACGGTATAGTAGGTCGTACCTTTTTTTTTTTCTAATATATACGTTTAATCTTTGTTCATACGGTTGTACGTTAGTATCGACTGTGTTCTGTTCAATTTTTTTTTTTTTCAAAACGATTTCTGCGGTAGTGCATTGCAGTTTATACATCAGAACTTTAAACGTAAGTGACTCTCGTCTTATGTATTTATTATCATTTTTTCGTTTTTCATAATTCGCTAAATATGTTTACTCTTTTAAATTAATTATTTTTATTAAGTAACGATCGCTATTGATATATTGGTATAAAACAGAAAAAAAATTAATACTTCTATTATACACATTACTGAACTAACTAATTATTTTCTTCAGCTTAAATACCTAACAATAAAGTTATTTATTTTCTCCCATTTATATTTATCTGACGTATCTTATGACTGCAGTTATTTAATTATTAAAAGTTATTTATTTCCTTTATTTTTAACAATAAGATTGATTGTTATCCTCATATATTACTTTATGGAATAGTTTGTTTATCTGAAAATAATACACCATTTAAGTTCAATTATTTATCGTATAGATACTTAGATTGTATCATTCTTTACAATATATATTGCAATTCAACTAATTTCGTTAACATCTGGTTAGGTTTCAAATAACAAAACGTTTTCAGTACATAAAAGCGGGAAAATAAAAGGTCCCTTCTGATTTAGTAATTTTCGACCCTCGAAAAACGACCCTTAGTAAAACTCTAAATTCATCTTTATTGTATACAATAAAACGTGGGTGGATCATGTATTATTTATTTATATACTGCCTAATTTCTTAGTACTTGCATATATTGATACCTTATTTATATTTCTAATTACGCAATTCTGATATATAACAATAAACTTAATTGCGAAATGGTACAATCAATGCGTATGGCAATTATATATTTTCAAAATTGTTGACTGCTCTTGGCTTCATTTCCAATTCAACTCTGTACATTATGGCCACTTCTCTATTAATCCGAATATCATATTTTTCAATGTTTTTTCTTACGTCTTAAAACAAAAATCGGCTATTACCTATTCTAATACTCTTAGTAGTTAGTATTAATTATCGTCTGCACGCGGGTGTTCAGGATTATACGTGATTTCGTGTCAAAACATTCCATTCCGTAATAGGCGAGGAATGTAACGTCAAGAACCTGTAAAACAAACGCAACAACATTATCTTTTATCCTATCATTCATCTTGGTCATATTCATTATTTTATGCAGTTCCAAGAAAAATAAGATTCAAGTTCAATATTATTGAAGTGTTAAACGAAACACGGAAAACATATAAAATATTTCGTGTGCAGGCGTACTGCCAAGTTGTGAAACATGTTTTCATATTCCTACCCAATTTATAATGCCTTAATTTCGTCAAATTATAATTACTAATACTAAAATACTAATATTTACCACTAATATTTAAAATACTAAATGTGTTTGATATAATATTCATATAAATCTTTCATGTTTTAAAGATATGCGTATTATACCTGTAATACATTAATACTTCACAGCCTAGTAAATATTGTATTGAAATGTTTTAGTTAGATACCTACGTATGTTTTTATACATTTAATTATTCAATGTATAGGTACACTGTTCATAACACAACTTTATCTGTTTTGATAAATAAATGCATATGATTAATAATTGCTTTTCGTTAACAATCATTCAGTTCGATCATATGTTCTGTATTCAACAACAGGTTATAGAATTGTCCTTGTGCAGTTGTGCTACTACTATACTGGCTTCGTGATTTTTAATTATTATTTATTCATCGTGCATATTAGACACTAATTATACAATGCAATCGTATTAGCTTCTTATTTCGCCTATGTATTGTTTATTCGTGTAGTTAACGAGCCAAACGGATATAATTTATTCGAACGCTTGATCACCATGTCTGGTATACCGAGCGGTCTATGGGCACATCCACCCTTACCACCCGGCAAACGGATTTTAGATCGTTCGAATTCTGAAGATAGGAAGTCTACTTTTGGATTCATGCGAAAGTTTCCTTCCGTGCGCCGTCGCAATAGCAAAAAGGATAGTATGATGGATACCACTTACGAAAGTTTTGACAGTTTATTCGAAGACAATGATATCGTTATGGCTGGAACGGAATGCGCCGAAAGCTCGAATAGGAATCCGAGGCCATTCACAGCGATGTTCAGAAGCAGATCTGATGGAAATTTAGCTGGGTCTTCTAGTTGCTCAGGTTTGTCTCACGAGTCTGCAGAACCAAAAGGTTTTACGAAATATCTGAGAGTACTGAGTGGAAGTTGGAAAAATTTGTTAAATAGTAAGTGATATAAGATAATAACAATGTATGCATTATACTTATATAGCTGGGTTGCAAGTTTAATAATAACTTGTAATAATGACGACGATTGCATAGTAAATGAACATTCCGACGGATTTGTTGTATAATAATATTATGCAGGCACGCTCATGATTTAAATAATATGCGCCCGGACGTACGACACTTATTCAAATCGAATTATGTAAACTTAAGACCCCTAACCGAAAACAAAAAAATTATAGTTCGATTATACAGAATAGGCTATGTAATTGTATATATTTTTGTATTCAGTCGTGTTTTCGGCCTATTGTCCAAATACATTCGTGTTTCCGTCTTTTCTGTCCCCCTTCGTATAGACTTAGCAATCATTTTTTTTAATAATAATTGTGGTGTGTAGTCAACTCGTTTAAATATACGACCGTCGACCTTAGATCATCGGTTACGGCTGTTCAATCATTACAAATAAAGGCATAATATTTTTTAGCGAAAATCGTTATTTTAGTGTAATATACCTAATACCTATTTGATATATCTTGGTGTGTATTATTACATTTATGAAATCTAACTCGAGTTATTTGTTTGGTATTTATGTCTGCAGGTGACTGAAATTTAAATAATAGATGTAAAATATATACTTAGTGCTGCATTTTATTAAGGCGAAATTATGGTTACTACTTAAAATTAAATCTATTAATTTTCAGTAAATTTTGAGTGCAAAAGTGCACATAGGTGCTCTAAGAATATAATTGTTTTGTATCAAAATTAATTATCTATAAAAAGTAAAAACGTATTTATATCATTATTTGATTTTAATTATAATAATTGGTCTTCTTTTATGGGCATTGTAAAATAATTGTACACAATTGTTATCGAATGAAATCATATGATAACAAAAGCTGAGTTATGGTTTTTTAAATTTTTAACGTTTCAAAGTAAAAAAAAAAAAAATGTACAAAATTAATTAATTTCTGGTTGTTATTTATTATGTTAAGTATTTGTTGTATGTAGATATATTTCTAGACTAAAGTAAAAGAAAAATACATTTTAGTATAAATATATATTATTACAAATCGACTGTAAATTACCAAGTAATAATCAATATTTTAAATAATACCTATAATTATTATCACTCTGTAGTTGTTTTTATAACTAAACGCGTGTCTTATCTTGAGCCATACTTGGTCGTTGGTTTTGGTATTGATAGTAAATATGCAACTATTGCAAATAGGTACTTAATTTATGTGAATAATTGTCAGATATATACGTCTTAAACAATAATGATTACTAAATAAAATACGTTTAATATATACACTCGTACGTTCGAAAAAGAAACCGCCTCTTGAAATATTTGTGCGATTGGTGATAAATGTTTTTCTACTGCATACATTTATTACCTAGGTACCCAGGTACTTGATATTTATTATTTTATTATCATAATATTTTTGTAGAATTTTGATATACTTTTATAAATACAGAAGAACTGAATAGAGAATAATTTTAATTGAATGTCTAGATATCAAAACCATAGAATATTTTATTAAATAAAATGATTATTATATTACATTATTTATTTAATTATTTATTCGTGCATTATTATCCCATCATTGAAATTGCGTTCTGTGAATCGAAAATACTCCTGAATTTGTTATACTTATGTAAAACCACTACTGATGGATCCCAGTGAATTCATAAGAGGAAAATGTGGACATTATTACGATTATTATACTTTAACGTCATCGACCACGATCACGACAACGATTGGCGGAAAAACTATATAGTCAATGGCTGATAATAAATGAGTATCGAAATTAATTAAATATCTGAAACATTTTTTGTTTAAAGAGTAAGAGAAGTGGTAAATTTCTATTGAACATCAGTTTACCACGTGTCACATTTATAAAATCAAAATTAACATGTGTTTTATATAATATTTAATACAGGATACTGGTTTAGCTGCAGACTGCATTTTCTTATATCTTGTTACTTATCAAATACTTATAGTTAACAGAATGTACAAAATTATATTTTTAGCTCTCCAACGTAATATACTCACTGAACACACCCTATTTAATGAAGGTACCTACTCTTTGTATATAGTCTTTGATAATACTCGTATTGAATAATATTTATAAAATTCCAGAACCATAAAAAATCTGTATGGATATTTGCAATTTGAAATATGATTATTATTTATTACAACAATTTAGAGAGCTTCATTATGAAAAAAACATTGAGACAGAATTATTACATTGCTGCGTCCCACTAATGTTTTAACAAAGGTGTAACACCTACATTTTAGTTGTATTCGCAACCACGCAAATTTCCAATTTAAGAAAACTGGTTTCTATAAATTATATACCTGCGTTCTCGTATACCAGAATTTATCCAGATAAACAAATCAAGTGCATTAAACATTATCCAGACGAACATCTTTTCAAACATTGATCTATACATTTATTGTAATTTTAGAATAACACGTTTCTATCTCCTTATTGTTACGCTAAATAAAATTATTATATATATTTATGTGCGAGTGTGTGTTTTTTTTAAAAAAAGCGTGCCTATTAAAACAAATATTCCTAATGGTTTAAACTTAAAAGTGTTAAAATTGAAAACACATGTCCTTTCTTTTGTTCAACAAATATTTAATACTATTTATATTTACTTTTTGTAGATGTTTACTTGTGTAAGTAGGTAGTATAGTTTTATGCATACTTAATTTTAAGTATATAATGAATACGATGTACATCAAATTGTCAACATAGTTGTAATGAATAGTTTTAAAAATGGTACGGTATTAGTGTATTATCACTATATTCTAAATAAACAACTATCTTATTGCTGTCCAATTTGAATAATAATTATTAATTATCGGCCATAATCAACTAATATTTAATAAATAAACTGAGTTTTGCATATGTGAATAGTGATTGCTTCAATCATTGAATCAACATGCTTCAACTACCCTGATGAAGCTTTTGACCTCGCTCTTTAAGACCGAGTATTTATAATATTCCCTATCAAACTCTTGAGTTACGGTTGAGTAGCTATTGTAAATTTTGACCCATTGTTTACTTGAATACTGAACCTTTATAAAAAATTGCATAACTAAGTGCCCATAAAATAGGTTATTATGAAACAATATTTATGACCCATGTAATTTTATTACAGTTAGCAGTATGAATAAAACCCAGAAAAATGTTCCTCAAGTTAAGAAAGTCCCTCCACCAGCCATTCCAGATTCGGTTGCTTGTCGACATTCTGGCAGTAGTTTTGGATCTACAGGATATAGTAGTTCCAGTGATGACGCATTTCTTGATCCTAATACTTTTATAAAACCAGGTAAATTCCAAAACAATACTCTTAATGTTTTATACATAATAGTTTATTTTAGATTCAGAGTGGAGCGAAGAAGCTTATGGGTTTACAAAGATGTTTATTTTTTTTTTTTATCTGTTAACAACTTTTATATCAGAAGACTTGCTTGGATTTCTAAGTTTATAAATCTGTGTGGGCTGGTATTTCAGGGAGGTAATTTTTCGATTTTCTCAAGAGTTTTCTCAGCAAATGTAAAAAACTAGGATAAAACATGGAAAAACTTAGAAAAATTTGGAAAATCAGTACAACATTAAACAAATACTATTAAAGACTTAAATACTTTGTTTTGCTTTTATTTATAAAACAACATTTTTTTATTGTATACGAATATCCAATCAAAAATCACATTTTAAACAGTTTTGCTATTCAACGCATATAAATAAATATTATTCTAATATATTTATATATTTTTATGTTTTTATAACTATTTAAATAATGAAACTGTATGGGTTTTGAAATTTAATTGTTTATTAATTTATTTGAATTCAATATAGTTTAACATGTCAGAGAGAATAAATTTAGTTTTTTGTTGACTCGCAGAATTACTGTATGCAACTTTTAATCAGTACTCATGTACTGGGTGCACATATAAATTTCAAAAGGGTTATTATATACTTTTGAACTACTTACTGGCTACCATATTGAAGTGATTATTTCTTAATTATTGGAAAAAACACTGAACTAATCTAATTTGCTTTTAGATCGGAGCTGTGGCGTCACCGTTTTCATTGTTTTTATTATGTGATCACTGTGTTTTCAACCATAAATATTGCTAGATAGATAGATAGATAGATAAATGATAAGAAATCTTTCTGTTGGATTTTAATGTAGAAATAATGAGAAGTTTTACAAAAATAATGCTTCTTATTGTTTAAAATTCTGTTTTTTCATTGTATTTCAGGTTAAAATATTCTTAGAGACTAAACATGTTTAAAGAAAATTTGTATTTACGTTTTCTAGGCATGATAAACCTTTCAGATCATTTAAGACATTTTTGAGCTTTTATTAGACATTTTAATTTTGAGAGTTTTTTAAGTAATTTTTATTTGGTAGGTATTTTGTAGATAAATTGTGAAACTTAACAAAAATGCTTGAAAATTGTTTAGGAGGTTCATATAAGTTGCACTTAGTGGTCAAAAAATAAAAATTAGTTTAATGTACTATTTTTTTTTTTTTTTTATAAAGAGTCTTAAAATCAAATTTTAATCGAAGTTAGGAATATTCCAAAAGTAGTATAGGACCAAAATGAATGACAAAAGCAAGAGAAGTAATCTCTATTTCCCTAGATATTCATTTATTTACCTATTTATTTCATTGCATTTGGGCTCATTAAAATATAATTTATTTTTAGATATTTATGATGCAGCAGATACATATTGTTCTGCAGGAAATAAATCACCATCACAATTTAATCATTCTGCATTCACATTTCCTGGATCTTCTTCGGTAAATAAAATTATTATTTATATCTTACATTCCCATTTATTTAATATTTTTATGTTGTTTATTTAGTATCTTCATACTTCTGGAAATATGAAAATGTATTACCACCAGTTGTCACTTCAGGAAGATCAAGGAATTGATATGACCCAGAGTCCTGGTCGCGATAGTCCTGGTTCATCAGGATCAGGTTCAGGATCGCGGCATTCCACTGCTAGTTTAGATAGTGGTCGTGCTTCAGGATGTCATCTTCGAGGAAATAATCATTGGCCTCCCGAACTTAGTCCTTCTACTAGAGTTGAAAGACTTCTTAATCAAGGGGTCCCTGTGAGTTAATTTGTTTAAGTAAATATTGTAAACTATATAAACTAATTATGAATGTTATTTGTTATTAGGATAAAGACATAATGTATAGTTGGTTAGTAGATCTTCATTTAGAAGAATATTTACCTTTGTTTTTATCAGCGGGTTATGATATGAGAACAGTTTCTAAAATGACACCGGAGGTGAGTTATTATTTTTAAATATGGATGGAACCTTATTAAACATAGTGAAAGTTGGACACACATTATTACATTTTGAATTATTTCTGTACTTATATTATTTATGTTCACAATAGGATTTAACTGGTATTGGAATAAAGAAACCAAATCATAGGAAGAAATTAAAAGCTGAAATTGGTCTACTAAATATATCTGATGGATTGCTAGATTATATTCCTGTAAGTGTTATTTTTGATTTTATTTGTTGTATTATTTATATTATAAATATAATTATTTAGGGATCACTAGATGAATGGCTCAGATTACTACGACTTGAAGAATATGGATCAGCATTAGAAGCTCAAGGATATTCCACAATAGATGATGTAACTCAGTTAACGTGGGAAGATTTAGAAGATATTGGAATAGTTAAGCTAGGCCATCAAAAACGATTATTACTTGCAATAAAACGAGTTAAAGATATTAAGGCTGGAAAATCATTTATACCTCATTCTCCTTATATTATTCAAACTCAAGTGAGTACAGATATTATATTTAATTAAATTTACTCTTAGCAAAATCTCGAAAATGTATAAAAATAAATTATTATATAAATTATAGAAAACAGTAACATATTATTGGTTAAATTTAAATAGTATTTGTTTAATCTAGGGATGTATAAATTTGTATAACTAATTATTATTCTACAGTATTTTTGTAACTTTATTACCTACTCAACTATTATCATATGAATTGTTTCATGTTTACTAAATAATAGAATTATACAAATTATTGAAGTTTAAATTTAACCTATTGGCTATTACCATTATACTATTAGTTTATATGCTAATATTTTAGGATAATTTAAAAAATTTCATAACTATGACAGTATTTATATCAACTATAAAACCAAACTTTGTCAAATTATTAATAATTATATATGGTTATTAATTTGATAAAAATAAACTAAAATGGAAGATCTGATTATATTACTATTTTCTAAAATATTACATGAATATTTGAATTGTAATTTGTTTTATTTAAAATGTCATAAACCATCATACCATACCGCACTGCATATATCCTTATTATTTTAAAATTCCCTTAGATTTTTTTTTCATATATCATTTTTAGTTGCCAAATTTTTTAAATTTTATTTCTATAGTAAACAGTATGGCACTATGAATTGTGAAAATAGGGATTGTAAGTACTAAAAAATTTTGCTCGTTTTTTAGAATTTGATTTACAAATGCATGTTATGTGTTTATTTTGCATGTTTAATATTTTTTCTTTGATGCTTTTAATTTGCATTCACATTTTTATTTAAATCGTATATTGCATCCAAAAGGCCTGCATCGAGTCGCCATTAAGCATTGTGAGCAGCAGTTCTGGATGTGGAACGAGTATCACAAACATAAGTTCCGGTATGGGCAGTGTTGAACTTGATTTACCACGCGTGCACGCAACGTATCACAGCTTTCATCAACCTTGGGAGTTAGAAAGTAGCAAACAACTTTATTGTCAAACAGATATTGTCCCTATCAAGGTATACATTTTTATTTTATAAAATATATTTTGCTATCATCATGTATTGTTGCTTTTTAAAATTTTTGAGCGTTTGTCAATTTATTAAGTCCCTTAGACCTACTCCGGATTCGAACTGGACACTCGAATTTCAGGAATCGGTAAAGAAATATGTTTTCCCCATTTAAATTTTTTCTAGATTTGTTTTTTAAATGAATTTTTCTATACTAATATCAATTAATATTTTAGCTTAGAGGAACACATCGTGGTAAATCGTTGGAAAGTTTACATGAGAACAGTAATTCATCCTTAGGAGGAACAAGCAGTTTTGTTGGTCCTCCTCAATGGAGACATCAGCAAAAAAGTTTTGAAGATGGTGATGTAACTCCTACAAATGAAATAACTATTCTCCATGAATGTACCGCCACATTACCTAGACCAAGAGGACTAGTTAAGCCAAGGCTTGTGGCTAAAGTTCCCGCATTATATAATCAACCAAATATGTAAGATCATTTAAATTATTATTTAATATTTGATTGTTAAAAAAAAAATATAAATTTGTATTTGTATTTTTGTATTTTAGAGAAGACTGTTCAGGATTAAATACATTGAAACGTAGACCACCATCACCGCCTAAACGACAACAATCTTGTGAAGATCATTCAAAGTGTCACCAAATAACTGTTGTTGCTGATCTTCATTGTACTTCAGCTTTACAATCTAAATCTTTAGGCAAATGGACAACAGATAATATGTCTCCTAAACATAACCCAGAGGATCATATTGGATCAAATGCAAGCTTTAAAGTAATTTTTTTTCACTTAAGTTTCAAAATTGTATTCTTAATTATTAATGGAAATTATTAATTAAATTAAATAATACAATTATTATAGTCAAATTCTAGTGCTGAATCAGATACTATTCCATTTGCCAATGAAAATGCTGGTACTATTAAACAAAGAACAATCAGATCTACTAATGGTTAGATAACTTAAACAAATAAACATACTTATGTTTAAGTTTATTTATTTAATGAGAAGTAAAAATGTTAATTATGTGTATTTTAGAATTAATTCAACCTAGTATGCTTTCTGAAGGATCATATTCTATGCATACGACTTCCAGTTATCCAGTACATTCCGCAGCTAGTCAATTTTCTTTAATGCCTCCAAGGTAAAAATATATATTTATTTATAAATTAATGTTTATTGTATTATGTATATAGCTAATTTAAAAACATTTACTATTTAAAGCAGTGATATAAATATAAACATTATTATTCAATTCTTAAAAATGTTTAGCATATTTTCAAGGGATAATCTAAACAAAATAATTCTAAGTGTAAAAAATGTATATTTATATGCAATTAACATGATTTATTATGTATTTATGACAGTGGAAAAAAGGAGCCAGCAGATGTTCTAAATGATATTGGAAACATGCTGGCCAATTTAACTGATGAACTGGATGCCATGTTAGAAGAAGAAAAAAGGCAAGGTCTTAATGATTAAATGATATAGTTGATTTTAGTTACCCTATTTTCAACAATTTATATTCAAATATAAATTGTAAACCTTTTTGTTTTGTTCAAGCAAAAAAAGACAATTTTGTATGTTCCTGTGTATTGTATTGACTCCAAACGTGGATAAAAACGTGTAATCTTATTAAATCTATCAACATAATTATTTTAACTTAATTATTATTAAAAAAAAAAAAATATATTACAGTAATACACTTTCTACTCTGGGTTGAATTTAGATTTATGGCTGATACGATCTTTAGTTCACCTTAACATTTTTAATTGATATTGATTTTAATCAATGTAAAATTATAAAATATTATATCAATAATACAGATTCCCCTCTCAAAATTATTTTAAAATTTTAAAATATTTTTTATTTTTAGGTAACTAAAGATTTGTATGTTTTGTTATTGTTAGTGTAGACTGTAGACATATCACCTTAAACATGCGTCTTCCTGTTTTTTTATTATTATTTTTTTTTTTTTATATCAAAAATTTAACCTTATGATTTAAACAACTTTACTGGAGTTATATAATAAAAGCATATTATGATATTGTATTTCTAAAATATAATTTTAAGATAGCTATGTTGAATAGATTATTTATAGTAGATTTGTAGATATTTTGAAATTAAATATTGTATAAATTAATATTCATAATCAAGAAAAAATATTTGACTGATTAGAGACAGGTACAGAGTTATTAATTTTTGATCCATAAAGATTTTTATTATTTAAGTAATATCCAGTATCTATGGGTGTTATTTTTATATCTTGTTAGAATTAACATAAGTGATATGGTTCAACTTTGTTGAACTATTTATATATATATATTATTTAAAAGATAATTCTCAATATTTTTTTTTTTTTTTAAGTGAAACCATTTGAGAATTTCATTTTATTTAAATTATTCTCTATGGGCATTTTCATTTTTTAAAAAATACATTTTATATTATATATACCAAATAATGCAACTATTGTCTTTTATAAAATATAAAAGTAAAATAAATATTCAGTGTATATGTGGAAAAAGCATTGTGTTTATAAAATATTATTTAATGATAAATAAAATAAATAATATTTAAAATATAAACATTTGTATATTAAGGTAGTTAAAAATATTAATTGAGAATAACAATTTTATTATATTTATGTACTGGTAGATTTTTATACCACAAATTATTATGTATATTAATAAACTATCTCAAATCATATTTTGTGTTAATTTTATATTCCAAGTTTCGCAAAGAAACTAATATTTTTCCTAAGATTATAAAAATGTAATATAAAATATAAATGTAATCTTGACTTTTTCGACTAAAAACTTTTCTGCTAGAAAATGAACTCCTACGTTTCTGTTGTTTTCTCAGAAGTCTAAGAATTTAGATTTTTTCTCAAAGCGACAACCTCTTTCATTTTAGCCCATTCATCGCAAAGTCTTATTCACTCGTTACTTTTCGAAAAGTTAATCACTAACTAACAAAAGAAACGAAAAATTGGCCGTCGACATAATTTTCATGATAATCGTCGTTAGTTATCGTATTCTTATCAGTGGAGCAACCATGATTTTTTTTAAGGGGAGAGGTTTCAAAAATATAATTGTTTTAAAGTAGCAAGCAAATTAAATTATTATTGTATTGTTTGATTAATGTAAGTATTATAATTATAATGTACATTTTAATGATAATTAAATGTAAAACATACCTTTATGTTCAATGTGTATACTGCTATAATAACAATAAAATTACGGTACGGAAAAAAAAAACTATGTGGTTTATAAAATGAAATTTAATTGGTGTTTTGAATTGCTTTAATGACATATTACCTCCTCAGGTGTAACACTGACTTCGTAGTAGATATTGAGATTAGCTAATCCATTAAGTCTTCTTTCTGATATTTCTGAATTCCTTAAGTAACTTTTTATTCTTTTTAGTGTTGAAAATTATTTCTCTGTCTCACATGAAGTAATTGGAAGTGTGATTAATATTTGTAATAGCTTCTATATATATTTGGGAATAAATTTGGATTACATTCATTAAGTATTTGAATTACATTATATATATATATATATTATTGTTAGCCAAATAACGATTCCATAAAATTGTTTTTGGTTTCACTCAATCAAAATCATTAACACCATTAGTATAAAACTTAACAAGTTCTCCAAGTTTTTATCTCATCAAATGCTGAACTTTCAACTAATATTTAATCCACAATTTATCATTTTCATGATTAACAAAACGGTCATTTAATTGTACAAACAAATAAAGAAATCCTAAAATATTCTTCGGGATCTTTTGTTGGAATATTAACTCGGTTTTCTCGACACTTAGCTAATCTAGGCAATACTATACTAAGTTCAAAATCGTTCAATCTTTTATTAATCTCAATAAATAATTTGTTAAATTCAGTAATAACGTTTACCCTAATAAAATTAATTTGATTTTTTAATAGATTAATATGTTGAACAGCTTCCACCAAATCCATATTTTTATGTTGTAAATATTTGCTATAAGAATGTGTATTAGTGATGGGAATAATCGAGAGAAAATAATCCAGTAACTCGATTATTTGAATGTATTGAGTAATTTGATTATTAGAAAAATAATAGAATGAAAAATTATTAATTACTAATCAGTAGTTACTATTTTTATATTTACTAGTTCAATAATTTAGTAGTTGGTGATTACTCGAAACAGTATCAGTAATCATTCTTATTTCTTTTTACTATTTTATTGACTGCTAATTACTAATATTACCTATATCACTATTTTCTCATTGCGGACAGTGTATCAAAACAGCGGCAAGCTTGCACAAGTACGTTCTCATCTCTCGCAAAGTATAATAATATACAATATGAATGAAAATAAAATAACCCATAGTTTACTATTATGCACAAATGCTAAGTAAATCATTCTAATCATTTCTAGATAATTCTAGAATCATAAATGAAATAGGTAGTCGGTAATGTTCCTATTCTTATTTAGGTACATTTTATTGTATCGTTTGTTTTATTTATTGAAACCATCCGTTTTACGTATCGTAAAACATCGTATACGAAATTAACGCGTATCGCAAAAATTCAAAATAAATTTTTAAATTTTAAAATGCAACCAGGCAGTCAAAAACGTTCTGTAGTGTGGGAGCATTTAAAAAAAAATGCCGATAAAAGTGTAGTTAATTGTCAAATCTGTAAAAAAGAATTAAAGTTTTACGGAAATACAACTAATTTAAAAGGTAAGAATGTTGTAGATTTAATGAATAATGAGTGTTGCTGCTCAGAATCTAAAATAGTATGAATTTACACGATATATTGAGTGATTCTTAGCTACTCGATTAGATACATCGAATAAATCACTCGATTATGAAAATCAAAATGTTTATCTATTAGATAACGATCTTAATCCATTCGATTAGGTACAATATTTCGATTATTTTAATCGAGTGAATGAATCACTCGATTATTCCCATCACTAATGTGTATATTGAAAAATGTTGTTGAGAATATCAAGGATGTAACGTCCAAAAACGACCATCTCCCGTTATCAAAGGACAAGTATACATACTATCGATACTAGACGACCGGTTAATAGATTACGCCCGCGTCGACGGACATGTTATGTCATCATTAGCAATAATTCCCCCTTCCCCCCCCGCGCAAATGTTTATGCGATCGCAATCTGTTGTAATTCGTAATAATATTATATTTTTGAATACGGGTTAACAGCCAATCATATCACGTTTCCCCTTATCGCCAAAAACGTCGGCCCGCGGTGACGTGCCACGAACGTCTTTGCGCTCCGCTACCCAGTTGTTCTTTTTCTGTTCGTTCTTTTCCTTCTTCGTGTCTAGACCTCGCCTCGAGATTTCTGTCACCGGGCGGTCTCTAGGTACAGTTCTCTTAATAAAATACTCCCGTGTATTACACCAAGTTTTGCCGCCAAGAAAAGGCCGTGTACCTTGGCACGATTTATGATGGTGCCTCGAACAAATCAATGAAGTGAGTCCCGATCTGGTCCGCTGGCGGACATCTTCGGGAAAACGATGGTAATATGTATGTAATTTACTAATTGGCCGATACCCCGATAGTTAGTTAATTAGTTTTTAAGGTAATTGAATTAAGGTTTCTTCGTATGAATGTATTTATATAAAATGTTTTTTTTTTCGTGTGTTAAATCCTCCTGATATACTTATGGGAATCAACCAGCTAGATTTGTGTGTCCGTCTCATTATGCCAATCCCCGCGTTCCACATCCTAAGTGCGATAGGCCGAAACCCCCCCGTATTTTGTTTTCTTTGTTATTTTTTCTCTTACCTTTAAGTGCTAGGTTTCGCAACCACGTGTTTATGTGTGTATATGAAAAAAAGGAATATATATGTAGATCGATTTTTCCCATTTCAAGATTTCTATACCCGGACGCACCCCGAAGGTTCACCCGTAGGACCATCGAAACTACGGACCAGTCAAAATGGAACAATAAGCGTTTCCGCTATCCTTCCCGGTGGTAATCTGTGCAACCTGGCAACCGCACATTCCTGCCGGGGTCTCCCCAATACCTAAGGTGCCCACGAACGTTCCACGTGGGGGTGGGTCCGTCTCTGTCAATACCCATATCGATCAACACATATACACGTGAATGTGAATTCATCTTTACCCATAAATATAATTATTCCCGGCCTGCACATTCCCCGTGATGTCACTGTCTGCGTCCGGACAACACTTACGACTGGTTGATCAGTGTCAATGTACATATTTTTAAAATATAAACTGTCTGTAAATATTAGTTTATTAGCCTATATATATATCAATGTTATAAGTCGTACCTATTATCCATTCTTTCTTAGTTAACAGTTTTTATGCCCCGGGCTTTTCCGTTGTAATAACTTAAATTTTTGATTGATAAATTAAATAAATAATTATATACTTTCCCCCAAGAAAACCACGTGTTTACTTATTTAAATTCTCTTTTTTTTCCTACCCTCCTCACAAAATCCTAGGACTCCGGTCTTCGGACCTCGGTTCTAGGTTGGCGACCTTTCCACTAGGCGGGTAGTCAGCTGGGCGCTCGGGTCGGTTTTCAAACAAAACTGACCGACCCGGGACTTCTCAAAGGCTACATTAAATTCTGAAGATTTTAATGCCAACAGTAGTTGATTAGTTTTACTCGATGTATCAACATCTGTCCACGTAATCATTTCTTCTAAACAATAAATAATTACAGGGAAAAATTCATAAAACGTTGTTTCTATTGAATTATAACGCTCAACCCACCTAGTTGGTCAGTTTTTTAAGTTTTTCTTTTTTAGAAGATTTTTTTTTCATTCAATTCAGCCAGATGTATATTAAAAAATGTATTTTCGGAGTATTTAAAGAGATAGCAAGCTTCTACAGTACCCATAGTGTTTCTTATTCCTTGAATATTGCTGGTGTATGGTACCGACAGATTAAGATTATGGGCACTACAATGTATGTACAATGCACTTGGATATTCTTTTCTAATTAAAACAAGACCATAAACTTTGGGCAGTTTGGTATGATTGATCAAGGTACTCTTAGATGTTGGTAATCTTTGTCTCTTGTTGTAAAACATAGATCAGGTGAGGTGGTCGTTCTCCATTGTCCTGATTTAAAAGTTCCACCCTAATCGATGTAATATATTAGATGTAAGCGATGAATAGCGGCCCAGTTGGTGAGTTTTTCCCCATATTCATTTCCTCTAGAGTAAGCCCATTCGGTGCTAGGTGAATTAAAATTACTTATGAAGATTGAAAGGGTTTGTCGAATTGGAAGCACGATGTCTGACCATCTTTCTGAAGGTGGTTTGTAGACGTAATATATTATTAGATTTCTTAGGATATACCAATTGTGTGTGTGTTCGTTACCCTCGACAGGGTTCACTTGTTGTTCTTCAAAGTTTTGGTTTATGTATGTTGCTAGTTCATGCTTTGCGTGTCCTTTGTTGTTTTCGTTTATCTATGCATATGTAAGATTTTTTTGTAGGATATTTTATTTCTTATTTTGTTTACGCGATAACCACGTATACCAGTTGATTAGCCCTTATAAGGGCTATTTTTGTCAAATGAGTCAGGAGCTTCATGGACGTTTGGCTGTCGGTTTGATGCTATTTGATTACGTGTATTCATTGTATGGTTTGCGGGAATTCTTTGGTGGGAAAAATTTGAAAACAGACCGGAATACACTACTCACAAGGGGGACTACTAAGAGGTATAGCATCACCACCCCCACTAATACCATTGATTATAAATATTTATTATAAGTATTTCGTACATTTTCGATAGATGGGTCCAGACATTTAAAATATCCTCCCTGGTGGTGCCACTGGAAGACTTGTTGGTAGGTACGTATCCTATATTTCTAGTCTTGTTATGTGTTACCGGTACTTACATTAAAATATATGTAATTTTGTCAAAAAAAATAAATGCAAAAACCATAGGTATACCTAGCAATTTACAGTTATTTTTTTACAAAAAAATTCGTAAATAATTTAAATTTTAAAAAGAAAAACTTAGTTAATAAAAGGTGAAATAAGTTATTTTCTGACATTTTATTAATTTTTTTAGAACTATTTCAGTTGAAAGTTATCAAAAAAGTAACTTATAACTTAACTTTTTAGCTAGTTCTTATCCAGCTTTGAGTTTTGTGTATTATAGGCAACAAGTAGGTATACTCACTTAAATATCATTTCGCTATTGGTGTTATAATAGTGTTAAATTTTATTTTACCTGACTTCTTCAGAAGAACCTTGTCCATGAAAAAAATATAATGAAATGTATAATAGCTGAATTTCCGGCTTCCTTAATACTTAATAGTTAAAAATGTGTAGTAGGTATGAATTGAAAAAATGATCGCATGAAAACATGGCATTACATTTTTGTCATGAACTATACCTATACCATACCAATATAATAATACATGGGTTTTAAAATTTTTTTTTGGTTTTTAAATACAAAAAAAAAAACGAATTGACTTGCCGCCTGTAGTGCTATAATTAATAATAATATATTTTCTCAAGTCATAAAACATACTAATTAGATGGGTACCTTTACTTTTTTCACACAGTATGATCTACAGTTCCTTTTGAGATTTTGATTTGTAATCAAATATTATGACAATTTATTTCATTATAATCGAACTGTATAATTATTATTTTCCTTTATCGTTATAATATTATGTAAGTACCTATAGAAAAGTATGTGAGTTTGAAAATCGGGAACTTCGAATTCTCTCAGAGGGGCCCCCCTTACTTGCTTCTAAACGTGTTCAAATTCAAATTTTAATTTTAATCTTAAAAAAAGATGTTCTACGATAATGGGAACGGGTGCAATCACTGTTATAGATAATTTAATATGCATACCTGTAAGCAACGTAAATCACTGCTTACGCAAAAACGATTATGAGTGAAGTTCAGTTGATAATGATGCTTTGTCAATATATATGTAATTTTATAGTAAAATAATTAAATAGGTTCTATATATTTTCATTAATAATATTTGTTTAAAGTTGTACCGTTTTTCCTAATTTTCCTACGTTTTATCCCGGTTTTTCTTATTTGCTGGGAAAACTTCTGAGAACATCGAAAAATGATCCCTTTAAAGTACCTCCCTAGTGAAATTTCTTTTTAGAAACATTACTATCATTAAAAGTTGGAACAAAATTACTGGTAGATAAGTTGCTCACAGAAAAAAAGAAGCTCGTAATATATACATTTCTTATATTTTTCCCATTTTTTTTCGATGAGATTTTTTTGATGAGAAAACTTAAGAAAATCGAAAAAATGCCTTCTATAAAGTACACCAATTTCCTTTCAGAAAAAGTGTTACACTTAGAAATCCGAACAAATCTTCTGGTAGAAAAGTTGTTAACAGATAAAAAAAACATCTTTGTAAAACCATAAACTTCTTCGCTCCACTTAGAATCTAAAATCACATAATTTCGCGTAGATACTATTTATTAGTTTGTGTAAATAAAATTGTTTTAAATTTAATATGAGGTTCATCATATCAGTACCATAAGTCCACAGAGAATAGATTAAATCTAGATTTCATCTATTCTGTGGTAAGCCCACAACTGGAAGTTGAAATGAGCGGTGGCCAAGACACGTCAAAGTTAAGGGGCTCATTTGAGTTGGTTAAATAAAGTTATGAAAAAAGTTTGTTTTAACATGGTTTTTATATATTATTTATTATATGGTTTGAAAAATTAAGTTTACGAGAATTTTCTTATCTTATTTTTCATTTGAAAAATGTTTCGTTTATAAAATCGTATTTTATAGTATTTACACAATAGTTCAGAATTATTATCATTTTTTTTATTTCTTTATTTTATAAATTTTAAGTAGGTACTTATCTAATTTAAAGTAACTAGAGAGCTAAATTTTTAAAAATTAAAAACTCATAATATTTAGGATTTTTTTTAGAAATAAAATTGTGTATCAGTACTATTATAGTATACTTATTCAAAAATGTTTAATATATCAATAACTAGATGTTTATAAATAGTTATAGGAATGTAAAAATACTTTTTAGTGACCAAAACTAAAACGATTGGTTCTGCATACTTGTTTGCAGGCCTGAATAAATCTGTTGTTTAAATTGATTATATACAGTGTGAAAAACCAAAACACTCAATTATTAATGGTTTGGGAGACCTTCATGTGTAATAAAAATAAGTTGATATTTATATTATTGTTGTTAAATTTATTATAATTATTTTCTTCTTTTCGTTATTATTATTTCGTTCACATACCAACCAAAATTGTATTTTTTGTAAGAAAAAACTTCTGTTTTGATGGAGTCTATATATATTATATAATGTATAATTACTACACGTTGTTATTTTTTTTTTTTTTTTTTATAATTATTACCTAGGTAGCTATTACCTATTATTTTTACATATAATTTTCCTTATTGCTTATGTCAAGGTCGAATTGAATGAACTTCTGATTTTGAAGAGAAGGTAAAATTAAATACTTATTCCTGATCAGTAAATTTGTCCGTTTTTCCTACACAGCCTTTTCGTATTTTCCCAATTATTATGAGTATTATTTGAAAAATCAAAAAATTGCCTTCTCAATGCACCAATCCAAAATTCAACAAAAAAGTTATTTAAAGAAAAACAATTTTAAAAACACGGATATGCTTCGTACGATGAGCAGGTCACTGTTGTAGGTGAGAAGACGGGAAGGTAGGATATAGAATGAAATTTAATGAATTTTTGTTTGCAACAATTAATCTTTGCTAATAAAAAACGATTCTAAGCGGAGTTCGGTTATACATGTTTTAAATATTTACGATTTTCGTCAAAATTTAATATTAAAATTCTTAAAAAAAAAAAAAATACTACGTTAAATTAAACTTTTTCTTGTTTACCACAAAGTACAACTTATAATGAACCTTTTTTTAACCATATTCGTTTGGTCTAACAATTTTATCCACTGAGTACCTACTGAATATATATTACGTGGAAAACTTGCAAAATTAGTATTGATTGTTGACGTGTACTGATTTATCACCATTTATCTTAATTTTCCAACGTCTCGTTCAGGCAAAGACATTTTCAATTGATTCTTGTAACTTATCAGTTGCAGTTAGCTGCTTCTTACTTGTTGACAAAACTGCCGTATCATCGTTAAACATAGTTATCGTTATGTTGTCATCGTCTAGTATATCAGCTGTGTAGAGTAGGTGCAGGATAGGTCCTAAGATACTACCTTGTGGTACTCCAGCTGATATATTTTTTCATTCGGTTACTGTTTCTTCATGAATGACTCAGAATTGACAGTCAGTTAAATATGATTAAAAAGTGCACACTAGGTATGTGGCAGTTGATCAACAAAATTTGATGAGGAAATCTTTATGCCAGACTTTGTCAAAAGCCTGAGCTACATCAAGGAACACTCCACAACAGTAATATTTTTCTTCAAGAACTTTACTTATAACGTTGGTGACGCGTTGGACTTGATCGATTGTCGAATGTTTGTTGCGGAATCCAAACAGATGATCCGGTATAAGATGTTTTTTTTCTATGATTAGTTTTAAACGTTTAAGTAAAAGTTTCTCTAAGAATTTAGACAAATTTAGAAGGAGTAATATCGGTTGGTATGATGTGATATATTTTAGTGGTTTTCTCGGTTTAAACAACATAATCACTTGTGCCCGTTATCATTGTTCTGGAATGTATTCCAAGCATAAAATAGCATTGTATATGTGCGTAGAATTAATGATATCCTTCTTTGAAAGCTCTTTAAGTATTTTTGTACTTATTTCATCATAGTCTGGTGCTTTTTTTAGGGTTTATGTTGTTATCTTTAGCAACTTCAATGGAGTGACATTTTTATTATATTTACGTTATGGATTAAGCTGTTGACATTCTACAATATCAAGTTCAGAGTCCATGTCGTGTGGTAGAAATACGCGTTCAAGGTGTCGAGCGTAAATTTCTGCTTTATCTTGTTCGCTGCGAGCCCAGGGCCATGTTCTTTGCGGATGGGTAGTACCTGAACACGAGGTCTTTTCATATGTCTTGTGGCTTTCTATAATGAATAATCTGTATTATCCGTTGCAGAGACCACTTACGTATGATCTGAAAGTTTCTTTTTTCCTTTTGTTAATTTTGTTATGAAGTAAACAGCTATGTCTATTTTTTCATTTTACATAAGATGTTCAAGTTCTTGTTTTCGCTGTAGAAGCCCATTGGCATTCCATGTAAAAATTCGAAATGTCCTACTCATTTTCTATTTTTTTGTACTTTGTTTTTTGATTGGTTATTTTCGAGCTTGTTCAATATCTGGTTTATTCTTGTTAATTTTACCATCAAGTCGAAAATCGGTGGAACATTTTTTTCCTGTTATGTATGAGGTTAAGTTTGTGGACCCTTATGTTTGTCATCCGAAGATCTTGCCATCTGTGCAAAAGAAACATTTTGAGTCTTTGGTTTCGCAGGATTTTGTTGTATTCTTTCTACTGCTGATATTTTTTTTGGATGACATTTTTCTATTGGGTTTTTAAAAACAGAGCATTTTTTCTAATTTGAAGTGTGACCTTATCTACAATTTGCTTATTTAGCCATTGATATTTTAGTTTTGGTGCAGTGAAGTGAAGTATATCCTTTACACTTTTTGGTGCTTTAAAACAATAGTTTTGAGTGTGACAAAAAGTTTGACAATTTTTGAATTGTGGAATTTCATTTTTTTTCTTGGAGGTTCCACATTAATTAAATGATAACAAAAATTTTCAAGATCATAAATGTCTTTGTTATTTACTTGTGGTTCCAGATCAACGAAGAATAGTGGAAGCCTCACAATAATAAAATCATTGCCTTTATTGTTAGAGTCAACTTTTTTTTTTAATCTGGATATTTGTAACATTGTGTACAAGATGACCTAATTCGGATACTTAATTTTTAATTTCGCAAAAAGTCGGTTTCAGGGTGTAATCCACGAACCACCCGGAACTTTTTCTCTGTTTTAAGTTAGTATCTGTAGTACTTAACTTTTGGTTCTTGTAACACTTTTATAGTTAGTCGCTCGTTAGTATCTTAATTTCATCATTTTCCAAGGTTTTAAAAATCATTTACACCAAATACATTCAGTGTATTGGAAGTGGTTTATGAATTTTTATATAAGTTCTCGCAATTTCTTTCATCACTTTTATTGCTTTTTTAGAGGGGCTCAAATTAACTTAAGAGATCTCAATGGTCATTTTAGAAATCTGAAGTTGACATTTTTCATTGTTCGATTGTCATTCCGTTATTATTTGTTTCAAGGCTAAATTGTCATTTTGAATTTATGTCCAAATACTCACATTAGCTGCAATATTTTGTGGCGTTTATATTTTTATACATTGTAATACGATCAGTTTACGCGTAACCCACTTAAAATATGTTTGTTTATAAAAACTTACCGTAGCCGTTTTCTGTATTATAAACATTGACATAAAAAAAAAAAAATAATAAAACGAATAACTGAAACAGTACTATTTCACGATATAAATATAAACTCATGAACAATAATTATATTATTTGGTGTATACATTATATAAGTATAAGTAATTTAGATTTTACATTATTTTTAGATTCTGAATGAAGAGAGGAATGTATTGGTTTTACAATGATATTTATTATTTATTTTTTTATGTGAACAATTTTACTACCAGAAAGCATACTCTTATTATCAAGTATAGCACCTTTTCTGAAAGAAAATGTTTTCTGGGTTGCACTTTAGATTTCATGTGACTTATCAAAAAGACGCCCTTCAATACACTTAAAATTTTTTTTATTGTAATGTATTATTTTAAATTTTGTTTTTTTTGTTGTGATTAAGTTGAAAATATATTCGTGAAGACTTTGGATTTGGACAGAAAACTTATAATTGTCTTTTCTAGACGTACCTAGTAAAATGTTCAAAAAATTGTTTTGCCATTTATGAGCTATTTATAGACATTTTAATTGTTTTACATAATTTTTATTCGGTGGGTACTCAATGAATAAAATTGTTAGACTAAACAGAACTGCTTGAAAAATTGTAAATCGTACCTACTAGTCAACAAGAAAAAGTTAATTTTAATGTAGTATTTTTTTTTATCAAAAATTTTAATATCAAATTTTGACGAAAATCGTAAATATCACAGCCTTTTAAACCGTATGTAACTGAACTTCAAAATTGTTTTTCGTTAGCAATGATTAATCGTTGCGTACAGAATGATATAGGTACATTAAATTCCCTTCTATATCCTATTTTACCTTCTCAACCATTCTCATATAACAGTGGCCCACCCATTGTGCTAAGTATGTTCGTCTTTTTAAATAATGTTTTTTTCGATTTTTAATGGTACCTATTATATGTTTGGTAATTTAATTTTTTTTCTTTATTGTTGTGTTGTCGACATATTAACATTTTATCGGTTGAGATCATCGATGAGTTAAGTTTAAATCAAAGCTAATTATTATATTAAATATTATAATGTATTTGGATATAATTTATAACATAACGCATATATACCATTTATTATATCTATGCTGATTTTTCATTAGGAATCATCAGCAGCAGCATCAATGCTTTTTTTTATAGATCGAACATTAAAGTTAGATGTAGGATTGTATTTCAAAACTGAATGTTCAAAGGTCAATTTTAACGAAAAAACTGAGTGTGTGTACTAAGAAAGAAAAAAAAATATTATATACCTATATCTAGTTTAAAATCTAAGTTCGAGTAAGTCATTACTGTATTGTAGTCTTTTAAATACAAATAATACAATCTTAGGGAGGGTTAGTTGGCACTCCTTTATAGTACCTAACTTAAGAATAAGAAGAATAACCCCGCCATGATGGACTTGGGCTCTGATCCTGCCGGCTTGGTTGCCCGTTACGCCCATATTTTCATGGTCCGATTGGGAACCGACCGGTCTGATGTCACGAATCATAACTCCGAATCATCGCGGTTCAGAAGTCTTCACCGAGTCTGCCTGTGCGCTTTTGTTGGAGGTATAGCCCGCAGAGCTGGACGTGTAGGTTTAGGTCTTGAGACAGGTGAGGTCACAAGCAACGCATCTCTATGCGTCTCTATGTCCCTATCACGAAAGACAGAATAGTTAACTCTCATCAGGATGTAGGAAAAATGACCACTGAAAAAAATCTGGAAAAAAAAATAATTCGATAAAAAAAACACTCCCGCTAAAGTAGTATACAGAAAAAATACTCACGGAATTAATAGTCGTTATTAGTGTCATAAAACTGTTAAACAAATTTTGAATTTCAGAAGTACTGTACTACCCTACTAACTATCATTGGTGTACATTCCAAATTTAACATCTTATTTTAAAATAGTGAAATAGGTACCCATTATACTTGTACGAACTTTTAATAAATTGCATTTTTCTTGTCAGCTTATTGATAAAATTATTTGAGTGGTTTGTGTGAAGTGCATTTTAATTGGTTTATATTATTTGGTATCTACTTAAATGTTATCATTGATTACAAAATATATTAGTATAAGTAGTACAATAAACGATTAGTACCGTAATTAAGATGAGACGAGCGAAGCACTTGCTTCAGATGCCTTAGTACAAGGGGGCACAAAAATATCAAACTTATAATAGACTATAATACAACATACATGAAGCTCCATACATTTGGAGGAGAGCATTATAAGGGTTTGCCTTATATTAAATAATTGTTCGGTACTGGCTCTGTAAATAATGTTACGCAGTCATCCTAACTACCTTAAATCATGGTTATACATTTAGATAACAAACCATTGTATAAGTAGGTGTCTACGGTTTAGTGTACCTCTTCATTGAGTAGGTTACTGTAATGGATGTATTAAATTTAAATTTAATAAAACAAATCTTGATTTCTTAGTCGATATGTTAAATTTATTTACAATAATATTTTTTCTGTATGTTTTTTCCGCAATTCCTCTTAACAATATATACTACTTTCTTTCCGTTATATTGTATTATGTTTATATTATTAAAACAATCTTGTAATTTAATGGGTCCAGCATTAGTAAATAGTAGGTAGGTCTCTACAATAGAGATATACTAGGTATATTTATACCAGCGGTTCCCAAAGCGTGTACTGCGGTGTCTATATTGGGGCGCCGTGTCACCATGTGTAATATTTATTGGTCTAAAAATAATTTTGAAACAAAAATAACTGCAGAAATGGTGACGCTGGCGTCCATTTTTAGGTTTTTTTCTTGAAAAACATTTTTTTGGTTAGTACAAATGTTCCAAATTATACGCACTTTACTTTAGCAAATGCAGATCTTTTGACCAGTGGTACTTAATTTTAAAACAAATATCTAGAATCTCAACAGTATTTCTAAAATTTAAAAAAAAACTTAAAATATCGGTTTTATTTTTGTCAATATTTTCGCGGTTATCTCTTAGTTATATAAATTGTATTTTGATTTTTATTCTTGTGCGAAAAAGTATTACGGTTTTAAACAACAATTTGCTCCGAAGTATACTCTGGCCTTTTGGAAAATTAAAAAGGAAAATACGGCTTCCTAATAATAAAATGTAAACGTGTTTGTAATTATTAATATGTGGTATCGAAGTATTATAATGAGAATTTAAGTACTTGCTGTTAATATCAGCTTATACTCTCGTCATCATACATCAATACCAATTACGACAAAATAGATCTATTCTGTCATGGCTATTACCTACTACAGTTAAGTATATTTTGTATGTTTATAGTGCATTTGGATTGGATAGATTAGATAACTATTATTCGTATTTAGTTGGATGAATCGAATTATACATAAAGGATAATATTATTAAAGTATGGAAATGTGAACATTATTGTAGAATAGTTTTACCCTCCATAATATAAAAAAAAAAAAAAAAACACATTTCATATTATTTTTAATATAATATGTCTCCATCACAGTCTGAAGAAAATAACTGAATTTGACAAGGCATATTATATTTTTTTTTTTTTCATTTTTGGTCCTTGGTCAATTCAGTTTAATGTTCTACATGATTGCATAAAATAACCTTGAACACGTCCATGTATCTTCTTCGCATACAGAGCGTTCTTGTTCGTTGGAAGGTAGATAGCCGGTAGGTAGGTACTTGATCTCAAATAACCTTTTTTTCGATAATAATTTAAAATGCAATAAGTAAATATTCTATTTTTCTATTGTTTACTTATCTTCAAGATTTGTCAACACTCTTTCAAATTTTAAGTTTTATTTGTGTGCTTTATAATTATAGTTTCACAATTATATTTTATTAAACCATTTAAACCTATATGTTTCTATGAAATATGAATTCCATGACAGGAATTTCCCAACTATCGTTTTTGAAATATTTATTTTTTTTTTTATTGATTAAAACCTATAACCATAGTGTAATACTCATAGTCATATATTACTAATATTATTGTGACTTTAACGCGGATTAAGTAATGAACATGAGTATATCGGAAGAAAAACAAGTTACGAAGGTTGGATAAAACGATTAATTTAATTCATATTTGTACGCAGTAATAAATCATTGCCAATGAAAAACGATTCTGAGCAAATTAAAAAAAAAAATCGAAATTTATGAAACACCATTATTGTAGTACATTTTCTAACGGGTTTTTCCCAATCATCAAGAAAACTACAAAGAAAATCAAAAAATATCGTCTTCATCTACCAACTAGATACAATTTTCTTTTTAAAAATTCTACACTTTTATTTTAGTTACTTACAGAAACACAAAAACATATATTATTGTAAAACCAATATTATCCTATTTCCGTTCAAAATCTAAAAACCACATCATACTCAAACCAATACATTCTTAACTGCGATCAGAACCTAAAATTTGGTGTATTTAATATTGTATTATTTTCCGTTTAAATGTTTGACTTTTGCCATACACATCAATAACACGGCTTTATTTTTAATTATGCTATACTATTTATGTAAATATTCACAAACTAAATTATATTATGTATAATTATTTTAATATTTATGCAAGACCGAAAACTTCACGATCCCCCAAACATTACTAAAATACGGTGACACTGTTTTTTATTAGTTTTAATCCAAGTCACAGATATGAATTTCAGCCGACAAAATAATATTGTGGTAGGTAACTGAATTCAGTGACGTGTCCAGGAATTTTCAATAGGAGGGGATGTAGCAAATAAGAATCGTGAATTAATTGTAAAATTATTTTTTCTTCCCAACTTGACTATGTGAATTCAAAAACCAGATCCTAAAAAAAGCCAATTTCTAATGAATACATCAAACTTTTGCTTGTAACTTGGCTGAAATATATGTATTTCAATATTAGATTACTCATAATTTGATGTATTTTTAAGCCAATGGGGGGGGGGATATAACCCCTCCCTCTCTCTCTCACCTGCGCACGTCATTGTCTGAATTCGGTCTATTATTATATCATACCTGTACGCATTATAATTGTTACTTTTTATAAATCATATTACAATAGCTAATTATATTACGGATTATTCTTAATATTATAATATCTATTTTATCAGCTATGCGTGTATGTTACTTTGAAATGTAATTTATACCGTCGTTTGTGGTCGTAAAAATCCGGATCTCTCTTTAGAAAAAAAAAAAAAAAACAACACAATAAATCGGCATAATATTATTATACGTTATTCCGTGGTGCGTAAATACCTACTTCTCGGCGAAAATAATCGGTTAGATAGATCTTTCGTACATATTATTAGTTCGCTGGAACAAGACACGCAATTGTATGATTTATGTAAAACATTTATGTTATTTGCACGTGCAGTCTTGCTTAATACATTAAACGATTAAAACCATGAGAATACCTATAATAATTTATAGATAGGTACTTCTACGCATATTATAATAAAGTATAATAATAACTATTAAGGGAATAAGGGGTTCAATATTATATGAGTATGTGACATTATATTAATTTATCGGATTATGTTCAAAGTATTATAATTTTGTACGAAAAAAAAAATCGATCAAAATTTAATTACGAGCTGCGCATAGTTAAACATTATAGTTACAGTATATTATGTGTAATGTATATAATTATTATCCTACATTATAATATGGTGTCGGCTAAATTCGTTGACGACGTAATACATAACGCATTTAAAATCAAATAGAAATTTCAAATAAGACAATGAGGATAATCATTATAGGTAAGTGGTACGTGCATTGGGTACTTAAATTATGTATTTAATCTAATATTGGGTGGAAATCAATTCATTTTTATTTTACATTTTGAATGGAGCAAGTTAGTATAGTTAATAATAAGGTATAGATAGTTAAACATTTATTTTTCCGGTTAGTAAAAATGCTCATATTTTTTCACGCAGTACCTTAAAAAATTCGGACTTTTTGTTTGATGGTATTAATCTACTTTATTAATTTTTCTAAACAGATTTTCCAACAATTTAAAAAAAACTTGATGATGATATTGCTGATAGGTGTAACTGATAGTGTACCACTTATAGGTGGGAACTGGAAAGTTGGTAAGGTTAGAAACATAAAGTTATTTAATTTATAACTGTAAGCAACGACAAAACATTGCTAACGAAATATAATTCCGTGCGAATATATATAAATAGTACAAAAATAATTTATCAAACATATATTATGTTGCATACAAGTATATTAAAGATATTCTAGAATTGCTAAATGGCAGTAATGATAATTTAATTACCGATATATTGTTTTTGTGTACCGATCTTTTTCGGTAAACCAATATTACGTTATTTCATGGTAAATAACGTTTTCCGATAAAAACTAATAATTTGATAAATACCTTTTATTAAAGGGTGGATTCAAAACTTACCGATTGCTATTTAACAACTTTATAACTAGTTCTAGCATTTTTTAACTGGCGTTTACCTATCAAAAACATAACTAGCAACAGGTTGCATTAAGTATAGTATTATATGTTATACTTATTTAGCATTTTCTTACTTATATTTATTTAAATATGTTTTCAGTTAGATGCTACGGTAGTTATCGAAAAAACGGTGTATACCGAAATGCTGTATTTACCGAAACAGCGGTATACCGGTATGCCGAAAATACCTCTAACTGATAATCGTAATCTTAAATGATAATTAATTATTGTTAAGTAATAACTAAGAAGTAATAACGATTGTATTAAATTAATACCGTACACTAACATTTGTGTACTCAAAACATTCGTAAATATACGTTTATTATTTTGAAATTCGCGTGGTAAAAAATACATATTTTAATGGCTAACATAACTTATATTAATTGAACGAAACAAGGTCATATTAGTATATAAAGGCTATTTATATATATATTTGAAAAATTGTATGTACATAAATTGGTATGGAAATGTGAAAATTATGAACGTTTAATTAAGCCCTAAAGGACTTTTGTATTTGAGTGATGAGAAGGTGATTAATAACTGGTAGTGCATAATCATGTACCGGGTCTAAAAATATTAGAAATCCATAATTTGGTTAACCAAGTAAAAGAAATGGCTACCAAACATCCTGAATTAAGACTACGAGCAGTTCTAAGTTTAAGTTCAACATCATTAAGTAAACTTTTACATGTTGTAAATATTGTATTATTATAGTAAACGTTATTAATATTTTTAAAATTTACATTTTTCTAACAATTTCTGAATACTTTGCTTTAAATAATTACCGAAATTAAATTCACTTAAACGCACGATTGGGATAGTATGAAATGAAAAAAGCGATTTTTCCTCCCGATTCAAAATCATTCAGTAAGTAATTTGCTTTAGAGTTATATTGCCCATAATTTTAAATTTTGTGCTATTTAGATTTATATATTATGTAGAGTATTTTATTTTATACAGAAAAATAATTGACATTTATTTGCACATTCATTTGCTGCACTAAAAACCTCTAGGAGTCTTAAATTTATAATAAATATAAAATAACTTGTCTTGACTGATTCATCATCGTCTAGCCCAAACTACTGGACGGATCGGGCTGAAATTTGGCACACAGATAGCTATTATGACGTAGGCATCCGCCTGAAAAAGAATTTTTGAAAATTCAAGCCCTAAGGGGCTAAAATAGGGGTTTTTTGGTATCTTTGGTATGAATATCTAATTGCTTATTTATTTATTTATTTTTGTTTGTTCAAGGGTTACCTTGGTGATACGGATGATAATTTGGTTGTTATGGATAAGAAAATTATTATAATTATTACTATTATTCACACTATATAAATTTCATTGTATGTCACTTTTAATCCGCCGGAGATGGACTACCCACTTTTTACCTAAATGTTTTTATTCAATTCTGATACGGTCAAAACCAAAATAATCCAGTAAAAAAAATATACAAATTGGCACAAATTGACGCCGGTCACGGCACAACTAGTTTATAGTAAAAAAAAAAAAATTTCTCGCGGTGAATTGTCCCGCGATCAATTAAAACCAATAGAACAACTGATTACTACTTCACCTATCTTCATCTATCCAATCTAAAAATGAAAACTGTTATAACTTTACAAGACTCACCTATTCTTCAAAAAAAGCTTCTGGATCAGGTTATGAAAAAAAAATTATAAGTCAACAAAATAATACATACACATTTGCATACCTTTTAAATCGCGTTTTACTTATTGACTTAGTAATTTACCTGATGAAAAATGTTTAATTCGAAACCGGTCGTACAATACACATATCATAATACTCCAGGCAACGCATTAATTAATTAATTAATTTTATTTTTATTTCTACATATAAGTTATTTATTTATTATATTCCTTTTAAATTGTTTGAAAAATCGAGAAAAAGTTATATTTTTAACTTTATTAGATGACCGTATATGGTAATTTTTAAGATGATAAAAACTCATGTAGATCAAATCTTAAAAAAGCTCCCCTAACTTGATACAATAATGAGTGACTATTTCCATATCTCATGTAAGAAAATGTAGGTATGTCGTATTGCATGTGTGCGCACCGTAAGAATTAAAAGTTTGAAAATTACCTAGAATTGTATATTTTAATATCCCCTCACCTTCCAAAAAACAGTCCACTTCGATTTAAATCCATCCAGCTGAAATATATTATGTGTTAGAATTTCAATAAAACACACCTAAATATTAGGAAATTAATGTAGTTTCATATTTGAGTTTTCAAGATTCAATACCTTTCCTACTGATTATGTACATTTATAATATAGATTAAAGTTTTATTAAAATACATATAGGAAATTACAAGTAATTCCTATAAATTTAAATATGTAAATAATACACTGAAACCAAACGAATAAATTAGCTGTTTTTTTTTTCGTAAAACGAAATTGGTTTGAGTTCAATAATACAGAACAAATCTTGTCCAGTTGATAATTTTAATAATTTGTTTAATTTAGTCCGGTGTATTAAATTACATCAAATCTATAGTATCAATAAAATATTTTTTACTCAATACTTCAAGCAATATCTATTCGTCTAATATAATATTATTATTTGTCAATGTATACATGTAAATTTAGAAAGGTTTCATTTTGCTCGTAACAAATTGAAAAAAAAAAAAAATCGAAAATATATATTTTGAACTTGAACCTTTAATCACATTGTCTAGGTCTAGTGCTGTTGACCTTGCTATGGTATTCACTTTTCTTAGATGTTTTTTCTTATTTTTTTTTTTCTTGCTAGGATTGTAATACAATTATCAACCATAATTTTTGTTTGTAGGCATGCGTGTAACAATGAAGAAAAAGTAGGTATACTAACTTCTAAAATTGATAAAAATAAAAAAATAAACAATACTAACAATAATCCAAACATACGTTACCATTACCATAACGACCATTGATGATGACTCGGTCATCAAAGTGATATGCGGTCCCTTGACCTTCGGGTTTCCCCCTCCGTGCCCCTTTATCTCCCGCCAGGAGTAGGTACCTAACAACCTACCTATACCTACACCATTCCAACTCATATTGACGCGCAGCTATCTATGTGCCGGTTATACCTAAACGTACCAGAATCTGAATATTAGTGTTTACTCGCACTGGGTTCTGGATGCATGACTCTACGTGATCTATCCAATAATAATATTATATTGTATTACAGTACTTATAAATATCATATGTTATTATATATTTTTCAACGGATTTTACACTTCAACAATAACAGCTACCGTATGTGTGAACAAATATTGATGAGCTTGTGTCCACATGATTCAAATGGTACGTAATTGCATACCTAGTTATAATATTAATTAAAATTTTAAAAAAACGGGTTTACCTACACTTATTTTTTAATATATAATATTTTAAATTTACGCAACTTTAATACCTACATATTATATTTATATATATATAGTATAGTGAAACGCAATTGGCAGCATATTATAAGCTTAATAATTAAAATATGAAATCGATAAAAAATTAAATTCAATATATATATTATGTATTTTGTATTTATAATGTTCCTAACTTTTTATTACTACAAAAAATAAAAATAAATTGCAGTTTCGCTGTTAGACCCACCTCTGGAAACGGGCTCGTAAACACATAATATAAGTAGGGTTATCATCAGAAATAGCATTTTGAAAGTTAATTCGTTTTATGTGATATATTCATTATGTTATATTGAAATAAATTACATTCAATTGTATGCATTTTTCATTGGTTCAAAATAAGTAGCTAACACATACCTTCACGTATTATAAGTAAAAACCACAGATAGAGTGAAAATAAATTTCATTGAATATATTTATAAAACATGATAAATGTTAGGTACCTAACATTTTGAAAGTATAATACATAATATTATGCACATGTATAATATTTATTTATTGAAACCAATTTTCCATGATTTATTTCATGTAAGGAATTTGCCTACACAAAACGCCTCTTTAAAATTCTATTTTATGAAAATAGTTTTGATTCATAACTATTTTAACTTATAACATTTTACTATTATTAAGATTAAAGTACTTTTTTTGTTCACGGTTTTTATTTGTAATTAAAATACAAACAATAATTTATAAGCATTTAAAAATTATGTAGGTAAATATAATTTTATTGTTTAATGTATTTTTTATGCTTTCTATTTTATATCACTATATCAGAATATTAAAATAAAGTAGGAATAATTATTACAAAACGAGTCTGAATAATAAATGTAATAATACTTCGAACGAAAGTAATATTATAAAAATAAAAATCTGTTTATTTGTTTATAGCGAAAGAAAATATTATGTATGGTTATTTTTTTTTATCGCTATTTTTGTGTAATAAACAGTAAATAATAATTATTATATTGTTATGTTTAGACACTTACATATAACTTATATAGGTACCTACCGATAAGACAATTCTTTTTGCCTGACAAATAAGTATGTTTAATAAATGAATGTAATACTATTCGAAACAAGAACTTTTTACTATATTCATCTTGTACCTTGTAAAAATTAAAGTCTGGAATTAAATAGTTTAGATTTCCCCCTCCCATACCCTATTATGGAATTGGATACGTAACATGAACGTTTATACATTAATTTTTCAAGAGAATATATTCGTATTTAAAATATATAATATGTGTTAGAATTAACTAGTATTATAATTATTTAATTATTTAATTATAATATATAATTATTGTGATTATAAAATATAAAGTATTTATTCTAATAACTACAATAAGTTTTGTAATATTCAAAATATTTGATTACTTATGAATGAAACGACAAAATTATTTTTTTTTTTAAAACAAGAGTAGGTATACCTATCTTAAAAACTTCACAAAAATATACTTAAACTTGTAGCTACTGAAAATATAAATAATATTATGCTGAGAATTGTTTATCAAACACCACGAATCGTGATTTATCGCTGTTTTCAATATTAAAAAAAAAAAAACCAAACATCATGGCACTCATTAGTCATTTTAATGTTCTATAATTTATCTATTGTATAGTAGTTTTGTAAAAAAACTGCCATTAGTTCGAAAAGAAAAAAAAAACTCGTGTTTAAAAATATAATTTTGATTTTTGATTGAAATATGTTTATTTTTTCTAAATTTAATTGAATATTCATTTATTGAAACTTGATAGGTACGTAGTAGGTAACTACTTTATAGTTTATATAGTTCAAACAATATGTATATAAATCAATTTGAACAATTGAAGTTTACAACATACATAAAATGTATGTTTTACGTTAATTACAAAACAGAAAATTTGCTCGTGAATTCTATATTTTAGTCTTTAGGCTAAATTATAAGTTACTTATTTTATTGTATTTTTAAATATTGATTATTATCGTGTCTGTGCGTTTAAGTAGGTTTAAACGTTTATGAAACAAATTTTTTCCTTATATAATTATTATAATAATATTAGTAGTACGTACGACATAAAAACGGGATTTAAAAAAAAAAATTAAGTTTTCTTGCGGAAGTGCCAAATTTTATCAGATAAACAAATTCTAACTTAGATGAATATTGATGATCAAGTATTTTAGATTTAAGTTCCACGAACAGAGTTCAATAATTTGTGTAGGTTGTTAAGCCACAGAATGTACTTGTTTTCCGTGGACACGCCGCGGCGCGCGCGCCGTACATCGTCATTAATAATAATACGATTTTATAAAATTAATTTGAGATGACGAAAGTATTAATAAGGTGGTATATAGGGTTGTGGAAAAATAATGTACTTATACGCCTAAGTATATTCTATATTTATATACTTATAGATATTGTGAAATCTTAATAAAATAAATGGCCATTTAATTACTACTAATTTTAAATTATGAAAAAACAGGTTTTAAAGGTAAACTACAACACTATATTATTATAATAGACAATTATTATTATGTACGTTTGTGTTTTCATTAGATATTCAAATGTAAAAGAAGTGTTTGACCCTAAAATTACGTTTTTATTTAATTTTCTCTATTATACCACCGTTAAAATATTTTTTCTCCCTCCGTCTCCTTCAAAAAAAAAAAAATGTTAAAAACAGTTTTCAATTATTTAGAGTCCATGTTATAACAATCAAGTTTTATTTTTCATGTTAGGTTTTAATTTTATTACTACAATAAAATTACTTTAATATAGATTTCAATTTTTAGATTTTTTATATCCAAGGTGTAATTCAAAGAATTAAGTATTATGCCAAACAAATTGTAATATTCCTATTCAAAAAAAGTGTAGACCAAAAAAAAACTAATACTGTTGGTATGTTTAGTGTAGGAGCAATTTAACATTAAAATAATAATAATTTATACAGAAAAAAAAATAAAAAAATGAAAAGTATACTTTATGTAAAAAAACATACTATTAAAAAAACTGTTTTTTTTTTTTTTAATAAATTCATAAATATAAACTAATCTATAAGTTTTATTATTGAAAATCTAGTTAAAAAAAAAAAAAAAAGCAGTCAAACAACATAATAGTAATAAAATGTATACTAATATGATAGTTGGTATAATACTGTTATAATTGTATCGTATTCACTGTTCAAGGACTGTCTAATTTAGGTCTACATTATAATTTAATTGAGGAGGTTTGAAAATGAATAAAATATAACTGCATTTACATACCTATGTGTTTTATTTTTAATAACAAATCATTTATAGTACCTACTTAATAATTTAGATTTTAGACGATCTATATATATAATCACTAAACACTGGTCAAACACTATTCGTTTCTGTATAATGTTATGTATATACATACATATACATAATTTTTAAAACCAAAATCTAAAAGGAATTATAAAAATGTATTTATTTAAATCTAAAATTATATGTTTATCTGTTAACATTAATTTTCTTAATGAGCTACCTATTTGAATTTTATTATGTATTAGATACTCTGTACTAAATAAATGAAATACAAAGTACATACACCGTAAAGTAACCATATATTATAAACAAAAAACGATTATGATATAACTATTAAAAAATACGACCATGACGGGGTAGGCCGTAAGCATGACGTCTCAGCTGTACTCTGTACTTAATTATTTTTAACATATAATATAAAAGTATTTTTAGGCCACCACCACCACCGTGAATCTTAAATCTTGTGGTAGCAGTTGCTACCTCAAAACCCTTTAGTGTTTGTGGGAAAGCAAAGCAAAGGTAGTTCTTTCACAGATCGTAGTTTCAAGATAAAAATTAAAGAAGATACTACCTAAACCAAAACTTTGCTAAATTTGAAAGTTTGAAATCAACAGTGATTAATTATGTGATTCAAAAATCAATTAAAATAATACATTTTGTTTTTATATTACTTCAACTTGTATTTCAAATCGACATCAAATAGATATAAGATCATATTGTGTATAATATAATTTATGGTGGGTAATTTCTTCGTGTGATAATGCTAATGGTTGTGCTATTGCTATAGGTGGGAAAGTAGATCCATGCAATTTTATAATTCAATCAATAAAAATATATAAAGATAAATCAATGTTAATTAAATACGATTTTGAACTAAGTTCGGTCAAACATGTTTTGAAATTCCATGACTTTTACCATTTTCGTCAAAATATAAAAAAAATAAAAGCTTGTTGAAAAATTACAACATTACGCTTAACTACGCTTTTTAAACCATTAAGAATAACTTACAATTCATAATAAACCTTATGTTAAATTATTTTCAATCTTTTTGTCTTGGCTCAAAAATTATATTGACATGAATTGAAAAATAATAGGTTCACGAAATGCCGCGTTATTTTTAAGATTTTTGTCAAATTTCGAACTTTAAACACACATAAAAAAAAAACTAGTACATTACGCTCAACCTATTTTTTATTTGACTATGAAGTACAAATTATAGTGAATCTCTAGTTAAATGTTCAAACATTTTTGCTTGGTCAAAAAAGTTTAATTAACATAAAACTAATTACGGGAATTAAACTTCCCCCCATTTTATTCAGACTTATTGCCTATTCGGATTTAGGACTGTCAGGTACAAATTATTGCTATTGGTAGGTTAAAAATATTGACTTTGGTCGTTGTTACGCAATTAAAAGTTTTAATCATCTCGCTTTGGATTATTACCAACTCAGTTTTTGTCTATTAAATAATTCAGCTGCATCTTTAATATGATTATGATCATTTGCACGGTCTATAATAATTTCGTTTTTATCATTTTGTTTAATATATGTATAATATGACTTGGACATTTTATTACAGTAATTTTTCCAACATTGTACATCAAATGTTTTGTATTAACTTTATTTTGTATCCATTTATAGAAAAAAGTTATATTTTTTTTTCACTTATTAAAATCACGGATTTCATTTTATCAATACGATTTAAAATCATGCCAACGTTTAATACTATCGTACACGTGCAATGTTTTAATAATACGAACTGCGACTAAACAGACGACACACGTACCCGCTAATAAAGAATAATCTGTGCAAAATAATAATTTGTATAAAACTGTGATTTAATCGCAAAGTATAATAAATGTATAAAATTATAACTTGCACGTAGAAAGGACGCAATTCGTGTGGTCGTTTAGAAAAACCCGGGACGCAATAATTCGTGTAGTCGCTTAACACATTTTGTTTTCTTATTTTGGGGCGCAATTCATATGCAGTCGAATTCTCCTCTCTCTTCGCCGACATGGTTGTACTTTTAATTAACCGTTAGCTAAATAACACGAGTACATCTACCCGGTGTAGATCTATAATAATACATTATTAATGCTTGAGTTATAAAATTCGAAAATAGTCACTGTGAGAAATTAGTGAAACACGAAAAAATAAATTATAGATATTATAGTTATTATTATTGACAAAAACCTGTATGTGACGGGCCGGCGGAAAACCCTAAGCGAAGCGGTCCACCTATCCCCGCCGGCCATCAGTTGCGGTCGATACGTGTAGGATCTGATCGGCAACAGGCTGACGGCATATGAATAACAGCCAACCGCAGTACCCAGGCGCGTTTATAAAATATAAACCGTTTAATATATTCATTAGTAATAGATCCAGTGAAAAACCAGTGATGCGGTAAATAATGAGGTGTTATAAAATTTCGCACTTGACTTTTAACTGTCTCAATAAATTCTCTTCGTTCATTTCGGTTAGGCGTTGGCGTCGGTGTTGTGTTTTTTCTCAAATCCCCCAATGATATGATCACGTTAAAGCCGTGGTTGATGCGGTGTAGTTGTGTATTTGTTACATACATTGTAGGCACCCAAGACTTATGCGCTTACGTATGTTTTTCTAACATTTATATTAATTTTTGTTTGATAACATCAATATTATGGCAGTTCGAATCACACATACCGAAAATAATCTTCATTTAACCTTCGAGAAAAAGATCGGATCTTTAATCATAATTGCAATACCGCCACGAAACCAATTGTTACACACGGATTAGCCATTTAATTCTGTTATTTGTAATTGTTATAATTGTCCGATATATTTTTCTGAACACTCAATACATATCGGAGTAGTGAACTTTTACTTCCCGTTGAGCTATGTTCATTGAACTGCTAAGTGCATTCAAATAACTCTACGATGAATGAATATGTAATAATATCTAATAATAACAATTAGTAGTATGTGATATAATACTGCAACGGAGTTCAACATAAAATTACGGCAATATATTTTTTAATAAGTCATCGAATAAAGCATGACAAAATAATACGTTTTTAGTTTTTCAATATTAAATTTATCACAGCAGTGAACAATAACGATATAACTGTATGTTATATTTGTTTAGATTCTTTTTTTTTATGCCTGTTAACACGTTTACCTGAAATCTTGCTCCAATCAAAAAACAAGATAGTTTTTTTTTCATAAAAATGTTATCTAGTTATCAGTTGTACAGAGTATAGGTTATTTTTTGGTTTTCCTTTTAGATCGTTTACTACGAGTTAAAAAAACCAAGAAAAAAGTCTGGAAAACGGGATAATTTTTTTAAAGATAATGATTATGTTTTGAAACCAAATGATTACGACGATATGATACGATGAATGATATGATAAATGACGTGATTTATAATAATAATGATTTGAACCCAACTTGTACAGGGGTACTTTACGCACCGCACAAATTTCAATGGGCGCTCGGGAACCCGGGCGCCCGTCTTCGTAGTGCCTATGGACATGGTAGAATTTTAAAAACATTCTGGTGTTTTTTTTTTAGCTGTTTATTGATATTTTAATTTTTCGAGTTTTTTCGGTTTATATGTACCTATATAATTATTTTTATTTCTCTAAAATGCATGAAAACTCGCTACAAGATTTAATATAAGTTATTCGTGTAGCACCATATAAATATCACAAATCCGTATAGTTACCTACGATTATTTTTAAAATCGTTTAAAAATCACTGCATTTCGCGTACTATTTTTCGATTTATGTGTGAATAAAATATTTTTGGCCGCATAAAAGTGCTCGACAATTTGAGAAAACGTTCACTATAAGTTGTTCTTGGTGGTTTAAACAAAGTGTAACGTAATGTAATGTTTTTTTTTTTTTTTTTATAAGCGTTTAAAATTCAAATTGTTATACAAATCGTAAAACTCGCGGAATTTTCGTTAGCAATGATTTATTGTTGTGTAAAATGCGTACACGCAGATATAAATTAAATAACTATATATATAATTATTATCTATAGTTTTACCTTCCCACTTTCCACCTATAACAGCGGAACACCTATCAGCATCGGCCCTTAATTTAAAATTTTAATACTTCCGATTTTGAATTTATTCTTATTAAAAATTAAGAGTTACAATTAATCGTTCATATTATATATGTATATACATTAAAGTTACCAAGCAACCAAATTAATTAATTTCATAGGTATTTTTTTTATGCATACTCGTATTGATATTTTATTTATTCTCTTTAGTTATTTTGAGTTTTTTCCTTCATACATCAAAGATGTATGGATTGAAGAAAACTATACGAGTGCGTCGCTTAATAATATCTACTGGCTACAATTTAAGATACCCCAATCGAATATTATAATTACATTTTAAAATTAAAAATAAAAATAGTTCTTGGCAATATAAATTTAGGAAATATTATATCTGCAAATAGTCTGCAGTAGATGATACCTGCAGCGGTGTTCCCATAGGGTATACTACATATATGCCGTATATACTTACAACATTTTATTGTATAATCCGTTCACACGACTTAAAAAGAAAACGAAATAGTTACGACAATTGTATTTATTTCAGTAATTATAACAAACAAATTCACAATTTTCTTACCTTTTATAGTACTTAAGTGTTTTGTTTTCGTAATTTTAATTTATCTTTTTTTTATGATTGTTATCTATTTCCCTATAAACAATACGTAAACCAAAACCGTACGAAAGATATAAAATATCCCATGTAAGGCGCACGCGGTGTTCTCTCAGTTTACTTTCAAAAAACTGATAGAAACACAACTAGGCGATGATACGCGTGCTTTGCACAGTGTTCCGTTCTTTCGAGTCTTGATAGTTTTATTTACGATATTTTTTACAATTTTTTTTTTTTTTTTTTTCGTAATATTTTACCCGGCAACAATTTTGACCAAACCGGTCGTTGTAATATTAATTATATTCGAGGCTCAAGGACGTATTATGTGTATATATTTATATCCATATACATTATATATTATATGCCTGCGTGGTTCTTTATATGTTCTTTATACACGCTTAAACGAAGTAAGTATTAAAATTTATTTAGAACAAATATATTATGTTTGCAGAATCACATCGATGTGTCCGCGGCACAATATAAGCGGATAGTATTATCGTCTGCGGCTTCGCGGTAAATCTGGTCGGTATAGCGTAGGTGTACCGCGTACCTATAATACTTAGGAATGAACAAAATTAACAACCATTTGAGTTATAAAATGGAAAGCGCCCAATCGACCAACGTGAAGTCCACCGACAACCGTAACAACGACGATTATTACAAAAACGTCAAGTTGGTTGGTTTCGCGAAGACAGACTCGGAAACCTTATCATCGTCCGGATACAAGAACGACGGATTTCAGTGGAATTCCTCGGACAATTTGTCGACGAATTATCCGGCCGCCTATCGCAGAGAAAATAACGTAGTTCCTAGTAAGTGTAAAACAGTAATAGTTATTTTTTTTTTGGTGGTGGTAGGGTTATAGTAGTAGTGTAGGGTAGTAATTATACATTTCAACCAGCAAATTTATTTTTAAAACAAAACAAAACGAAAAAATCGATTTATTATTGTTAATTATAATAAAACCGTATCGGGGAGTTTCGAATTATCATTAAATTACTATTGCAATAAAACCTATCTGTATACATAAATATATATATAAAGTAAGACGTCCGATACACTCACTCACTGATCAACGCCTAGCCCAAACTCTACTGGACGGACCGGGCCGAAATTTAGTATACAGATAGCTATTATGACGGATATTATGTCTGCTAAGTAAGGACTTTTGAAAATTCAACCCCTATGAGGTACAATAGGGGTTTTCAGGTATTTTTGGTACGGATATCGAACATTGTTTATTTATTGATTTTTGTTTATTCGTGTGTTGCCTTGGTTAATTTGGTTGTCACGGACAACCGCGTGTGTTTTGTATTAAAACCGAATCGATCAATTAATTGTAAAACTTCAATCATTGAATAGTTCTTACAGTTATTTTTAATATGATAGTGTATTATACAAAAAAACAACGTTTGTGTGCCTGTCCTTTTTTAGATCCAGAAACTATTGGACAGATTTTAACGGGGTTTTTTGCAAATTATTCCGCGTAGTCTGGAGAAGGTTGATAGCTATTGAAATTTCTAAAATTCAACCTCTAAAGGATAGCTGATAAGTATTTTGTGGTATAATTTTTGTTGATTGGGTTACCTTGGTAACAAAGTAAATATTATTTTTTATTTTATTTTTTGATTATGTGGTATCTATGGTATCTACTGAATATATTTTGTTAATTCAGCTACAAAAATAATAATAATAATAATAATAAAATCTAGCAATAGTAAAGCATTGCTGGAACAGCTTTATTATATAAAACGAGCGTTTGTCTGTATGTTTCTTATGGCTTCCTAAACCGATTGTGATGAAGCTTTTTGATCAACATTTTTCCGATAAGGTTATAGGCTTTAAGAGAGTCTTAATGCTCAACCCCTTCACCCTTAAAAATCATCCTTCGTAGTGAAAAACGATATTATTATTATAGGATTTTACATTTTGTTTATTTATTTACCTTGAAGACGCGAATCTAGCAACAAAGCCTAGCAAAATAACATATAGTCCGCTGTAGGACTACTTAATATCCAGTTATTTTTTTTCGTCTAAGATACTAAGTAAAACGGGAATAAAGGTAAAAAGAATTTAAAAAAAATAGCACAGGCAATGCCGGGCGGGGGACAGTTAGCAGTTTCAACACGAGTATTATTTTCTTATAACTATAACATAAAAACTGATAAATAAAAGTTGTAGATAACACAAAAATACTGCACACGGGTGAAGCCTGGTTATTCAGCTAGTTCATAAAAAATAATGTATTATTTTATTATATAATATTTTTAAAAAACTGCAATTTTTGATTATTAATTTTTAATATATCAAAAACGAGCTTCATTATAATATTTTGTATAATATGCATAATCGTTTGATAACTCTCTCGTATCGTCTATACTATATAGACTTATTCAGAAATATTGCGACACGCAAATAATAAAAATGAACCTTTCCTTTTATTTTTTTTTTCTATAATATAAATAATTCTACCATATTGTTGAAATTAAAATGTTATGAAATCGATCCTGAATCTCGCGATTAAATTAATCACTTATTTACATAACAGTAGAAGCGCTTAACGTTTTTAAAAACATTTTTTTTTTTTTTTTACAAACATTTTTATGCAATAATATTTTTGAACTATGTTCACTGTGCAGTTATAGTTGTCGGAAATGATAAGAATATAAAATATAATATTTCGAAAATTTCATCGTAATCGATACTTAAATGGCTATAATATTATACACGCATGCTTAGTTATTGAAATACTATATTTGTTATATATTATTATGTGTTATGTATTGTGTATTATTATGTGTTATGTATTATTATGTATTGTAAGTCGTACCTATCGATTAGTCGACATTAATACCGAATTTCTAAACGAATGAATAATTCATGTACCGTGTAGGCATATTAATGATATTAATATGAGATTCATATCAGATTCATTCGGTTCTAATAATTGTTATGGAATCTATACTTATTATATATGCGTACCCACACAATATAATAATATACAAAAATCAAATTAAGAAAAACTACCATTATACTTACGTCACAGTAGTTGATTAGTTACAGTTTTATAATTACGCACATTAATGTTATTGTTATATTAGAATAATAATGGTAGTCCGCAATCAAAAAGATTGACTATACATTCTATGGCTATAATATAGAAAGACTGGACATGAAAATAAACTTTTCACCTTTTTTATTAATTTAACTTAAGCCTGGATTCTGAGAGTAGCGAAGAAACTGTTATAGTTACTCGGTTGATTTTTATCTCGGAACACCCTTCTTCGATTAGTAAAAGTGATCCTATACCCTAAAAAATACCGACTAGGTGATAAGTTCGAACCAATTGTCTAAATTCCAATCAGTGTTTCCGAACAATTTTAAAACCAATATCAATTTTATTTTTGTTCCCTTGACTATAATGGAAAATTTTAATTTGAATAATATATACTATAACATTACTATATATTTTTTTTTTACATATATTTTTGTTATTGTAATGTTTGGTATTATTAAAAACCTACTGCTGCACCAGATTCACATGTGATAAAAATGTATATCAATTATTACTTGTTCAGTAATATTGTTGTTTTTTGTAATCTTGTTTATGTTAATTCCATACTTCCATCAAATCCCTATTGATCTAAAAGTTAAAATTATGTAGACGTGATACAATTTTCAATACATTTTAGCTATTTTCAAAAGGTACTTTATTAGTTATATTTAATGGTCTAAAAAAAAAATTGGAGTTTATTGCATTCGTTTTATTTTTCATAAGCGTTTTAAGATCAAACTTTGACGAAAATTTAAAAAATTACTGCATTTCAAAATATGTCTTACCGAACTTCGCTCTAAATCGTTTTTCGTTAGCAATGGTTTATCGTCGCATACAGATATAAATTAAACAACTTTTTGTAGAACTGGTGTGAAATTTCGTATAAAACTAACATATAAACCGAAAATGTCTAAAAATAACTTGTCCTCTTTCTCGTGACCTCTATTCATGAATGCATATGTATTTTAGATTCTGAGTGCAGCGAGATAAGTTATTATTTTATAATACAATAGGATACATTTTATTTGTTTTGTTTATATTATAATATTGTATTAACTAGTAAATAGTTAGATGTTACTTCAGTATGCGGTCTACTTAGTTCGAGCGACACAAAAATATCTTTATACAGTATGAAATTCTCTATACAAATATAATAATAAATGTACAAAATAAATTGATCATGATAATTATTTATTTTAGTTTATTTAATACCCATATCCCTGCAAACATTATAGGGTATACTTATTTACACAGGTATAAGGTTTAGATCTTCAGATTGGTATACAGTTTAGGTCTATATTAAACTGATTCGTATGTCAAAACGGAGCCGGTTGGCGTAGTGATTTATTATTACACGTGTAACCTTAAAAAATTAAAGACACTACAATTTAATAATACAAATACATCGGTGGTCCAATCACATGTATTTTTGAACAGTTTTAAGCATAGAAATTTAAAAATGTATGCAGAAACGTACTGGTAGACTGCATGTTGAATTAAAAAGCGGTAGACCACATATGAAAATAAAACCCTGTATAGTTATCTAAAATTGCATCATATAGATATTTTCTAATACATTTTTTAAGTATTTTAAGTATAAAAAAAGACAGACATATTTCGCACGATGGGGGGGCCATTGTTGTAGGTGAGAAGTTGATAAGAGGAATTTAATGCATATCATTAATAGAAAAGATTAATCTTTGCTAACGAAAAACTACTCTGAACAATGTTCGGATATATTTATTTAAAAGTCCAAAATGTTTAGGCTTTTCGTCAAAATCTATTTTTAAAATTTGTATTTTTTTATTTGTAATTTTTTTAAAAAAAAATCAAATTAAACTCAACTTTTTCTTTTTGACTACTAAGTACAATTTATAATGAAGCTCTTGTTAAATTACTAAGCATTTCTGTTCGGTCTTTTACACAAGCACACTATTTGAATGTAGATATTATGAGATATTATTGTGTTTACCCAATAATGTGTGCTGAGTTCTGTTCTGTGTAATAATTATAATTTGATATTCTCGGAAAAGACTATAGTTTTGAACATTTTCATGTACGTACACAAAAAAAAAAATATTTAGGGGATTCATAGAAAATGTACAGTAATCAATATTACCAACATTATATCAATATTTATAAAAATATTAAATTGATATAAATAAATTACACAACTATTAATTAGTTGAACTTAAATTGGTTGATTAATAACAATTCAATTTAAATGTGTTAATTTGTAGCTTTCTTCAAATTAACTTAACTGAATTAATTGTATTCTGTATTCTTAATTAACTGTACTCTTGTAATGTAGTATATAGTATTATGTATTATAATTTATAATTTAATACAGTGTTACATAATATATTCAAAATATTTATTAAATTATTAACCTTACTATGAGTATCAAAAAAAAAAATGCATTAGAAAATATTAGAAAATAATTACAGGAATATGTATATTGTATATTCGTGTGTATTCCCATAAATAAAAGTGGAAAAAAAATAACGGTTATATAACACTTTAGAGTTACTTGTTAATTACATTTCCTAAAAAACAAATTCCAAAAAATGATAATACTTCCCTAAATAATGAATGTCTTCTGTTTTGTTGATCACTCTCTATAATTTTATAGTAATTATTGTAATTTAATTACTATAAAATTAAATTATTGCAGAGCTATATTTCTATTATAATTACTGAACATAACAATAAGATAAAAACGTAAATTGTTTATGTACGTCATCATGTAAACGCATGGATCTAAGATAAAATATTTAAATAGTTAAAAGATGTTAAATATTGGGACAATACGCATAGAAGTGATTGCATCTTATTATGAGAAACCATTTAATTTTGAATTTACAATCTGTAAATGACACAATAAAGTTATAAATTAAAATTATTATTGATATAATACAAATGTTATTTATATTTAAACTCATTACATTTAAAATAATTGTTATTCATTAATCACAGTTGGTTTTGACAGTAATAGTGTATTCAAACTGATGACTAAGAATGTTCAATATAAATTATATTTTATCCGTGATTATGATTCAGACGAACGGAGAAACCTGATAATAATTTTATTCCAAACGCAAAAACGATAACCGGATTTTAGTAGAGAATTGCGAATAAATTATTAAGGATGTTGTTTTCTTTTTGTAGAATCCCCACCTCATTAAAAAGCCTCGGTTATATTGATTTTGACTTGCAAAATAAACCTGAAAAACCTGCGGAAACTAACAGTCTAAACTCTAAACTTATATATGCGTCATACAAAATTTATTCATTCCCTGCTAGCAAATAGGAAGTATAATAGCTTATTCTACCTAGCTTGTCAGTTCAATTATTGGAATTTTAAATTTGAAAATAATTTCCGTTTTACATTTTGACGATGATGATAAATTTTTAATTCGAAACCGGTCGTATAATACACTAATCATAATACTTCAGGTGACGAATTCAGTAATTAATTAATTTTATTTTTATATATAAATTTGTGTTTATACATTTATTTACTTTATTTAATTGATAGGATCTTAGAAAAAAAAAATTAACTAATATTGTCGAGGAAGAAATTTCGTTTTTTTTTTTTTTTTTTTTTTTTTTTAACGTAAATAACATTTATAATAACTAGAGTCTAATATGATTAATTTGAAAGCCATAAAAAAAAAAAAAAAATGTAATATTTAATACGTAATGGTTATGAACAATTATATAACTGATATCGAGGATGTTTATGGTTGATATTAAAGTTGTTATATATCACTTACAATTATATGTAAATATATTTTTAGATTCTGAGCAAAGCGTGGAATGTATTGGTTTTTTCAATTTGTTTTGACTTATGAATAACCAGGTCTGTCTGTACAATTTTTATCAGAGATCTTACCACAATTGTCAAGTTGAAGATTGATTTCTGAAAGTAAGTTTTATCCTGTTGGTCAATCCCGAGGGGTTAATTTTGTGCCGTTGTGTACAATATTAATCGTATTGAAATTTTAAAATGATGATATAATACAACTATATAAGAGATAATGTCAAGATAACTGTGTAAATGTGTGTACCTATCTGTATTATGCAAATATACTATTTCTATGCAAAATGTTTTGTTGGCATATGATTTTAAGTGCGTAAATATTCTTTATAACTATAAGTTACCCATATGAGAGATTTACACCATTATATTGTTTGTATTATTAATATTTTTTAAGCTGGGAACTTTCTATACTAATAAAATAATATAAATTTAAACCACCGAGCATATATTTTATATTTGACTTAATAAGTTTTACTAATAAAAAAAAAAAAATAATAATTATATTACAAAAAATAAAATACTAAATATTAAATTTTCTCGAAAAAAATAATTATCCTTTAGATATTTTCATTTTGTGTCATTTATATATAGTTATTGATTTACCTTAAACTACGGGTATCTGAAAAATTGACCAAGTGCAATAGTTTTTATTTGTTTATATTTTTTAAGTTTTTTTTTTTTTTTTGATTCAAATATTAGTGCCTTGCACAATGATTATTATACTACATTTTATAAACATAATATTATTACACAAATGTTTACTTATTAAATTTCAAGAATTGTTTGAAGTCCACGATAGTTAAAATAGTTTTCAATGCCATTACTAAAGAATTTTAATTATAATATATTATATTTATTATTACTTAGTAATTATTCATAGTTTTAGTGGCGATGAAAAAAATGTAAAATTTCTTTATAAAATTAAAAAAATTTAGAAAATAAACGTTTCATCATAATTAAACATTTCTAACAGTAACACCATTTATACAATTTATAAAATAGCTATCATTGACTTACAAAAGAGACTTTTAAATGAGTTACGGCATCCTTCATAAATTGTATAAACCTATTTTATGCTTATGTAAATTCAATAGAATTATTTTAAGTTATCAATCTGTACTTATGAATACTTGCTTGTTTTTAGTCTAAATTTTTTCAATTTTTTTGAGGAATAAGTACGTATTTATTTATTATTTCTTTCGAAAACCCTTTGGGGAATAAAAAAATGACCTCTCTAATATATCGACTAGACAAAATTTTCTTTCAGGAAAGGTACTGTACTCTGTACATCGGAGCAAGATTTCGTTTCGAAAAGTTGTTTACAGACTGAAAAAAAATTTAAAAAAGCACACATCATAGTAAAACTAATAGATCTGTTGCTACGCTCCGAATCTAAAAAAACGACACACAAGATACATTATTGTACTAACGGATAATTGTACAACGTCGCTACACTCCTCGTTTAGGTTAGGTTATGATGATATAGTGTTAGTAAGTAGGCCATTGTTGAAGATGGGATGTTTGGAAGGGGAGTTTGTATGAAATAATAATTTGACAGGAACTTTTGCTAAATAGAAATCGTATACACACGTGCTAATACTACTCAAACATTTTTCAGCGATCGATTTCCATTTTATAAAAAAAATAATTAACTAATTATTAATAATTACTAATTAGGTATATGTTTAAGTAGTGCGTACCATAATTGTTCGTAAATAAAAATCAGTCGGCAACTAAGCGGTATAATATTTTTAATACTATCGAAGAAGAAAAACTGACAACAACTGTTAAAAGTTGACGGCTCCGACGAAATTAGTTTACTATCTATTATGTTCGCAAAAACGTGTTAGGTACTAATGTGATCTTATGGACTTAGCTCAAATTGTACAGGTCGTGATAGAGGTAGAAATCGGATTACGTATGTAAGTCAAAACTATTAATATTGAGACTTGAAATATTTATATTATCATAATAATAATTTTCAAAAAAAAATTAAGTAAAGATGTTTACATGTGTATTACATGAAGGTATATATAAACATAAGCAAAAAAAATAGAAACTTTTTGACCGAATTACCTCTAACAATAATAAAAAATTAAAAATAATAAAACGGTTATTTCTGTAAACATTTTCGTTTTTCCTTTGTTTTTTCCAGTTTCGTCCAATTATTCAAAAAACCCTATAGAAATCAATAACTGACTTTTTTACATTCTAACTAAACAGATTTTTTTTTTAATGTAAACATGCTACACAAAATGTCGGTGCAGTATTTTAATAGAAAAAAATTTAAATAATGAAATTGTGAATGTAATATATTTGTTTTTTTTTTACGTTTTGTGTTGTTTTTCCCAATTGTTATACAAATTATATGGATTTGTCATAATTTATAAATAATGTAAAATTGAAATTTTGGACTTTTACAATTGTTGATTGTTAATACCTAAGATTTGTTATTTCGTTTGTAAAAGTCCGAACTTTAATAGACAATAATCATTCGGGTTCAACCGAGTTATTTTGTATATTCTACAGGTTTAACTGGTTAAACTTAAGGTATACTTATATTCGTTTTTTTTACTGTAATTTAATATGTAAATACAATAAAAAAAATCGACTTATATTATACAGGTTAAATTTTTATTTTTTTTTTTTAACTAAAAAAATCAATTTGTTTTAAAGACGTTCCGGAAAGTGATACAATCATGTTGCCCGTTTACCCGGATCCAGTACATCGGTGTTGCACGAGAAAAGTATTATACAAACGTATCCCAATTCTTCAGTGGTTACCGAAATACACGCTTAACGAACATGGTATTCCCGACTTGGTAGCCGGTATCACGGTTGGATTGACCGTTATTCCGCAAGCTATAGCGTTCGCTAACGTAGCCGGATTACCTCCACAAGTAAGTAGGCAATATTTTTTTTTTTTTGTAAACGACATTTATCTCAGAAGTGGATGTTATATGAGATTTGCATATTTATCTTCTAGTCTGGCTGTTCCTTTCCGTTTAACATGCATGCAAGGTTATAGGTTATGTACTATTAATTATACATCGTGACGAACGATTAATTCCGGGATATTGAAAAAACCACATAAATAAATAATTTATTTATAATTTTGCCTTTTTTTGTTTTTAAATCAATTTTCAAAAATAATTTAAATAAACTTAAAAAATCGTTCCTGTTCCTGTTTATCCATTGTCTAAAAATATAAACCGGCTTTAACTTAAACCGGAATAGCTTTTAGAATGCGATAATAACCGTTTTTATATTATTTAATTACATTGTATTATGTTATTTACTGAGTATATTATATCTTTTTTACTTAATCAACATTTTCATAACCGGTTACAATAGGTATGTCGTATGTCTATAGCAGCATTTCTCAAACTTTTTACATTCACGTTCCTTATCACAACCTCTCACCACTGCTTTACGGACCCCCAAATGTTAATTTGTTATATATTTTCACATAATATAGATAAGATAAATTTCACTTTTTTTGCTATTGCGCAGTTTTTTCCACGAACCCCCTAATACCTTCTTAAACCCTTAGGAGTCCGTATACCCCTGGTTGAGAAACGTTGGTCTATAGCAGTATTTCCCAACCTTTTTTTTACTCAACGCTTCTTTTAGTTTGTCAAAAAACTCGTATCGCCTCCTCTCCGATAAATTAAAAAAAATTACAATTTAGTTTTTATAATCAGCCATTTAATTAAAATGAAAAATAAATATTTTTTTCACATTTTGAGCTCGGACATTTTATTATTATTACGAATTAGTATAACTAACGTACATGCACACTAAATTATATAAATTCATGTAATAAATACAAGTATACAATATTGTCGAAAATATCCGTATGAAAATGGTACCTTTCGTTGTTATTTCGCTGAATTTCGCTGTTATTGTAGTGTGTATAAAATATTTAATTATTTATTATTTTCTATTGTACGCAGTTATACATTTCATTTCAATAAGTTATGAATTTGCTAATATTGTTTTAATAATAATTTAATTGTATTTAATAATAGCGAATTATTTTCAATAATAAAAGTCACAGTAGGATCGTCCTCTTAAGTAAAAAGCCTCCCTCAAAATTAAAAAAACTCACAAGGAGTCTAAACCGCCCACGTTGGAAATCACTGGTCTATAGGTTAATGATGTGTATAGAAGCCGGAATTATAAGGATCTATGAATTCCCAGTGAGCACCAAATAAATTATAGAATATTTATATGATAAACTAAAATAATAATATGAGTATAAGTTTAGAGGAACAAGACAAAACAAATAACCATAATAAGTGGTTATAGGCGAGGTTGAGAGTTTTAAGTGCCAAGAATCTTTTGTACAAAATTAACGATGGCTTTAATGAGGATGTGAAACATAGAATTAAGTGTGGTTGGATAAAGTGGAGAGAAACGTCAGGTATTTTTTATGACAAGGGAATTCCAATGAGATTTAAAGTTAAGTTCTACACAAATGTAGTGAGACTGACTATGTTGTATGGTTCGGAGTGTTGGGTGGTAGACATAAACATAGGACAGAGTATGAATGTAGCCGAAATATAAAACCACCTATGTGAATGCATAGGTAGATAAGTGGAGAGACGAGATAGGATTACGAATGAGTACATAAGAGGTAGCTTGGACGTGGCTTCGATAGTAGACCAAATGATAGAAAATAGACTAAGATGGAGAGAAAGACCGAAAAAAAGGTGGTTGAATGCAATTGAGAATGATATGAGGACAGTCGGTGTATGCTAGGTGGGAGATCGTATCAAGTGTAAATTTAGAACAATGGTAGCACACCCAAATAGTTGGGATGAAGGTCAAGGTGAAGTAGAAGAAAAGAATAATTGGTACATTAATATAGTATATGTTCCATTATTAATTTTATTCTACAATTATACGACACCGAGATTTTTTTCGCCCAAGAATAATTTGTTAGAATAGTCTAAATAATTCAGAATAACGTAATAATAAAATATATAAAAATTAATTTCAAAATAATCCATGAGTGTGCATTTAATATTCAGAGAATATTCCTATAATTTCTTGCACTTCAATGGGATTTGAACCATAAACCAATAAAATTATAGCTGTTTTACAGGTATCTAGATAAGTAAAATGTGTACGGTTAACAAGTATGATAACAGGGTTAATTACCTACAATATTTTCAGCCTTTCAGTAATTATAGCATGGTCGGTATTTTTGATAATTCGTAATTATCCTTAATACCTATATAGTATTTTCAATAATTCATAATTATCTCTATTCCTTTACAACAGTATTTTCCGTAATTTTATTGGTTATCGTCGATATGTATACATACCTATTACATCCAAGGCACAAACTAATTTTTATTTAAAACCCCTATTTCCCAGATATAAAAATACACCTATATAATGCCGTATTCTGAAGACACAGGAGAAACGTATCCCCCTCCCTCCGATGTTTTTCTTGTTAATTTAGGTTATTGTGCTGTATCATTTTATGTTTTATAATTCTGAAAAATAATAAGTAATATTATAAATTATAAACGATTAATGTCATGCTCCAACCTAAAATTTACTACTGCAATAATCTTATTAGATGATAAATATATTATGGTTAGAACAATATGTGCCGACTGGACTTGTATCTTCATAATGTATGCACAATGTACATGATTTGATACTGCTGATAGGTGTCCAACTGTTGTAGGTGAAAAGTTGAGAAAGTAGGATATACTAGGTTATTTAATTTATATAATCTGCACACAACGATAACCCATCGTTGCTAACGAAAAATGATTCTGCGCGAGGTTCCGTTATAAATGTTTTGAATTACTATAATTTTATAAGTACGAATTTTATCAACATATGATCTTAAAACGCTTACAGAAAACGACTACAATATGTTAACCTGTTTTTATTATTATTTGTTTTTTTAAATCACTAATTTTATATACCTTCATTAAATTGAATTACAATAAACAAATCAAATTGAAAATATTTAAACCGTTAATTCCGTAAACTTTTCCGTTTTTTCCAGATTTTCCACTTAAAAAAAAAAAAAAGATTGTTTTACATACATATAAGGCAACATTTTCTTTTTTGAAAAAATAATACAATTGGCATTTGATGCAAGAATTCTGGTAGAAAAAAATTGAACGAATTTAAAAATATGAAATAGTAAACATTGTAAAATTATTCGTTTTCTTGTCTTGTTTTTCCCAATTGTTATAAAAACTCCTTGGAAAATCAAAATTCACTTTTTTGCATACAATCTAAATAACACGATGACATAATCTTTCTAAAAATAATGCTACTCTGGAAATTTCATGCAAAATTTCTAATAAATACATTTTTTACAGACGGAATAAAAATTACTGATATCTAAAATTATTACTGAACAATATTTTTCATCAGAATACAAAATTATATTTGTTTATCTATGAAAAATACATATTTTTTAGCGTCATTAATCATTACATATTATAAATACCTTATGTCTGTAACGAATATTGATTTTTGACGAATAAAAATAAAAATACTTTGATATAAGTTTTTATTTATTTTTTTTTTACCTACGAAGATGATTTGACAATACGACCTACTTAAGAATAATACCTAGCCAATAATAATACCTAGAATAATAACACAGCCTACTGTGTGTTGCATAGATTAAAATAACAGTTTTAAAACTTTGTATACATATTGCAATCCATAATATTTACCCAATTTTTAACGTGATTTTTTATTTAAAATAAAGTTAAAATTTAACACCAGGTGGGGAGGGGTTACGTTATCGAATGACAATCATGCAGTGAAGGGTTAACTTCGGCTAACCTTAAGGCTACCTTTTTTTAGGCTTCGATTTTGTTATTATAATGAATTAATTATTTATTTTATACATTTGATAATCGTTATATATTTTTATTAGGTACTTTATCATTCGATTCATAATCAGAAATCATTGCATTGTATCGTTTTAAGTATTTATGCCATATTAATCAAATAACCTGTTGAATTCGATAAATAGAAATTATATTAACTATTTATAAGCACTGCAGTTTTAGTAATTTAGAAAAACTTTAATTTCATTGTATTTCTTTTTTATAAAATACATACCATAGTTCGTTATGAAACGCCAAGCAGCCGGCATTGTAAATTATTTATATAGGCACCTATAGAAAAGTTGCAATATCAGCATCCGGTTAAAATTTAATTACAAATTAATAATATTTAGAATTGTACGATGTGTATTATTGCATTCAATATAATAATATAATAGTTGGTATTTAACTTTTCCAATGTTTTTCGACTACATAATATTATATGAATACCTACCGAAATTCTTTATGTCGAGTTCAAAGTATTGTAGTTGTCATTGTCATTTGTGGTTAACCTGTTAACCAGTGACGGTACGTTTTTATATATTAGCAAATTTGTCGATTGTGTCATTGCATCGTTGCAAGTTCGAGGTCAAGTGATTCCACAAGACATATTCTTTCAAAACCGTATAATAATAAATAAAAAAAAAAAAAACACAGCTATAGATTTATTATTATTACATAGAGGTATAGGTACAACGTATAACCTTGATATTGGATATTATAATTAATGGTATAACGAAAGCCTAGTAGTTATTATAATTTAAATTTGCTGTGAATCTCGATGTATTTACAACTATACATACTGATATAATAATTGGAATGATTACAATTTTAGATAGGGCTGTACTCGTCGTTTATGGCATGTTTTGTCTATACGATTTTTGGTAGCTCTAAAGATCCTGCAATGGGCCCTACTGCAATAATGGCAATCATGACTCGTGAAAATATACACAATATGGGGCCGGAATTTGCTATCCTATTATGTTTTATAACCGGTATCGTACAACTTATTATGGGATTCGCTCAGTTAGGTAAGTTATCGCATAGATAAAAAAAAAGAAATGTATGAAAAAAAAAACGAATACCTTTAGGTACCAGTTTATATACCGAATAAAATATTACTGATTTTGGCGTCTTTTATGAATACCTGTTGTGTACAGGTTTTTTGATTGACTTCATATCTGGACCTGTTTCGGCTGGTTTTACATCTGCTGCCGCAATCGTTATAGCTACGTCTCAAGTAAAAGACTTGCTTGGTATTAATATAAAATCGAATTCGTTCTTGGGATTTTGGGATCAACTAGCTGTGCACATTAGAGAAATCAGCATAGGTGACGGAACACTTGGAATTACCTGTATGATTGTTTTATTGCTGTTGAGAGTAAGTTGTTTAGTTTATACATACTATATAGAAAATGATAAATTTTTAAATTCTGTTTTGAAATATTCTAGAAAATGAAAGACATCCAAATTGGCCCTCTGGATATAAAAGAAAAATCGAGTGGCCAAAGAATGATTTCGTCTATTATTTGGCTGATTTCAACGGCTAGAAACATCATAGTAGTAGTTTTTTGTGCTTTATTGGGATACTTGTATCAGAAGCACGGGAATCTACCATTTAAACTTTCGAGTAATTCTACAGTATTTAAGTTAAAATAATCAAAGTATTATAATATGATACAAAATAATAAATTTTTTTCATATTTATTTTATTAGGTTATGTTGAATCTGGTCTTCCAGATTTTAAACCACCACCCTTTGAAATTAGAGCTGGGAACGAGACGTACAATTTCGTCGAGATGACTTCCAAATTAGGTTCAGGGATTTTGGTGGTGCCACTTTTATCTATTTTAGAAAACATATCGTTAGCTAAATTTTTTGGTTGGTTAATTTTAAATATCTTCATATACCTACGTACATTTAAGGTTTTTTTTTCTAGCATTATTTTTTTATTGATGTAAATCTGACAATATTTATCTATTATCTATTGTATACGTGCGTTCATAACTGTAAACCATGTATTGATTAATCGTGTATAAAATATACCTTATGTATTGTATGTGTATGTATGTGTGTGTGTGTGTGTGTGTGTGTGTGTATCGTTATTTAAAAATGTGTATTGTTTTATTTATAGCTGACGGTAAGACTGTCGACGCCACTCAAGAAATGCTCGCCTTGGGCGCTTGTAATTTAATTTCGTCTTTTGTCGGATCAATGCCGATATCTGGTGCTTTATCGCGAGGTGCCGTGAACAATGCTAGTGGCGTGAAAACAACGTTCGGCGGGGTTTACACGGGTAAAATCCGGTTATACAATATGTTAAATTTATATACCTATTTAATCGATACTCGTATTTTTAAAATTCAATTATAGTTTCTAAAACGTTTATAATATTAAAAAATATACATATAATCGCTTTAAAAATGTTTATAAAGGAGCTGCGTTAATGTAAACCGATTTTTTTTTTTTTTTTTTCATAGGAATAATTGTCATAATAGCGTTACAATTTTTCACCCCATACTTCGTCTACATTCCCAAAGCGGCGCTGGCCGCTGTGATAATAGCTGCCGTGGTGTTTATGGTCGAATTACACGTTATCAAGCCAATGTGGCGAACCAAAAGTACGTATAATCGCACGCATAATGACCAAAATGAGTGTATGAACAGTTTTAATTTTTTTTTTTTTTTTTAGAATTAGATTTGATACCGGCATTCGCTACGTTTCTTTGTTCATTGTTAATCCGCTTAGAAGTCGGGATTGTCGTCGGCATTGCGATAAACGTTATAACACTACTTTATACTCTGGCTAGGCCAAGAGTCCGCGTCGAAAAACAGATAGTGAGTATCTATATATTATGTATGATAAAATGCATCGTGAATTTTGCTCGTATAATATTAGACTAATATTCTCGATTTTTTTTTTTCTAATAGAGCGAATTCGGTTACGAGTATTTAGTTATAACGCCAGACCGCAGTTTGGTTTTTCCCTCTGTGGAGTACGTGAGAGCAGTGGTTACCAAAGCTGGACTCAAGCAAGGGTTGAGTTCAATACCGGTCGTGATCGACTGTAGACACATACAAGGAGCAGACTTCACTGCGGCAAAGGTATTATATATACCTAGTTAATTATTTTGATATGGAATCACCATTATTGAGATGTACTATTGGCCGAGACTTATTTTTCGTTGTGTTTACAGGGCGTTAAATCTTTGATAGACGATTTCGTCAGAAGAAATCAACCGTTGATCTTTTACAATGTCAAACCTAGCGTAATTTCTATTTTCCAAGGCGTACGGCCAGCCGAATTCAATTGTTGTAACACCGAACAACAATTACATGAAATGTTAAAAGGTACTTTACAAATTTGTATTTAAAATCCGTTAAAATGGGAACCTATACTGCACCTAACTGTTGTCCGAATAATTCCTATTGATATGATGTGAAATTATAATATAAAATAGGAGTATGGTAAAGTACACGACGTTGAAACGTCTTGTATGAAATTCGTAAAAAATTCAATTGTCGTAGGTATAATTACTTTCAAAATACACGTTCATAAAATATATACATATTCTTTAAAATATATTGTTTACACAAGTCTATCACTGATCCATGTAGGCAACAGGTCAATGTACCAAAACTGTGGTTTGCCATAGAATCATCATACAAATAGGTGTGGTTTAATTATTGTTCACTTGGCGAGACGTCAAGAATCATTTTGAACATAGATAATGATTTTTCGTATTTTACTTCAAATAGAAAATGTATACGACTATTATTATTCCAAAATGTTTATTATTCGCTAAGCCTTGTGTAACGCGAACCGTTCAATTTGATTTAAACAAAATCAATCAATTGACATATCGACAGAAAATAGACTAATAGATACCTACGTCCTACACCGGAAAACTACTCGAAATATTCGTTAAAATAATATTATATTTTGTGTGTAATTTTAATTCACGTATAATATTATGCTTTCAAAATATTCTCTAATAATTTACAAAAAAAATGGTTTTATTTATTATATTTGTTATATTACATATATATTAGAATATTAGATATATACACAAATCGCTATGCTATACAAAAAAAAAAAACTCTTCTTTGCTTCGTTCACATTATACTAAAATTTATTTTAAAAAACGTGATTATATACAACTATAAAACAACAATAATATTTAAATACAAACTGTTCTGTCTATGTTATTCAATGATTTTGATTTTTACTTAAAAATCAAAATCAATCTCGTACTATTTTAATGTAAAACATTATGATTAAACTAGACTACACTATACAGTATACCTAATTATATTATATTTCAATTGGTTTTGCTTTGGTTTTTGTTGCAGGGTATTATTTTAGCAAAATGCAGACTTTGACGTTGTGAGATATATGATATTTACGTCAAAAATCTGGTCCCACCTAATAAGTTGTACAAATAATAAATTATATATTACGTCCTATATTATGAAAATAAACTGTAAATTATAGTTAATAGTTTAAAACTTAAACACGAATAAAGGATCTTGTGTAGGGAAGTATACCTACTGTAGTATGACGAGTATATTAGTTATAAAATTAAAATAGCTATTTAAATTCTGTTCATTTTCACAATAGTTAAGTTGTTTTTTTTTATATAATTGTGTATTGTGATCGTCTATTGTGTATTGTGTATTATCATTAATGTATTGTATAAATCATGATAGGTTACATTTTATTTTATTTTTATTTTTTACGCGTAAATTTAAATACCTAAAATGTTAAGTTCTAAATCTTCGGTCGTAATACTATATACGTAAAGTACCTAATAAAATTAATATTATGTACCTATACCAATGTTTTAATTTATATTAAAACATATATACTTACCTATAAGTATATATAGGTGAAATATTATGATATATTATAATATGAACAAACTGTAAAAATTAAATATAAACAATTCCAAATTTGTTATTACTACTTTTAATCCACTAAATTTCCAGCTATAATCGCAGTTGTTTTTGTATTTGCAATTATAATTTTTGTTAAAGACACAAAATTTTTTATCAATTCTCGAATCGGAAAAGTAAAAGAACAGTGACTATATGACTTAAAAAATAAAAGCTAATTGAGCTGATGAATAGGTAGCTCAGGTAGAATACATAAAGATAGTTAAGATAAAGATAAAGATATAAGAATACATAAAGATTTAGTTTATGTGTGCAATGACAAATTATTGTTGATGAAATACAATAATACTCATCGAAGTTCAGATAACCACAATTTAGAATGCTATCATTTTTACGATTTTTGTCAAAATTTGAACTTACGCTTATAAAAAAAAAACTATTTAACTTTTGTTTTACCTCTAAATTTTGGGTAGCCAACCTATAGCACGCGTGCCTTTTGTGGCACATTTGACGTTAATTAATGACATGCTAGTGTCAGATAAAATAACATAATTTTTAAATATTTTTAAAATTATGATTTCCAATTTTAAATAAATAATAATAGTCGTTAATATTATATCATATAACATTTGTGTCAAAATAACATTAATGATAAATGATTTATTACTATTGCAGTGGAACTTTCTGATTATTATTCCGAAATGAGAATCGTTATTTTCATTAAATTCGTGATTTTTAATAATTTTTTAAATTCCACAGAAAAAAAGTGTTCAATCAATTAGTCATAATAATAATAATTAATTAGCGAATATAATATTTTCTTGGAGCGAACTTTGGGTTAGAGGAATTAGGATAGTTCAAAATAGGCTCTTTCTGCATTTGAAATATCCTCACACTTACATGGCCAATTATTATAATTTGTATACTATATCTATTTATGTCTATCTTTATAAAAGGAGTTAGTTTTACATTTTATACCGTCGCTGAGTTAATATGTTTAATAGATAAATTTAACAACTTTTTCTCAAAAAAAAAAATTAATAATAGTTTTGGTTTAGATTGTTAAAATGTAATATAATCATTTTATAACAATAAATTATTTACCAATTGTACATTGTTTAATTATTATTAATTTGAGTACTATTAAAATCAACGGTTTCGTAGTCTAGGATGTGGAAGATGGGTCTAACGTACAACGGCTTTCCGTTCTAAGAGACTGGGATCGACTCCCCTACACCCAGCATCGTTTGTGCACTTTTTTTTCAGATAAAATTTTCTAGAATCTAGATAACATCGGTTTTCACACGGATTAGTAGAATTTAAAATGGCTGTTACTTAGAAACTATTCATCGGATATAAATGTGTGATACATTAAAATTTTTCGAAAATAATAAAATAGTTATTTTTTTAAATTTTTTTAATAGAAAAAAAACAGAATTTGATTATCTTTATTATCTTCGGAGATATTCAAAGGGTATATCTTCGTGGAACAGCCTATATGTACTAAACATTTAACGTATTCATATAACTTAATAAAGTATTAGTCATTAACGTTAAAATTAATTTATAATTATAAATAGTGATAATATGTTATAACTAATGATGAATTTTTAATTCGATACCGGTCGTATAATATCTTACTTATCATAATGCTCCAGTCGACGCATTCATTCATTTATTTATTTTATTTGTATGGATATATTTTTTATTTATATATTTATTTACTATATATAATATAAGTAATAATTCGATAACTATATTATAGCATTTATGAAATACCTAAATCGAATTAATATTGTTTTACATCGTATAATTATTATTTTTTTGTTTTACAGTAAATTGAGATTAGATTAGAAAAAAAATAAAATATACTTATACCTATACATTATGTTAATTCTACTATTACTAAAAAAAAAAAAAAAAACGTGTAACTTTACATATATATATTTATTTTCAAACTAACTATAATCAATAAGAAATATTATTTTATATAGGTATTTTACCTAACTTCACGAGACATTATGATGTGCATTTTAGGCACCTACACAATTAATTAATTAAGCATACAAATAATATGTAAGGCGTATATATAATTGAATAAATTTAATTTTAATTGTTACCTGCCTAAAAGAAATGAATACAATATAATTGTTTTAAATTTTTTTTTCGTATATCCTACAATAAATAGTTTATTTATTTAGAAATAAAAGATAGTTAAACATCATAGGTTTTTTTATAGTTAATCTTAATTAAACTATGTACTTCTAGAAAGTACCTATAATATACTTATAATATTTAATATTTTTTCGATTTCATTTTTGAATAAATTATATATGATTAAACGAAACAAATTAAAGATTAATATTACGAAAAAAAAAAAAATGGAATCAGGTACCTTATAGGAAACAAGGGAATTATTCTTAATAGTAGTTTGGTAATTTAATGAATATGTAAATGTTCATATGTAGTTAAATTATCATTTAAAAACAATTGATCCATGCATTCTTCGGGTAAATGCATAAATTGTTTGACTTCTGTCTGATCTGATGGACGACAATGTGGTACCATAGAACTGTTCATCAGTGAAATTCGTAATGATTGCATTTTCTAAAATGCAATTAAATATCATAGTTATATTTAGTAGACAATCACATTTAATTTTCATTATTGTACAAAATAAATCAAAAATTAATTTTTATTTTTTGTTCACGACCTAATAAATTTCTCAAAATAATATTACGTATATATTTTTAAATCTATTCAGTTTACCAAATAGTTACTGAGCCACACTGAGAGAAACTTATTTAGAGATCCGGGGTTATTTTTGCTCACAAAAATTTTTATAATATAAATTATAATAGATATATAAACATCTAAAATGTAGTGAACTAACTAAATTATCAAATTTTAATACATTTTAAAGAAGATACCATAATTGCATATAAAATATTATTAAATAAATTGTAAAATAGATCTTTTACGAATTATTTAAAACTGCGATGTTATATTAACTTGAACAAATATTTTTTAGACTTGAATGTAGTATAGAATGTATTGGTTTTACTTTAATGTGCATGTTTTTTTCTGTCTATTAACAGCTTTTCTACCAGATATAATGCTCTGATGATCAAATTTTAAGGTGATTTCTGTTACCAAATTTTGTCTATTTGGTGCATTGGAGATTTTTTTAATCACATTTTTCTCTTTTTGTTTTCTACATTAAAAAAAGAAGTTTGTATAATATTTTTCTAGTGATACTTTTTGCTATGAATATCAGAAAATAATTAGATGAAGATTAAACAAATTAAAATAATTTTTTATTTTCTAGTTTTTAGATTCTTACCTATGTCCAATTTGCCATTCAAATCGGGTTTGGATTTTTTAAATACATTTAAAGGACATTATCTCCCAAGGAGTTATTTCACATAACTATGTAAAGTTTAAATGATTAAATTGACCGAATACATTCCATGAATGGTGTAAAATATAGCTAGGTAGATACATATTTTTTATAATATAATATGTTTTAAGAATCTGTATTTTTATAGCAGACAAGTTACAAGTATACGTACGGAGAAATGCATTTGAAAGTTATGGATATAATGTAATTAATTATTGTTTTTTTATACTTTTCTGTTTTCTCGTGCTACTTCGGTATGTTCGACAATACGATGTGGATAGTCCTTGCCAATAATGCATCCCACCTCTTTTTGAATCGAATCCGGACATTTCCATGGTTGATTTAAGTACTGATCAGGCATATTTTTCAGTTCAGGAACATATCGTCTATAAAATAATAAGAATTTATGATACTGTAGTAATTATTTTAAATTTATTTTTATTATAATATTTTTTAATAAAATAATAAAGTAAAAACAAAATTAATAAATGGTTAATACTTTTTAAATTGTGTTACCTTATGTATTCGCCGGAAGGATCAAGTCTAACCCCGTAACTAACTGGACAAATGCATAAAGGACAATCCAATATCTGTTCAAATGTAGAGCTCGATACCCATATCCAATTACCAGAACAAACCGAATAATCGGCGTCTATCAAATATTTCAAAAAGTGTTTCAATCCTTCGGTCCAGCTAATCCAAAGATCACCTCTCGTCAAAAAACACGCCAACGAATTTCGTACTACATGATGAACCCATCCTTCCTAGAAAACCCCATTGAGTAAGCCGTTTAAAATAAGATTATAAAGTAAATCTATAATATTTTCTTTTGACCAACAGTCGATATATAAATTACTACATTTTTGAGTCACCTGTAATAGTTGTCTCATCCCGGCATCAATAAAAGGATATCCAGTTTTACCAGTTTTCCAGTATTCCAACATCTGTTTGTTTTCTCCTGTTTCTATATCATTCCATGGTATTTTCAAGCATGCCATGTTATCTTCCATCTGATCGAAGTATTCATTGTTAAAAGACATAGAATAAAAATGATCCCGCCAAATCAATTGACTAGTGGCACTATACTGCGGTAATAAATCTCCTTCGAAATTTTGGATAAACAGTTTTGAAAGCTCCCAATAAAGCCTAAGAACCAATATCGCGGTTTAAACAAAATAATAAAAAATTAATACCTAGGTACCATATTTATTGTAATCGAATAAATAATAATTACTTTCTTATGGATAGACATCCATAGCGTAAAGCAGCACTAAGACTATATGATGGGTCCAAGAGGTTCGGGTTTATTTGGTTAGGCAAGTAAAATCCATTAACAAATGCTTCTTTTTCAAAGTTGAGTCGATCAGTCAATTTTTCTAAAGCTTTGGTCTCGCCGCCATACCAACAGTTATAAGAATTATTGATTTCAGGAGCCTCCGGTACGATACCAAAATCTTGTGTGGTTGGATTATCTAAGGCCTGTGTAATCAAGAAAGTATAATACAGGACAATGTTGTCAAAAATTACAACGTGAATCATTAAATTTGTTGATTCGACGTTTTTGTATCATGAATTCGTGATTAAAGATTTGTCTTATCATATTTTATAAAGTGTAATAAAATGTATAATATTACCTTTAACTCTTCTAATAATGTAACCGGTAGTTTTCCAAAACTCACAGTCGACCAGTCCACATTATTGATTGGCTTCAGTGGTTTATTAATAGAGAGCGCTAAAGTCTAAAAATTTCAACACGTATTATTATTTACTACCCCAAGTAAACGATTTAAACTAAATATATACTTGAAACTTTTTAAAAGTCAATGGAGGTTCACCACCATTTGTGTCGATAATCGTCTTTGGGTTCCACAATGTATGGGAAACCTTTTCAATGTACTGAACGTTGTTTGCATTACAATATTGCACGACCAATTCATCACGAATTCTCCCATTGTGCGCGCAGTCCTAAAATGTTAAACGTTAATGTTATAGCCTTCAGAAGGTGTCTAATATAATAGGCACACAAAATTATACCTGTTCGTAAGTAATTAAATTTAGACCGATTTCTTCTTTGATTCTATTGAATATTTTTACAGGATTCCCTTGCAATATATATAAACAACCACCTAGTTTAGTCAAACTGGTGTTTAAGTCGTCCAAACTTTCCAAAAGAAAACGCATTGGATGATATCCAATCACATCCGTATCTAAACAGACAATAATAAATATATAATTATATTAAAGTATGTTAATGTTTTTAAAGGTATTAATTTATTATATTTCGTTATATTTAATTAAATCAAAAATTAATATTCGAGTTTGCTATTGCTGAATATTAAAGTATAAGTAAAAATTATTCAATCAAATTCGAAATTGAACCAGAAATCTAAATTAACAATCATTCTATGAGGTGAGTTAAATAAAAACGCTAAATCGATAATTAAAACAAATCTTTATATTATTTATTATTATAGGTAATCTTTAGTTTCGAGAATGATCTAATATAAGACAAATAATGGTAATAATGTTTTTGGAAAAAAATAAAATAAAATCAGAAATATTTTTCGATATTCGAATCGCTGTTATTTGTTTATTCCTCTGGTCAATCAAGGTCAGAAAGAAACAAATGTTTTCCTTTTTTGTCTCTTTTTTAAACTATATTTAATATCAGTCACCTCAATAGTCAGTATTCTAAATTCCTAAATCTCCACCTGACACCAGTCTCCACCAGTCTTTTCCAATAGTACCCGTATAACCATCTTTTTTTCGGTCTTCCTCTTTCTTCTTAAAAAATAATGTTTAAAACTACCCTTAGAGCATCTGCAAACTCATATAATTATTTTAATTGTTTTTTTAGGTTAAATATTATTATTATAATAGTGGCTGTAAGTTGTATAAACTATTATTAATTATTGGACCGAATGATCTTGGAACTACAAACTATATAGGTACCTACTGACCAAATAAAATAATTATTATTACCCATCCGTACAACATGACGTAACCACAGTTTTCGAAGTCAATTAAATAAATTGCCGAAATTATAATATGTAAGTAAGTAAGTACGTATCATTTTATTAATTGAAAATCTTAAAACATTTATTTTTTATTTTTTACTGAACAAAAATTCTAAAAATCCAAATCTCATTAAAAAGTATAACGACTGTATATTTACTAATTTAACTTGACCTCGTTCATTGAAGTCATTAGTGATTATTGGTCTCATGGGATTTGCGCAAAGTTATGAATTTTAAGTTACAAATTACAAGTTTCACACACTGACAAAAAGTCTTCATTTCTAGTTTGGACATTATACTTGTATTATAAGTGTTGATATCCAAACAGGTAATGAAAACAAGTACTCAATTTAAGCCTATTAATATTATAGGATTTTGTATAATGACCATTTCAAAAAAAGTATATATTTACACTATATACTCGTAGTAACGTATGCATTAAAAAAAAAAAACACGGACATACTTCGCACGTAAGCGCAGCCACTATTGTAAGTGGGAAGTTGGAAAGGTAGAATACCGACGGGAATTTAATGTATATCTGTTAGCAACGTAAACCATTGCTAACGAATGAATAATTCTAAGAGGAGTTCAGTTGATCATTATCATTATGCTCCTTTGTCAACAATATATATGTCATATTATGGTAAAATAATTACAATGCGCGTTTCCATGACAATAATGATTGTTTAAAAAAGATTACAAAAATAAAAACTTAATAATAACAAAAAATAAATAAAAACGGTTGCCAATGACAACCTTATTTTTAATTTTTTAATATTTTCTAACCTAAAGCATCGGATGCAAATGACCTTTCTAAAGTACCACCCAGAGAACATATTTTCCTTTTAGAAAAGATGCTATACTTGATAACCGGAGTAAACTTTCTGGTAGAAAAAGTGTTCACATCAAAAAAAAAATTTTTAAAAAATATCATTGTAAAACCAATACATTTCTCGCTCCATTCAGAATTTAAAAACTACACCGAACATAAAATAACTATTAATTTGTGTGCAATACGTGAACCTTAAATAGCAGTTACACGTTTTAAACGAATTTCATGGAATGGATGGATATTGTAAATGGATTTTATAGAAAACTCGATTAAATTATATGTACTTTAAAATTTATATATTTATATAGTATAAGTTATAAGTTATATATTATAACGCTAAAAAGCGTTTTTTTATCTTTAAATACCATAATTCCGAAATTACATTTTCGAAAACAGTAAAGGTCTTCAATTATAATAATATACTATTATGTTTTTTTTATGAATATGGTGTGCATAGGTACTGTGGGTACACATAAGGTATAACTACTTACTGTACATATTTTCTTCGAAAATGAACAACGTGATAAGTTTGTCGGCCTTATTAACAGCTTCGATCAAAGCTGGATTGTCGTGCAGTCTTAGCCCGTTCCTAAACCAATGCACGGCGACCGTCATATTGTATGTCATTTTTAGTCTATCTAAAAAAAATAAATTACGATTAAAAGCCTGTCAATTGCGGGTATTTTGTGTATATTGTCGCTACGTTCCTCATATATGGGATAATTTCATTGTGAGCAATGACGGATCCAAGGCGGGCGACGATAAAGGTAATCGCTTCCCAATGTACTCTTACCTAGCTTGGTTTTTAGCATAAATGAGTCTGTGTTAAATGCATTTTAAAAATCGCCCTACCGCGATAAGGTTATCTTGCACTGAACCAGATGCTTATTGTTAATAGGCCTTCATTATAGGTGGAAAATTGGAAAGGTAAGATATACAGGGCAATTTAGTTTTTATAATGTATGCAATGAAAAACGATTCTGAACGCAGATTCGTTAAAACGTTAAATTTGTTCAATCGATTTAAATCGAACGTTTTATTTATATTTGTAACCATACAAACAAGATTAAAATTGATCGTGTACTAACAAATTTTAACGTAAATTAAAAATTTTGAACCTAAAACGCTGATCAAAGTTAATAATTATATAATTTTCTCTAAACAAAACCAAAAAAAAAAAAAAAATTTAAATAGCAATAAATTACTAAAAAACCCAGAGTGTATTGAACATTTGACCACGTCTATAAAGTGATAATTTAATAAGTATTCGGTGAAAATTTGAGGGCTATGATTATTTTTTTCCGAATTACAACAAAAAACAAAATCAAAATTAACAAAAGCCGTTAATATTTCCGTTTTCTGACTTTTTTTCTCAGTTATTCCCCAATAGAAAGTACAAGGATAATTAAAATTTGCCTTCCGAATTTATCAGTTAGACAAAATAGAAACCAAAAACCATTCCTGATGTTGGTGGTAGGAGAAAGATTTCTGTTCGAAAACTTGTTAACAGACCGAAAAAATAAAATAAATGAACACATCATAAAACATATTTAAAATGCAGATTTAAAATTATGTATTATTATTGTTTGTTAATATGTAGAGGTTTTTATATTTTAAAAAAAATAATTTAATTATTCTATAAGCACTGATTTTTACGACTGTTGGACGATCATACTAATTACTGGAAATTTACCGGTCATGTTGTTTTGGAATTGGTAGCGATTTATACCTATATGATTGTTCTTATATTAAAATATACATTGACTTATAAATATAGATAACTATGAAAATAAAGTTCAACGTTTGATAATGATAACTTTAAATATTATTATAAAAATGTAAACGATTTACGTCGTATTTGTATATCATATTTGTTTTACAATATCATCAATATTTTACGAATAACGTATGAAATGATAAACTATATTATTTTGTTTACAAAAATTAATGTACAAAACTTATATCAATAAGGAACAAATTCGTCACAAATAAGGAACGCTGACAAAATATAACGCCACATTAAGTCTGTCTAAAGCCCCGCGTCGTACGTTTTGAACAAAAGCATCTTACGCCTCGAAGAATTGTTAGATTTTGATATTTTTTATTTAATTTGAAAGAGGATGACATTGAACTCCTATTTTCATAATTCATGTTCCTATACAATATATAAAAGGTTTGAAAAATTCAATTTTTGTTATTTTGTAATATTTTTTTTTTCTGACACAGAGATTAATTAAAAATCGGAGTTCAATATGATCTATTTGCTAACATTAATTTTGATATTTTTGGAATTTAATATTTATTTTTCTCAAATAAGACTATTCGTTAATCCTTCATAGGTACGTACCCTAGTGTTACCTATTTCCTTCTCTTTAATTTTTAAGCGCTATGTTCTCTACCAAAAATATTGCTTAATAAAAAAAAAATTCAAGAAACGTTTATATTGAATTTTTGATGTAGTTGCTGAGAAAGTAAGTAATTTTTCTGATTTTCTGTGTAGTTTTCTTAATAATTGATCTAAACTGGAAAAAAAACGTAGAAAGACGGGAAAGTACACAGAAATAATGGTCTCATCATTATTTTGAATTTGGTATTTTAATGTAATTCAGTTAAAATATCGTTTAGCGTTGCTTACAGATATAAATTTAAGAACTTTATGTGAACTTCCCACCTATAACAATGTGCACTCATCGACAGCATCAGCTATTTTTTTTAAAATTATTATTATTATTATTTTGTTTTTTTTTCTTAGTTTATTGTATATTATAAAATAATAAAAAATAATTGAATTATCATTTCGAAAATATACGTCTAAAAATTAATATTTTTTATTTATTTACCAATGTATACGAGTATACGAAATACATCCTAATCATTACAATTTATAACCAAATCTCGGACGCCGATTCAAATGCAAATCGCGTGGCATATTGTAGTGCATACCATAATAAATAGATATTAGGTAGTGATAATATTATTATAATATATTATGTCGCAACGACACTCATGTGTCCATTTTATTCGGTTTTTCGTAAAGCACGGAGACGGATGCCTGTATATAATAATATTATTAAGTATGAAAAAAAAAAATTATAATGCGATATGTCGAAAGTCGGTCGATTCCGAACGTCGCCATCGAACGAATCCGGTAATAGTAATATTATGTATTATTACCAAACACTTGGGTGTGTTGGTTTTAATATTAGTGGTATACGGCTAATCGTCATATTATATTACGTATTATATTTATGTTTAAATGTATCATTATTAGGTACTGCGCCTATTATTAAATGGGATTCGCGCAAATTTTCCAGCCGCTTGAAGGAGATAATTTGATATACGACCTCGGATTGAAACAGGATTTTCGGAAAAAGCTAGGGAATACTGAAATACACATTTTAGGATGAATGTCACATTGTCAAACTTTTCGGTGCTTGCATGCGCAATACAAATGCCTTTTTTTGAACAGTTATACCTATTTTTGACATTAAAATCGAATAGTCCAATTAGTTTTTTTTTTTTCGAGCAATTTTAAATAATAACAATTGTTTTATCTTAAAAATTAGATTTAAAGTTGGTTGAAAAACATGGTTCTTTTAAAGCGATTTTTTTAATAAATATAAAATACGTGACTTTTAAAGTGAACCAATTTAACTTATGTTTTATGGTAAAAAAATTATTTCTATATATGATCATAAAATAACATATGCGTTTTATTATGCGATTTAAATGTTTATAAATTGATAAATTGTTATAAAAATTATAATTGTAACCAAATTTAGATTACTGTATCTCAAGTAATTTTTGAGATCAAAACAAATTTTGGGGTAGGGGTAGGGATGATAGCAGTTCCAAAAAAAATACAATTAATAATTAAAACAAATTAATTTTAGTCACGACACTGGGATATTAAAAAAATACATATAAAAATCATTCGAGGTACTTGAGCCCTAATATAGTCTTCCTTACACTCCTTGGCTCTTGAGTGGGCCTTTATTTACCCTCCCATAAAGTTAAATTAGATTCGACACTCCTTTAAAAGAAACCCACTGTGTACTCTGCATTTATAATAATAAACTAAGAAGAGTAACAGGTGTCCCGCGAGAACGCGTTTATGTTTATAGCAGTGGGGTTTATTTGTTTTGCTTTTACCTCCCCCCATTTCCACGATTTCCGACACGATAAACCGAAGACAACGTGTTAATTTATTCGTATATTACATTATTAGGTAATCTACCCGCTTCTAGTAGTGATGTGTTATTCATGCGGATTGCCTACTCATAAAATAATAATAATTACAGGCTCGTAATTCGTTGGCGGTCACATCGATGATAGCGGTTTTTTTTTTTTTTTAACGATTACATAATATCTTTTCCCTAGGCTTGACAAGGGATTTTCGTCTGCGGAATGATTTGTCGTATCGACTATCGAATTATTAAATTTCTGAAATGTTTGAAATGTGCCGCTGGCTTCAAGATTATAATCTAATAACCACGATATTAATAATATTATATTAAAAGTAAGGCATACGGATACATTGTGGGTTAATAGGCGTGTTTTGACGATGCAGTTTTGAGAAACTTAGCAACTAGTTTAATGAACAAATTGTTTTAGTGACATCGGTTACAGCAATAAACTGTGTGATAACTGGATGGACTTGTCGACAATCAGCAACCAATAATTAATAATCACGTTTACTGTCTTCGATTACTGGTTGTCCGTTGGTAAAACATTGTGCGGCAAACAAAACATTTTGACGATATTGTTACCAAGTGGCAAATAATTATTATGGAGCAAACCGCATCGTCAAAACACACCGATTTATTACGGTAATTATAGGTGATTTAGATAGGTACCTGTGTTCTGTTCGCAGTTGCAGCAGTCTTGGCACTTAAGCAATCATCGTCGTGGACGTAGGTGCGACGCGCGCGGTACTGGGCACCTCGTATAGTCGGTAAGGCGGCGTCATCGCGGGCTACTTATATACTGTTGCGATCGTCGGCGGTGGGATACGCGCGCGGGCGATGCGGTCGCGAAGCACGTGGCCCGGCTCTCCGGGTTTTGTGACGTCACGGCGGTGGTACCGCGATAATAGGGAGAACGAGGACGACCGCGTACGCGTTCACGTGTTTAGTGCGTATGCGTCGTTGGCGACGGCGGTAACGGCCGTGGTGCACTTTCGTAGGTGATATTAAATTGCTTCCCAATAAAAAGTTCTTGTCCATAACAGTACGATACGTCCCGTATTTTTTACGTGCCCACTGAAAATCCGTCAAAATACGCATTTGTATACAAACTATCTGTACTAAATGATAAGTGAAAAAACAAAACCTTAAAATCGATTAGTAGCTATAAATTACAGTTTCACAAAGTCAAAATAAAAATTGAAACTGAACTCTGTAGTTGTACCGTAAAAATAAATTTAGTAAACTTTCCCATTTTTCTTACGTTTTTTTCCCAGTTTTTCCGATTTATTATGAAAACCCCTGAGAAAATCAAAAAATGACCTTTCAGTACCATCCAAGAATAAAATCCTTTCAAAAAAAAAAAAAAACTACACTTGAAATCAGAGTCAAACTTCTGGTAGAAAAGTTATTCACAGTATTACTTAAAATAAATTTTGGTGTTTACATTTTTAATTTTCGTCGACCAGTTGGCGAGATATTTCAGCTTTAAATTTAGATAGGGCTGTAGGGGGAGAGTAGTGGAACACTACTAATAAAAGGCCGTGCGCCGTACCACAACGCAAATGATACTCCACTACTAGAGTGACTCTCCTCATACCTAAACTTAATAGTGAAATATCTCGTTAACGGGTTGGCGGAAATCAAAAATTGTAACACCCAAATGTATTTAAAGTATTTGAAGTATTTACTCCATATATCTATGGAATTTTTAACATAGGTTCTCATTTGAAAAACCAAAGTTGTATTGCCACAGGATACTCTTTAAATGTTTGTGAAATATGTAATAATGTTTGATGACACTGGTTTTAACTACACTTGAAAATTCCAAAAATCAGAATTTGAATGTATTCAAAATTTAACTAAAAAATGGGGGTAAGCAATCCTAGTGAAGGTTTATGTGTTTCATTTTTTTCTTCTATGTTTCTTTCCATCTCTGCTACTCTCATTCTCTGTTTTATTTTATTTGTATACCACCCAACACTCCGAAGTCCAAAACACATAACATAGTGAGTTTCACCATACTTTTACAGAACTTACTTTTAAATCTCATTGAAATTACATTTAAATGTCTATAAATAACTCAAATGTTCTAAAAGTTTTACCACGTTAAGATATTTGCGTACTTTGGATAAATATTTAATTTAAAATCTAAAAATTAAAATTATAAAATAAAAATAAAAATATAAAATTTAAAATTTAAATATTGTCCAAATGATTATCATTGAGAAATGTTGTGTGATATACCAGCGTAGTGTTCAACCTTTTACGAATTCCAAACCCCTAATTTTTTTTTCATCTATAAAGTTCCCTTCAAAAATCGTTTAATATTATAAATAATAATACGATATGATATAATATATTGTACTATATCGTAATATATTATATAGTATATACATAATAATTATGGTTTTTTGCGATCTCCTAGCTATCACTTGTGATCCCTTTGTGAGTCGTGACTCTCTTGTTGAAAACCACTCTCACGTGGTAAACGGACACTTTGTACTGTCTATTGTTTGAGTTGCATACCGCGGACACTTTGAATAGTGGAAATAAAATAGTAAAAATCGTCGCGGACATTCTGAAATAATCTGGAAAAAAAACGGGAAAGACGTGAAATATGTTTTACAAGATAAGATAAAATTAAATTCCTAAAAATTTTAAATCAGTATGAGTTTGGTGATCCAATAGAACATAATCAGATCGAATACACTATAAACCAAACTACTAGATTTTCCATTTGTGTCAGAGTGTATGGCGACATATACGAAATTTAGGATTATCCAAAATGTATAAAGATAACGAACAAATTACAAAACAATATAAAATGATAACATCTTTGGCGTTTTTTTCAGTTTAAAAAATACTTTATAAAATAGTATATACGTATTTAACTTTTACTCAAGAGCTATTTCCATTATTATTATTTGATTCAACATATATTAGCGGAAAAATGGTGCACCTATATTCCCTAAACAAATTTGGAATGTTAGACACCAAACGATTAATAATTCACATAGGACAAATAATTTTTGCGAAGGATGGAACAGTTTATCTAATAAATTGGTAAATCGGTTAATCCAAATCCCTGGAGTATTTTGAGATCATTGCAATTGTGCGAATGTGCTAGTAATTTAAAAAAAAAATATAATTAAAAAAATCGAATTACACAAAAAAGAAAAATTCACGAAGCCTGTAAACAGCACGAAAATAAAATAATAACAAATACACAATTACTTAAAATAATTTTCCATACTTTAAATTTTTAAATTTATATATTATTATGACTTAAAATAAATTTATAGTGAATATTTTGAAAATTCACGAAGCCTGTACATAGCACGAATTTATTATCATTATTATTATTTATGTCTGTTACTACCTCTGTTTTTTTTAAACAGTACAAACTCTCTGCGATTTTCATTTATTTTAGGTGATCGTATAAAATGTCCCGTTAACCATCTCCCATACCTTCTTAACCCCACACCAACAGCGGTGTCCTATCAATGGTGCGAGGCATGACCAAAGCTGTTTTTATATTTATTTTATTATCCAAAGCAATTTTTTTTTTCTGTTTTATCATGCATATTTGATAATACTTCATAAAAAAAAAAAAAGTCCCTCTTGTTTTAGATATTTATTTATTACGCGTAACTATGTAATTTTAAATTTCTTCACCCATAATATTAAACAAACTATAGTACTGCGTTGTTATCGTGTAGAGTTGAATCAAAATATGTATAGCTATATATTTTGTTTGTGTAACCGTTAACCTACTGCTCGGAGATTAAGTCTGGGGGACAAATATTAATAGTGTTGGTCACATTAATTTTTTTTTATTTTTATTGAAACCAATATTTTTTTATTATTATTATTCATTACCGTTTAATCGAAACGTTATAAAGAGTTTATTATGATGACAATTTTTTTAGATTCTGAGTGAAGCGAGGGATATATTGGTTTTACTGTGTGTAAAAAGCAATTCTATTGACCGAGCTCGGTTCAGAATCTTTTTTCGTTAGCACTGATTTATCTTTGCGCATATATATATATATATAATTATATATACATATATAATTATATATAAATTAAATTTCCCCTCTACCTTCCCAACTTGTCATTTACAACAGTGGCCCACCCGTGGTGCGAAGTATGTCCGTCGGTTTTTTTTTTTTTAAATAATAATAAAATAAACGTGTAAACATGTTTTTATATTATTGACGAAAATTCGGTTTTGTTAATATTTTTGTTATTATTAAATATCATAACGATATATTAATTATTATACTTACTCGTATCGGTACATTCTATATAATGATTTATCTATTGTTTTTTTCTAAGAAAATAACAATACTTACAACTATAGGTACAACGTTGAAGTTGCAATTGATTGCAATTTGATCCATTGCATTTGAATTTTTTCAAAAAAAAAATAATCTTACCAAATTCAAATGATGAACACGGTGCATACGTGTATAAAGAATATATTATTATACTTTATAACAGAATATAATGTTGAGTTATTTCCTTACTTTCCTATATCGTGGGTACCATCGATAATATATATCAATTTATTCATTTTTGATATTAACAATTATTTTCAAAGATTCTAAAATTTTAAGGCGTTCATTTTTCAAAATAAATATACACAGGTGCTTACGTATAAACTCATTTTTTAAAGAAATAGAATAGAATAAATAATAGAACAATAGTTAAATAACAATAAATAAATATATAAATAAAAATATTTATTAATAATATAATATTAATTATATTAATAACATAATTAAAAACAATAAATAATAATTTGTATTCATTTAATACAATTATATGTTATATGACAATTTTCATATTTCTAACGAATAAAATTAAAATTCAAAGTAAACAATGAACTTACCATATATTCTCAAATAGATAACGAAAAACTGTTATCATCTTCATTCGTATAAATAGTAAATACATTGGAAATAAAAACAGTATACACAATAAATAAATGTACAAAATAATTTTAAAAAGTCAAATGAATATCACACTATTTATTTTTCGTACAATAATTTATAAAGTCCAAATACACTGTAGGTGTACAACATAAAGACGAACTATTGTGGCACATCTTCTATCAATACATTAATAAGGCAAAGTTTAAGGTCTCGTAGGAGACGTTATTGTGTTATTATGTTTTATTATTTCCCCGTTTTATCACAATTTGAAATAAAATTAGAAAACATGCAATACCTACATAAAATTATTTTTACAATGAATGAAATGTGTGTCCTGAATTTATTCAATTACGAATATTACGAAAATATACTTATGTTATCACGGAACGTAAAACGTATGCATTTTAAAATTCATCGTTTATAAATATTATTACCAATGAATTTATTTATTATTATTAAGAATATAATATTAAGTTTACATTATTATTTTAATGGATGAAAATTCCATCACCAAAATCTATGAAGTTTTATCAGAAATAGAGCTGTAAAGCATTGGTGCACTGCAGCCCTCTCCCCTACTTACGTCTCCCCATAAAAAGATCAACAATATAAAAGTGGTATATATCTTTTAAACTATGCGTTTTCGTTTAAGTTCTTACCTTAACATTTTTCAATAAAATATATTTGTTTAAAAATATCAATAAGATTCGTTATAGTTAAAGAGAGTAAAAAACCCAAGTGCTGGAATGAAAATCCATTTTTTCACGTATATATCTTTTTCGTATGTATTTTTATACCTTGTAGAGAAGGCATTACGAGATTCCATCAGGGAAGAAATCGCGGGTAACATCTAACACAATATAATAAAATATATAGGTATATATAATAATACAAATTAATTATTTTAATTTAATTTACTGTATACACAATTAAGCATTTAAATTAGAGATCCCATACGTTCTGTATTATACAGGATCGTCCAGTATTTGAGACAAGCGTTCCGGTGTCCTGAACTAATGTTCTAAACAACACTTTTATCCCGTATTTTAAATCGCCTATTCTGTAAGTCCTTTGGTTTTCTTTATTTTTTAAATTACATAATTTAAATTTGTTTTATCAAAAATAATATCTAGTTATGTCAAATAATTTTATTTGCAAAATATATTTTGATTTAATGAATTGAGATTGATCGTTATAATTACTAAGAAGATCGAAACTTTAGTTTTATTTGTTCGTGTCTTTTTTTCCGACTGGCAGTTAAAATTCCTAGGACCAAACAGTAGACAAGTGATATCATAAGAGTGGGTAGTATCACTGCAGACAAATTACAATATTGAATAATGTTAACATATATTAATAAATACCGTGTTTATAATAAATAAATCTGGGATCCCATAATTTAAATACTTTGAATACTCACTTCTTTGATCGTGAAGTCCGTCTGTTCTTTTGGCTTATCTTCGTTTTAGTCATAGATTATGTTCAACTTCGGTCCTGATATTATAGAATTTTTAATGCCGGAGAGTTTTAATGTTAATTACAAAATATCGTTTTTCAATCATCTTATTTCTTCATAAAAACCGCACAAATACCTATGTTCTGAACAATCTCATCAAGTATACATTTCTTAGTGCCTACCTGTTTAAAATTAAACCTAATGTGTAAGTTTGTTATGAAATGCATGCCTGGTATAAAAAAAAATAACAATTATCTATAGATTAGCGTGTTACATAAAGAAGTAAGAGCCTTTTAACTTTTAATAATACTGGTCTTGGTGTCTAAGATATAAATTATTTTTACACACAACAACGAAAATTAAAGAACACTACATTTTCTAAAAAATAACATAATATCTATTTGGTTAAAATAATGATTTAAAAAAATTACTGCATTTTTTGTGGTACAAAATAATATTATTTGATATTTACTGTCTTGATTAAACAAACTACAAAAAAATAATTCACAAACTTAATAAAATGTTGTAGGTATCTTTAATTTTTATAATGAATAAAATCTTTAAAATCAATTAATTGGAATGATTCCTTTTCTGTGGTTAGACCAATTTCATTTTTAAAATATTAAACGCACGTGATAATGTTAAGGGCAATTTTTAAATTTATTTAAATGTGAATTTGAATATTTTGGAGTTAATAAATGTTTATTTATTCAAAAAAAAACATTGTTGCTAAAATTGACTATTCACACCCCTTAAATATTCCACTTGTCGCATCCTTCTTGTAACTATATCAATAAAAATCATTTTAATTATTCAAGATTTTCGATTAAATACCATTACGTAATATAAATGGTAGTCAGACAAATAAAACAAAATAAGAGTCGATATTAAATTTTATATAATTTTTAACACTAGTAGGTAAGTAGGTAGGTAGTAAAAATAAATTATCAAATAGCTATACAAAAACGAATGTGATCATCAATAATATTGAACAATTTAACTATATAAAATATATTCAGAAGAAAAATGTTGTCATGCCTTGCGTTCGCATATATTTTGTATTCTCATGTCACTTAACGTCATCGATTCAATTCCGTTATGATTGGATTCAGCTAAAACAAAATTAATATTATTTGATCAAACATAATTTATAAATTTATTTTCTAATTGTAGAATAATAATAATAGCATATGATAAAAATCACTCTACAAACACTTTATTTCTACTATTTAACGAAGGGATTTGATTGGTAAATGGTTTTCTGGTTATTATTATTTATTACCTATTATTATTTGTATTATTATGAATAACCTATTAGTGATGTGCAGTGTTAAGTGTCGATTATTTTAATATTACGAATATTGATAAAATTTGTTTTATTTCCGCAACAACATCTTTAACGATTTGCAATCAATATAAAGTTACGAAAAATATTGTATCGTACGTGAAGTTTTATTTGAAGTTTGAGTCAGTATTTATAAATAAGCATACTATCACATTTTTAAGTGCACGTGAGTTGTACGCATTTGATTATAATATTATGTAATTATATGGAAGTAATATTTAATTATTTAAAATGTTGTTTACATCATATTATATAAATTCGAATATTTTTTTAGATTCGGAACGTAGGGAGGGACCTATTGGTTTTACTATAACGTGTGTTGTAGTTGTTTTATTTTTAATTTTTTTTTTTATCTGTAAACAACTTTTCAAAAGAAAAATATAACATCTTTTCTGAAAGGAAATTTTGTCTAGTCGGTACCAACTAGAAAACGTTAAAAATATTCGTAGTCACAAAAGTTGGACAGAAAATAAATATTTGCCTTTTCTAGACGTGGTAAAATTATCAAAATATTTGAGCCATTTATAAACTATTTATAGATATTTTAATTTTGTGAGATTTTACGTAACTTTTTTTCAGTAGATACTCTTTGAATAAAAATTTTAAGACTACACACAAATGCTTGATAATTTAATGGAAGGTTCATTATAAGTTACATTTAGTAATCAACAAGAAAACGTAGAGTTTAATGTAGTATTTTTTTTTTATACGCGAATTTTAATATCAAATTTTGATGAAAATCATAAATATTACGGTCTTTTAAGAGATGTATCCACTCAGAATCGTTTTTCGTTAGCAATGATTAATCGTTTCGTATAAAGATATAAATTAAATAACATTATGCATTCTATCTTCCTAACTTCCCACCTACAACAGTGGCACACCCTTTCCCACTAACGGCTCATTTTTTTTTTAAACTTGGTATAAGTTCGTTTGTTCATATATCACAATTTTATTATTTCGGTACACATACTCATATTATATTTTTTAATGGAATCCCGTACTGGCGCCTTGGATGAAATGTATATGTGCAGTGTCGATTCCAGTAATGCTGCCACGGAAGGTTTAGCGTTGATCAATTCAAATTGAAAAGATTCGGCTTTTAATTCATTTAATAACGATTTGATTCCCTGCGTTTCGAAAACAAAAATGACAAAAATATAATGATTATTAATTATCGGTGGTTGCAATAATAACCATAACGTTATTTTATATTACCATTCTTAAAAATTAAATATCAACAAAAATAAACACCGACATACTTGAGCAGCAGTGTAGTCAGTCTTATCAAAATGTATGCAGTCTATGACAATAAGATTCGGTTTGTTCGTTGGAACTATAGACGATAATTCGAAAATGATTCTCTGTCGCATAAAATCAACGGCGGGGAACAGTAGCCCGCTACTGGGTTTCACGGTCCATGTCACATAACCCGACGAATTCTGAAAGTGGTGTAAGTCCGTAATAATAATTAATATGTTTTGTCAATTTTTTACCGTAGTCCCGTGGGAATACGATTTTATTATTATGAATTATTATTGTTATTTAAAGTGCAGCACAACGGAGCTTCCTCTTAGTGTTATCCACTCCATTTATACTACTAATCAGTAGCGTGTTGAATATATCTATGGATTTATATACGTCCTATAAATCATTTTTTTACAGTACAAACTTTATTCAGCTACCTACACTGACTACATAATATAGACTATCAAATTCGTATCATATGTATATTAATAATATAATACACAAAACTAAAGGTATCGCTGATCTCTGTACTAATTAATCTAAATCAAAATTCAACATATTTGGTGACCCGTCCATCCACCTATTTTAGTCAATCATTGCTACTACTGTCAATAAGAGTGGTATTTACCCAGCTATCACAGTTTTCTAGAATTTCTAAATTTGTTTTCTAAAACAACCCTAGAGGTTAATACACGGACTATTTCATCTGCTATCCTTTGGCACATTTCAGCCGAAGTCTGTGCGAATTGTCCCTATTAGATAAAAAAAAAAAATCTTACACAATTGTGTTTATAACTAACAAAATATGTGCTCGTGCTTCACTTTGCGATAAGTTCCTAGATGTTCACCTTAGTTAATTTTTTTGTTTACAATAATATATTAACAAACTGCACAATAACAACGTTATTTGTCTTGTCAGTTGCGTATAAAATATAAAAATAGGCATACTTACGGTTTCTTTTTCGATGGGAATTGATGGTCTTGCGCTACGATACAGCACGACCAGCAAGTCGACACAGATACCGAAAATAAGTCCCAATTCTACGTCGAAAATCAAACACGCAACGAATGAAGTCCCGAACGGTATTAGATCGCGTTCTATATAACAAAAACACAAACCAAACATGCATTTGTTAGGTACCTAATTAAAGACGTAATATGTTAGATTCTAACAACCTATATTTTAGTGTAAGCAGCGGCGCCCAGTCTATATGGAAGGTGTAGCGGTCGCTACACCTTTAACGAACAAACTTTAAATAATATTTATTAACTAGTGAAATTTTGTTTTGATGTGTGCGGGTAGGTGGGTGTTAATTATACATCATGTTATACGTATTATGAAACACTTAATCGTCACTGAGTGTAAGTGTAACAATTATGACATTTGTATTATCTTTTAATATCAGCGTACATTTCAAGCCGTTAGAAACAATTTTCGTCCGCGATTATAACCAGGCTTTAGTGACACGGTAGAAAACCGAATTTCAGTGCAGATTCAATAATAATTATAAATTACTTACAAAAATGTGAAAACTAAAAAATTGTTTCTCTATTTAATGAACACGCTATACCTACAATACAGATATAATTAGTTCTATGCCCGTCATTTATCAGTTGTTATGACGGTCATTGGAATGTTTATAATTGGCGTATTTACAATGTTTGTAGTTGTAATTATTATAAATTTGTGGGTAATTAAAAATGTTTTGGTTAAGAAGGTGACGTACGAGTATACTCGCATGTCGGCATGTATTTGTTTCTGTCCTACTGACTCACGATATAGTAAAATTACATTTCTTAGAACACAACGTGTGGCATTCAGAATTTTATATTGAAATTGAAGTTTAATCACATAAATAACAAAATTCAAAGAGAAGAATATTTTTGAGGGTTGTACGTAACTTTTTTCTAAATAATTGTCTGGTACTTAAAACATGTGAAAACAAACATCATTGTAACCTTCTTGTATGTTGGTTTTCGAAGAAAAAGCCCTCTTAAATATTCTTCTATTTCAACCTTGTTATTTGCGTTTGAACTCCACGTTCTTTACGTTCTAAGTATCAATATGGGGAAAAGCGTTACGATTTTCGAATTCAAAACCTTTCTCCTCGATACAATTCTCAATACGCTACCGTATATTATATTATATAACTGAATACGCCTGTTAATTAATTAATTATGTTTTTGGCGAATATTCGTCGTCTTTGCATACAGAACGGAGAAGAGAATAGTGAACGGTTTTCGTTCTAATACAATATTAGTCTCGTCGGTTATATCGAGGGACAACAGAAACTTTACAATATTGAGAAAACAATACACCCCCGACTTAACTGGCGAAACCTATCACGTGTCCCTGATATAAAAAATGTACATGTAATAAACAATATTATTGCCTCCCTCACGTGGAGCAGTTGACGGGATGTCGTGTACGATTTGAATATAGAATAAGGTACACGTGAGGACGCCATGTGCCGAAACACGTGCTGCGGTAACAGGATCGATTAAACTCGTTTATAAAATGCTTTAAACAATGTTATAACGTTGATCGTTTTAACAAAAAGTTTATATTTATTTAAATCGATTTTATATTATTGAGTAGATTTGAAAACAATTTTTTTTGTTTTTGGAAAAATTATATTTGAAGATTTACACCTAGTATACCTATTTTTCAGAAAAAAACGCCCTAATTAATTGATATATAGCAAATATATTTATTTTTTTTTTTGACCGTGCTGATTATAAAACGAACTAAAAAATAAACAAAATTGGAAAGTGGCGTTAGTAAAAACATTTTCTTGCATATATACAAATACTATATACTACAATACGGGACATTTATGGTCAAAACTGGCGAAATTGTTATAGTTGTTAAATAATTAGGTTTAGCGTATGAAATCCTAAAACGTAGTCTATAACAATTAATTTAAGGAATCCATTTTGGCAATTATAATAGTAATTAAAAGACAATTAAAGACAAATTGATAAGATCGATCGTCAGGTTTTACAGTGGTAAGTGCATAGAGTTTATAACTCTGAGTAAGCGTCCCGTATTGTCGTATATAGTAAATATTATATAATATTATTATCATATCAAAAAATAAAAAGTTGAAAAAATTGCCTATACGCAACCCCTTTAAATACGGGAAGTATCTCGTATTCTCATAAAGGTTCATTTTAATAATTGTGTTCGAAAGTTAAGTAAACAAAATAGAAAAATGTTGTTTTTCAGTTATGTCAGCTAATAGTCCAAATGTGAATGAATTTAATATTTTCGAAGTATAAATAATATAAAAATAAATCATAGACGAGTACACTAATATATTATAATACATTGTACCTACCTGTTATTTTATTTTATTTGAAATATTTATGTTTCATGCATAACTTAATTAAACAGAGTGGTTGGGTATATTTTAATTGTTTAAAATATTAAAAAATATTTTTATTTTCTACATGTATAATATATCGATTAAACTTTACTGGCCATAACATTGTATTATAATTTTAATCTATTTTAGCCTATACTCATTACTCCTATTAGTATATGAATAGGTTATAAACAAAACTCACATGTTACAAAAAAAAAAAACATGGAAAAATGAGTTTGTAGCACATTTTATATGACTTTTGACAGAGAATCCGATTCCGCAATCGGTTCGTTTCAAAATGTACACGAACAAGTATAAATTTAACCAGAAAATAGTGATTTATATATTGTTATACTCAGAGTATCCGTAAATAATAAATTTTTTAATATTTTAATTACTTAAATAATACATACAAATATGGAAATTGTAATGTAATAATATATATGTATAATAAAATATTATTTTAATTTTAATTCTAGATAACTCGGAAATTCTACTAATACCTATTTAATTTTTAGTTTTTCACAAGTTTCAAAATATTGAAATAATGAAACTTAGCATAAGGCAATGAAGCATAATGCCTCATCCGGGCACCGACGTTTATAATTTTATATAGGTCCGTTAACCACTGATATTTATACATAGATACGAGTATTATATTATAAGAAATATTTAGAAAAATATTCAAGTTTAGAAATGTATGATTATAAAAAAACATGTTTAATTTATTAGGGAAGCGTATTTTCACGAGAACGGGCAAGTTAAAAAAAGCTGAAAAATTTACCCATAATATTATTATTATCTCAGTAAGTCAAAGCGCTTACACACAATCATCTCAATTTCATTGTATTAAAGTTCAAGTTTGTTAAATATAGTTTTACTTGTATGAAAACGGTATAGGTATAGGTATAACCTATACATACTATACCAGTGTATTTATATACTGGTTTGGACAATTACTTGCTCTATTCATACTCAGTTCAACGTAAAAATAGATTGCTATTGATAATTATAAATGTTTTTTACGCGCGTTAAAATAAGTATGTACAAAATTAACATAATAATAATAATAATAATCGTTAATAACGATACAATAGGATATAACGATAATAATCGTTATATCCTATTGTATCTAATCGTAATATACGGTTATAAATAATATTAAATAGTCAAGTCTGACATCTAGAATATACCGTTTCATAAGATGCATTACGTGTTTCCATTGATTATAAGTACATAAATAAATATTTATTATCATAATGTATGTATATATATATATATATGTATTTATGTATAATGTATATTGTATGTAGTATATGTAGGTATGTTTATGTTTTAAATAAATCTACAGTTTTACATACTTGATAGGTTAGGTTAGGTTAGGTGTACTATATTATTAGGGATACGTACATTTTTTTTTAGCTTAACATTACATTTTACCTGATCAAATAGTTTTTCGTATACGTATATATGGCTATTGTTACGTATAATCTGCATTTTTCATTAGATATTCATTAATAAATCCCAATATATAATCCCATTATTAAAATTAGTAAAATAATAATTGTTCCACGATGTTGTAGATTTCAGCGTATTATAAATGTCATCATGTACTCGAATACTGTACAGATAATTATGAATATTATCTAAGTATATATAATATTATAAATTGTGAAATATTTAAATTAATAGTTATACGAAATTTATCAAGTGCATTAGAAGGGGAAAATATTTTTATCGTTAAACCCGACCCCCTCCTTAGCCGTATTTAAGCCCAAAATATATTTTATGTTTCAGGTTGTTATAAAATGTGTAGTTAAATGATTTTATTTAATATTTGATACTGTTATTTATCCTGAAGGTTGAAGGTGTTATAATATATATTACTAAGTAGGTATATCAAACATTTACTTGATAATGGACAATGATTATTGGTTATCTTATGGTTATGATCTATCTGCTATCATGTATGACTTAATAAGGCATGTGTGAGCTCTGAAGCTTATCCTAAAGTTGTATTTGAATGTAAAATTAAAACAACTCTTGGGCTACGCACCTAAAATTGAATTAAAAATATATTGAGCTATATATATCTTATATGTATAAAATTCTCCGGTCACAGTGTTTGTTATTGAACTCCTCTGAAACGGCTTGATCGATTTCCATGACATTTTTTATGTACACTTGGTAGGTTTGAGAATAGGTCGTAAGTATTTTTCACCTATCCTCCTTTTTAATCGCGATTTTAGTATTTTCGCTTGTATATATTTATACGAGCAACACCAAATAATTTAGCTTATAATATAACAAATACAATTTTTTTTTGTTGATTTGTGTTACCCCAGTAACAGGAATGAATAACTAATACTGTGACCGGAGAATTGTATGTATAAGATAAGATTTTTATTTATTCAAGGGTTGCCACAGAAAATAAAACCATAATAATTTTTATTATTACTATTATTTACACTATTCACATTTCACAATAGAACACATTTAATCCACCAGAGGCGGACTACCCACTCTCCACCTATTTCATATTCAATTCTAACACGGTCAACACCAAAAATGAATATGGGTAAAATAATAATAAAACAAATTGGCACGGGCAACGCCGGGCGCGGGACAGCTGGTTTTATTATAACTATTATTAATAAATGTATATATTATGTCGATGTTGGGCATATATAATGCATTATATAGAAAATATGCGTTAACCCATTTTTTAAGACCTAAGTTTAAACACTTATACTTACTATTGGTTTTCCATAACGAAATTACCATATCGTACCGAAACATTGACGTTATCGCACATATGAGTACGGCGGACAAACTGGACTTGGGTATATAACAGAGAACGGGCGTTAAGTACAACAATGATAACATGCCCAAAATAGCTTTATAAACAGAAGAAAAAATTATTTTTATTATAATAACCAATATTTTCAAAAATCGGTGACGTTTACTTGTAAATATTGAGCTGAAAGTCGTACGAACGCCGGTGGTGTGGTTTAGAGCAGATCTAGTCATACTCCCTGCGACAGGCATAGCTCCCATAAACGAACCGAAAATATTGCACATTCCTAATGCTATCATTTCTTGAGACGCGTCCACGACTTTTCCACCACCTGTGTTATACATGGATAAAATAATGTACTCAAATAAACGCCATTGTGAATAACATGATACCTATGGCGAAATACGAGTTATTGAGATATACTAAATATGTATGATCACAGTGAATCATATTTTCGTTCAACATATGCATCTTCTCCACATTCGGCCTACGTCGTAGACCGTAGTTCTCCATCTCCACTATTATCGACAATGCTAATGTTAGCCAATAATATGAAATGGAGAACTACAATAGTAGGTGAAGTAAAGAAATATATTAGCGGAGTGCGCGTGCCAAAAATCTGTGATCATAACTATCAATTTTCAAGTCAAAGAAATAACTTACTGAACGCTTTTGCTACGGATACCGTGCTCAAAATCGAAACCAATGGAACAACTATGACGCCTGGCCATAGTTTATCTAAACCTTCAAAAAATGTAAACTTCTCGTTTTCGTCTTCGTAGTCGGAAAATGGAAATCGAAATTTTGGTATACCACTGGCTATTTTACCTAAAAATAATATACGCTTGTATATTAATAATAGGATTATGTACCTACTGAAGAGCTACGTGGAAAATCAATCATAGTCAATATTCCCAACATCTTCACACTGATCACTTTCCCGTTTCCACTTGGACTATGATCTTTCTTTGCCATCATAGGTACTTTAAAAATTCTACTGTAGCGCGGACCATGAATTTTCTTCCCTAACACGGTTCATACATCGATTCGTCCAGGAACAAAACACTAAAGATAAAATGATGTAACTATCTTCATTTTGACGATCGATTGACTATGATCGTTTTTCTCCACAGCCTTTCAATTATAATTATCCATTTCATATTATTCGAACGTAAAAATGTTTTAATCATACAATGATAATACAATGGTTTTAACTTGCCTGTTATTTCTACTGCTGACTGACCGTCTTTAATCGTATAATACGCTATAGTGGAGGTCACAATAACTACGAGAACGTTACTTCCAGTGGTCAACGTGAACAATAAGAACGAATAAAATTTACTTTTCATACCTTTGGAATTAATTTTTATGTTTTTCAAGCTCTGAAATTATAACAAGCAATATTCGAATAAAAATGAATTACATAATAAATATATTACATAGGATATAGACATTTACTTTTTTTATTATAATACATTTTCTCACTCACTTTTAATAAAATCAATACAATTATGCTTATTAATCCCATAGCGGTATCTGCCATTCGGGCGTTTTTAATATTTTCTGAAAATTTTACCCACATTTCCAAGCAATTTTTGGCATGGTAAGATATTCCGAACAATCCTTTTATTTGAGAAGAAGCCATCATAATAGCTGCAGCCGATGTAAATCCGCCTGTCACCGGCATTGATACAAACTCGACAACAAATCCTATCATATATAAGGTAGGAAAAAAAATTATAGGTTGGGTTATGTTTTCTTATAAAGATGATAGGCAAGGTATTTGGTAAAATAGTTGTTGAGTAGAAACCTAATTGAGGTTAGGTTAATCTACGAAAAAAAAATAAAATAGGTACCTACCTAAATAAAATATAAAAGATTTCTTTGAAAAAAAAAAAAACCATATTATACCTACTTACGAGTATTAAGTAACGGTATTTTAATTTAGAATCGTCAAGAATGATTTCATATTATATATCTTTGACATAAATAGGAAAGAGAAAACGCACCTAATAAGAATAGATTTCTAATATATAGACCGTGGAACATTATCTTGTACATTTTAAAAAATAATACGATTTATGATTCTAAGGAAGAATAAGTAATGTAAGGTAAATTTTTTCGATTTTACTATGATATGTGGGTTTGGTTTATGAAAAAGTTTTCGACTAGAAGACTTGCTCCGATCAAAAATAGTTCTTATACGAATTGTCTTAGAGAATTATGGATCTAGTTGCTGCATTGAGGACATAATTTTTTTTTTTTTTTTCAATTATTTGTGATTTTCCTAAAAATGGGAAAAAATCGAAAAAATCGGAATATTTATGAATCTTCAATTTTTGTTAAATCTAAGTTTAATTTTGTTTTTGAAATTTATTAATAAATAACAAACGTGACATTTTCCCTGAATAATTATGTCAGCATTTTCCATTGTCTCTTTTTAAGATATTTGAAATATTCGATTAGGAATTATCTTTAGGTATGTGAATAAAATTTGTTGGACCTATAAAAAGATCGACATTTTGATACAAAGTTTTATCATACATTTATCTAACTGAGGGTCACAGAAAAAACCAGTCGAAGGTTATCAATTTTATTCTTTTTAAGCATCTAAAGTTTCTATGTTAATAAAACTCGTAAAGATTCACGGAAAAATGTAAAAACTATATAGTAGTTGAAATTGATAAAATATTGAATTTAATAAATTAGCGGATAAAAAGTTTTTCACTCGGAATAATATTTTAGATTCTGAGCAAAGTAAGGAATGTATTGGTTTTACAATATTTATTTTTTTTTCTGTGAACAAATTTTGCTCCGATTTTAAAGTGCAGCACTTTATCTGAACTTAAATTTTTTTGAGGTGGTACTTTAAGTAGGTTATTTTTTTGACTTTCCTAGAATGTTGCATTCAGAATTTAAACTACATATATAGTATATATCATCCTATACTTTTTAAACTTTCTAATCAGTAATCACTACTTCTATTCAAAATTTTCTTTTGTTGTTGTTTTTTTTTTGTTCTATAAAATAATATAGGTAAATATGTAGTCTACTTTTTTTTAAAATACTATATACCGTCTCGAATAAAAATGTTTTTCACTAAAGTCATAGGTGACGGCACCGCGACGTGTAAATTATTCAGATTTATGATGACGGTACGGACGTGATCCCATGTTATTATAGTCACGGGGAAGAATTAAGATAATTTTTCAAAGAAAGAATCGTGGTGAAAGCAGCGGTGTATTTACGGGGGGGGGGACCAAGGGGATAAATCTCCCCAATTAGCTATTTATATGCAAATAATTATAGTCTTATTATTTAAAATGTTTTTTTTTTTATTGATTATTGATTACTGATGTTTGATTGTATAGAGAATTGATATCTCTGGTCAATGACCTATGGTAATTACATAAAGTTAGACCTTATACTACTAGCATAAGTTTGTTATATTACTAGATAAAATGATATCCCCCCCCCCTAAGACAAAAACCTAAATACACCACTGAATGGGAGCACCATACACTATAACATCACTAAATATAAATTTTCTTTTATTAATACTTAGCTTATCGATGATCCTCCTCATCCTATGAGGTTTGAATACTTTGATGATGCGACCAAATAGAGGAAAATAGTAAAAAAGCTATATACATGTTGCATATAAATTAACATCATGGGCATGATTGAACACTGTCATCTATGCGACAATATAATTTATAGCAATCTAATATTGTGTTGTTAAATGAAAGAGGAGAGTAGATTTTCCTCAACTTGTGGTAACAAATTCGATAACAATGACAATAATATATGATCAGGTTTTTATATACCTAAACGGAAAATTCCACAAATGAGTTCAACTATCCCGGACACGAAACACAATATGACCACCGTGGTTGGTAGTTGCGGACTGACGTAGTTGAACGTGAGCAACGCGACGACGGATGCAGGACCAATGGTAATCTGTTTCACCGATCCAAATACAATGTACATTACGCCACCGAAACACGCCGAATACAATCCAAACTAAAATATGCATTCATGATAAATACAATAGACAAAAAAATAGAAATAACTTACATTTAACGGATCATATCATTCAATAATAACAATAATAATGTATTATGGTCAATAGCAATAATCAATTAGAAAAAAATTAAGTTTTTTTTTAACAGTTTTATATAATAGTGTATGCCTGTGTATAATGGTACATAGTGGAAAGAAAATTACGATGGTATTAAATGTGATTTTCGTATTTAATATAATAGTCAGTACTCAAAATTACTTTTTATTGTTTTTATATATAGGTATATATATAATTTTTTTTAACTAAAAAGGATGCTATGAAATCTATGTTTTAGTATCGTCATAATATGATATTATTACAAATTTCCCGAAAGACCTGAAATCATGTGTTGTGCCATTTTTTTTTCTCTACGTTTTCAGTAGAGGTCTCAATTTAAAACGTAAATTTATAAGTTTGGGAAAACGGAATCTGTGTACATGAGAATGAAAAGTTTTTACTCGCGTATACTTAATACACGTGAATTTATTATCCATGTTAAGGTGTTTTAGTTTTATTAACTTTTTACGTAGTGAAAAAAGTGAAAAATAACGCAAAATATATGAATATTAATGTACACTTGAAATAGGGAGCTCTAGTTTTTCCCATATGCCAGATATACCTACATATTTATATGAAAATTGCTTGTGAATTAATTGAATAATCGTTTTAATTTTTTTTATTTGGTATTTATCATAATAATATAACACCAACCATTCTGTTTATAAAAACGCTGCATATTAGGTACGAATATTATACAATTAGACACTATGACTTTTTTTTCCACCTGTATAAAAAGTAAATACACATACATGCCTACAGCTATTTAAGTTATTATTCCTATTCGTGTTATATTGTGATGTGTAGGTATTTATTATATAGACGCGCGCAGACTTAATTCACGGGTTATGCAATTATTATAATATGGGTTCAATCCTTTCGCCAAAAATTTTTCGTATTATAGTATGTTGTGAGAAAATAATTATTTCGATAAAATTAGAGTACCGACAATTTTTAATTAACAACTCCCCTCCCCCGAAATTATTTTCCACTTACGGCTTCATCATAGACCGTGCGCACGCCTGCGATTCATTATAACACCTGTAGTATTATGCCTGATGCTGTTTATAATAATAAATAATATTAAGAATAGCTATCACGTTGTTATCAATACGAAAAATGTGAATTGCATAATACCTATTATGTAATAATTATAATATCATATAATAAGTAACATTCGTTGAATAAGTATTGGAAAATATTATCGTATTTTTTTTCCATAATAATTTTATTCAATAAAAATTATTCTTCAAAAGAGTAGGTATAATATAGAAAAAAAATTTTTAAAAAAAAATGGGAAAACTATACTTACAGTTTCTTTTTTTTTATTACGCTGTGTATTACGTGAATTATTATTTGTTTACCGAGAACAATTCCTAAGTTCAACAATCAATATTATTGAGAAATAATAATACGAATTTTATGAAGTTTATTATACAATAGTCAGTGCCGTGTGATACATTATTTTTTTCTTTGCGTGAGGTTCAGATATAAAAAAAAAAACACGTTTTCGGTGTTAAAATACCACTCTAAGTCTTGTACAAACCAAAAATAGATCATAATTTACCAAAAAAATACTTTGCGGGTTCTTACTAAATTTGTAGGTAGTCAGATGATTTTATGATTATATTACAATTTATTAATGTAATTTTCCACCTCCATGGAAAATGAGTGAAATCCCTTATAAGTTATACTTAAATATTAAATTATAATTAAAGATATTATAAATTAAACCTAGGTTTTTGTTAGTTATTATTTAAAAACAATCTCCATCTCGCTACTGGATATAGTTGTTTTTTTAGTAATATTATTGACCACTTCGTGTTTTAAATTTTAATCGAGTCAATCGAGAACAGACAATTTGCTCGAGACAAATGCTTCGACATAAGAATAAAAACAGACGTGGTACCATGTTAGTGTGTGTTACCTGTAAATAATAGATCCCCGTCCATCGTTAACACGAGTTTGTGACATTAAAATGTATAGACTTTTTGTTATACTGAGGAAAAAGTATTTTAAATATTAATAAACAACATTTTATTGTGTTCTACTTGGCAGGAAGGACAATTGTATTTTTTTTACCTACAAAACTATCATCATCTTCGCCTTTACCTCACACAAATAGCCAAGTAGGATATTTTCGTTTACTTACATAATAACGAACCAGTGAGATATTGATATTTACATACTTGCGGATATAGTGATGAGAAGCTATTGAACCACCCTAGGTCGAAAATCCTGTGTTTTGCTATCCGACACATGCAATTTATTATAAATTTGAATTTTTGTCGAATTTTCCCCGAGTATTGAGAATATTATAGCCTACACACTATCCGTCAATAATATACCTTTTTCTCGTTACTTTTGTACACTTTTAGCGGCTCCTTGATCCCTTTCGACCAAAAACTCAAACTTGATATGTATACTTAACCACATTGCAGGTAAAGGATTTTTCGAATAAAAATGTCCTATGATTCTTGTATTTTACCATATTGCAATTTTACTCGGTTTTATTTAAATTTAATCATAATACACGATTAATTGTACAAATAATTAAACATTAATTGAGAAGAGATTATACAAAAATAATTTATCGTCATTTTATATCCAGGAATGTAAAATCAAAATTTTTTTTCCATTTTCGAAACATTTTTGCTCCCCCTCCTCTTCGATTGAAAACCTAGCTAACCCCCGTGTGCAATTTATATTTGTTTTTAACAAAAATCAAGCAGTGATAATTTTGTTAATGCGCTCTGATACTCCAAGCACTCCCAAATTTTTTTGAACAATTTTTATTTAAAGATAAATGTTTATTTAACCGATATCCAATAAACCAACAGTGCCAATATGACAATATTTACCGTTATCTACAATCAGGTCTTGTCTTCTACCAACTCTAATCAAAATATCAATTTTTTATATTATTTAGTTTATATTTAGTTGAGAGGTTAGCGTTAGCGTTTTTAAACATAAAAGCTTGTGTCAAAAAAATCTTTTTATCTCGAAATGAATATGATTTAGCAAATTTTAGTTATTATTTAGTAAAAAAGTTTAAGCAAAGATAATTATATAACATAATAACGTTACTTAGGGAATGACATATTCAAATATTAATTTATAAAAAAGTTACTAATTTTTTTTTTATTGTATAAGAAGGCCACTTTTTAATCTTGAATATCTACCGTCTCATTCAAATAAATTTAAAATAAATATGTCATACCTTAGATAATGTTGCTGTCTTTAATTTTCAAAATAAGTAACAATTCTAAAACTTCTAAAGTACACTTTAAAAAATACTTTTGCCCATTCAACATGAACATATTGCTTATGGACAATTTTCATGTTTTTACGAAAAATACTTGGACTAGGAACTATTTTTAAATTTATACGAAAGTGAATTTGATTATTTTTGAGTCAATAAATGTTTGTATTTTTTTAAAAATTCCGTTAATTTTATTGCTTATATGCGACACACTAAATATTGTTAGTTTGATCGCTTGAGGTAAGGACAAGTTTATATGACAAATATATGACAGACTCCTGTGATTTTTATTGTAAGTATGTAGGTAAAATTGTATAAATGACTTACGAGTGGGTCTAATCCGGCCAGCGACGCGTACGCTATAGCTTGTGGCATCAATGTCAAGGCGACAGTGACACCGGACACTGCATCATAGAGTAAATCTACTTTTTGGTACCGCGGCATCCATGTCAATATGGGCAAATAACTGACTATAATTGCGTACAGCTTATCGCCACAAGATCTATTGTGCACCATTTTGTCTTCTCCGGTACGGAATCTTCCTCTTACATTTATTAATATCGACACTATATTTATTATGAAATACAGTTATCCGATATTTCCTCCTGTGTATATACAATAATATACACTAGACTGTAAAAAACAAAAATTGTACAAAATTAAATAAAGCCGAAAATACTTAACTCCAGTGACGTGCACGGGAATTTTCAATGGGAGGCAATATAGACATCATGAATAAATCGCGATATATTTTACTGTTATACCTAACCTGCCTATGATATTTTACACGTCGCATCCAAAAATGCCAATTTTTAATCTTTATATCAAGCTTTTCCTTGTGGCTTGGTTGAAATATATGGATAATTCAAAATAATATTACTAAATAAATATTCATAGCTGTTGTATTTGCATGCCAATGAAGGAATATAATCCCTAATCTCCTCCTTTCTGTGCATACCACTGAGCAGGCTTCTGTTTTAACCATTGTATATAAGAAGTTTGGAAGGTATTGGATAAATGGTAAATAAGAGTTTAACGATTAATCATTGTAATCAAAATACGATTTTGAGAAAAGTTCAGTAAACCGGTAAACTTAGAGTATTAATCATGTGTTTTAATGTTTTGTAACCCAAGAAATTAACAAAAATCAAATTAACGTATCGTCATTGTTGTTAGTATTTCAATTTTTTAGAAAACGATTTGGAATATATAAAATGAGCTTAAATTAACATCTGTTAAAAATCCATATCTTTTGAGGACACAATGAATAAAATCGTAGCATTTTTACTAACAAAACTATTGAATTTCCGAGAAAAAAAAATACACTTCTTAGTAAAACTTGTAGATTATTCACTTTAGCATAACTTTTGAAATATTTTTAGATTTCTATATAATATTTTAAAGATACATTATGATTATAACTCAAGACTCTCCAAATAAAAATTGTAGTCATTCCACACAGTGGTCCACAACAAAATAAAATACACTAAAAGATTTAGTCATTTAGATTTAGATTTAATCAATTATAGCAACAAAATTAATACATTTAAATATAATTTTTATTTATAAAAGAAGATCCTACATGTAAATTTTTGTTTAGTAGGTATTAGTAATTATTAATTAAGTATAATTCAATAGAAATATCAAAACACCAACAGAAAACCACCAATGAGCGATACTACGAAATAAGATCAGGGGCATTATTTGTAGGTTTCAGACTATACTTTGGCAGCCCTATATTTTTAAATGTTTTTTTTTTGTCTGCAGAAAAAATTATTACTACGCTGTTGTTGATAAATGTAAAATGCAAATGGTAATCGAACTACCGCCAATGGTCTCCTCTACAGGAGTCCGATTTGAGATGTGAGAGTGAGATACAGAGGATTTTTACCACAGTTACTTGTCAATTGTTAATTTTTATCATGGCTAAAAAAAACAAGCATGTTAGCAAAATAATAGTGCGCGTCGAAACTCGGGTCACGTAGAATAAATCACGATAGTATCAATGTTACTATAATGCTATTAAACCTAGTAATAAATATTAAAATGTAAAGCAGAAATACGAATAATATAAACGAGCGAAGCAAACGAACAATTTTTAAAAATAATTGGCCCGATTCAAATTTTTGTATCTATATTGAAAACTGAAATGACGCCTCTGAATAAGATAGTATTTTAATTTATAATAATCAATTTTAATCACAAGCATAAATAGTTAACAGCTGATAACCACAGTGTGATAGTATTTAGCTTACATATGAAGCTCCTGCTACAGGTTGTGGCTCATGGTCCGATAAATTATTGCTATACATGTAGTTAGTTTAAGTTTTAGTAATAAGTTGAAAAACAAATCTTATCAATTTTAAATGCATTATATTTAAAATAATTATTAACTATCATACAATAAAAAATTATATTATTTGTTACAAAATCGTGTCATCATAGTAGGCCAAAAGAGGTATTTAAAGGCTAAAGCCCACTAGCCCTCCCGAATCCCGCTAATGTCCCACAACCTTAAATTTGGCCCACCGAATACCAATATAATACTATTATATTATTACATACCTAACTACATACCTGTATTATTACATCAATAAATATACTGTGCACAGTTCAACGTTCAAGTTCATTGAAACATACAAGTAGTATTATTAGTCGAGTACATATTTATTTATTAACGTATTATAATATTATTAGACGAATTGGTATAGTTTCATGCACGATAATAAACAATGATGTACTTAATAATACCTATTATATTGTTCTTACACCAATTATTGTTACGATAATTTTCAAACTAATCGTCCAACAATAGTTAAAGTGACTGAAAATAATACGATGCATATAGGTATACCAATCCCACATAATCTCTTTAACTATGGTATATAGTTGTAAAAATTAAATTTGTAACATCATAATATGTATCATTAAATTATATTATTAAATCAATATCGTATAGAATAATTCATCCTTGCCTACCACTTATAAATACATCATTTGATAGATAGGTATAATATTGAATTATAAATTGTAATAGTTTTATTTTTTCTGTACTCTTACGTTTTTTGTACCTTTATTAAGAAAATTTAATAGGTTGGTTGATTTATTTTAGGCTTGGAAACATTTCATATATATGTTTATATATAAGAAGTATCAAAGAAAAAACAAAAAATCGCGACGATTAACCAAAACGATAAAAACGATACCAAGAAAAGATCGGTTATCTTATGAAATTTAATACTTCATAAAAAAGTAATTTCGTCAAAATTTGTTAAAAAAAAAAATAACCTCGCCATGGTGAGGAGGTAGTACCCTGCAGTAAACTGCCTAAAAGCCTCAAGAGACGCAGAACCGTCCCGCGGTCTACCGGGTCACAATGGTTTCATAACGTCCTCGGAGCGAGGATTTCGCCCACCCCCAAGGAGCCCCCCTTGAAGGCGCTTCTCTCCACCGCCCACCAAGGGCACCTGAAGGCCGTGTTTTCAGCAGTTTCGTCCAAAACCCGACAGTATAAACGCACTTTGGACTAGACAGCCGCACTGGAGGTGGAGGTGATGTCCAAAACATCTAAAAGCGGTCAATATCTACATCAGATGGGACGTTACCGACCACACTCCTCTAGCAGATCATCGCCCTACGTTGGGGATCAACCAGGTTATAGTTATAAATAGTATAATATGGCTACTACGTCTAGAAAAGGCCAAAATAAGTATTTTGTGAAAATTTTAGACCTCTATGATTATTTTTAACTAAATTACAACAAAAACAAAATCAACAATGATGAACCATTATTACCTTAAACGATCCACTTTTTTCAGTTTTGCCCAATTAATAAAAAAAAAAATCGCCTGCAACTATACAAAATTTTCTTTCAAAAAAAGTACTATTTTTTAAAGCAAGATTTCTGGTAGAAAATAAAAATCGAAAGATTTAAAATAATGAAATAGATAACTCCGAGGTACCGTAAATATTCGTTATCTAGTTTTTCTTTTATGTTTTTTCCGATTTCCCAATTATTATAAAAAACATTTCGAAAATCTTCGAGAATTCACTAACAAGATCCACAAAGCAACAGTGAAGGTCTCGTATGATGTTTTGATTTAACCAAGATTTCTGGTAGAAAAGTCGTACACAAATTAATATATAAATATACACTCAGAATCTAAAATGTTTAACATCTAGATAAAAATTAAAATCGATTTTTTATTAACCGAAGTATTGTGTTTGTTACGTGGGCTTGAAAATGTCATTAAATATTTCCAATAAGGTATCTTATGAGGTACTGCGTAAAAAAATGTATCATATTTTTTTAACCAACCAAGTATTTTTTTAAAATATATAAAAAGCAATTTTTTGGATAAAATTATAAGAAATTTAGAAATATTTTTTAAATAATGTACCATCAGGTGAAAAATCCGCATTTATTAAGAACATTATATCATGAACAAATCGGATCATATTCATATAGCACATCATCATTAGAACATTTTAAGTTGTATAATATTATCAATTATGATGCGAAATTTTGAAGGACAAACGAGGCTTCTCGACCGATTTGTTTGATTATTTATTGTTATTGTTATTGAATTTTTTTCATACATTTTTACCAACGGGATGCGTCTTTGTTGGACGCGTATCAATGACCTTATTATTATTATTATTATTTATTTTTTATTTTTTATTTTTTTATTTTTTTTTTTTTTTTTTTTTTTTTTTTTTTTTTTGCGGTATTATAAATTATACAGTATAGTATAGTGATTAGCATTAAGACATTATAATAGTACTTTTTCAAGGATTGATATAAAAACAAAAAAAAATAAAATAAAAATTATAATCTCTCTAAATATAATAAAATAATTCATTCATAAGAATATAATCTTATAAGACGAACGACATAGATACATTCTTTAAATATAATATAATTTTAAAATATATTAAACACGATAAGTATATAATGTTTAGTGGCGTAACCATGGAAGGGAGAGGTGAGAAGTTCATGAAATGCCACCCAAATGTGTCTAAAAAGTATTCCTAAAAAGTACATGTTATTTTTATTATAGATCTAATAATTATAATAGTGACTATAAATACAGCTTACTACATCATAAAAACATAGTTGACTATATTTAAATTTTAAGTGAGTGAGAGGATTGCAAAACTTTGTGTGTGTGTGTATGCGTGTTTCTGAACAACTGTCAAAATGCATGCTCTTTTACCTATTGGGACCTGAGCTAAATTAAAATTGCGTAAATTTCCTGTTAAAAGCGAGTTTCTGTGATGCAAAATAAGTGCATCAAGCTGTGCTACAGAAGATAGACGTTCGAAGGCTAACCGTCAATAAAATCGTGGGTTCGTACTTACATAAGAATTAATATTATACGTTCACTAAGTCCTAACGGGTATTTTTGGACTCCATGTCATATGCAAGACTACAAGCTAAAATAAAACGATGATTATTATCTCCAACTGGAACGTTGTTTTATATTTTCGAGAACAAACACCTACCTATTATAGGTATCTTGTCTATAGTAATAATTGGTCCGGATTAACATATATTGGCGAGTTAAGCAAGTATGTAGAGCTAAATAATGGCAATGGCTAATTTCATTTCTAGTAATACACACAATAGTATCTCGAAATTAATCATATTAATATATTTTAAATAATAAAATTTTTTATCATAAAATAGACAATGTGTATAGCTTGATAAACGTTCTAGGCATTGGTTATGATACATCACTTAGGACTGTTCTCACCAACGTAAAATAAGGCGTTTATCTGCTTCTTAAATTGAGTTTATGGCTGATAACCGACCATGATCTGCCGATTATCATATAAACTCGGTTTAAAAATCAACGTTTACGTTGGTGAAAACGGGCCTTAGACTAAACTGGATAGTAACTAGTTAAAAAATTTCAAAATTAAGTTATAAATTACTTTCTTTGATAACCTTTAACTTAACTTAGTTATTTTATTCCGTTGATAAAACCTACTCGTGTTAAAACTAACTCGTATTTAACTATTAAACTGTCGTTTGTAATATAATATCGGAATACTTGACACGTGTGCACTTACTGCAATTAATCAAAACGTTGTTTGGCATGACGTACTATTATTATGCGTGGACGGAGTTGTGGTGTTTGATAAGTTATGTACAGTTATTATTATTATTATACAACAGATTCGCCTTTAATGAATTCAATTATTGGTCATAATAAACACGTATGCACACATATATATAATACAATATAAGGTTACACATTTATATGTTAAAATATTATATTGGATACGGTGAGTTAAAATTTAAATTTTACGAGAGGTACTAATAATATTGTATTTGATCAACATACAACGGCTCGATTACAATCGAATATTTTTCACAACCATTTTTGCCGAGCAAGTCATTTGTACCTACTCAATTTTAGTTAATTATGGAATAAGAAAATATATATATATATATATTTTTTTAACTATTGTAAGATAAAATTCGTTAAGTTTTTATACATTTCTCAAAAAAAAAATTACTTAACTTTCACTTAAGTTATTCCTCTGCTAAATATGATTTCATTTTTATTATTATAAACCTATTGAATGTTTTCGTTTACAACTTTTTATAGAGCTATTCAGTGGCGCACACTGGATAGTGGAGAGTTCTGGGATAGTAGTTGCCACCCCAGTATTTCAGTTGACTGATAGTAGCCTAAAAATAACCTGAACAAATACATTATTTAATCTAATAAATGAATAATAAACCTTTACTACTATAACTTTTGATTGATTATTTCCTCCTAACAGTTGTCACTCGAGTTTACAATAGGTATATATGTTATTGTTATTTTATGTATCGTGTTTTTTTTTCCGTGATTTTTTCAAGTATATTCTTCGATGTGCACATTAATATAACTTTAAGTACGATCATGGTTGCATATTTATTTCACACTAGGCGTCTACCTTTACAATTAGTCAACAACTATACAATATTATATACTGAAATAATAATAATTATAAGGTTAAGAACAATTATTAATATTTCATTGTCACAGGAGTGCATTTTTTTTAAAAATCGTACTGTGCGGAATCATATTATGAATTTTTTTTGTAATTTTTTACAACACGATGTATTTTTATTTACTGTTTAATTGTTTTTATTGAACCTGTTGTACTTTAATTTTGTATAAAACACATCTGAAATTATTTGTATCATTTTTATTTTCTATAATTTTATAAGGAATTTTAAATGTTATAGGTAGTAATATAATACATTATTACTACTTCTGTAAATATTTAATATGTTTTTATTTTATCTTCGTACCTACTCAATATCTACCTAGTACCTATTTAAATTCAATTATTTGAGTTACATGAGTGATTTTAACTGTTAATAATTAAAAATAGTTCGATAACCTACGATATCGTATCGATAAACTATCATTTAACAAATTTTATAGTACACATAAAGACATCGAAGCAAACATATTTTCATACAAATTTACTATTTACTGTGGTGGTATTTAAATCACCTACAATCACAATTTATAATTTATGACTTAGTATTTAACATGATTATAAAGAAAAATTGTTTTATAATGCACTGGTGTATCATGCAAATTATTCGAGTAATTATTTTTCGAGTTATAACTTATAAAACTAGTAAAAATGGATTAAAGTCCGAAAAAACCATACTTTTTAAATTAGATAAAACAGCATTGATATGATGATGATGAGGCCCTTGGATGTTTTTTAATATTAGGGGGCTCATGGCTTAAAAGAAATAGGAAAAATAAAAAATAATAATATATAAGTACATAAAATGACTCAGGTTTGTATCTAATTAATTTATGTACATTGTAAACTGACTTGGCTGTCTAACGATAACTCATTTTTTATTCGACATTTTTAGGTCAATATAGTAAATAGGTTAATATGAACGAGATAAAAATGTCCAATAAATTCAGTAAATAAACGTTATTCTACCAGGTGCAGCTTTGATAGTGCTATTAGCTGTTATTATAAAGTAGATACTAGAAATTCTTGTCGCCCAAATTGTATTCCTCCATTTTGAAAAGGCTCATCAGATTTCTAAGATATAAAAATATGTTTATATTATATCTGTACTCTTTGGTTGCATTGTTCAACAAGAATTTTGTAAACAAACCATTAGGATTCAATGTTTTGTTCTGTAAACAGATTAAAGAATTTAAGTTTTGTGGGTAAAAATAACTGGACGACGATTTTTTTGTTTACTAAATTCACTGTGTTTTTTTTAGTCTTTTTGATTTTTTTTTTTTTAACATACTATTAATTATTATTATTGAGTAATTATTAATTATATAAAACAATAATTACAATGTAAAACATATCGAATTTGTGGCGTGAAATGCTGTTTTCTTGGATGTCCGAGTAAATAAAACGACAACACATTCCTTAGTCTTAGAAACTACTTTTCATTTACTAAGGATAGTTAAAGGTAGGTATGTCATGTTATAGTAGTTGTCATAATTTTATCAGTAATCTATCTATTTTATTATGAATGCACTATGTGGTTGAACAAATCCAAATACGAATCATTAATGTCTATTTATCTTATTATTCTAAACAAAACGTATAAAATACATTATGGTTTGTAAAATATATATTTAATGTCATGAAAAAAAATTGACATTATTGCAGAAAAAGAGCAACTAAAATTGTCATATTTTTTCAATTACATTTAGTTATTTATTTACAAATTATTTGAATGAACAGTTTAAAAAAGTGTATTATTTTAAATTCGGTTGTTTTAGTCAATGTTAAAAATAAAATCCTTTTCAGTTAAGGCCAATATAAAATAATAATGTATAATGTAGATATATAACTAAATATTTGCCTATGTATTATATTTATATTATACAAGTAAAAACTAACACGCTGCTCTTTCAGCTGATTATCTGAAAAAATATTGTATTTAATTTATTATAAATATTTCATATTAAATTTTAGATCAACACTAATGAGCCCTTTCAATTATTATATCAATTTTATATTTTTGGACGGCCATTAAGATCCACGAATTCCCTTATCAGTTTCCATCTTCACTCTGACTTAATCTATTCTGTGATGCATATAGATAATAGAAGAATTCGATGTGTATCTCGTTTTTTTATCAGGAATTTAAATTATTTGATGCAAAATTCAACAATATATTTTGTATTTATAGTTAATTTCCAAATTTTAGATACTGTCAAAATGTCCACCGGTGGTCGATTTTTACCAATTTATTTTTAGACAATTTTTAGACATATGGTATTGTTTTTTTAGGACGGTGAGATTTACTTTATAGTTGAAAATACGATTCTCTCTGTGGGAAGGGATCAGAGTACTCCAACGGTAAGTCGTAAAAGGCGATAAATGATATTGCATCAAGTCGACAGCTGGTGTAAAATTCTCCCAAAGAGTATGAAGAATTCTAAACAAAACTTTGGTGGATTGTTCTATCTCAAATATGCGCGGAAACAACGGATGAGAGAAGATTAGATTAGATGATGTTAGTGAATGATATGGTTTTATTAGAAGAAAATCTGGAATAAGTTAAGAATAGCTTTAAACTTTGAGCAGTAGTACTTGAAAAAAAGAGAATAACGATAAATATAAAACAGAGAATATGTGCGAAGGTACAGAATAAAATAGCTAACGACAATAAGTGGTTATGGAGGAGGTTGAGAGTTTTAAATACTTAGGATTTTTGTACAAAATAACGGTGACTTTCGTGAAGTAATGAAACATAAGATAAAGTATGGTTGGATTAAGTGGAAAGAAGCGTTAGGCGTTTTATGTTACAAGAGAATTTCAACGAGACTTAAAGGTAATTTCTACAAATGTATGATGAGATCGGCTATATTGTATGAACCGAAGTATTGGGTGGTGGACAGAAAAATATAATAAAAAATGAGTCTAGCAGAGGTGAGAATGGATTAGATGGAATAGATTAGATTAGAATAGATTACAATTAGATTGATGAGTGGAGTGATGAAAGAAGATAGAATAAATAATGAATATATAAGACGTAGCTTAGGTTTGGCTTCGACAGTAGACAAAGTGAGAGAAAAGAGACTGAGATAGTTTGGACATGTCAAGAAGAGAGAAGAATTATAAGCAGTAAATAATTACTAAAGCAGTAATAATGTAAGTAAATGTAGAAGGGAAGAAGTGTAGAGGAAGACTAGAAAATATGTGGTTGGATGCGTTTAGAATAATTTGAGGACAGCTGGTGTATATGAGGTAGAAGATCGGGTCAAGTGGATATTTAGAACGGGAGTTGTCGACCCTAAATAGTTGGAATGAAGATGAAGGAGAAGAAGAAGATATTTCTTGGACGAATCACGCAAAGGAAAACATTTAACTTCCATAGAAAATTTTGCTCTGAATTTTTACGATATTAACGCATAACAAAATTTGTATAAATATTGCTAAACCGGCAAATGTAAGTATTGGGTCTTATAAAATTATGAAACTGTTTTCAATATTTATTGAACCCAAGTCGGCCCTTCAAATATCGATCTGATAAGAGGTTTTTTTTCGAATCGATAAATCATTTCTCCAACAAACAATTATGTTATCGAACAGATTACAATGTTTGATAGCCAATTATTAATTGTTTGTGCAACTTGTCATAAATAATAACCGTGCTATACAGTTTGTCAAGTATTCTCAATAATTCATAACTCTCCAGAATACTTAATAAAAGTTGTACACGACTTACTGAGGACCAATTCCAACATATTATATTCTATAATACACATGGGTTTTGACAGCGATTAATTGTATTCGATTTCTTATCTTTGATAAGAAAGTATCGAGGAAAACGCATAAACTTATTTCCAATGACAAAAAGCAAAAGTTTAAAAGAAGGCCAAATAATGAATTACAAATGAAAATATAAAACAGTTTGTGACAAATTTAAATCTGACTTGGGATGGATATGATTAAATGGATTGCAGATTAATTAAGATGGTACTGGTAAATAAAATACTAGACAGAAACTGACCACGAGAATGGTCAAAGAAGAGATGGCTAGACTCGGTTAAAAAATATCTAAAAGAACTAATAGAAAGGAAACGGGGATTTAATGGAAATTTGGATTTTTATGAGAAGCATAAACAAGTAAACTGATTTTAGAAACAAAGACCTCGTAAACCTTTTTTTTTTTATTTTATAGAAACAATATTTTAATAATTACTTTAGGTTTAACTTATTAAAATAATATTTAATTATTGCGTAAATATACAGAGTTTAAATTTAAATACGTATACATCAAGATATTATCATCATGTAATTATTATAATCAGTCATAATATTTAAAATTAATTTTTTTTAAATTAATTGTAATAATTCTACACAGAATATTTTTCAATAAAATTTAATTTGAATATTATAAGAAATTGATTTTATCGAACGAAAACAAAATGAAAAATAAATATTCACACTCCGATCCGTTAATTTTATTTTATGCTTACAGACAGCATAGTAGTTACAAATATAATTTGTTGATGTATTTAACGAGGAGTATTTACTATATATAATTTTATTAAAAAATATTTTATATCAAATTAATCTTGGTGGTAGCGTAATTTAAAAAAAAATTAATATTACGGGTAGGCCACTATTGTAAATGGGTAGTTAAGAAGATATAGTACCTATTGAGTAATTTAATTTATATGGCGTAAACAACAATTGATCATAGCAGAGAAAAAAAGATTCTGAATAGTACACATTAATCGTGTTTCCCTCGTTGCCAAAGTAACACATTATACAGCAAAAATCAAAAACCAATAAAAAGCACCAAGTGGTGCACTACTCATCATGTCAACAAATGTTTTAACAAATTACAATTAGGCAGACATTTCGTCATCTTTTCACGAATGTATGAAAAAAATGGCACATATTCACTAAATTAAAAAAGTGTTTTTGAAAAAAATACGTCTAACTAATAACTTCAAGTAGGTATTTAAAACAATAAATCTGTATTTTCAAAAGACAAATATTCAGTGCGTTTCTCTCAAATGGTAACGTATTGTAAATACTTCTGCGGGATGGACTTAGAGCGAAACGTGGTTTTTATTTAGAAACATGGCGGTATCGGAACATACGTCATTTTGAACCCCACGGAATCCCCACGATAAAAAAACCTATATTTTTATTTTTATTATATATATTATATATCGAATTTGATAGCTCGTTTTCGACAACGGCACCTATACGATGCATATACAATACACATGCTATGTTATTAAATAAAATATTGTCGGGTGCCCAGCAAACCGTCGGAAGTCAAAATGTTGAGCTAATTTTGAAGCCTGGCACAGTTTGTCGATCTCCCCGTAAAATGTTTTAATTTCGACCTACTAGGTATTTATATGTATACATATGTTTATGCATATATATATATATATATGTATGTAGATATATGTAAAAAAAAAAAAAATATAATAACAGTAATAATAACTTAATAAAAACATAAACTTACGATTGATCGGTCGGTGTTGCATATGTTGTTATGATTTATAGGTAGATATCGACTGAGATTTACACAATAATATTGTTGTGACGTCAATGCGTATGTGTTGTATGAGCGGTGTTTTTCAGATGAGTACGTAATTAAAAAAAAAAAATTTAATTTGAAAAGAGAAATATTATGAAAAATGCGGTTTTCCGACACGATGACGTTTGACTCGGCGTGCGCACGATTGTTGTAGCAGATGTGCAGTCTGCACGATACGGATAATATCCGGCACAATAGCTGTTACCTACATTATATAGAGAAAAACGCGATGGTTGTATTTTTATGTGTTTTTTTTTTTTTAAAAAAAAATTATATTTCGAACGATGATCCGCGGTGAATACGAAATTTGTTTATCGCGACGACGTTAAACAGTTAAATAAGTAGTAACTTGGCGTTCGGCACACGCGACGATCCGACAGCAGACTGAAAACTATCGCGGACGCGTAGATAATAATAAAATAATAAATCGTTTACTAAATTCGTGTGGGTACCGGTATACTAAATTGTTATTGCCGTCGTTACGACGTTACGTAGAGGCGAAATTTGAAAATGTATCGCGCGGTGCGTACCGTCGCGTTGTCCGGCCGAGAAGGAACGCGCGACCCGAGACGTGCGTATTAAATACTATTTTTTTTTTTTTTATTTTTTTTTTCTTTCTATAATAGTCTACGCCGCGAACCGCTTATTGTATCCGCGTCATCCGCGTTCCTGCCGCGCAAAAACTAAAAAAAAAAATTCGCCTCTCCCGATAGCCGTTGTACTACCGCCGCCGCCGTGTCCGATAATAATAATAAATAATAATAATAATAATAATATTTGTTCGTCGGAGTAGTGGCACACGCGTGCACACTATTATTATAATTTACGACGGACACACGGAATGATTATATTGTACTGTTATAATATTATATTGGCTGAATTACCCGTCACTGGCAGGTAAAAATCGCAATGTAAAAAACCGTTGAATTCAGTGATTAGCCGATTACTAATTGTTATCTCACCACCGGGGTAGTGAGAAAAATAAACAACCAGTCTCATTGGTTTAAGCGTGTTTTTTTTTTTTTTTTTTTTTGGAAACATGTTTTTGAATGTAAACAAATGTGTAGGTATATTTTTTTTTTTTGTAAATATCATATCATAATAATAGCTAATTATAAATAGAATTTTATCATAATTATTTAAGAAAAAAATAACAATCGTTACAATAGCGGTACTTATCTTTATCCAAAAGAAATGCAAACTGTTTATTTATTTATAAATGTTTTGAAGTTAGAAGTTTGTTGTTATAAGTGTTTTTGTATAGAAAGTGTCTATTAATGTTTGAATTGATAACTGACATAAAACACTACGCAACCCTGCTCGCGACAACAAGTACGACCCTTACCGGTGTTTATTTCAGACCTTCATCCCCGGATGTATTATAAATTTCCAAGGTGGTATGCCAAAGACATAGCTGGATCTTGGAATTTTTACTCCTGAGGAAAAAATAAAAAAAATATACTCAATGACTTTTTTTTATAGCTTTTTAAAATATGCTTATTAATATAACACAATATTTTTTTAATTTTGTTAACAAGATGACTCGTTATCGACCCATAACTCAATTCACATATCATATCACATGTAGTTAACGTATAGTAATGTCATACATTTTCAGGGGGGAGTATACATTTTTCTGCGGGAGCATACCTCCCCCCCGGTCGCCCCCTGAAAAAACTCTACCTTGTTATTTTTTTATTTATTTTTCGTGTGTGTGTGTGTGTGTGTGTGTGTTTTTTTTTATCCCTATCATCAATAAATCGCCCATAAATCAACAAAAATAATATTTGATTTTCATACTAAAAATACCAATAAACATGTATTACCCTTGCCCCTCTCCCTTAGGTCTATAATACAGGGGGTGGAAGTTTGTACATGGAATTGTTATTTCTAATTTATAACTGCATCTATGCAAAGTTTCAACTCAATCCGTTCAGAAGTTTGGACGAGAAGTGGTTATAAACATATTTTATTTGTCCAAAAAAACTTTCGCATTTTATAATATCAATTAGGTATAAGATTAGTAGAATTATTATGACATGTTATATAAAAAATAATACTAATTCGATGTTAACACCCTTTCCGACCGGTAATACACTGATAATATTATAACACTTTCAATATCAGTAGTACGGTACATAGTATAGATTAAGTTACTATAATAGTAATTATACATTATATTTTCAAACTATCGTATACGAATGGTCCTTGAAAACGGCACGGCCTCACGGTTCTGTATATCACGCAGCTGTTTTTTTTTTTTTTTCAGGTTTCCGATAAAATCTCGTATTCATCATAATATACCTACCTCGTCGTAATGAAGACGCAACTCAATTTTATTTTTTACCTCAATGATCAAATTTCACTTAGCTTAAAAAAAAGGTTTAAAAAATAATTTTTCATCCAACGCTTAGACTGATAATGGTTGGAATTATTGGCATGGTTAAAAACGAGGTTTTTATAAATTAAATATGTAGCGGTAAGTGTAAAAGTACCTACCGGCGAAATCTAAGATGTAAAAAATAGTTTGATGAATCCCTGAATGATTTTTGTAGTTAGGACTTTTACAACCCTAAATCTTAGGTAAATTTTAAGATAAACAATTAGTGTAAATAGAAGTCCGAAATTTCATTTAATCAAACAATCAAAATCAAAATAAGTCAAGATTATAATTTTTAAAGTTGATCCTAAAGTTTATGCCCGCACATTAATTTTTGTGGGTAGAGATTTGTATCGCTTGGGTACAAAAGCGAGAATACTCTCTCAACTTTTCAGTTTATGCGAAGACAATTTTTACGAATTGGAATTAATTTCAAAAAATAGAATTAGTCAAGTGGTATCGCAGTTCTCTTTGATTGGTGGACAAAATGTATTAAAGTGTAATAAAAAAAATATATGACAAATTGATGTGAATGTCGATGAAAAAATGTATCATGCAAATCAAAATGCCACAGAAGCCAAACCTGCACGATTAAATAATATTTTTACATAATTATAGTATTACGCGCAGTGATGACGTGAACGGATAACCTATGAATTAGCTGCTTAATGACCAAATTAGGTTGTTGGATAGATGTATATATGGCTCTCTATCATAATATAATATGTTAACGAAAAAAATTTATGTGCATGTAGTGGCGTAACGAACGTTTATTTGAGAGCAATTGCCACTGACTTGTTTGGGAAATGAAGTAATGGGTATCTTTATCATTAAATATCTTTGCATTTTATTAATCACTTTAGTATTTTAGCTTAAATATTTTATTATTATTATTACCCGTTAAGATTAAATCATATTATAAAAAGCTAACGTTTAAAGAAAAATTACATAGATCATTATCATAGATGCAAATAAAGTTTAAGAAGGCCAAAGCAAAAACAAGTTATGATAAGATTATGAAAGACAATTTTTGGCTAGGATGTGAACATTTTACAAATTATTAGGGGCTATTCGTGAATAAATTTGGAAGGGTGGGATTTTTTTTGTTGTTGAGTAAAATGGGGTGGGTAGTTTGCCAAAATATTTGTCTTTTAAAAATTGTGAGTTTAACATGCTACTGAATGCAAGAACGTCTTAGAGTAGTCTTAGTAACAACTCCTGATTCATCTGAGATTTTTCGATATTTAACTGAAATTGCTTCATAGAAGAAAAAAAAACTTCATGCTGCTATTGATGGAACATGAAAACACTTGTTATAGTGCTACCACGGTACCCGACGAACACAGAAAAGTGAATCGGTGTGCATTACTAACGCTTATGTTTCAACCATGGGCCACTGATCACTTCGATTTTTCAAAATCAAACCAATAAAAAACGAGATCGTTGTCATACATCGTTTTTCTCCCATTAACAACTATGTCCATTACCAAACCCGACGACGCTCATCGAGGTCATCCATTCAGTTTCCGCTCGCCCAAACATTCCCACTTCCTCGTATTGTTCACCGCGGTGATCTTGTTTTCACTCGAATGTATTCCGTCGCCAGTGGCGTGCCCAGGGGGGAGATTAGAGGTTATATCCCCTCATTTAATCGAAAATACAACAAAATATGAATAATCTAATATCGAAATTCATCATTTTCGGCCGATTTCTGAGAAAAAGCATGTATTGATTAAAAATTTGATTTTTTTTTACTTTAAAATTACTTATTTCCATAGACGAGTTGGGTAAAAAAGACGATTTTACTCTTTTTTCACGATTTTTATTTGTTACATCCCCTCCTATTGGAAATTCCTGGGTATGCCACTGCTTGTTGCTATTACCTATAACCTTGCACTTTTTACATTTATAATTTGTTTTCGCGTTCATTCGTAGTATTCACAAGATCCGAAATTGATGGTAAATTGTAATTATTTATTTACTTGTTGTGAAAACGGGTTAAGAAAGCACCCATATCAGTACTACCTTATAATTTGTAGAACTATTTTATTCGTTTCATCAGTGCGGGATCTGTTTTCACAATGCTTTCATACTGCTGTCATGGTTTATTAATTAACTTTACAATTAATATTTATAAATCCTGTTTACTCCTTCACGAGGCAGACTCACATAATACTAATGGACAATTAAATACAAACTTAGAGAAAAGCGTTTATTTTTTTAATCACTTATTACTTGTTAGATCTTGAGTATATCTTGTACACCAACTATACGTACTACGCGTATAGATATACGCGGAAATGAAATCGACGCCACTACGCCAGTTATTATTATATTATTGGATGTTATAAATATAAACACGAAGGTAAAAGGAATACCTATAGGTACTATAATTCTTAATAGTTAATGTTAATTACTTCCGCTGACTGCGAAAGAATATTCTGTGTGAATAATAATTTTTTATCGACGAAATAATCGTTTAGGTCAAAAATATTACTGTAACATAATTCGTATTACCTATATTGTTATAATGCTATGAAAGTATTGTGAGTGCAATGTGTGTATGCATATATAATATACCTACTATACACGACAAATTACAATGACTTCCGAGTTCCGGCAGACGTACAAGGTGATCAACATAGCGTAAGACACTAATTATCTCGAAAATTATTAACTTTTTCCAAAATTTGTTTATTAGAAAATTAAAAAAACAACCAGCTCAAAAATATTTTATTATAATTACTTTTTGTCACTCTTATTTTTGGGAGAGAAATCAACACTACCCACTTTTGATTTCCAAGATTTAGTTTAAATAAACGTTGGTGTTATTTTGATTCATTATATAATTTCCGTCAACTCATTTATGAGTTTATTTCACTTTTAAATAGTTGTTTAGTGGATATTTAGAGCTGCTTGTATTCTAAAAATCAAATTCCGAAAATAGTTTATATTTTCCAAAATAATGAGTGCCTTGTGTTATGTTGATCATTATGTCGATGACAGTGACCGACTTATTGTTTTAATTTATTATATTTAATAAAATTATTATTTTTGAATAAGTACTTATAGTATCAGAACATTACCAAGAATATCGAAACAATAATATCAGCAATTAAAAATAAAAAAATTTCTGATTCATAATATTTTTTATAAAAAAAATTACGAAAACTGACAATAAATGCCGATACATTTTTTTTTTTTTTACCATTTACGGGTTTACCTCGACTAAAAGGATAAAAACATAACTAACCTATACTAGTTTACCGATCTATCTTCAATAATAAGAATCGTTTTTTTTTTTGTTTTCAATGATTTATCATCGATATCATTAGTATATGAACTATTTCATAAATAACCCTATATTCAGGGCCGGCTCAGACGGTTGCTTACGGTGGAAAGCTTTCCTAATATCTAAATTTATGTATAATCTATGACTATTTAAATATAAAAATATTTTCTATGATGAGGTTACTAACAACTAATATTAAAAGAATGGCTTAAAATATAGGTATTGACCTTGGGTGGAAAAATACCTTAGACCGGTCGTGACAATATTCTATACCTTCCAAACTTACCATTTACAATAGTGACTTATCCATAGCACGACATAGGTATGCCAGCTCTTTCAAGTTGTAATATTCTAAAATGTTTTCGTGTTTAAATGTGTTTGACGTAATAAATATTATTTAGAAATATTTTGAGGCACGTAATATAAAATGTAACAATTTAACAGAGGTGGATTGCAGGGTCATCCCCGGAGTGGGAAAATGTAGTTACCGTCCTAACCTACAACCCACAATCGGTCTTATACAGTTTTATTCACGTTCAATGAAAGAGCACATAATATTAGTTTTAAAAAAAATAGATAGCCTATAGCCAATCAAGTATAATCGAAATAAATTAATTTCCATATACCATAATAAAATTGTTAATAAGAATATATTAACTAGTGTTGTAACTATCCGGATACTTGAAAATTTTAAAATCCTGATAAAAATCAATTCGGATATCTGTAATCCGAATATATTCAAATATATTCGGATATTAGACGTAATATAAGTGTTTATCCACTATTCAAATATTTGTATTAATCGAATATTCATAAAATAATAATCAAGAATATTTGGGACATAAATGGTTACGCTCATATCAAAATAAAAATACATAGGTATTTGGAAAACATTGAAAGTACAGAAATCCAGGTACAGTAAATATTAAAATATCACGAATAATCAAGAATATTCGGATTTTGTGGAAATTAAATTATATTGATATAAAAATCCGAATATAATAATAGTTATCCGAATATTTAAAATAAATCCGAATATATTATCCAACACTACTATTGACATTACTAGTGATTTTTACTTATATATTATAGCTGATTCCCAACACTCTGGTACATATATAATCACTGACCTCACAAAAGCTTTCTTTTATCACTAACAACATTTTATCAGTTATCACACAATACTTCTCTCAAACTCTATTTTTTCATACTCAACAAGCAGTCAGTAACAAGATAATTAATATTTGTACTTTTAAACTTTTAATCTTCACAATTTTAACGAACTAATTTTTTTATTAGTATTATTAAAACTAAAAATACGGACATACTTCGTACGTGAGAGCAGCCACGGTTGAATATGGGAAGTTGAGAAGGTAGGATACAGAAGGGAATTTAATGTATATCTATAAATAATAGTTTATCTATTGTTAATGAAAAAAAGATTCTAAGTGAAATTCAGTTAATAGTGATGCTTTGTCAACAATATGTATGTCATATTAAAAAAAAACTAATGAAATAGGCATTATCATTTTCTAATATTTGTTCAATATTGTACCGATTTTCCTGATTTTCCTACGTTTTTACCCGATTTTTCATATTTGCATCAACTTCGACAATTTCCTAGAGGACCTTCCCAGTCAGATTTCCTTTCAGAAAAAGTGCTATCATTGTAAATCGGTTCTAAATGACTGATAGAAAAGTTGTCCACAGAAAAAAAGTCGTGATATTTTACTAATATAATTCGTACATTTTTCCTCTGCTTTTTTTTGGGTTTTTCACATTTAATGAAAAAATTGAATAATGACCCCCTTAAAGTACCCCCCCCCAATACCGTTTTTTTTTCAAAAAAGGTGCTACACTTAAAAATCGGAGCAAGATTTCTGGTAAAAAAAATCTCTACAGATAAAAACAAAAATAAACATCTTTGTAAAACCATAAGCTTCTTTGCTCCACTCAAAATCTAAAAATGTTATACATCACTGTGAAACTAGCTTTTAAATAATCAATAACACTGGAAACTTGTATTTCATATAATGATTGTTTTTCAACACTCATAAGTAAAAATCCTACCAATAAATCACTTATATTATATTAAGTCTTAAGTCTCGTTTTAATAAACTTTATTTGCTAAAGGTCCGTTTACAATTAACCGCAATGACTGACATCAAGTAAAAAAAATACATATGGCATACAGTATTACAATAATATAATATAATATTTTTCAGTTAAGTTTATGTTATCTCTTCTTTTATCTGAAATATTAAATAAAACAATAGTTTAAGATGAAATATATTTAACTATATTAAAAAAGTAACTAGTACAATTTTACTACCAAGAAAATTATGTATTCAAATGTTTTACAATAATATTCGTTTTTTAATTTATCCAAAAATTCATCGTCGTCAGTATTGGTAATATTCTCATCCAAATCTTGTTCTAAATGTTTATAATATTATATTTACTAGACATTCGTTGCCTTGAGACTTAAGTTCTTTAGCTCTAAAAAACAAGCGATTCAGTAAGACTTTTCCCTTTATCCCACCGGGCCAGTTCATCTCTGTCATTTAAGGTGCGTTGAACATACGCAGCTATTTCTAACTACCTATGTAGCTGTACAAAATCAAATATTTTAATACATATATATTTACAATTTATAATAATATTATATGTATGTATTTTGTTTTGTATCAAGGACTATGAGTAATATGTTGGCATACAAAAATCAAAACCTGTTTTTAACTTAATCAATACCAGTCAAAATAATAAAAATATATTTTTAAATAAAGAACATTTTACCTAAAACTATTCGAATTTGGTAAAAAAATGTTCATGTTCACATTGAATTTTTAATATCAAATGGTACTGAATTATATTATAAAATATAAATTGCTATACATAAATTTTAGACTTTTAGGAGAGAGTTTAGATCGAAGTATATTACAATCCCATCTACAACATAAAATATCATGCCTTAGCACAGTAGCCATGATTTGTAATCCTTTTAGATTCGGAGCATAGCGAGGGATCTATTGGTTTTAACCCATTTTATTTAGTAATAATTTTGTTTAGACTACGACGCCATGGACGTGGCGGTGATATCCCAGAAGTGCGATTTAATTTCGAACCATATATTCATGTTTTGACTACGAAGAATTCTGTGATTCTCTCTCGAATAACGAATGCTACTTGTATATATTATATCAATAATCTTCTTTACTAAATACCAAGTATTATTTTTATTATCGTATGACCTTTATTGAATGCAATATTATTATTTATTATTTAAATATTATAATATTTAACTCTTACTATACTACTAGTTATCGGGTAAATTAGATTAAACAAATGAAAACGTATAAATTTATAAAATATCGAATATAAACAGATAAATAGATTAAATTAATATAATTGGGTATCAAATACACATACATTACGTTTTTTTTTGGTACTAGATGTCGACGTCTAATGAGTCCAGCCTGTGCGTATGTGATTCAGCCTGGTCCACAGTTTACGAGAAAGGTCCGATCCTGTTGGTTTAGTATATACATTATCCACTAAGAATTCGATAGTAGGGATGTCGCCAGGGCTGTGTTGGAAGGTGTACGGTGATATATGCAATATATCTTCTGATCATTACGAACAAACACAGTACACCTTCTGGTTATAATCGTATGTCATATATTATCTAACAGTGAAATCACAAAATATATTCTAAAAATATTATTATTATTTTTATTTTCGCTTGATTACGAAAAGTAATTTATAAGTTATTTATTATTTACACCCTCTACTAAAACATTAGGTTAAACAATGCGCTTGAGAACATTACACTTATACCTAATAATGATTTAGTTATAACTTACAATCTGCTTTTTTTATGACTACAGCACTGGATCCATTTTTCCTTCCATGTGTCTGGCTAAAGGCATCTACGAACCTTTATTGATCTAACACTAGCAAGAAAAGAGTGATGGAACATCAGTCTTGGCGTTGTAACTCCATCCTCGTGAATTGGTAATGCTGCATTATTTTGTATTTTGTTCATGACCCGCAATACAGTATTCTGCTGGCGAATATGAGAGGGATAGATATTAGCCAAGACTGGTAACCACTGTATTTTTGTAGAATTTACTATACCAGTATTTATGCGAAGACCTTTCCGCAGTTTTATATCAGCTAATCTGCAGTTAGTACTTTCTTCCCAAACCGAAGAGCAATACTCAGCTACTGAGAAGAGTAAGGCCATGGTTAATGTACGGAGGACCTGAGTATTATCATCCCAAGTAGTCCCGGCTAGTTTTGAGATTGATGTAGTTCTAGTTTTCAATTGAAAACTAGTTCAATTTCTTTTCTAGTTTTCTAGATACTATTTTCTTTAACTGGTATTTATATGTTAAGATGCGATATAATGTAACGCCTAAATAGACAGGAACTTTATCGTGTTTTATTCGATGGCCATAAAAGTTGACAGTAAGCTATTGGTTGGCCGCTCTGTTGTTAAAATGAAACAATGATACTGTAGTTTTTGCCATTTATACTGTCATTTCTTGAAATGAACTACCTAATCGTCTGAGGCAACTATTAACCTTTGTATTTACGATAAGGATGGGAGGCAATTCGTATACTTTGAGAGGCAACTCTTATACACCGAAATGTTTTGTTATTACTAGTTTATATCATCCATATTTCAAAACATGGATGAAAAGTAATATAGTTTAATAAATATTTGCTAATAGTCGTTAAAAAGCTGTATTAAAATAAATCAAAGTCTTAAGGTTTTAAATCATCTAACAAGTATAGTAATGAAAATACTAATGAGTGCGAAGATCATGAAATATATATTGGTTTATATTGGCTTAAAACCCCTTCGAATTTACAACTTCCAAAGTAAATAAAGTATCAAATTTCTTGAATAAGAATCCTACTAAGAATTTATTGGTTTTAGAACATTCACCAAACAAAAGTAAATTTACAAAATGCATTATTTTCAAATCTTTAATATTCCGGTCTTTCAAAACATGTATAACCAAACTCCACTCAGAATTATTTTTCTTTAGCAATAATTCATCGTTGCGTACAGATATATACTTAAATTCAATTCTTAGAGACCTTCCTAACTTCTCACTAACAACAGTGGCCCACCCATTGTGCAAAGTATGTCCGTTTGTTTTTTATTATATGTATTGTATAATGTATATGGTATACCTAATTTTTTGTGTTTACACAAGTCTTAAAACTCATTTTATGGTTTAAAAACAAATATTGTAAATAGTAGGTACTAGGTAACCATATTATTAAGTACCTACATAAGAGTTCATGAATAAAAGGGCGATATAAGTAGTTTAAAATAGTAACTAGTATAAATATTATTTACACATATTTTATAATTAATAAATATTTCTTTTTTAGCAGTCTTTCTTAGCTTAAAAAGTTGTGAAGATTTTGTACAGCTGGATTATCTGAAGGGGCAAAATGATACCTTTGTCTAAATTTACGATTTTGATAGTAATACATATTATTATAATAAGTACCCACATACCTCAATCCAATTCGAATTATATTAATTTTATATGTTGCAGACTAAAACAATATTCTGTTTTCGTTTCATATAATTACTATTTGATTTAAGTATAGGTAAGTACTCAACATATACGAATATGTATAAAGATTAGGATATTATTGACAATTCTGTAGGTACCTAAGTCACCATAATAATATATAATAAAGTGATGTAACTGTATGTACTATTACTATGTAATGAAATGTATTAATTGCATTAGAAATTGGAGATAAGATACAAATAGTTAGACAAATGAAATAACTGCAATTAGGTAGGTATTGACATTTTAAATTAAAATTGAAAATTTAACCTAATCTCATAATATAGATACATCTATTTTGCATTAAATAATAATTATAAATTAATAATATGCACAATTTATTATTTATCACGTAGGATTTAATTATATTGCAAAATACAATTTGTACCGATATCAGTTGCTAAGTAGTGTTAAGTATTTATATTAATGATACCTATATAATAATAATTATGTAATTATTTATAGAATGAATAATATAATATAATAATTATACAGACATACCTATCATAAACCTCCTTAATATTATATTTCTATAATAATATGTATTATGCTCAATGTTGATTATTGTTAAATATTGTTGAATGTTTCTTTTAGATTCGGAGAGTAGTGAGGAATCTATTGGTTTTACTTTGATGTGCGTTCTAGATTCAGAGTGTATTTTTTTTTCTGCCTGTAAACAACTTTTCGAAAAGAAATCTTGCTCCGATATATAGAGTATATTACCTTTTCTGAAAGAAAATTTTATCTGGTTAGTGCATCATTTTTTGAATTTTCAAGGGGTTTTCAAAATATTTAGAAAAAACCAGAAAAAAATTTAGAGATAAAATGGCAAATATTTATAGCTATTCGCGGTGATACTGATATCGACGTTTTTAATTTTTGCAACTTATGTTTTCTACCAAAAATATTGTTCCGATCGAAAAATGACAAGGTATCGATTTTATTTCTTTTAACATGCAACTATTTACAGGGAAAATAATTTTTTGATATCTTAAGTATTTTCCATAATAATTGTGAAAAACCAAATAGTATAAAAAATACAATTTTTTTTTAAATTATGGCATAGGGATTTCATTATTTTAAATTTATACGGTTTATATTTTTACGAAGTTTATAATTCGAAGCTGGTTTCCTGGTAGATAAATTGCTCACAAATGCAACATAAAAAAAAAAACACATGTCCCTCACTACAATTTGAATCTGAAAAACGGAAATATGATGTAAAGTAAAATACATACTGCATTTTGAAAATCTGTTGAAAATAAATAACAAATGGTTTTGTACAGTCCCGATTGAAAACTTATTAAACAATAATTTAGAAGATATTTGATAAGTACCTGCCTATCTGAAATAAATTTAATGTTTTTTAAATGTTTAATATAGGTTGATATTTTTACCCCTAAAATTAGGGTAGTAAAAAATAACACTAATGTAATATTTTTGAACTGTTTGTAACTTAAGTTTTCTAAAAAACCTAACCGAAAAAGTTAACACCTCGAGATAATATAAGTCTTACGTTATGTTGAGTACTTTCGTACAGGTAAGCACGTTATTTTGGATTCTGAGTGTAACGAAAAATGTATTATTAGTTTTACAAAGATGATTTTTTTTTATGTGAACGCTTTTTCTACCAGAAAGCTTACTCCAATATACATACGATGTAGACCTTTTTCTAAAAGAAAATTTTCTTGAGGTGGTACTTTAAGGAGGTCATTTTTCAATTTTCTCAAGAGTTTTCCCAACAAATGCAAAAACCGGGAAAATTGGATCAAAATTAAACAAATATTGAGAAAATATTGTCTAGATGGTACTTTAGGAAGTCATTTTTTTTTCAAGCGATTTTTGATAATATCTAAGAAAACCCGGGAGAAAACGTAAGAAAAACGGGAAATTTACGAAAATAATGCTTTTTATCATTTTAAATTGTTACAACAAATAACACAGTTAAAAATATTTGTAGAGACTTGAAATTTTGAACTTGAAAGGTCATTTTTCGATTTTTTCAAGACATTTCCCAACAAATGTGAAAACCGGGGAAAACATAAGGAAAACGGGAAAATCGATACATTCAACAAATATTATTACAGAAAATATATAATACCTTGGTATATAATTATTTTATCAAAATATTACATATATTGTTGACAAAGCACCACTATCAGCTAAACTCCGCTTAGAATCGTTTTTTGTGGCAATGGTTTATCTTTGCTTACAGATATACATAAACTCCCCCCTACTACAATGACTGCAGTGTTGCACCAAGTGCGAAGTATATCCATCTTTTATTTTACAAATCGATCAAAAGTCTTGCTTTATGCATTATTACCTATTGGTTAGCATTAAATTTAGATTATAATTTTGTGTAACCTTTTGGTGAATTATGTTATCCCATAGATACTTTTTCTGTGTCGTTTAAGTAATTTGGTTTGGTATTGATTGTGGTTAATCAAAAAGGACTTTTTTTATTTAAAAAATGATTAAAAATCACGAATTCAATGAAAATAATAATTAATAAGTCAAAATGTTTTTTTTACGTTTTTTACCAAAACAAAAAATTAATTGAAATATAAATACTTATATATAGTTTCTATCACTGTGAGTAATTTAAAAAAAAGAACACAGAATTTGATTATCTATATTATGTTCGGAGATACTACGATGGGTAGGTATATGTTCATGAAGCACCCTGTAAATATACGAATATATAAACATAATAATTACATTTATTCATTTAATTATTTATTTAGAGTTATAAAAAAAATATAATTGATTAATTTATAAAATATTTTATTGATTAAAATTGTTTTTTTCTGATTTTTCAGTTGAAAATGTATGAACTATTATAATAATCATAGTTCTGAAGCCATTTAGTTTTCTCTTGATAGCATTAGTAATGCAAACAATATTTTCTATGCGTCATTGTACTCCTCAAATAGGTTTTTATTAGTAATATATTTCATAATTATTTTTACGACTCTCTTATGCTCCACCCATGTCTCCAATCTAACCCTCCATAACGACTTAGCTCTGAAAACTGTTATTGAAGAAGCACGTATCTTATATATACGCTTTTATAGGCGTCTTCAAATTCATCCTAATCCCATAGTCAAGGATTTTTACACACTTACACTTTCAAAAAATCCTCGCCGTGGACTAAAAAGAAACTGTTGTCACGACCTTCTCCAAAATTAAATTAAATTTTACAACACTTTACCTAGTTATAGATGCATCTTCTCTATATACACAGAGTGATTCATTATCGTTGAATACACATTATTTCGCATAATTTAGACTTTTAAAAAAAAAATATTTGTTTTAACATGTTTTGTGTCTAAGAATATTACATTAGCATTATTTTTATCATCCTTTGTTTTGCTAGTAAAGGGAGAGTAATGGAGCACTATTCAAATGCCGCTTACCGTGCCACCAAACAAATGATACCTCCACTACATTCCTCCAACCCAAACTTAAAAGTGGAATATCCCGTATATGGGATGACAGAAATAAAAAATTTCACACCTACATGTATATACATATATATACATTTATTATTTATATATTGAACTTTTAATAAATTAATATAGAAGTTATGGTAACTCTACTATAATTATAAAAATATTATGTAAGCTGTGTGGTGAAAACAGTTTTTATAATCGAATTACGGATACAATAACGTCCATTTTGGGAACAAAGACATCGGATATCAAATACCCTAGCCGTAAACTTAACTGATTTTAGACTCATGAACGTAAATCCGGTCCTCAAATATACATATAGGACTTGAGCCCAAAAGAACCACTGACACCAATATGGCTGCACGACAATACGTTTGGGCGACAGACCGTTATAATAGGCCATCATCAACTGATCATTTTTCATGGAACATTGGAACAAGTGATGGGCACTACCAAGTGAAAACTATCGAACTACTAGAAATTATCAATTTACTCCGTTGTTTCTATAAACTATCGACTGTTGAAACTATATCTTATATTATCTAAACTATGAACTAGTGAAACCATCCAAGGCTATGGTTCATTCTATTGATAATATCTATTCAGTCGAAAAAACAATATGTTGTTTTTAAACTATCAATAGTAAACAGCTGTCCTAGAATAATGGGGTCGGGTGCAGCTACTGTTATAGGAAATTTATATATATCTGTAAGCAACGATTAACCATTACTAATGAAATACGACTCTAATCGGAGTTCGGTTGATAGTATTACTTTGTCAACAATATATATGTCATATTACGGTAAAATAATTATATATGCATTATATACTTTCTTTAATAATCTCTGTTTAATATTGTACCTATTTTTCCGTTTTTCTTACGTTTTTTTCTGGTTTTTCCCATTTGTAGAGAAAACTCCTAGGAAAATCAACAAAATAACTTCGCTAAAGTACCACTGAAGTTAGATTTTCTTTTGGAAAAGTGCTATCATTGTAAATCGAAGCGGAATCGTTGGTTGAAAAGTTGTCCACGGGAAAAAGAAGACAATAATATTTTACTAATACTTTTTTGTACACATTTCTGATATCGGTGTCGAGCTAATTCAGAAATTGATCGTAGTAATTTATGTGCTGTATTTATGTGCGTGGGTGATGCTATTTGTTTACCGTATCGAAATCCGGCTATGAATGGGGGTGAGGGGTAGCGTAACGCTGTTGCAGGATTCATTCCGTCGACGGATAAATTGATATTTTCGCTTTGATAATAATTCGTTGTCTTAATGACGGTCGTAAATTATTTAACGACAATCGTCGTAATATAATGATGACGATCGGCTCTTTTCGTTTTCCGTAAATAAAACGAAATAAAACTAAGACGATAGTGACGTGTTAATTGGAATTGAAAATAATATAATAATCTATCGTTAATTCGCGTTAATTTATTCGCGATATTAATTGTATTAATAATAACTTTACCAATTACAATGGCATCAAATTAAAGGGTTTTAATGGCAATAAAAATGTAAAATCATATTTCTATGGGCCATGATCAAAGGCTATACAATTTTGTACGGTGCTAAATGTTGAAAAAGATGTAGATGTATTTGCTGGACTTAAAAATCACCAGTATCCTCTTAAATGTCCTCTTAATAATCCTCTAAATATAATTAATTTGCTTTTCTAGAATATTTTGCTCATGCAAAAGTTATACATACCAATTAATAAAATGTGAATATTATATGTTTTTCTTCTTTTTTTTTTTTTACTGCATTTATCATCTTCAATATATTCTCTATACATAACTTATTGGTTTTCATAGATTAAGTATCAATTATTTATTATTTTTAGATTTTAAATAGTTTTTCACTATTAATATTTATTACGATTCTTAATCTATTAACACAATTAAAAACAGGATAATATACATAAGTATATACTAGGTGATTCATTTAAGTATACTCATTATCTCGGAAAGTATTAACTGTTTTCAGAATCTGTATTTTAGAATATTTAAAAAATAAGCCACTCTCCAATTTTATATTCATGTTATTTTTCGTCGCCTTTATTTTTGGGGGTAAAACCACTACCAACTTTTGATTTTCAAATCACAACCTACATTAAAAATTCAATAAATAGATGATGTTTTAGTTAAAATACATTTTAGTGTTGACATTTTTGATTTTAGTCAAGCCGTTGACGAGATTTTCCACTTTTAATTATGGGTTGAAGGAGAGTATTGGTGCATTATTAACACGACGCGCGTCATGCCGCTCATACTCTACTATTCTTCTCAAACTCAAACTTAAAAATGGACTATCTCATCAACAGATTGACGGAAATTAAAAATTTAATTTAACTAATACTCCATCTATTTATGGAATTTTGAATATAGGTGGCCATTTGAAATCAAAATTAGGTGATGGTTTTACCCCGAAAATAACATAAATATACAATTTTAGAGCTGCTTATTTCTTAAATATTCTGGAAAACAAATTCCGAAAAAAGTTAATACTTTCCAAGATGAGTGTACCCACTTAAATGGATCACCTTGTTAGTAAGTATATGTTTATATGGTCCCGTGAAATATTTAAAACGCCCCTGCTTTGACTCGGTTCACAGACATACATAATGTTTTGGTTTCCAGCTCACCCAGCTCAATGTGTCTTATCAAAACTCTCGTCAAACAGACATTTTTTTCGATTAAGTTAGGTTTTGAACAGTTCAAGCGGTATACGCGATTGGCCCGGACTATTGAAGCTTCTAAAACCAAGTGTCTCAAGTTCTCTTCACCAAGTGGCGTATTGGCGAGTACATAATTATCGTCACGTCATGAGAAGTACACGGGTGACTCCACTCAGAGATTATCTCCGATTCGACTGAGCGAAGCCCTTGTAGGTAGTGTCGTATAACAAAATATAGCCTTATAATTATAACGATTTTTACCACAGTTTCACCTTCTGAAACATCGGATTATTAGGTAGGTACCTATTTTGAATAAAAATATACTTGCATTATGCAACCATGTACAGCCAAAATATATACAAACTAGCCAATAAAATAATATTAAACGTACGTTTTGACTCGGAAACGTATGTAGATACAATATATTTATTATGCAGTATTTACCAACTTGTTTTGAATATACTAATAAGGTTCTTTATTTGTTATTCGGTCAAAATATATTAACATTAACAATACACTAAATTGTAATTTTACTATAAAAAAAAAACCTAGTTATTTTCTCCCTGTGACTAAAATTTTGGGATAGATATCTACTACACTTACACACTATGTGTTTATGACGACTACTAGTAGCGAATAGTAGATACTTACTACTTGTACCTATCCTACCTAAATATCTACCTTCCAAGTGATTCATTTAAGTGAGTATACTCATTATCTCGGAAAGTATTAACTTTTTCCGGAATTTGTTTTCTATAATATTTAAGAAACAAGCTGCTCCACAATTTTATATTTGTGTTATTTTTTGTCAATTTTATTTTTGGGGGTAAAACCACTACCTACTTGTGATTTTCAAATGGCAACTTAAATAAAAAAAAGTTCATAAATAGATGGAGTATTAGTTAAAATCAATTTTAGTATTGAAATTTTTGATTTTCGTTGATCTGTTGACGAGATTTTCCACATTTAAGTTTGGGTTGGAGGAGAGTAGTGGTACATCAATAGCACGTCACGCGCCGTACCGTCAAATGACACTCCACTACTCTCCAATTCTGTCTATTCGTCATTGTTTAGAATTTCGAATTTGTTTATATTTTTATCCAATTTGATCAGAAGCTACTTGAAGGTTTTAATGAAGTAGTGCATATTCAAAAATATAAATTTAAATATAATTCAAACGAGAAAAAAATTAAAATTTTGTTTTGTTTTAACACAATTACATTTTAGACTTCAAATACGTGCTTATAAACTAAAACGCTTTTTGTTTTTTGCATTTTTTTTTTCGTTTTTTACAGACACGGTTAAAAAATAGTAACAATAGTACATATTAGAAACTGAATAATAACTGTAGATAATCATAAAATGAACCTATGTAAATTTTAAACAAAATGTATAACAAATAATAATCGCATAGGTTATTTCGGTTGTTGTTTTTTTTAAAGTACAATATAATATAATATATCATATATTATATCATTCCTCTATATGTATATGTCGACAAAAATTAACCAAACTCTTAATGGACTAAAGAAATACCCCCCTGACCAAGGGTACTCTTGCCCCTCTCAAATACGTCCTGCTTGTGGGCCACTATATATTATACAAATTTTTTGGGCCTCTCTAAAGTCCCAATTTGTCCCTGCCTTTAAATACCGAAGATTTTTCAATAATATACCATTTTAGTACTGTATCTAATTGTGAATTAAAGTTTACCTCAAAATACGTCGGGATATTCTAAATTCGATTTTAGATGTGGAGCGAATTATTTATTATTATTAGCTTATTGTTTTACAAAGATGTTTATTTTATTAAATATTGATTAATTTTTGATTACAGATATACATTCAATTTTCCTCTATATCCTCCCCTCCAAACTTCTCCTAACTTCTCACCTATAACAGTGATCCACCCATTGTGCGAAGACAAAGTATGTTCGTCTTTTATCTTATCAATCATTATAATTTCACCCCTATCCTCCCATAGTCAAGGTCCAGAGACGCTTCTGACTTACCTTGTATTTTTTGACCAATAAGTTTAATTGATAATGAACCTCCTGTTAAATTTTCAAGCATTTCTATTTGGTTAAACAATTTTACCCACAAAGTATAGCTGCCAAAAAAATTACGTAAAAACTCTTAAAATTAAATGTTAATAAATAGCTCAAAAATGGTTCAATTATTTAAAAAAATGATCACGTTTCAAAAAAGCAAATATGAATTCTCTGTCAAAATGTCAAGTCTATAAAATATATTTAACAGAATCACAACAAAAAAACAAAATGTAAAATAATAAATGCATTAATTTCGTAAATTTTCCCATTCTTTCAACGCTTTTATTCGGTTTTACTTAATTATCATAAAAACTACAGAGAAAATCTAAAAACGACTTTATTAATCACCAAATAGATAAAAAATTCAATGACATCTCAATTCAATTCATTTTTCAAAAAGATCTTTTGTCATTCTTTTTTTTTATTAAAGCAATATTTCTGGTAGAAAACGGTTTTTAAAAATTAAAAAAATATTTCATTATTTTTTGTTGCTTTAATTTACTCCGTATTTATTATTATTATTTAATTGTTAATTATTACGAATATTACGTAATTAATGGCCTGATCAATCATTCACTTATCACTTGAGGTTTTGTTAATTCGCATTATTCTGGTGAGTGAGAATTATAGTTGATAAGGCATATAATAACAAATTACTGTCAAAACGTCATAACAGTCATTAACGATACTTAGTTAGAATATATGATATCATTTTGCCCTCCCCCCTCCTCAGATAATTTAACACTAAAAATCTTTGAGTCTTTTTAAGTTAAGAAAGAATGCAATATATTCACTAATCATAAAAATTAAGTAAATAATATTTATACTAGTTACTTTTTTAAACTACTTATGGCACCTATTAGATTTTGAGTGGAGCGAAGAAGCTCGTGGTTTTACAAAGATAAATATTTTTATTTTTTTTTATCTGTCCGCAACTTCTCTACCAGAAATCTTGCTCCGGTTTTTAAGTGTAATAACTTTTCCGAAAGGAAATCGGTGTAGGGAGGTACATCGAAGAGGTTTTTTTGATTTTCCCTGAATTTTTATCAACAAATGGGAAAACACCAAGGAAAAACGGGAAAATGTACGAAATGTAAGTATTAGTTAAAAAAATATTACGACCTTCTTTTTTCTTGTGGACAACTTTTCTGCCAACAATACAATTTGACTGGGAAGGAACTTTAAAATGGTAATTTTTTGATTTTCCCAAGAGTTTTCTCAACAAATGTGAAATACCAGGAAAAAACATGGGAAAATTTGTACATTAAACAAATATTATTAAAGAAAATATATAATGCCTATTTAATTATTTTACCATAATATGATATATATATTGTTTACAAAGCATCACTATCAACTGAACTCCGCTCAGAATCGTTTTTTCGTTAGCAATGGTATCGTTGCTTACAGATATACATGTGTATATTAAATTATATATAACAGTGAATGCACCCGTCCCCATTATCTTAGTACGTCTTTTTATTAATGAATATTTATGTAGGTACTTAATTTTATTTAACAGTAATGGATGTTGGGTACTTTGTAGCTGCTACCTACAATTTGTTTCTAAACTAAAAAATGAATTTTAAGACTTATATAAAAACAAACTATCTGGTATACCGTACACAATACCTACATACAATAAAACCAATTTTTCTTTCATTTTCTTCTTAAATTTATATGGATTAGTTATATAGTTACTGAATAATTAAAAACACCTATAAATTATTATTTTGTATTCAACTCAAATAACTATAGGTTAGTTCTATTAATTATACTGGTCAGATCAAGGAGTTTAATAGCTTTAAACCTATTATAGACAACTCAGACTATTCTGAAAAACACCGCACGTAAATTGGTTCAATAATTTCGAAAATTACCCGTTAAAAAAAATATCACATTTATATAATAATATAAGATGCAGGGTGATTATTTTAGAGTTAAAAACTCATTATTTCGCAAAATATTGACTTTTTCAAAAATAACTTTTACTATCAAGTTTTTATTTTGGTAAAGCACTATCCTACTCTACCCAATAGTTTTTAATAAATAAATGGAAAAAAAGGTGGGAAGGAAATAAAGGGGAAATTTGATGTAGGTATATCTGTAAGCAACCATTACTAACGAAAAAACAATTCTGAGCGGAGTGCAGTTGATAGTGTCGTTGCTTTGACAACAATATATATGCTATATTAAAAACCGACAGGAATCAAGAAAAGTTATGATACAAGAGCCTAATAAAGACAACACAGAAAATTATATGAGGCTACGTAATACAGCAAATAAAATAATAAACTACAGAAAAGAATTGCTGAAAACAAAAAGTTAGAGGAAATAGAAGTATACAAAAATAACACAAAATTATTCTTTGAAAAATACAAATGCGTTAAAGAAGGTTTTAAAGCACGGACGACTATTATAAAAGACAGAGACGATAATTTAGTATCAGATCAGTACCGATCAAAACATCAACTGCAGCTTTTATGAACAACTAGTGTACTAAACAGCTAAACCTGAATTACCCGAACCCAGTATGGACGAAATTTAACTAATATTTGAAACTTTAAAAAATAACAAGATACCAGGAAAAGACAATATTAATTCGAAACTAATCAAAATTGCTGGTGTCACTGTAATTTTTTGATTTTCCCAGCAAATGGGAAAACCGGGATAATAAGTACAATAGTGAACAAATGTTATTCAAGAAAATGTTTAATGCAAATTATGTAATTATTTTACCATAATATGACATATTAGATATTGTCGACAAAGCAACACTATCAACCGAACTCCGCTCAGAATCGTATTTTCGTTAGCAATTGTTATTTATATATGTATTTGGATAAATACCAATTAAAAATTATACCACGGGTCAGATATCATTCAATAATATGCTTTTTTTATAATAATACTTAGCCGTATTACTCTGTAGCGATGGCGGCAATTCGAACATTTTATCAAACAAAAAAACTGCAATAATCACGGTCACGATAATTAACTATACCAATACGTGGAAATAACCAATCTTAATTATTTGTTGCACATTTAACTTTATACTTCTAGATAATTAACGAATGTCTTATGATAAATAATTATACTGCAGAATATACAGATTGCCGTGCACAGACTATAAGGTAGGGTGACCAAACAAATAAAATTAAATTACGGGACACTTAAAAAAAATTATTAAACGCGATGTAAAAAAATTAGTAGGTATATTATGTGATAAATAATAATTAAACATAACTATAAAATATTATAATACAAAAAACAAAATAAATGCGTGATAAATGAAGGTTTTTAATTACAAAATAAATATATTAATACACCAGATAAATTTTTTTTTTGATAATGACGATGGTTTGGTCAGGTTCTTCTGCTATTTTTATGTAGGTACTTTTGTGTAAAACTAAATAATGCCGCAAAGACATCAAATACGTTTCAAAAGTTAGGTATTTCGATCATACTATTATTGAACATCTCCTTTTCATTGAACTATGGGCGCCCACTATTGGGGCGCTGCGGTGCTCGGGCAACCCATGGTTCTTTCGTTGGGTGTAGAGCACCCTACGAAAAAAATAAAATGTATAAATATTTTATACGTTAATATTATACATGCAGAAATAATCATTTTGGTGGTACCGTCAACGTCTATCGACGACGACTGCAAAGATAACGTTTTATATTTAGGTACGTTTTAATAAATCTTACAAAAGTAGAAAACTTTATAGTAGATCCTAAAAAATAAATATATTTATTATAACTGAATACTATGGATATGATTTCGATTGGGCTAAATTAGAATTACATCGCTGCAATATTATGTAGAATGTTTTAAAGCAAAATAGGTTAATTTAACATCGGTGTCAGACGCAATTGATTTTTTGAAACAAGATTTGGTACTAGAAGCGATTAAGTTAATTAAGATTATGTTAACCGTACCAGTTTCATCGTGTACAGCTGAGCGTTCTTTTCTGCTCTTCGGCGTTTCTTTCGAACAGTCTTAAGATCAACAATGACACAAATACGGCTTAATGATATAGCGATATTACATGCACAATAAAGAAGAAAAAATAAACATTGACGAGATAGCTAACAAATTTATTAATACGACCAAAGTAAGACAAAATAAGTTTGAGATTTGAAGAAAAATAAAAAAATTGTACCTATTGTACACATTTTTATTTTTAACTATTATTTAACTATAATTAAATTCTGTATGGACAAAAATAGTGTCATTTCTTATTTATTTAAAAACATAATTTGTTATTAGTAGGTACTACTTATAGTTAAAAATAAAAAAAGCATTTTGTTTTTATTTCGTTGGCTAGTCTTCATTATTTTTAAGATATTGGCAGAAAAGTATTTACATTTTTGTCACCCTTAGGCATAATTAAGAAAACTTACACTTCTGGGAATTAATTTTAGTGGAAAATTTAGTGAATTTATTTTAGAGTAAAAAAAATCATCGCCTATTTATAGGCCTCCGAAAAAAAAAAAGTTTACCTGCTCGGGTCGGTGACGCCTCATCATCTCCCCCCCCCAGATACAAAAATCAAGTCAATAAAGGACTAATGCTTTGTTGATTTTTTTTTTTTTTATTTTGATAACAGTTCAATAGTTTTATGATTTTGGGCACCCCGTGTAAATTGGAAAAACTGGCGTCCATGCATTGAACTATTCGCGATTGAAAGTGAAAGAGTCGCTACCTGGTGAAATTTATTAAAGTTGCTCTAACAAGGAAGATGAACGTTTGATTACATTATATTGAGACATTGAGTACTGCGTACTGACTTCTGCATTTCTTTATAATAATCATAAATATAGCTTTATTTGTTGATAATACGGATGACCATAATTATTATTCTAACTTGATGGATAATAAAAGTACATAAACTTATATTGAACTTACATAATTTATTATATACAATAAGCATAGTATTTAAAATGTACCTACCTAGTTCAGTGGTGAATTTAACGGTCGTTTAGTCGGCAAATGCCAACGGAGCCCCCTCCTAAATTGTATACTGAGGCCCACCTAAATTAGGTAGTATAATTTTGCCATAAAAAAAAAAAACAATTATAATGCAAAATGGAATATAATTTGCCATTGTTTAATAATAAAATAATTTAAATATATAGGAATACTTCAAAATCAGAAAATGTTATAATTAAACAAAGCAGAAAAGATCGAACACATAACTTACATACGTAAATCTAAATTATTCTACCTTCTATACCCACTACTATTGATCACAAATATTATTATTTAAAAATAATAATAAATACTACTGCAATACTACGTAAAGTGGCGTATCTCAGCCTCTCTTACGAGAAGGTGCGAAATATATTTTCACCCGTTCTTAAAGTAGACAATTTCTTACGAATTTAAAAAATATAACAATGTACACATATCGTCACACATAATTATACGACCCACAGGAGGGGGGGGGGGCGAATGCCCTCTTTGTGATCCTCTCAAAGGTACGCCACTGACTGCATATTAATCTCTATGTACGAACGTATGATTTTATAATCAATTTCACTGCATCGGGTATCACGCACAATACAAATTAAAATACACCAATAGTCAATTGATAATATATTAAGTTATACTTTACACTAATTATTAAACATTCAATGTCCGACATGATGCCCCAGATAGAAACTAGTGTACTAAGATTAAAAAATTATCTTTATTCAACTATGGTTCAAAATCGAACAAACAATTCGCTTACCTTATGTATTTAAGCCTTACTTTCCATGAAGTACAACTTCTTGATCCTAAAAAAATTTTTCCAAGACTAGATTCACAAAGATCCTCATCTATAATTTTATAATTTTATTTTATATACTATATATTAATTTTGTTTTATTTGTAAAAATGGTGTAATTTTTTAAAAAAAAAAAAAAATTTATTATTATTATTCGCGAGAGAATCAAGTGGTTTTATAAATTTGGGGTAAGTATGTGACCATTGTTAGTGTTAATAATAAATTTTGTACGAGAGCTCTTTTATAGATTTACCAATTTTATTTGAACCTTTAAATTCGCCACTGCTACTTCATGAGGTTTACCGTGAAGGTCACTCTGGTTTGCAAACATAATATTAAAATCCTAATAAATATATCATTTTAAATTCTAAGTGGTGCGAAGAAGTTTCACAAAGAAATTTTTTTTTTATTTTTTTTATCTGTGCGCAAATTTTCTACGAAAAATATTGCTGATTTTTAAGTATAGCACGATTTCTGAATGAAAGATAAAATACATAATAATACATGTATAATCATAGACAGAAATTGTTTTTCATTTTATAACGAGAATATAGTTTTGCATTAACATTGATAAAATAATAATCAAATGTGTTTTGGGTTTCTAACATTATTTTTTCATGTTAAAGACTTAAAACAAATATTATAACCATATCAAATTTATGTTTGGAGTTGCTTTGTACTGAAAAAATTGTAATAAAAATAATAACTAATTAATATTTCAAAATACTATACATATTTAAAAGGTAATTGACAATATTTAATTTTATACATTCATATAGGAACTTAGATATTATAAAAATAAAAATAATACAGTATCTCTTAAATTAATATTATGTTATTAAGTATTTGTTCTGTGCATAGTAGCATGCATTTTGGTGAACTTTTTAGCTTTGTCTTCAAATATATCTTTATCAGTTTTCAATTCTCTTGCCTGAAACCCATAAAATATTATTAATTAAATAAAAAAAATAGAACATAGGTAAAATAACAAAAGATAAATAAATAAAAATGTAGTACAATATCTGGTACAAGAGGGTCATCAGGATTTGGACAATTCATTAAATTACATATAGCAACTAAAACGCCTTCTATTGTTATCAAAGGTTTCCAAGCACCAGCTGGAGGCATTTTTAATATATCCAAACAGATTCTGCCACCGCTATCAATGTTTGGATGGTAAACAGGTGTTATAAAGTTAATCCTAGGAGGTTCAAATGGATACCTAGAATAAAATTACAATTAAAAACCAATTCAAAATCAAGTGTAAGACTTAAATATTATATTGCATTAAAATATAATCTAAGTGGCTACCTAATTATTAAGACTTACTTTTTTGGCACTTCTATAATTAATTTGAAAATTCCATCTTCATATGGAGAATCTTTCGGCCCATTTAATTCTAAAACAATTTAATACATTGTTGTGAATACTTAAATAGAGTTAAATTGTTAGTACAATTTTTTTTTTTCTTAAATAAAAAATAAGTGGGCAGTTCAGCCTAATGTAAACATAAAATAAGTAAATTTAAAATTTAAACATTCTCTGATACATAACCAGTATTTTTTGATGAACATCAGACTAAAATTTGTTCAATACTTTTTAGAATGTGTGCGTACAGAAAAAATAAATATTTTATAATACTATTTATAAATATAAATAATTCTTACCGGCTTCTAAAATATTCAAAGAGTTTTCTTTTTTATTAACTTTTATTCCAATTGGAGGTTTATCAATTAATTGGCTTAGTTCTTTTTTCAAACGTGGTGTATTAAACATTGCTAAACAATAAATAAAAAACATCAATAAATAGATATGTTCTTTGATTTTATAAATTANTATGAATGAATGAAAGTTTGTTATTCTTTTAAGCAAAAACTAGTGAACGGATTTTTATGAAACTACAGTATTATTGTTTATACATCAGAATAATATATACACATAAAACTACATTCTGTACTGGGTGGGTAAGTGAAACTATGTAAAAAGACATTATTTTTAATCTACAGTATTTTTTGATACAGAAACAATACTACAGTACCTACTATCCTGTTTTCATAATTTGAACAGTGTTATAGTAGATTTATAGTTTAATCCCTGTGCTGTGCAGGTATTTATGGTAATACAAATATAAAAAACTGTATGACATACTAGAACACTGTATTACCCACTTTTTACCAATAAGTTCACTATATATATATCATATATATTATAATATGTATAAACTGTGGGTAAATCATTGTTTATTGAATATTTAATGAAAAAATAAATGATACATAACTATTCTTACTTGAATAAATGTTTATCAATCTATTAAGATAAAGATGTAGAAATCCGTTAACTGAATGTAAGTACCTACTGCACAATTCTGTATTTGTATTTATTGAAAAACAAAGATCAATTAATGTAAACCACACATCAGTAAACTAAAATCTCTTCTATGAATAATATGTGATGCTCGAATCAAAAACTGGTTTTATTTGGTTAGTCGGAAATCCACAAAACACAGATAATAATTATCATTAACCAATAGACTGTATTCACTTTAAAGTAACAACGAGCGCGGTTAATTTATAATTTTCAATTTTTTTTTTTCCATAAGTTTAGCTCCTCTCACTAGACACATAAAAGAATTCTTTAATAGTTATATGTCCCCCCTACAAGACAACTTATCAGACGTTTTATTGGTTCCCGCTAAAATTAAATTATTATACATTTGTGTTTACTCCCATGATTTAAAATACTCTTATTATTTTTTTTTATTCTATAAAAATATCATTGACAATCTTTGTTTAATAATTTCGTATGATTTTCAATTAGACGGTAGGTAATACAAAACTATAGACATTAGTATTAATTATTAATGAAAATTATATCCAGAAAATATAAATAAAGTACATAGAATCTAAAATAAATCTTTAATTTAATATATATCTATAAGCAAAAATTTATCATTGTTAACGAAAAACGATTCTGAGCAGAGCTCGGTTAATCATTGCTTTTTCAACAATATGTACCAATCCCTTTGTCAACAAAATGGAGTACATATAATAGTAATCTAAACTTAGAAACTTAAAATTCAAATATTACTTACACATAAATTAAGTCGAATTAGTAGTTGAGAAAAAAATATAAATTATAAAAAGCATAATTATAACCCAAAGATGAAAAAAAAAATATTTTTTAGTACTGGCAAAATAAATCAAAAAGCCATATTATCGTCATTATCATTCCTATTAAAAGTATAATTGTATATACAAATTTGTATACGTTACGCAGTTATATGTAATGTATCACGGACTAAGATATACCTTAATTCATGGTTAAAATATGGCCAAGTAAACAACAAAATAAACTAACTAAAGTCAGTGGTTTTCATATAAAAACATTAAATTTCTCAACATCATTTTCTTGAAAAATATAAGTTGATATATTTTAATACAATAACATTGTAAAATAATTATATTACAATGTGTTACATAAAATTTGATAACCTACGAATCGTTCTTATCTTTGGGGAAGAACTGACCCCATTTCATTGTAGTTATCGACAAAATAATGATGAATTTCACTACGCTAGTCGTGCATTTCTAGCGTGCCGTGGTATTTCGCTACATTGGGTGTTACAATTTGCGTTACAATTAATTACTACTCCTTTCCACTGGTAATTCGGTCAATATTTAAAAAATTATTTAGTATACGCAAATAACAGTGTTGCTAAAGTTCCTTTTAAAAAAATAATTTGTTCCTCCTACAAAAAAGGAAGTCGTTCAAGTAAAAGATCATTATTTTTTTTTTTTTTATGAATACCTAATGCACACAAAAAAATCTCTTTTTATTCTTAATTTGAAAATAATATCACTGATGATTTTGCTTTGGAAGTATTCAAATGTATACAATTAATATGAAATTAAGAGTTTTCATTTATTACTTGTGTAGATACCTAGTTTTCATAAAAAAATAAGTGTAATATGAATTGATGAATTATTTATCAAGTCAATTAAAATTGGAAACTATTTTTACTTCTTAGAATTGACAAGTTTAAAATACTAATAAATTTAATTTAATTTATTTCCTTGTTAAAAACAAAAGAATTACAATAGTTTTGTTCCTATTCCTAAAAATAATGAATTAATTTCACGTTCTAATTCCTTCAAAAAATAATGGAATTAATTCATTTGTTCATGTAAAAAGGAATCAATACCAGGAATTGTTCCTTTAGGAACAAATTCCTTAACAACACTGGCAAATTTAATATAAATAATATATATATTTGTATATGCATTCAACAGTATTATTTACTCCTGTGTGTTAATACCTATGACCGGTTTTAATCAAAAAATAATTTCTTTTATTTATATTACGCATTCTTAGAGAATACTTTTTGAACTAATAAGTAACTAGTGTATAATAAATTCCAAAATTATCAGTTAAAATGGTTCTAGTATTGTTAAAAGAAAAATATACCTATTGCACCACACCTGTTTTATAATGCATCGTAACCATAATACAAACTTTGTAGCACATTTACAGTTCTGTATATTGTAATCTATGCTATAAATCAATAGGAATTGATGTATGTAAGATACAATATCCCCACAACAAAATACGCTATAAAGTGTTTATAGTTAAAATCACTTAAAATATATAAATATTCATTAAGATCTAAAATGGTAATAGTTATTATATTTGAATGATTTGTATTTGTACATAAGTATAAGGCTATAATATTTATTTATTTATCGGTTCAAAATAATAATAATAAATGCCATAATTTTTTTATGAGCATTTAGACAATGATAAAATAATGTAACATCCATATGGATATGAAATTAAGGTTTACTAATTGATTTATGCAATGCACATTATAAAGTAAAAATATCAAACGACACTTAATATTACTAAAAGTTTCTCTACCAATTTATTTTTGGAATAACTCAGTAAATTTTTGCGCACAATTAGACTTGGTGAACATTTCTACACAAACAATTGCATTGTCAAAAATTCAAATTTTGAAAGAAAATTTACTTGGTTAGTAATTCTTTTTCATTTAAAAACGAGAATATAGTTTTGCATCAACATTGATAAAATTATAATCAAATGTGTTTTGGGTTTCTAGCAATATTTTTCCATGTTAAAGACTTAAAATAAATATTATAACCATATCAAATTTATGTTTGGAGTTGCTTTGTACTGAAAAAATTGTAATAAAAATAATAACTAATTAATATTTCAGAATACTATTTATATTTAAAAGGTAATTGACAATACTTCATTTAATACGTTCATATAGGAACTTAGATATTAAATAACAAAAGTACAGTATCTCTTAAATTAATAACTTGTTATTGAGTATTTGTTCTGCGCATAGTAGCATACATTTTGGTGAACTTTTTAGCTTTGTATTCAAATACGTCCTTATTAGTTGTATATTCTTTTGCCTGAAACCCATAATATATTATTAATTAAATAAAAAAAAATAGAACATAGGTAAAATAACAAATGATAAATAAATAAAAATGTATTACAACAGCTGATAACATAGGGTCATCAGGATTTGGACAATCCATTAAATTTCTTATAGCAACTAAAGCGTGTTTTATTGTATACATAGGTTTCCAAGAAAATTCTGTAGACTTATTTAACATATGCAAACAGATTCTGCCAATCCTATTAATGTTTGGATGGTAAATAGGTGTTATAAAGTTAATCCTCGGAGCTTCAAATGGATAACTAGAATAAAATTACAATTAAAAAAACCAATTCAAAATCAAGTGTAAGACTTAAATATTATATTGCATTAAAATATAATCTAAGTGGATACCTAATTATAAATACTTACTCTTTTAGCACTTCTATAATTAATTTGAAAACTCCATCTTCATATGGAGAATCTTTCGGCCCATTTATTTCTAAAACAATTTAATACATTGTTGTGAATACTTAAATAGAGATAAATTGTTAGTACAATTTTTTTATTTCTTAAATAAAAAATATGTAGGCAGTTCAGCTAATGTAAACATAAAATATATAAATTTAAAATTTAAACATTCTCTGATACTTAAACAGTATTTTTTGATGAACATCAGACTAAAATTTGTTCAATACTTTTTAGAATGTGTGCGTACAGAAAAAATAAATATTTTATAATAGTATTTATAAATATAAATAATTCTTACCGGCTTCTAAAATATTCAAAGAGTTTTCTTTTATATTAACTTTTATTCCAATTGGAGGATCAACAATTAATTCACTTAGTTCTTTTTTCAAACGTGGTTTATTAAACATTGCTAAACAATAAAAAAAAAACATCAATAAATAGGTATGTTCTTTGATTTTATAAATTAATTTTAATTAAAATATAATATTTGTTATATCACAAATATATTATAAATACCTATGTAGATTAATAATAGGTAATCTGTTATAATTTATAAAATACAAACCTCCTACTAATATTACAAATGTAAAAGTTTGTGAAAACTTATGAATGAATGAAAGTTTGTTATTCTTTTACGCAAAAACTAGTGAACCGATTTTTTTGAAACTACAGTATTATTGTTTATACATCAGAATAATATATACACATAAAACTACATGCTGTACTGGGTGGGTAAGTGAAACTATGTAAAAAGACATTATTTTTAATCTACAGTATTTTTTGGTACAGAAACAATACTACAGTACCTACTATCCTGTTTTCATAATTTGAACAGTGTTATAGTAGATTTATAGTTTAATCCCTGTGCTGTGCAGGTATTTATGGTAATACAAATATAAAAAACTGTATGACATACTAGAACACTATATTACCCACTTTTTACCAAAAAGTTCAATACATCTATTAATAAGAGCAAAGCAAAACAGGAATAAAGACAAAAAGACTCAAAAATTGGAACTGGCCACACCTGGTGCAGGACAGCTAGTGACAATAGATCTAAATCTAAATAGGTTTATAATCCATTATAATTATTACCTCTATAATTAAAAATCACCATATATAACAAGAAATATTAACATAAATATAACATTATAAGTGTTTGAATTATGAAAATAGTTTTAGATTAAAACTGATTTTAGTACCAAATAGATTTGTTACTTGGATTCCTAAAATAATTGTATTATCATTTAAATTATTTATTATAGGCAAGTTTATGATTTATGATGTATATGCATACAATTAAAATCACAGATATTTTTATTTATCATATGGCAATTATCTTAGATAAACAACCTAGAATATAATATGCATTATGTAAAAATGGTTAATGCATACCAGCCATGTTTAGGGTCTAAGAACCATACATAATAAAACATAGGTATAACATAGGTACCTATAGATTTATACATTTTAAATAATAACCCTTTATTATATGTAGATACCAATTTATTAAAAATTTACGACACTTGATATAACTAAATAATATGTACAATGCACATAATATCAAATGGATGTACGCATGAGTCATAATATGTACCTCCTAAAATGTTCATACCTATGTATTGTTATAAACAATAAAAACAATAATTTTCTTTCAATCTATAAAATAAATTATTAAAATACACATACAAATGAGAAAATAACATCCAAGAAACTATAGGTAAATCATTGTTTATTGAATATTTAATGAAAAAATAAATGATATATAACTATTCTTACTTGAATAAATGTTTACCAATCTATTAAGATAAAGATGTAGAAATCCGTTAACTGAATGTAAGTACCTACTGCACAATTCTGTATTTGTATTTATTGAAAAACAAAGATCAATTAATGTAAACCACACATTAGTAAAGTAAAATCTTTTTTAAGAATAATATGTGATGCTCGAGTCAAAAACTGGTTTTATTTGGTTAGTCGGAAAACCACAAAACACAGATAATAGTTATCATTAACCAATAGACTGTAATCACTTTATAGTATCAACGAGCGCGGTTAATTTATAATTTTCAATTTTTTTTTTCCATAAGTTTAGCTCCTCTCACTAGACACATTAAAGAATTCTTTAATAGTTATATGTCCCCCCTACAAGACAACTTATCAGATGTTTTATCGATTCCCGCTAAAATTAAATTATTATACATTTGTGTTTACTCCCATGATTTAAAATACTCTTATTATTTTTTTCTAAACTATAAAAATAACATTGACAATCTTTGTTTAATAATTTCGTATGATTTTCAACTAGACGGTAGGTAATACAAAATTATAGACATTAATATTAATTATTTATGAAAAGGAAACTATCCTATACAGTGATAGGACTCAAACATGTATTAAGTACCTATTTTAAATTATAATTTATACCTTTCTCAACTTCTTATACAAAAGTGGCATACCTATAAGGTAGTATGACAATGTATGAAAAAAAACATTTCATCTCACCGCTATAATTAAAACTTATATGATATTTTCAGACATTAAGTGGAGAAGGTCGAATGATACACATCAGATACAAATAAGCACGTAAACAAAAAAGGATATTTAGTGGCTCAACTCCCCCTTTCCTCAGAAATTTGAAAAACGCTTGAAACGCTGAAAAAAAATTTGAAGTATAGGTACTAATAGTTCTATTGTTCATAATGTGTAATTTTTATTACTTTTGAATCTCCCTAAAAACCCACTTTAATATGTTTTTTTGTACAAGTGTTTGTATACTCTTTGAACAAACAATCAAGCCAATTATTTGTTAATTTATTATTTATTATTTATTAACACAACAATAATTTGTCATTAGTTGTGTAGATACTGGAATTGAATTTACAGCCCTTTACCGTGGTTTTTTTTTTATAGTTTTCATAATGCTAATGGATTATTGCACTTTAGTTGACGATTTGGAACTTCTTTGGATTGGGTATCATGATACGCGCGTGCGTAAAACACCGAATATAAATAAGTAATACAATCACCCGCGCGCGCTCATATCAGATTCGGGCATTCGGCCGATCTGGGCGTCTTTGATGCGTTCTGAATTTGAACCATTTGAGGTACCTAATACTTATACCCTCCACTCTGGAGTTCCCATCTCGTATTGACCGACTACTAAGTTACTGACAATTCAACATTAGCTGCGCTTGCGGTCTACGGGTAAGTACCGCGGAGTTTTTTTTGACAATGTCGACCAATCGATTTATGCATCCAAGAAATATATACCGGACGCGGCCCGATTTTAAACAGATGGCTGAAGAATATCCAGAATTCATGAAATATGCGACCACTGTAAATATACACTCAGTGACTTTGTAAATATACTCATGTTTATGGGCCAGTAACGGGACGTTTGTTTTACAGGGCTTGAATGGAAAAATCACATTTGACTTTAAAAACCCGGACGGTCTAAGACTGCTGACTACTATATTGTTGAAGAAGGATTTCGATTTAGATGTTGATTTGCCAGTAGGCAAACTTGTTCCAACAATTCCATTACGGCTAAACTATCTACTGTGGATTGAAGATCTGTTTAACTTGAACTTTGACAGTTCCAAAAAGATAAAAGGAATCGACATAGGTAACTAATTAAATTAATACATTTTTAGTTACACAGAAACCTATGTTTGATGTAATTATTTTTATTTCTTACTCTTATTTCAATGTGTTACTTACAAATGTTTTTATAAACTTTCAACATACATTTTTATTTTATTTACCTATATTCAATCTTGTGCAAAGTAATATAACTTTATGTTTTGTGCACTTAATTTATTATTTTCAATTGATACACAGGTAGGAACCTTAAGTTTGTTTAAAACTTTTATACCTACCTAATACAATACATTTGCTTTATCTACCTAAGAAGTTTTAGTTTGAGTATCTTTAAAGGAAGTTATTTCTTCATGTTAATGTTCTATGATTGATGTATTTGTATATATTTATATTGTATTTAGTTAAATTTAACGATGTTAATGTTTATTAAAGATGTATTACCTATTTAATAAGGTGTAGTAACTAAGTTTTTTAATTTAGACAATTGTACACTACTCTAACGATCATATTATTTGCATTTAAATGGGCATCTTGGCCATCCAAATAAATAAATTTAATAAAAATAAAAGGAAAATTGATGTAGATTTAATATTGGGCACTTATATTTTTTAGTTCACATCAATTAATATTTGTTTTAAATTTCAGTCCAACAATTGGCACTTTTAAACAATTTTGATATTTATCTATTATCTAAAAAACTATTTTTAAGTCGTGCGGGATCAACATAATTATTTATTATAAATTAATAATAACGGATACACAGTAAAAACTGTTTATATTGTCATTCAAGGGACTATTTAAAATTAAGAATAACAGATAGATCACTTATTGTTTTATAAGACGCCACTGCCCAAAAATTATTTAGTTAAACAAAAAATAAATTACTCTATACAGATTACTGTAAATCCATTGTATTAATATCTAAAGATTAAGTACCAAATTTGGTAAAGATCCGATAAAAAGTTTTCTTTTTAAATTGTGTATTATATTTTAATAATCATATTCTAAATTGCCAACTTTACGTTAATAAACCATCAATAATTTGTTGGGAGAATTGTTAATTTATTAAAAGAAAATACTATTTATAAAATTTAATATCTTTTAGGTACTGGTGCATCATGTATTTATCCATTGCTAGCAGCAAAAAAATTTCAGTGGTCCATGGTCGGTACTGATATCAACAAAGAATCTATTAAAAATGCAAATGGAAACGTAAAAAAAAATAATTTACAACATTTAATTCAAGGTAAGTATAATTTTAAATTGCAATTAAAACATAATACAATTATTTGAAATTAAATTTATTTCATTTTAAGTTTTGGAAGTATCAGAATGGGACAGATTATTACCTGTAACAGAAAATGAACATTATGATTTTTGTATGTGCAATCCACCCTTTCATAATTATTCTGAATTGAATTCGTCTGATGAAGAAACAGACTGTGCAAAAGGAGTAACTTGTGAATTGTATACTGATGGAGGTGAAGTTGATTTTGTAAAGAAAATTATTGGAGAAAGTCAAAGGTTAAAAAATTCAATAAGGTAACAATAAAATATTGAATACTATTTTATTAGAGCGAAATCTATTTAATATGGAAATCATATATATCAATATTATCATCTTTTGGAATTTTTTATATGGATTATGGGATTGTATATTTAGGGTAAACAATTGTCATTTATAGACAAATATGCCAGCTTGCATTTTAAATCATTTTTGTAATGCCGATATAATTATTATAAAAATTATTAAATTTTTTATTTGTTAATTAATTTAATCAAATTATTAAACTGCATGCTATATGGTTCATAATTTAAAATAATGGTATAGGTGCAATTTAGCTTCCAAGTGATTTTATAAAAAAAATTTTAAATTTATGTTTTTGCATACTTAATTTAATGGTTGTTTCAAAGAGTCTCTTAAACTCCCCTCGGAAGTTATTGTCGAAAATTTCAAAATGTTTGATTTCCAAAAATTAATTTTCATTTTGTAAATAATAACAAAAATTTGCTTAGGAGCTAAACTGCATTCGTTCCAAAATAATTTATTTTTAGTACGACCATCAATTAATAACAAACTAATTATTTTACTACTTTCATAATTTATATTTTGAAATTACCTTTATAAGTCTTAAAATATTATTATTCGGATTATGCATGAAGTTTATTATGTTTAAATGTAATTTTCTCAAGTGCCGCCTATAAGTATAGGAGAAAAATTCTAAACATTAATGTAATAAATAAATAAAAATGTTAAATATTCAAAAAACTTTTTATCTTTATACATTACAATTTATTTAATAATAATTATAATTAACTATGGTCTACTACAAACATAGAATAACTACAAAGAGTTTAAAATACTGTACTATTATATTTTGCTTAATTAATAGTTGAACAAATGTTATGGGTTAAAATATTAAATAATATGCTAAGATTAAATTTAATTAAGTTTAATATTTATTATATAGCATAATAGTATTGTTAGTAATAGATATTAACTTCAACAGCAATAAAATATTATTAAACCTGAATGTTATTGTTCTTATAAAAAAACTTGAAGACTACTGATTTTTAATATTTTTATATTATTAACCCATAAATTTATTATCAACGAAAAAAAATTTACTTTTCATAAATGTTAATGATTTCTGTATTGACACAGATTTTACTGCATTTATATATATGTTTGTTGTAACTTCTTTAATTGTTAATTTTTTTCAGTGTTTATACAACAATGATTGGTTATAAATCATCATTAGGTCCTCTTAAAAATGAATTGAAAACTATTGGTGCATGTGCAGTTGCGGAAGCTGGTTTCTTCCAAGGTCGAACAACACGTTGGGGAATCGCTTGGACATTTGAGACAGACATAAAATTAAAAGATTTTATGCCTAATAAAGAAATAGAAACTCAAAAGTTGAAATTAAAACCTCCTGTATGTTTTGCTATTTCAGAGTCGTACGACTCTACAACTGCCCTGGCCAAATTAACAGAACTATTAACTTATCTTAAGGTAATTTCAAAATATTTTATTAATGAAAATAGTTTTAAATTATTTTATTTTGTTTAAACTTAGTTGTCTATCTCAATGTTAAAATCAAAAACTGATGAAAATGTTTTATACCAAGCTGATGTTAAAGCCTATGAAAACACATGGACTCATCAAAGACGGAAAAGACGTAAAGAACAAAGAATAGCTGATAACAAGCGTCAAAAGATGAGTGATAATTTACATAATGATGAACCAGATATGGAGGAGCAATTGATCACTGCAAATGCCGAACCATTATTTGCTGCTACAATAGTATTAAGAAAAACAAATAATACTATTTGGATCGATATGTTACATCTAGATGGCAATAGAAATAATTCATACCAAGTTTTTCAGTTCTTCAAGAACAGATTTGTATAATGTAAGATTTAAATAAAATACACATATATATGTAATACGTAAATAGATTTAATGTGAATAATATAATAGTTTGGTGTATAATATAAAAATTATATGATACAATACAATTTAAATTGGTATAGTATTTTTTAAAAGAAAAATATGTTACATAAATAAACTAAAACATTAATTTGACTTAACAGCTATAAGAATAAATACAAACAGTCCACGCATATTGTATTTAACCAATTGCGATTAAATTACTATAAAAAAACAAAATATGAACACTTGTCTTTTCATACACATTTTACGAGATCATATTATGTAGAGTTTATACATTTGAAATACATTTTTAGACTGCTACTATTTTGCTAGGATCTACTTTGATGCGTAAAAACACTGTATCATCTTTAATAAACTGTCTTTTTTTCAGTAGCGTTTCATGCGATACAAACTTTGGGAAACCGAATCCAAGACTATCTGGCTGAGTGCTTGGTCGTTGGAAATTCTCCCAAGAAGGATCAGGCACAAAGCTCTCAACTATGTTGCATGGCTAAGGACCGACAAACAAAGGTAGTTAAAATATTTATCTTATAATTTATTGCATATGTGTTAAAAAAATAACCATTAGAATAATATATTTGCACATTACAATGCAAATTTAAATTGCCTATTTGTTTTGTTATCTTTTTTTTTATTTTACTGTGTTATTGTTTTTAATTTTGACTGAAAGTTATATTTATATTAATTATTTATAAGATTTTGTCAACATTTATTTGGAGTGTATTTTAATTGACATTAATTTGTCATGTTCTTATCTAAAATATATTTAAACTATGATATACATTTTAGATAATTCTGTTGCATTTGTTTTCAAATTAGTAAATAAAATATTAAAATGTAATGTGCAAATATATACTAACTATTAGCTTAGGTTAATAAATTTGTACAATATTACTAAATTACACACCTTTTCACTTTGGTCAAACAATGTGAATGCCACAGAGTGTGAAAATGGCCACTTGAGTAAAGCATCAAATTCACCCGGTAGTATTTTTATATAAACAGATACATGTGTATTTTCACCAGACCCATTGCCGTTCAAAAACACCGATGCTTGCAACTTGTACCCAAACTGGCTGGTATAGAACGGCGAACTGATGAGTTCTAAGCCATCACCACATAATTTGTGCCGACCCTCTTCAAGTTTTTCCAATACGTCCCCAATTTTCCAAATCAAAGTACCTTTAATTGGTTCAATTTGTTTATAAAAAAAAAATTGGAACTTTATTTTTATATACAGTTTAAAAAATTGTTATGTAATTTACCTGACTGATTAACAGCTAAGTTATTAATCACTTTTTTCATAGATACAATTTGCTGTTGCTGTTTGGTGACCACTGAACACATTAATGTTAAATGCTGTTGGCTTGCGTCTTCCATGTGTGTATCCATTTGCTTTCCTCTTAAACCCTGCACATAAAAATATGAAATTAATTGAGATATTTTTTAAAAATTTAAAAATGTACCTTGAATCGACAACCAACATCTTTAAAGCTACAAGATGTTAACATCGAATGACATGTATTTTTTATGTGGTGTTCTAAGTCCTCACGTGCAACAGTGACAATTTCACATCTATTGGGACAAGTTAGAGGGAAACGTGGGCATGATGATGAATGCGAGTTAATAGTATCAGCTACAAATTGCCTACCACAGTGACGACAGGGTACCAATCTTTTTGAACATTCGGTGACCTAATTAACAGATTTGTTTGTAATTAAATTTGTCCTCAATATTATAATAATTATAAAATAGTGTACCTTGTGCTTAGCTAACATCCGTCTTGGGATTTTTACACCACATTTTGCTTCACAATGGATTGGTTCAACTGGGCATGTTCTACTATGCTCTTCACTAGCGGCCTCCCCTTTCATTTCACCATTGCAATATTCACATTTGATGATACGTTCAATACAAGTATATTTCACATGATCATCCATTAGAATCCTGGCGATTTGAGCTCCACAATGATTGGTGCAAGGTAAAGCATCATATTTACATGTTTGCAAGTGTCCCTGTTGATTTATTTTAATATATATTATTAATTCCAATTGATTATAAAAATATGAAATTTATTAAATTAATAATAAAAAGTTTATTTCACTTTGATTAATTTAATTATGATTAATTATATATATATATGTATATATTACTTTTAAACGTCTTAGTTGATCACTCCATTTGCAACCTTCTTTATGATGAATGCAATAGACAACAGAACCCATTATGTCCTTATCTTTTTCACAATCTGATACCTGAAACATACAATTTATTTATTTAAGCACATACATATTTGTAAAATAAATTCATAATCATAGATAACTTTATAAAGTAGAAGTTTGAATCAAATGAAAATGATTATATTACAGTTACTATAGAGATTAAATCAAATTTGTATTTAACTTATACTAGTTAAATTTTACACATTTTAAAAAAAAAAAAATTGAAAAACAGACCATGTCCAAAGCAAATAGATATGTACACATGTAAACCTATTTGTACAAATTTTAATTTTCAAGAATTCTATCCACAGTCTTGAGAACAAATTATTTATTGCAGTGTGCCTATCTCTATTTTCAAATTTATATGCAAGTTTTAAATACTTCTATATAAAGGTTTTACAGTGTAGGACATATTATCTATATATGTCCTTTATATATATATAAAAAAGCTATGAGCTTTTTTTTTTTTTTTTTTAACAACACGTACAAATATATTTGAAGAAAATTATTTTGCTACAATTGTTTTTTTAGTGTTAAAAGATTATTTTTAATAAGTCAGAAACAATAAACAGGGAAACTTAAACCCATATACCTTTAATGTTCTTTTAAATATTTTTTAAGTAATTTTTTAGTGCTTTTATGACGTTTATAAGTGATTTTTTGTGAATTTTAAGTACATATACAAAATATATCAGTTTCCTAATTATGACTATTGAAACAAGTACTAAAATAATTAATCAATGTTAAAATTTTTTTTACAATGAACACCTAACCTACCAATAAATACAAAATTAATTTATATTTTATAAGACATATTGGTTTTAAAACTAATTCCTGTCAGTATGTTAGAAATATTTTTTTGGAGGTCAAATTGTTTTATCATGATGGAGCAGATTGTCATCTGTCCAAACATTCACAATTTGTATGTTTTTTCGTTTGTTCCTTTCAAAAGTTGATACAGATAGATTTTTCCAGGAATATATTCCAAGTATAAATATGTCTTTGGATTATAATATAAATGGGTTTCCCTTTGATCATGTGTATCAAATGAAAGACTTAGTATTTCTCTACTTTCTAGGGTATATAAAAATAAAAACACAAGAAACTTTGAGGTAATGTAACACTCATTTACACATATGTTAGTATGGTACCTACCTAAGTTTATTATAACTTACTCTTAAAACATAGAAGACCATAAAAAAGGACGTTTACTTTAGTGTCCCGATTTTTAAATTAAATAGGCTAATTTTTAAATTGTTTACTTTATTTGTTCTTTTATAAATAAATAAATAGATAGATTAATTATATATTATATTATTATAAATATAGAAGGGAAAGTCATGAGAGGAGAGAATATCCATTCTGAAGAGGATGAGCCCCCCCCCCTCCTGTTTGAAAGAATATTGTTGGTTCAATTTTCGCAATTAAATAATAGAAGTTAATTTTGTATTCAGGCATACACATTATTCAAAATTTAAAACGCCATTTTTTCTCGTATAAAAATAAATGTTACCCTACGCGCTCCAAACAATACAATGCATCCTAAAGACATGTGTGCGTGTTCGTATGGGTTTTACAATGGTTTAGCAATTAGGTACATAGTTCACCATGTGTTGCTTTGTAGTGTATAATATCTTCAGAACAAAATAGTTTATGGGACTAAACCGACGTTTTTCCTTTCACGGTTGGGTTGGGTATAAGAAGAGACGTAACATGTGTTTTGCACAATAGCACGAATAATGATTATTATTATTATGAATTTATATAAATTGTCGTTATAAAATATATAAAACCACACAAGTTTCTCATAATATAATATTACTAATTAAATTTGGACTTGAAGTAGCATCAAAATATATTATTCAAAAATTAAAACATTGAGTGGGAAATGTTTTGAATGGGTGAGTATATTATATATTGTCGAAGTTTCGAGTGTAAGTAATTATATGATTTTGTTTATGGTCTAGTGACTGACGACCATAGGGATAGAAACCGCAGAAATCGATTAAACTGTTAAATAGATTACCCTCGATATGTCTAGGTAGATACATGATGTGGAGTTAGTTCTCATGGAAGTGATTCAATGAACACATCATAAACTAGTAAACGTTGGGTGGCTACGTATACGATGGTAATGCACTTTGATTTCTTATAAGAATTTATTTTTCCCTTCTACGTGTTGTTATATAAATGCATATAAGACATTGTATTTCTGATCCATTTTTGTGTATTAGAATAGAACGTAACTCAAGTTTTTAAATCTTTTCTAATTATCGGAAAATGCGTATTATACTATTATTAATAGCCTTATCCAAATATTAAACTAATATAAAAATCGTTTGATAGTAATTATAGAGCTAGTGTACACTAATACTCATACATTTTGGAAAACAATAAACTGTACACATAGGCACCTCACAATGTGCACATTTATAAATAAAAATCGATATCATAACATAGGTATTACTGTGTGTGTGTGTGTGTGTGTTATTATTTTTTAATACAATCACGTCAAGGAAGGCTAAGCACCAAGATAAACTAAACCAGGTGTGATTCCTATTTCTCGCGCTCATACCTACTGCGACGAATATAATAACATAATGCAAGGCGTTTCGAGTCGAAGGATATACGCTTGGTGAAGTTTAAGGGAGACCCCTAGTTCTGGTCAAATAATTATTTACGAGAAGTTACGGTTGCTGAAACACACCTGTTATAATCCACACGCGGACCACTCCTGCGGGCTTGAGGGTCTGTCAAAAATGGTTCGGTGGATTAAATATGAAATTATTATTTTTATAGAACCGTCCGAGCAATTATCGAGACCGTTTTTAAATCGACTAGGCCGTTATTGTTGCTGGAAATTTGGTGTTTGCACAGTTTATAATCGAGTTATTTTGCGGTACATGCCCGAAAACTGACGTGTAATAATGTTGTTTTTTTTTCTTTTCTATTTTTAAAATTATTACTTGAGTTTATAACAAAACTTTTCATATAATTACCCATTTAAATAATAATGTCGAAGACAATTTACATGATGATAATACACTATACGGACCAATGTCGGGCGTTTTATCGTTGTATGAATGCCATCCAAGATCATTAGTCACCGGACGCAATAGAACAGAGTTATTTTGACAGCACCGAAACATTCCTATATACGACAATCGTATCGAATTTTCCTTTAAGAATAATAATATTGCTTAACGTAGGTACATAAATTATTCTCTGAAAAAAAAAAATGCCTAACAATTTATCTGACCGTGTCCGATAACGTTTAAATTACAAATGCGTACTGATATTATGATTATGAATTATTTCTAGTCCAAACTAAATACGGCCGAACAAAACATCTGTTCAGTTTCGAAATTGCTGTGCAATGCTATACACGGGGGTCGGTGAGGTCATATTATTTTTCCCCTTACACATGTTGGACCCGTGACAGATGTTTTCGAAACGTGATTAAGTGAATCCTCCCTTAGTCGGGATCACGTTCGGTTTTGTTCCGTTTTCTTACCGTGGTTTCAGATTACAAGATGGAAATAAAATATTTACTATATCATAATAAGGTACCTATCATATTATATTATACGCGTAACAAAATCCACTGGTTTATTAACAATAACTCGGAAGTCCTTTTGAAAATAATGTTTTAAAAGGTTGCCGGCGCTGATGTGTTGTTTTATGACGAACAAGTTGTCGGGGAGGAATATATGTGTAATAATTTAATTTACATCTACCCGGTATGCAAATACGAAACCGGAATTTTTTTACAGAAAATATACGTTTATTGTATGAAATAGATAACAAAATATTTTTAGTAAAAGTATTGCCCGTTGCGCTAGCTGTACATTTTTTCTACCTGTCTGGTAATTGTTAACAATGTTTTGCGGTCGTGAATTTACTAAACGTCGTTCGATGAATCGATTAAACGTTAATAATTTCACGGAGTCAGTATTCGCAATTCAAACGCTTTAATGAAAACCGCGGCGCCGGAGGGGGAAAAAAAAAAATAATAATAATAATAACGGCCCGATTCTCGGGCAGTCAGGCCCGTTCTGGCCAACGTGAACGCGTTGGTTTTTAAACGGAGTGTTAACAATGACAATCGACCGATCGCGGTCGGCCGCAAACTCGGTTCGGGAATCGGACAAACGCCGTTTTTTTTCTTTTTTTTTTACGCCGGCGAGAACGGCCCTCGGACACGTATATTGGAACGCGGTCGCATCGTGCACGACGGTATTATCCGTCGTTAATTGTTTTCCGACGCCGAAACGGTACACGTCCGTTAATAATAAACTGTGCGATTATATGCGACGGTAACGCGCGGACCGAACTGTAGTATCGCGACGGCGGCATTGGGTTTCGCGTGAAAATCGTGTCCGACTCGTAACGGACCGGATTGTCGCGCCGTGTTTTCTCGTCGTTGCGCGGCGGGCCCGAGCCGCGCGGTTTCCGGAACGCGGGGATTGACGAACGGGCCCGCGGCCCGATGTGAATCGTTACCAATAACGCTCGGTCCGCGTGTGTCGGTCGGACGGACGTTTTTCGCGCGACGTCGCCCGATTCAACCCGGCACATCGCAGCAAACGAGGCGTCGGATTTGTTTTTATTTCGTTTTCTCTTTTATTATCCCTCTTTATTATCACTTGTACAGTTCGCGAATTTTCGTTGATATTTGAAAATATCGTAAACACCGGTCGCATAACGCGCGTGACGTTACGCGCGGTGCAACATACGTACGTATATAATAACGACACGCGCGAGTGATAATATAATAACACCGTTCGTGTAACGTACGCGGCCGTACGATTATTCGCCCGCACCTCGGGATCGCCGCCGCGTGAGTAATTACTTTCGAATTAATAGGTCGCGCCGTGTTAAAATTGCGTAACGCGTATATTTTTTATTTTTTTTTTTTCTGTTCTTCTGTATACGATTCGCCCGCGGAGAAATACTCGCGCGCGCGCGCGATACATAAAACGCATACACGGTCGGCATGTATGGGCGAACCGAAGACGAACGTAATAATAACAGTGGACAGTGTGTCGGACGGACCGGTCGGTTACGCGGTGTAATAGTAGAACACCGCAGAACGCGCATTTATATTATACACACACAGACATTTATACGGGTACAAATACGACCACCACCAATCTTATCCGTTGTACGGCCGGGTAGTACGAACGAGAGGTGAAAACGGAAATGTGCGTCGCATTTCTCTGGCACGCATTCGACGGGACGCGCGGGCGACACGCGCGCCGCCCGGTGTTTTCGCCCACAATACGGGCGCGCGCGCGCGCGATCCGCACACGGGGTTCACCCGCTTTATTACACGGGACCGCGACGACGGTCGTAACGTATCGCGGGCACGGTCAATGGGTTTAGAATTTTAATCGCGACCGCCTCGGAAGACATTTGGAGGAGACGTTTCCGCGACAGACCGCCCGCCGGACCGCTCGTAATATTGTCGACACCGTAAACCCCGGCCGCCGGTCGTCTGATCGACGTCCAATCGGTTTTCAAAATCGAAACGTTACAAACCCGACCCCGTACAGATTTGTCCGACTTTTCGGCCGTTCGTCACTCGATTCCTTTAACTCCTCGTAGCAGCTGTCCATATCCATTCACGTCTCTCGCGATTTGTTCGTTTCTCGGTATACCTCCTCGGGATTATCGTGTCCATTCGCGTCACCTTGTGTGACGCGTTTCGCCAACCTATCGTCCTTTCCGACTTTTATTCTGTGCCAAAGTTCTAGTTTCCCCCCCCCCCTCCCTCCCATTTTTGTTCTGCAGTTCAATATTTCTCCGTTTATTATTCTTTCCGTCCGTTTAATCGCAACCACCATTTTCGCACAACACCCGCGTATTCAAAAAAGCCACTAGTTTTCTTTTCACGTCTGCGCAACCGTCACGCCCTTTATTCCTATCAAAACAACGCCGTCTTTTATCCCCGACGACTGCGATCCACCACTCTCCGGCCGAAATCCGGATTAAATTACATTTGAAATATCTAATAAACACCGCGGCGGACGACACCAATTAGTGGCGAAATCACATTGCCGGACATCCTGCGGCGTGTGCATTATTATTATTTTTTTTTTTTTCCTCAAGAGCGTTCGACCCCCTCGACGGAATTCCGTTTTTTTTTTTTTATTTTTTTTTTATTATTATTTACCCGAGACCTATCCGCCGGGTATTTAATTTCCACGCCGCCGCGCAATCCGATATACAATCTCGTCGAGCGATGCGTGTCCCGGATACATAATAGTCGCCGTCGTCGCGCAGCCGTACACAGCAGCGGGCCCGGGACGTCTTTGCGGACGGTACTCGTTTTCGGTGACGGAAGAGTGTATGCGTTGTACACGTTGCGCGGACGGACGGCCGACGGAAACCGTAATGGCGTTTACACCTGTCGCGCGTGTCTCGCATACGCGAATATTACCGCGCGCAATAACAACAATCGTGTCGTTAATAATATAAATATTAAAATTTTTTTTTATTTTTTTTATGCCCGACGGCGAGTGTCGACGCGTTGCGAGTACGCGACGACTCTGTCGGTGGACGGTACCCGGCGTGGTTGCGGGCGCGCGAACCCGGAGGACGCGGTCGTCTAATTCACCGCACACGAAATTCGGTCCGCGGGAGCTACTTTCCGTTTGGCATCTTTTTTCTATATTTTTTTTTTTTTTTTCTATTCCGTTTCCAACACGTCCCTGTATGTCTGCGGGTACGCGTACCGACAACAACAACAATAATAATAATAATATACACATATATATTTAGCCGGTACTCGACGCACGGAAGAACTTTCGACGATAATTAACGATTCTCGTACGTGATACAGTAATATAATAGCGACCGGCGCCGTGCAAAGCGTGGTGAAATGTATGCGCGTATTGTACAAAAACTAACGCGCGTGTGAGAGAAAAAAAAAAAACAAAAACAAAATCGTGGTCGATTCGTAGAGAAAAATCGCTTTCGCGATAAAATATTATTAGCATAACGAGATGATGGATAGGCGTACCTAGTGTGGATATTGGCGTAAATTCCAACAGTTTCGAACGGCTTCGAAAACTATAATGGCGCAGAGAGGCGGTGCCCCTTTGGCGAGAACAAGTGAGAAAATGTCAAGACGATCATCGAGTGTTAACGGACAGTAAACACTATAGTCGGTTTTTTGTCGGTAATATCGGTTCGATATTCGTATTGCCTTATAAATAAACCGGTAGTTTTAATGGAGACGGCGAACAATCGCGTGTTTACGTGCACATTCACACGTCCACACGTTCGATACGAGCAAAGGCCAACGCTGATAGGCCGTTATTGTTGTACTCGGTCGATAAAAGTCATTAATTCATTATTAATATATTTCGATAGTATTATTTTAAACACGTTCGTAATCTGAAAAATATATATAGTATTATTGCATCATTTTAATGGCAATTATATGTTTGTTTTTCCTTCGCTCAACCAGGCACTTTTGGAAAATTAACTGTTGTATTTCGACATGATATTTACAGTGTTTCAGACGGATCTAATACAATCGTGAAATAACTAACGAATACCGTAGAAAATCGTTTTTTTTTTTTTTTTCATCCCGCACCGAACATTCATCAAAACACTATCATTGTCTCCGAACAAATACATGCCTGAACATCGTCAGATGCCGCCGTACACGGGCGCGCCCGGAAGGGGGCCCGCGTGCCCCGCTGAACTCCGAAATATAATTTTAATAATTTATATAATTTCGTTACAATCCGTCGGCGTTATTAATGGGTCATCAAAGGGTCGTCGTCCGGGCACGTTCTTATTTGGGATTACGCGGAAATGAGTAAAAAAAAAAAAAAAAAATCGTCGGAAACTACTTCGCCAACACACCTGCCGCTAGCCGACAGATTTCGCGCGGCCGCCGATGACGCCGTTGTAATATCGAACCGGCGCGCATTACATATTTTAAAAATAGGATTTCGTATTCCGACGGAAATTGTGGTACGCGCGCGTTTATAATTTAATTAGGCGCAGTGGCACACCACACCGTTGTTGTTCCGATTTACGGCGGTTAACGTCGTTCCGATCGATAATTTTCGGCGGTCTCCGCGCGCTGTAGACGCCGTAAGCAACCGGCGCCCCCGCCCACGCGTCGGCGCACTCCGATAGCCCCGCGCGCGCGCAATATTATCGCCGCTGTAAGTACGGGCCGTACGACAATAATATTGGCGACGCGCGGACCGGTGTTGTCGGGATATGCCGCCGTTTTGAGCAGGCTGCTTTTTTTTTTTTCCCGCCGGTTTCGCGTACCGCAACTGGTTTTGGCGATAATGTTGTTTACTGCGCGATTCGTTCGACAAGCGGACGGCGCGTTTCGACGGTCCGGTTACCGGAGAACCCGCGCAGCGAGAACACTCGCGTTACTTGCGGTTGCGATACGCCGTCCGAACGTTTTTTGTCGCCCCCTCCCCCTCCTCCCCCCCCCGTAACCGTAACCGTTCGGCAGAGTAAGCCGGGGGGTTGGGGGGATTTTCGGCGGGATGTGGGGTGCGTGTTATAATTACATGCGTATACGTATATATGTGTATACGATATTGTGCATAACGACGCGCGAACAATAAACACGATTTAAAAGCCGATTCGTGTTCAACAATCGAGCTTTTTTTTAACAGATTTACCGAATAAAACCGCCGAATCCCACCGACCCGAGGTTTTTATCAAACAACAGTGTGACGACAAAAATTTGCACCGTCGCCAAAACGGTTTTGTCCCCCCCCCCGCCCCCCGCCGCGTTAATGTCCGTTAATCGGGTTGCACAAAAATTGCATGGCCCGAAACACGCCCGTGTTGACAGGTACACCGTTACCTGTATAATTGTTACGGAATACGAATTACAATCGCTCGACGATCGTTACGCGGTCGCTGCTCGGTGTCGGTCGCAATTTGCGCGCGCGCGTACAAAATTACCCCCGCGGTTTTTTCTACGCGTACGATGCCTACGGGTTGTACGATATTTATCATTACGATACGACTACGGGGCGTTCGTATTTTTACAATATTATAACGTGTATAATTTCCGTTTTCCTCGGGGCAATAGGTCGTTTTATTATTCATGAAAAATAATAATAATAATAATAATAATTTCGATTTAAACACGTTTTGAAATGTCGCGATTCGTACGATTTCCGTCGACGTTTCAGCTTTGTTAAGCTGCTACCATTCCACTCGATTTTTTTTCTCTTTTTTTTTTTTTTTACCACCAAAATACCAAATAGCGTGCAATTTTCAAGCATTTCTGCCCGGCCAAAAAAAAAACAACACATTTTTGTCCTAAGTAAAATCGAAATTAACGCAGGTAAAACACAAAATTACGCGATAATGGCGAATGTCTATAAATAGCTCGAAAACCGTTAAATATAATGCCGCGTGTAAGAAAATGCCAATATTATAATTTTTTCGGCGAACATTTCGGGTCTGGGCGATTACTCGCAAAAAAAAAAAAAAAAAAAAAAAACGGCACGGGTATTCCGTTTGNNNNAAAATGCCAATATTATAATTTTTTCGGCGAACATTTCGGGTCTGGGCGATTACTCGCAAAAAAAAAAAAAAAACAATAAAACCGCCGGGTATTTCCGTAAACTTTCCCATTTTCCCAACAACTACTACCAGAAAAACTAACACGGGAAATCGAAAAACGACCCGTACCCGGGCGGTGAACCCGCGACCGTTTGATTTCGTAAAAGACGCTATACGCTTAAAAAATCGGAGCGGGGAAAAAACCGGAAAAGTTTCGATGCGGACACGGAGGAATACGCGTTTACGAATGGTTTCGACCGAAAAAAAAAAAAAAACGGCACGGGTATTCCGTTTGAAAATACGTTATTGCGCGATCGGCGCGTTTTGTTACGCAGTCACAACACAAGCCGCGTCGTTTTATTTTTCGCGTACGCGACAAAAAAAAAAAAAAAAACTAATTTTCATAAAACATTAGATTCGATTCGTATGTCCGTGGCGATTGTGTTTGTTTTACGGAACGCCCGCGTCTTTATTATTAACGCGCGTGTTTACTCGTCTCCTACAATATCCTGCTGTTGCTGTACATCCGACGATTATATCCGCACGCGACGGCGCGACCCGACGCGCGCTGCGGTGCGCGGGGAAATAATAAAAAAAAAAAAAGAAAGAACCTTCGACAAAAACAATAATCGCTACTCGCAGCAGGCACTCGACAAAAAAATTATCATATTTTACAATGGCGTTCGTTCGAGTTTCGTATATTTCTCGGCCGATTAATTTGATTGCACTTTTTACGTGCCGGTGTACCCGCGCAACGCCTTCTTAATAGTAATTCTAGCGTCCAGCGTTGAGGACGACCGGGGGCGGAGAACTCCCGTATTATTATTTTGTTTGTTTGTTTGTTTGTTTTGCGTCTCCGAAACATATGACCGTTTCTATTTGGGGATGGGGGAGGGGGCGGCGGCGGAATCGGTTTACGTTTGTTTTTTTAAAAAAAAAAAACACGTGTCGAAACTTAAAACTTATAATTTTTTCTCTTCTCCTGCGCGTGACCGTACGTTGGGTGGGGGAGGGGGGTGCGACTTTCCGGCGACTTACGCGTACGACATGTTAACACGGTCAACAAGAAAAAAAAAGTCACTATAGTTGAAAACAAGTATACAATTACAATGAATACAACATCGTGCGTTCTCGGCCCCGCGCGCTATTATAATATATCGGCACCCGTGTGATTCGGTTCGAAATCTAAACATTATCATTATTTTACTTTTACGAAATTGAGAAATAATTTCATGAAAAATTAAAAAAAAAAAAAAAAATACAAAAGCAAAACAAAAGAGGAATATATTCCATACATATTCCCCTTATGCCGCCCGGCCATTTTACCGCCGACGCCGCAGAGTTGGCACGCGTCGGCGCATAATATCGTTCCACAAAAATACTCGCGCACCGGGTTTAGACCCGAAATCTACGGACATCGTAACGGATCGACACAGTTTCCCCCCCCCCCATCGACTTACACCGCGTCTACTATTGATTCGGTTTAAACGTTACAATAATATAAAAAAAAAAAAAAGTCACGTGCGACACGTGTGAAATATTAGTTCGGAAACGCGCAACAACCCCACGTTATTAAAACGCACACCGGGAAAACGTATCGAAACCCGGACAATAATACGTATCGTGGTTTAGCAACTCCTCGCACCACACGTGCAGACACCTATTGCGCATCGCGTTAAGCGGTTTTCAAAGTGTTTTTTATTTATTTTTTTTTTCATTTCGGAACGAATATCGTTGGATAGGTACCGAGCGGAGGGGGGTTGCTCGGGATTTTCCAACGGGGCCGAACAATAGCGAGATAAATCGGTGTACAATAACGCAATTTATTGTGCAAAACACCGTGCGAGTGACGTTTTATTGCGCGAAAAGCGTTTTTCCCGCGACCGTTTTACAAAATATATAACCACGCTGAATGGCGGGTGCCTGCGACAATATTGTTTGTCGTCGAGTAAGCATGGGCGGTGGAAAATAATATCACGCGCCCCGATTTTTCGGTATTACGGTTAGAAATCAGGGTCGAAGTAGGTACGGCTTTTTTTTTTGAGAGGGGGTGAAAAGAACCTGAAATTAGCGTTTCTCCGCCGTTGAATGCCCGGCAATATCAAAACGGGTGCATAATGAATGACCGATTGTATTTTCAATCCCTTCGGGCCCCGTACCCCGGGGGTACGCCGCCGGTACGGGTTTTGGCGGCCACCTACTCGGCGGGGGTGTACGACGACAGACAAGCAATTTCGTCGGTATTTTTTGCCAGTCGACTGCTCGTAACAGCGAAACGGCCCGATCGCAATTATCATATCATCAGATATCGCATATCGTACGGGTACTCGAATTATCTCGCGATTACTATTATTGTGCGACGGCGTGGTGACGCTATCTATACACTTACGTCTGGCGTGGACGCGGGCGTAGTCTTGTCTTTGGTCGGCGTGGCGGGCGCGAAAATCGTGCACGACGACGTGTTGACGGACGCGGTGATACTGTGCTTGGACGATTTGTTGGGCGAGTTCCGGGACGGGAAGCTCAACGTCTTCGTCCACAGCGCAAGGCTCCGGCCCATAGCGGTGAATTCGAGCGCGGGGGAAAAGGAAAAATCGAAACAGCAATGAACACGGGTCGAAACGGGGAAAAACAAACAAAATCGATCGCGCGGTTAAAATAGAAATAATATTGTTTTTTTTTTTTTTTTTCGTAAAATATGTCACGTTGATATCGCTGCGGATATACGGCGACGGACGAGCGGACTGCGTGCGGCTAACGTGACGCGACTGACTGGTCTGGTCGTGTGCGCGACGGGTCTGCGGGTCGGTCGGGACGCGAGAGCGCTGGTCGCGCTCGTGCCCGTGCCGGCCAGTCGGCGGCCGGCAGCTGCGTGCCCCCCGCTCGCGACGACGTGCGCCGACCTGTAGCCACACGTACCGTCTTTTCGCGGCAGCGCGACGTCGTCTTGCCGAGGACCCGACGGATAATAGCAACTGGTGGGAGGGGCGGGAGCGGGGGGCGCGTGAAACCGGCCGAAAATCAATCAACCCGACGACCGCTTTCAATTATTGTTGGGATACCGCAAACTCTTATCGTTTCCAGTTCTAATGTTAAATGTTTGTAACAACGTTTGAGGATAGTGTCGTTTTGTATTGTAACACAAATAGACACCGATAATAACATTATAGTATTATTATTATTAACTATTATAGTGGGTAACGTACCCACTATACAATAATAAGTCCAATAATAGGTACACAATTATAAACGTATCGATACATATTTGTCAATATTGCACGTTATCTACGCTTTATAATACGGACGGAAAACGCCGTAATTAATGGAATATAAATAAATCTAAATAGAATAATTTTAAACCGACGACCAAAAATGTACGGTTTTGAACGTTCGACCGTAAGTACTATCGATACCGACCAAACGATAAGCAAAAACTGTGCGGAAAATACATTACGAAAAATGTGCGGATTTCAACGGCGTCCGATCAGTCGAACCGTAGTTCAGCCGAAAAATTAATTTGAAGAAAAATATTTTCGTCCAACAATATTTAATGCAACATTTTTTTCCGAAAATATTACGACCGACCGTACAGAACCCGAACAAATAACGACGTGTGATTATGGCTTTTCAGAGATAATCCGTGGTTAACATTGGCGGTCGTTCTAAACAATGATAACAAATGTACAAGTTGATAACCAGTGGAATTTCTGCTAAACTACTGTCGGCTTTTTTATCGTAATTCGACCGGAAAAACAATATTATTTTATTTTGCTTCAAAAATCGCCCGAATGTTTTGAAAGTTGTGCCGCGTCTTAAAATAGCGCTTATATTAAGTGTTCGGTGAAAGTGTCAATGTTCTATGATTCGCAAGTAGGAAAGCGCACTCGTCTTCTGGTCCTCTGACCATGGAGGCGGAGGCCAGGTCCAACCGGCACATGGCTTGCCCAGCCATGTGCCGGTTGGACCTGTAGCTGAGTTGGCCAAGTCTCAACCATTGTAGATGATGTAGCGGGAGACTTGCCCGTGCATCCTATTATGTATTATCTATGTATCGTGTATTATGTATCGTAACGATTTAGTCGCGGGAATTATTTCAATAAACGATGGCAGCAAGGAGGTTGGTAATGTGTAAACAGATCCCATTCTGTCGTCGGGGAAACTTGGGGAGAAAAGGGGTTTTTATGATTATTTTTATTTTATAACTTAATAACAAATAACAAAAACAGTTTTAATTATAACTGATTTCTCCCTCTTAATTAAAAACAAAAAATCGTAACCTCCTCGATGCACCGACATCACCAGACAAAATTTACTACCATACTGAACATTTGGATTTAATGTTCGGGGCAAGAATTCCGGTAGATAAGTGTTCGCCCCGAAATTACAGAGTTCGGATTTAGCCTAGTGACATATTATTTACGAAAAGTGATAAAGGTTAGGATTTGGATATAATAACTCCCCAAGACGTTTTTAAATTTTTATCTCGTATACTTATGTTGTAAATATCAATTACCGTTATTATCATTTCAGAATTTAAACATTACCGATCACCCTTGACCAAATTTAAAAACAAAGAGAATGTTTTTGAGGGTCCAGCCTTCTTGTAAAATATTGCCTAACAAAATAGGTATATATTATTACAGTTATGTGCATCCGCAATGCGTAGACGTATTATATTCTGACTGTTGAATGTATTGGTTTTACAGCAAACAGTCTGTCGTTTTCCAGGGCTTTTGCATAGAAACCCTTTCTGCGTTTGGCCCCTTTGGAACCACTCCATTAAAATCACGCCGGTCAGAATATTTCGTATTATTTAAATACAATTTTACTCTGCCCCGAGCCACGCGAATTGCGCGGACGGCCCTGGTCGTACGCGCATGTCGAACAAAAGAACGCCCTTAGTAACTCATCGTGTCATACGATTATCCCCTACCCCCCCAGATCCTGCTTCGGTTAACGGGACCGCTATAGTTTACAGAGCGCAGCGAGTTTAAAGTGATAACAATCGACTAATAACGATTTTGATTGGTCCGCAAGATAGGCGTCGGCGGCGGCGATGAGTACTGAACAAATTGCCGGGCCCTCGAGAAAAACGTTCCACACGGTAAACACGTCACCGCCGTTTAGCGATTACACAATCGGCGGGAACCCTGCAACACTATGCATGATGTACTATTGAAACGCAAACGTAACTCTATATTAAGTAGGTATATTAGATTGTTTTTTCTCTCTCTCTCTCTCTCTCTCTCACACACACTCTAATTGGAAGACGGTAGAGCGGTGGTATTGTATACGCCGTACAGCGGTATTATTACGCCGTTCTCGGCTTCTGTTAGAGAGAAAAAAATAATCAAATAAAAACATCCGAATCCGACGAACGCCGAAACGAGAGAGTGGAACACCGCCGTCGCGTATCGCGAACGTTATAAATAATAATATCGTTGCAACTTTGCGCCGCCGCCGCCGCACTTTCTCCTATCCGACGAAAATCCCGCGAACGGACTCCGCCGCGGCCGCGCGTACGCGTTTTGCCGCGTTTTACGAGCGCGTCGAATTCGCGATCGAATTAGTCACCGCTAGCGGGCGGTTACCAGTTTTTTGCACCGCGCGAATTAACCGCGTTTACGCTATTGCCGCGCGGGTGCCTACTTAACGCGAGGTACTGGCACGGCGAAAATCCTTACGGCAATTGGGGTCGCGGGCATTTTTCGCACCGTCGGATGATAAATACTTACGCGAGTACGACGCACGCACAACCGACGCGGAAAATCGATTGTATTCCGTCGTTCGTTCGGTTTTTGTTTTTTTTTTTTTTTTATTTTCATACGCATAACGACATCGTACGTACCTTGGGCCGGAACACGTTTACGCGTGTTATAAACAATAATAACAATATTGTTGTTGTATTTTACCGACCGCACGAGTATATTGTATAGCCCGGAACGTAATCAATTTTCTCATTCCGCGGACAATGATAACGCCGTACCCGCGGGTACGCTCATTATCATCCGTGTAAACGCTCCCTTTCACTCGTTAAACTATCAATAATCCGGCATTCGACCGGGCCACCGAAACGTTAATTATTGTGTGTATATATTGTACAAATATGTGTGTGTGTGTGTCTGTGTAAAAAATAAAAATAAACCATATACAATTGTTTTTATTTCGTTTCGATTATTATACGGTATCCGTATACCGTATTATTTAGAGTGCATGCTTTCCCGGTGGTTCGCGCACGATGATGCTTTTTATATACTGTGCCACAGCTGCGTGTCCGGGAGACATTGAAATTTAGAATAGGCCCGATTAATGTAACAGGAATGATGCAATTCGCCGCAGCGACGGTATATTTCACTTTGTATTATCATTGTCGTATAACGATGTTAAAATATCGTGCGGTCCATTACACACAATTGTCCGCGATGTATAGTTACGCGGATCGTTGGTGTACAATTATTTAAACGTGTATTATAAAAAAAAAAAAAAAAAAAAAATTGGTTAACTAAACACGAAACTAACGAAACTCTCTCCGTACATAATATTATTTAAAAAAACAACACAAACATTATACCTTATTAATGTATTGCACTAAGTCAGTCTGCAGCTCTCATGATTGACAAAATGCATTTTGCCGTTCTATATATATATATTTTTAAGAGAAATAGAATGCGCGTAGGCACAATTATTGGTTTAATGTTATGTTAGTTTACTACAACCTCCCTCCTAATCCCTTAAACAAATGTTATTCTACAAATAAAGCTGCTCGGTAAAAGTATTTTAAAATGAAGTCAGATTAGAGGCGTCATTAGAGTGTCATTAAAATATACCTCGGCGACCTATTAATACTAGCCCTTAATACTAAGTCCCACCGGACTTCAGAGACTCGAGTTAAAGGCGTGAATAATTATGTAAGGTGGTTCAGGATTTTCTTTTTTCATGTTTTTCATTTTTTATTCTTCTCGTGATATTATGTTCGGTTTTGAGGGAAACAATATGTTAAATGTATTGATATTTAAAATGATGTCTAGAGGTAACGAGCATCAGATTTATCAAAAATAACTTTTCTTTTAGTAGTACTAGCTAAAAAATCGTAATTTTTGTTCTTTTTTGGTGCTTATTATTTTCGTTTTTAAGGAACGAGTAATTTAGACCGTACAGTAGAAAAAAAACTAAAAAGACCGCTATGTTTTCGATAAAATTTGATTTTCGCGGGCTTTGGAAATCATTGTGATAATCCGAGGGAAACGTGAGTGGATCGTTTATTTGCCCAGCTGCACAACACATTATAAACGATATCACGACAAGAAGAGCAAAATAATAATAAAAAATAAATTGAAAAATCACCGTCCAATCTTCAGGCAATCCGTACCCCTTTGGTCCCGCTTTGACCGATGTCGTCCGAAAAGAAAGAAAAAAGATACGCACATACTTTCCACGATGGGCGGGCCACTGCTGTTGGTGAGAAGTTAGAGGAAGGTAGAGGAGGAATTTCGATGGATATCTATAGGCGGCGATTGACTACTGCTAACGAAAAACGATTCTGAGCGGAGTTCGGTTAACAGTGTTGCTTTGTCAAGATCGTATGCATTTAATATTGCACCTATTTTCCCGTTTTCCCTACGTTTTTTCCCATTTATTATGATAACGGCTGGGAAAACGACCTCCGTAGTAATACCACGCCGTCAACGTGAGGTTTCCGGTCAGAAAAAGTGCCACACGCTCGAAAATCGGAGCGAGATTTCCGGCGGACGAGTTGTCCGCAGATGGACGGGAAACACGCCAAACAGACACGACGACCATCGTAAAACCAATGCGTGGTATCCCGCGGTCCGCTCAGAATCCGAAAATCGGGCGGGCGGGTTCCCGGGGTCAGGCCGGTTTTATCGGTTTTATCGCGCGCGAAACGTTATCGCTCGGCGGCGTGTCTGCGTGCGTGCGCGTGAAACCGACCGGAACCCATTCGAAATGCCATCGTCGCCGACGCCGGGGCAACACCGTCCGGTAATAACAATAATAATAATAATAATGATAATGATAATGATAATAATAATGATAATAATAATGATAATGACAATAATAGTATGCGAGCGGTCGCGGCGAAACGACCGACCGACACGGCGCGCGTTATTTTATCAATGTTTCCTTCCTTTCTTTCGAGGTGGTCCGCGGACGGGCGGTGCGGCGGCGGCGGCGCCGGTGGCAAGGACGCGGATACGACGTTAAGGCCGCCGCGCGAGAGCCGTGCACCGCGCCGCTGCACCGGCGCCAAACCCGTTTTCCGTTAACTACCGTACGGCCCGCATAATATTATGCGACACGTTTCTCCTCTACCGGCCCTCCCGTCGGCCGGCACAGCCGATACGCGTATCCGAATAATAATAATAATAATAATACGACGACGACGACGACCCGCGCGCTACGTATCGCCGCGGTGTACGGTTATTGCCGTCGCGTCGCGTCGGCTTCGCGAAGCTCGGGAAGCGGTAGTAGCGTCGCGCGTTTTTTTTATTTTTTATTTTTATACTGTTTTTTTTTTTTTATTATTATTATTATTATTATTCGTATACCCACGTTGTAAATAATATTATACGTATATACGTGTGTTTTTTTTTATTTTTTCTATTCGCTAAGTAAGCCACGCGAATATAATATATCCGTTTCGCGAACTGGCCGGTACACGACGAAATCGTTTTTGGCGCGTTACGTATAATGCAGCAAGTGCCGGTCCATCGGTATCCCGTAGTTCCCGATAGTTTAGACGATAGTTCACTCGGGATGTCTATCGAATAATGTTCGATTATAACAACGACAATTATTAATTATTGTAATTACTGATTCAACGCTGACGCAACGCAATAACTAACCGGTACACAATAAACACGCCAAACACGTCAACGTTAACTAAATAAAATTAAAATATCTAATCGGTCCACGGCCAGACTGAATCGGTTCATTTCGTCGTTTACGATAATTATTTTATGGTTATTATAACGAAATAATGGCCGGATTACTGGACGTACCGGATTATCGCACGGCTGGATTACCGAGAGTTTACTGTAGTTAATGTCATTATCGAATACAAATTAAAAACTACGCGGATATAATATAAACTATATTACCATTCGAATTGTTTATTTTTTTCTTTTTCGTAACCGAATATTTAAACTACCTACTCGAATAGTCCGATAATAACTGTTCGGCATTGTCCGTCACTATAATTTACAGATACCTAAAAACAAGAAACCCTGTTCGAACATGTCCAAAATGTTTTTCAAACAAATTAGCGTATACCGTGGAGCTCGAGAAATATTACGATATTGCTTAGGTAGAAGTAGAACACGATCGACGTTTTTAAATTATTTATAGAAGTGTTGTGAAGTTAAATTTGTATACACACGTTGTGTATATTATTGACAAACACGATATAATGGCGTGTGAACATGCGTCACACATACATAGTATTATTATTGATTCAGATCATCGGTTTCATATTATACGTAAATGAGCTCATAAAAAAAAAAAAAATCACTATAAAAAATTACAGAGTCTATACTATAATGAATGTTATATGTATTGTTAAAAAAAAAATACAAAATCTTCAACAAATATTAAAAGTCGAGAAATGTCAAATAATATAACTTAGTTTTTAATCTATTGAACGCGACAATAATATTTTACTGTATAATTAAATTATATTACCATCTAGGTATAATATTTGATAAAAAATAAATTGAAAATAACAGAAATCAGATGTTAATATGTTATTGAATTAATTTTACCGAGACGATTTTTCCTGAAGTTTTAAAACTATTAAGAAAAAAACGAAAAATATAAAAAATGCCCTCAAAGTCAAGAGCGTATCCAGCCTTTGACTATGAAGTGCGAAATAATTAATTTTTATATTAATGATTGTCTAACAATTTTATCCACCTATCAAATAAAAAGACGGATATACTTCTCACATGAGTGCAGTCACTGTTGTAGATGGAAAGTTGGGAAAGTAGGATAAAGATGGGAATTTAATGTATACCTGTGAGCAATGATAAACCTTTGCTAATGAAAAAACGATTTTGAGCGGAGTTCGGTTGATAGTGCCGCTTTGTCAACAATATATATGTCATATTACAGTAAAATGCTTACACATGCATTAAGCATTGTTTTAATAATATTTGTTTGGTATTGTATCTATTTTCCTGTTCTCCCATTTTTAATGTACTGAGAAAACACCTGAAAATAATCAAAAAATGATGCCCCTAAAGTACCACCCCAGTCAGATTTCCTTTTAGAAAAAGTGTTATCATTGTAAATCGAAGTGAAATTGCTTGCAGAAAAGTTGTTCATAGAAAGAAAAGGCTGTAATATTTTTTCAACTATTACCTATAAGTATACTTCGTACATTTTTCGCCGTTTTTCCCATTTTCTGGGAAAACTCCTGGGAAAATTGATAAATGACCTGTCTTAAGTGCCTTTCCAATCAAATTTTCTTTTAGAAAAAGTGCTATCATTGTAAATCGGAGCAAAATAGTTGGTAAAAAAATTGTCCACAAAAAAAAAAAAAAAATAAATAAAAATGTTCACATCTTTGTAAAACCATAAGCTTCTTCGTTCCACTCAGAATTTAAAATTACTCACGTAATTAAAGTGTCCATAAATAGTTTAAATACGGCTTAAATACTTTTACAGTTTTACTACGTGAAAATAGGCAAATATTCATTTGTGCCCCAATATCAAGTCTCTACGAAAATTTTAAACTGAATTACAACAAACAACACAATTGAAAATAATAAAAAGTATTATTTTTATAAATTTTTCGTTCTCTTACGTTTTCTCCCAGGTTTTTCTAAATATTATGAAAACCACTTGGTAAATCAAAAACTTGCCTCCTAAAGTACCATCTAGATAATATTTCCTTTCAGAATTGGTGCCAGACGTACATATCTGAGCAAGATTTCTGGCAGAAATTTTTATCACAGTATGAAAAAAAAAATAAACATCTGTACCAATACATTTTCCGCTAAATATAGAATCTAAAAAACTATGTCAAATAATATATTGATTATATCTATTATATCTACTTCTAGACCAATGACTATGCCAAATGCTAATATAAGTCCACTTCTTCTCAGAGATGTGCCTGCTCAATGTGCTTACTATAAAAATTGCTATAATAAACCACCCCTGAAGTTGATGATCGGAGAGAGATTTCTGATGGTCTAAAAGTGGTTCACAGACACAACAAAATACCACAGTATTATGGGCAAATTTAATAAAATATTCGCTTCGGTCCAATTTTTAATTAATATGCTGGTTACATCATAAATCATAATAGTAATGTGCCTGTCACTTAATAGTGGATCTTCGAACCAATTACAGTTGATCTATTTTAATAGTACTATATTCAATCACTTTTTAAATAATTATCGGAAACTGAAATACATATTAGAATTATGTTATATAATAATTATTATCTCGTTTTCGATTAAAACATATTTTTCTTGAAATTTTAAAATTCTTTTAATATTCCGATAATTGTATAATAATTATATCGATAGACAAACATCCACAGCCCCATAAATATACCGTATATGATGAACGCGAGAAACATAATACCTATTACTTTTTCAAGCTCGACCAAAACGTTTAATTGAATTATTTATAGCGTTCATTTGCGGTCTCTCTATGGTATGGGTAGGTACTTTTAACCGTTATGACTCACGGACGTGATATTTTTTTTCAATCTAATTAGAACATAATAATAGTAATAAACCAATAACATTAATATACGTATCTGAAAACAACTTTACAGTATCTTTTCAATAAAACTATTACCGTAGACAAAAATGTGTTCTGATCATAAACCGTGTATTCGGATGTACTTATAATATGGAGACGATATCGAAATGTCTTATTTATCGTCAGACGCTATTTTTAATCTATAACAGATGCGAATTTAGGAAATTGAAATGAGGAAGGGTAGGCGCTCTAATTTTTTTTCCATAAAGACAACAAACAAACGAACATAGTTTAAGTGTATATAGTAATGTATGTATAGTATGTATTTCAAAATCTTAAAAGCTACCTACGATAATAACAAATATAAATAATTAGTTAGTTTTCTTTAGACCAATATTTCAAATTTCATCTGACACTTTATATGTATAATACATCTATTACTCTTTCAAAGTGGGGAGATTAAAGCTCTTTAGATCCCTTTACTCCCTCGAATATTTTATTGATTCATTAATCAATAATTAATGATGTATTTAAATTATGCTGTTCCAATAATTAATTTTTATATACCGAATTATGTATTATTATATTTCAGGTTAGTGTTTTAAGCACGACCCAGAGATTATCTACGAAGATTTTTCGGAAAATTCTGATTCTATGCCATTTTCAGATGATTCCTTACCGATTTATCGAAAGATGGAAGTTAACGACCGATTTCCTTTTAATCAAGTGCGTTTGGTTTGTTTAGGTCAGTGTTTTCTGACCATTTTGACAGTATCGACTAGTTAGAGAACTTTCGACTTTTTAGGTCACGGACCACTTTGATTTGAATGAGACTTTGTTTTAATTTGGCTAACAAATAAGAATTAGTAATTTTGTCTACAGATTGTCTAGATTTTTTTTTTTTGTCAACTATTATAATTTATGATTACTTCGGTATGTACATAATGTGATTGTTAAGCTTGATTTTCCTAAACAAGGTTTGAAATAATTCTGTGTGCTTAGAATTGTACGTTCATGTTGTCATGTGGGTCCAACTGATTCCTCTGATTATGTATTGTATTAATGATCAGATTCAAAAATTCTTATTCACACAAATATATGTGTTTTAGAAAACAAAAGAATATATCGTAAGGCAATTTTCCAAAGTTTAATATTATATGATATTGCACAGTGATCTTTCGTTACACTGAAGTCTGTAAAAAAAGTAAGTGTCGAGGACCAATATGACAAGCCCACGAACCAACGTTTAGGAACGACTGGTTTAAGTGTACGTTATTATTGAAGTTATTTTAATTTTAATTTATTTTTTTGTACTTTTGTGAATTTTGTATCTGAAGTTTTACGTTGAAATTATACAACGTACGATGCGGCTGGAAGAAGAAAATATGGGAAAGTCGGTGAACCAGGTTATTGGTTTTATTGTAAATACCATTGTACCATACTATGGGTGTACTACCGGTTTATGACTGTTATTAATGTGATTTATTTATTTGTTAAATGGAATTTTATTTTTAAAACGGTTAGAATTTATAAAGTGAGTATATTATATTATATACTTATTAATGGAGCACGTAATATTTGGAATAAGCACTTTTTTTAGTACTTGAACATTTTTATTTATTTTATTTCCTCGAAAGTTATTCACCATTCAATAATCACATTTTGGCTTCTAGGTAAAATTTTTTTTTCACGATCAATTTAAAAAAAATTACAATTTTTTAATTCAAATATAGTTGAATATTGTCAAAACACAATTGTAATATATCTTTGGTTCCAAGGGAAAAGGGTGTGGCTTAAGTCAATATGTGCTATAGTTTTTAATATAAACAATTACAATTTTAAAAATACCTACATCAATACGCTGCATATTTCGAAAACATTTACATTTTTAACCGAGAAATTGTTAACAACTGGTCGGCACCTAAGAAGCATCGCTTACTAATACCGTCCGGGCCAAAGTCTGAAATATTTAATTACACAAATATTTAAATATTATTATTATTTATTGTGCTATTCAATGTAACGAAATTACTATACCTACTCGTATTGTCTTAAACTACATTAGATGACAGTTGTACATCTAATGGATTTGACCTTAGATCCCATTCTAATATTGTTTTCCAAACACAATCCATATATGTATTATATGCCCCCGTATACAATTTAACATATCATTTTATGTATAATGTTTTCCGGCTTAGGTATTACCGTTGTCAGTGTAGTTCAACGAGGTTATAAAAGTATGAATAAATTATTTAAATTTATTTTAATTGAATTATAATTAATGACAGTTTACGAGAGGGGATGATTTCTCCCACGGAGTTTTATTTTAATTAGTCTGCATGTATTGAATTATAATATTATATCAAATTACTTTTATTTGTGTATGCAGAAAGTTTTTGTAGATTTAGAAAAATTAAAATTATTATTAACAGCTTACCCCGATTAACGTCCCTTACTTTAACGAACCACAGAAGTTATTGGAATCCTTTGATTATCCCGATACGGCATTATTCGTTTCACGTAGGTACCTATTTAAATACACCTAATTATCATATAATTCAGCATCTGTTCGGATGGCATTTCTATAGATTTTTGGGTTGGAATCCGAATATCATAGATCAAAGTGTTTGCAATTTGCTTTCCCTGCTTTATCTCATTATCCAAATCATTCGTGTATTTATATACTACTTTGGATGTTTATATTAAAACATTTACTTTACTTGAATTATAGTATCAGATTTCGAACAACGGTGGAAACGCGTCTTAACAGAGTATCGTGATATCGATATTATACACTTGTGATTTGTGATAGGCAATCAAAAAACCAATTAGTGGATTCCACTTGCATATGTGACTCGTTTTAAGTAGGGAACATTAATACGCTGTTTGCGCACAATATTTAACGAATAAAGAAAAAAATTAAAAAAACCCTATTTCCGAGTGACTTTCCTTGCTCACCTCATAGTTTATGGTCATGGTTAATTGGTAATTTTTTTTAAAGATAGGTACTTCTGCGAGCGTGACAACCAAATTGACTAGGTAGTATAATACATTTTTTTGTCTTCCGTGACACCAAGGTTACCCGTTAATTAATATAAAAAAAATCATAAACGCTATGTAAGACACCCTTTAGGGGTTGTATTTCGGAAATCTCGATTTTCAAAGTGGGAACGCGGATCCGTACATCCGTTTCTTGATGCAAAGTTTTAGACTTGATTCGATTAGATTTTGATTAGATTCAGCTGTACATTACCTATAGATAAACAGACAGACACTACTGTAAATAAAAATGTGGAATCGTTCTAATTTATGTTTATTTGACGGAGTTGTGCTCGTACGTACATTAAAAAACACATACGCGTTGAATACGTCATAACCCCTTTCTTTTTCTTCTTTTCGAATTCTGTTAAAATACATGGCCAGTTTCAACAATACAACAGGCATGTCAATTAAATAAGTAGCTCGTCAATAATTTATTTATTTAAATGTAATTTTACCTTATTATACATAATATAATATATTACATGTTTATATTTCTCAACGAAATGCGTACGGCCAATAATAAATTATATATATATAAATATACATCGAAATAATAACTTCCATTGTTTATTTTATTGAATTTATATATTTTTTGATCTTTGAATAACCGATAAACAAAATAATATAATTACAATGGCATTCCGTATCACGTCCATTTAAATATAATTACGTACAAATATTAGAACAAAACTGATAAAAATATGTTTCCGAATATTCGATTATTATTCGTTTTTATCAAAGAATATATTTACAGTTGGTATTTGCCATTAGGTAAATGGACAGATCAATTATTTTAAACGAGTTCCAAGAATATTTTGTTTTATCGTGTATTATAATGTACATTATATTAAACAAATCTATCGTGGTTTTTGGATTATTATAACTAAATGAATTTGTCACATGGTTAAATTCCTTTTTTTTCTTCTTAGAATTATCAAAAAAGAAAACGTATTATTTTCCTAATGTGGGAGAGTTCTTTTGTTTTTTTTTTTTTTTTTATATATATATAATGTATATTATTATTATTATTATACAATAATAGGTACCTGCAGATACCTACAATGTTTATTTTAAAATTGTATAGACACAATTTATTTTATTGAGTAGTCCCATCACTAGTTATTACCGCACTTACGACATGGGCGTATTTTAGGGGGGGATGATCGCCCCTATAAGCCCCCTAGATTTGTATTTAAGTAAATGTTTAGTATTTTAGTATATCATTTTTATACGGGTATGACATAATGAAAAAAAGAAGGTTGAAATTGTACAGACTTTCATATTTTTCAACGAAAAAACAAAAATAAAATTGTTTAATGATTTATACAAAATTTTACTAGTTCTTAGAATACCAGGTTTGAAAAATATTTAGTTTATTTCAATCATACAATATAAATGTAACGATAAACAGTTAAAATCAATCACAGAATAACATAGTATTATATCAATATTGAACACGGTCTTGTTTAGCCATCAAAAATCGAAAACAGGCTCGTTTGTAAGATTTTTTCATGAGGCTGGTGGGGGTGATAGAAAAAAATATATTAAAAAAATGTTTAAATTATTAGTAAATATTATTATAATGACATGCATTTTTTAATATTAATAAAAACGTGATGATAACATTATTATGGTGATGGTTCGTTATCACGTATTATTAAATTATTATATTTGTATATGTACAAATATGATAAAAAAATATAATTGATCAAATGTCAAGGAAACAAATTATAATTTTCCTATTACTTTTATAGTTCAGTAGTCTTTCAAAAGTAAACTAACTTTTAAATTGATAAAAATAATAATAGTGAAGATGTAAAAATAAGGCTTGGAGATTGGAGGTTTGAACCCAATGAGTAATTATTGCTAACGAAAAACAATTCTGAGTAGAGTTCGGTTATACATGTTTTAAAAGGCCGTGATATTTACGATTTTTGTCAAAATTTGATTCTTAAATTTTTATAAAAAAAAATATTAGGTACATTAAACTTTTTCTTGTCGACTATTGTGTACAACTTATAATGAACCTCCTGTTAAATTTTTAAACATTTCTGTTTGGTCTAACCATTTAATCCACAGAGTACTTACTAAATAAAAATCACGTGAAATCTAGCAAAATTAAAATGTTTATAAATAGCTTAAAAATGGCTCAAATGTTTTGGAACATTTTTAACTGAATTTTAACTGAAAAAAATTAATGTTTAATCATTTTTGGGGGTATCGATTCCGCAACTCGACATATTTTATTGTTTTATTTAGTTTTCGGTAATAATACTAAGAGAGAGTTATTCATCGGTTAATAATGTAAACACATCATTTTACAAGCGTACAACCGTATGATATTTACACACTGCAATGCATTTGTATGTTATACATATGCTTCTAGGCGTACATTTCCACGGAGAGGAGGTTTTCATTCAGCTCCGATGGATCTTAAACGCATTTCATTATCCTAATAAAATATATAATAGGATTGTTATTAATATATAGGGTATAAAAAATGCATATCATTATATTGGTGTCGGTGTCTTTATATTATTGTTGTTCTGAACATCTTAAACGAAGCGAAGGTCGCACAGCGGTTTCAGCTGCAGTCGTTGTTGTTTTTTTTTTTTTTGTTTTTTTTAACCATAGATTTCATTATTTCGGACAGGTGTAAGACAATGGCGAGGACGTTCGAGGACGTTAGTTGCGGTAATACGGTGGGAAAAGTATTTCAGGAATTCGGTCCGACAGGAAATGTGTGAATTAGAAAATCCGTTTCGAAAACTCTAGCCGTGCCTTTTCATACGGCGTTTCCTGCGACTACATACACAACCTTACCTATACATACTCGTAATAAGCATATGTATATGTTATACATATTATACATAAAAAAACAAACACATGATACACATATATACAATGTTTACCAAAAGCGGTAATTTCGCGCAATTTATATACTAAACGTAGATATATACATACATTATATTCCTACCGGCTACTTTCTTCGCAAGCATTCTTCCATCATTTCCACTTTGAATGGTAGGTATGCAAAAAAATTATTTGCAGACAAGTGAAAGACAAACGATTTTGTTTTTTGTTTTAATTAGTCGATAACATGGACGATGCTAAATTTCACCGGGTCATTTTTTCCACGAAAAAGTATTGTATAACATATTATATTATTAAATTCAAAAATAATTCAAACGAAGAAATCGCTGTCTAAACCCCTATGGGCCGTGATCAGTACATTTCCGTCACTAGAATCGAATTTTCCTTTTTATGTGACTTTATATTTCGTGTATATTTTCGAAATTGGATTATCTTTTGTTTCTATGATTTAAATAATAATTTGATATTGTACAAAATGTTGAAAACAATTTTTTTCGAAACACTAGTTTGAACTCGGAAGCCCTAGGATGATAATTGGCATAAATAACCATTATATGGCGACAAATATGCTTGAAGAAGTACAATATAGAGTTATTTACCATAACATATAATATCGGAACTTCAAAAAGCTATAATTTCGAAACTTAGTCCGCATAATTCTGACTTTTCCATTATTTTTAAATCGACATTATACATTTATCCGAAAATAAAAAATAATAAATGAGATTTGTTCCACATAATGTTTTACTCAAACGGTTTTCATCAAAATATGATATTAAAATTCCCTTATAAAAAAATACTACATTAAATTCAATTTTTTTTGTACTACAAAGTAAGACTCTTAATAAATCTCCTGTTAAATTTTCAAGTATTTCTGTTCAAGTCTAACAATTTTACCAGAGTACCTAACGAATAAATATTACGTACAAAACTCGCAAAATTAAAATGTCTATAAATAACTTTAAAATGGCTTAAATTTGTTGAAAATTTTACTACGACCAGAAAAGTCAAATATAAGTTTTCTGCCCCAAATTTTAAGTTTCTACAAATATTTTTAACTGAATTACAACATATAACAAAATTGAAAAATAATAAAAGCATTATTTTCATACATTTCCCTTTTTTCTTACATTGTATCCTAGTTTTTCTCTGATATTATGAAAACCGCTTGGAAAATCCAAAAATAACCTCCCAAAAGTACTATCTGGACATTTTCTTTCAGAAATGGTGCCGCGCGTATATATCTGAGCAAGATGTCTAGTAGAAATTTTGTACACAGTATAAAAAAAAAATTTAAAAAAAGAAAAATTTTAGTAAAACCAATAGATTCTTCACTACATCCAGTACAACACATAGCACAACCAATGTATACACCACAAAGTCTTAAGTAGGTAACATATGCATGAAATAATCATGATAAAAATATGAACAATTAGATGTGGGAGGGTCGTCATTGCTTCTGGGCCCTCTCCTCTTGGCTACGCTACTGATACCAATACACAAGATTATATAATTATTTTATGTGTACAGCGAACTCGGTCATCAATGAAATAAAAATTATTTAAACCGAATACTGTATATTATTTTAGGAATATATGAGTTCAAACTGCTACAGCTGACATGTCTTATGTCATAATCGCTTCTAACGATATATCCAATAACAATACATGTATTATGTATATTGTAGTATTGTATACTAATATATAGTATATCATAACATAATAATATAATATGTAACTGAACACTTTTCCATTTTGCATAATCACAATAACGTTTCGGTGAAAACGCGTTTTGGTTTTTCTATAGGAGAGGTATTTGGCTACCTATATACCTACCTACCCATGTAATATTTTTGCTAATTTATCTACACACCTAATTAGAATGTAATGAGCGGAGGTGAAATTTTTCGGTCGTGTGGTCACGCAGCGTAAAAAAAAATATTAATTTTGATGAATACCTATCGAATGGAATAAAAATTTGACCGAGTAGTTAACAAATAATTTAACATGTTTTAACAACTGCCTGCACCAATGAAGTAACCAAATCTTGACACGCGTTATGTTCGTTTCTTGTCATTTCCGTCATCGCGCGTCGCGGGTGTTGTAACCATCATTATATTATTATTATTAGATATTATTCAAGTTGTTATTATTACTATTCAGTTCTTACATCTCCTCTACTGACATGGCACATTTTGTAGTCGATTACACCAGAGTCATCGTATATTCTCGTACTTGCAGGCTAGATAACTAAATGAAACGATGTTAGTACCTATGTTACTATACATATTTTGTGTTACGTCATTTTTGTTCAAAACCGTTTAAATTGCCCATTTGTATTTTGTGAAATTCGCAATATCCGTTTTGTTAAAAACGCCAGCACTGACGAGGTTACGGACTTTACATTGCTCATATTGTACTTTGTACCTATTCGTATTTTTTTTTGCTGTTTAATGTAACATAATACAAATACATAAAAAGAGTGTAATATTATTATTTATTATTATTGTTTTTGAAATATTTTGATCATGATGCTAATTTTTTAATAGTGTGTTAAGTGGTTGTTCTGGACACACTGCTCTGGCATTTGTATTATATAAGAGCGTATAGCACGGTATCGCTATGACATTGACCGATTTTTGTGTTGGTTTAATTATTTTATTATGTTGTTATTTCGTTTTTATATCGGTCATGTGATGAGAATTTAGATTTAGATACAAAAAAATTAATTTATGAAAAAATGAATGAATACTGCTTACGGGTAGGCCACTATATATTATAGTTGTAGGAGGGTAGTTGGAAAGGTAAAATATACAGGATAATTTAGTTTATATCAATCTACTGTATTATGCAACCATAACTCATTGAAAACGAAAAAAAGATTCTAAATGTAGTTTGGTTGAAAATGTTAAGAAATGCCACGATTTTTGTAAAATTTGAACTTAAAATTATTAAAAAGGAAAAATTCCTGCTATCGTTCAACTTTTTTTACCACTAAGTGCAACTTACGATAAACCTAGTATTCAATTTTAGATAAGCTAAACAAATACTCATAGAACCAAATAAAAACTGAATATTTCGTAAATATTATACAGCTACATAATTAACTTATTGCAAGTTAATTATTTTGAAGAATGCACTAAGTTTAGAAATTACTAGTATAGTGTTCGGCGTATGTTTCAGGTTTCTACAAATATTTTTGATTGAACTATAATAAAAAACAAAATTAAAAAAAAAAAAAAAACCGATAAATATTCCGTTTCCGGGCGTTTTCCCCCGTTTTTAAGAGAGCTTTATGAAGAAAAATGACCTGTATGCATCAACTAGACAAAATTTGATACGTACCAGAAATCTTCCTAAAAATTATGATGGAATTAAGATTTCTGTAGGTAGTAAAGTCGTTTCTAAACGCGCATCATAGCAAAACCAATTTGCATTTCTCGCTACGCTCAAAATCTAAAATATTTATACCAGACCGGATAATTTCTGTTCGTTCAGTGCACTCGAACATTCACCGTTTTTTTTTACTAATTAATTTGTACACGTTACAATAGATTCCACAAGAGGATTACGAAATTAAATTATAAAATCCTAAAGAATATTATGTTTTAACGTTTACGCACTGATTAATATTACTGTCTTATTCGAATAGATTTTTAGAAAAATGACGTTTTCGTACGATAGTTTTATTTATTATTTATACTGTAAACTAACCATTGAAAACGGTATAACATACCTAGATGATAATAATAATAATAAGTAGTCCCTCCTTGCTCGGGAGGTTATTGCAGAGGATTAATGAAAATACAGAACTCGACAGTGTTTTCCTGTGGGTGTGCAGATGTCGAATTACCAGACCGTGAATTTTCGGAATAACTGCAGAGTACAGGTATAGTACCTATATTTTAATATAATATACAGGGTGATCAACATAATGTAAGACACTTATAGACAACCATTATATCGGAAAGTTTTAACTTTTTTCTAAATTTGTTTTTTAGACAATTTAAGAAACGATAGTAACTCTGTAAAATGGTATTTGATTACCAAAAATAGGTTTAGTGGTTTCACCTTCCCCCCTTCACATTAATAAGAGTGACAAGAAACTAACGATAATTTTACACTAAAGAGCTGCATTACTTCTTAAATTTCCAAAAAAAATGAATTACGAATTAATACTGTTGATCACTCTGTATGTAAGTATACCGCACATTGTCGTGTAAAGACCGGTGACCTGCACTTCTGTTCAACACAAGTCTCACGTGGTGGTCGGTGTATACTCTTAGCAATCATACATGTTATTATATATCTAGGTACCCGCATAATAATGTGGGTAATATATTTGTAATAACGAAGATACAAACTTCACGGAAATTGCACATCACATGATTATGTCGGTGCTAGGTAAACCCAACACGTAATGGGCCTCGTGTTTTTGTTTATGTGAATTCCTATACCTGCGTGTAATCGCTGCCGGTAATAATGGGCAAATTAAAAATCTTCAGGGGAAAATATGGTCACATAAAAAAGCGGTCAAAGGAAAAATTGACCAAAAGCAAAACGGCTATGATTACCTACGATTATTTTCATTTTTTATTACCATCATAAATTATGTTCAAAACTTCTATAGGCGATAATTACAAATATTTAATTTTAAATAATTATATATACTCCTCTAAAGAAGGAAAATAATGCATATGGACTCAGAAAACATTTTTCAAATATTAAATTTTGTGTATTTGATTAGACATTTCTTCTATAACCATTTTTGTATTTGGCCATATTTTCCTCTGGTAATTTTTTTCGATTGCTATTATTACCTAGACTCTCCATAATAGGTAGTTGATTTTGAAGCCTAGGTATCATAGACAATCATAGGTATCTATTAGTAATAATATATTCACCAGTTATGATAATATTTTTCAACTATAAACATTTTTACTATACTGCATTTTCATGAAAAATATTAGCTTTATTCGAAAAATAAAAAAGTGTTGAACTCAAGAACTCTGTATTAATTATTATTTATTACTAGCTGTTCCGCACGGCTCTTGCCGTGCACAATATCCAACGAAAACAAAAATAACAAGTTTCTCTGTGTTTTCAGTGAACCTCCCCCCCATTTCCAACCCCCGTCCCTATCACAGTTAACCATTGATTCCTAGTAATTTATTTTTAAAAACGATATTTTTTTGCCTGCTACAACCGAATTAACTAATAATAACTTTATTTTTCATTTGTGTCACCTAAGTAACCCATAATTCAACAAAACCCTATGCCTGACACACTTTACGGTTAAATTTTTGTCTAGTCAGAGGTGGCTTGAGATATTTTATTTGGTAGTTTAAGTAATATAATATAACATTCTTATTCATGACTTAAAAATTCCCGATGATTTGATACGTGGTTCAAGATTAGATGTGCTTATGTTCTGGTTATTTTTACAATACAATATTTTTATTGATACTGGTTTTCAATCAGGCTTTAGACATACATTTTAGGCCAGGACACCGGGATTTATTCTGGCATCCGGCCGGGCCGACAATATATAATTATTATACACAGTAATTTTGTTTATAAGAAAAAAACAAACGGATATACTTCACACGATGGGTGGGCCACTGTTGTAGGTGAGAAGTTGGTAAGACAGAGGGGAAACTTGATGTATATCTGTACGTAACGATTAATCATTTATAATAAAAAAACAATTCTGAACGGAGTTCAGTTATATTATTATACATGTTGTGAAAGACAGTAATATTTACGGTTTAAAAATAATACATTTCGTAAATTTTCCCGTTTTACCTAAGTTTTTACCTACATTTATTATAAAACTTCTAGAGAAAATCAAAAAATTATATTCCTAAAGTACCACCCTAGTCAGATTTCCTTTCACAAAAAGTGCTAAACTTGAAAATCGGACCAAAATTTGAAATATTTTTCACAGAAAAAAAATTAAACATTATTATAAAACTAATAAATTCATCGCTCTGTTCAGAATCTTAAGGATGGACATACTTTGATAGACCACTGTTGTAAGCGAGAAGTTGGAAAGGTAAGATATATAAAGAGGAATTTAATGTATATCTGTACGTAACGATTAATCATTGCTAATGAAAAATGATTCTGAGCGGAGTTCGATTATGCATGATTTAAAAGGCTGTATATGAACGATTTTCTTCAAAATTTCATAATACAATTTTTATTTAAAAAAATATACTACATAATCTCAAAGTTTTCTTGTTGCCCACGAACTACAACTTATAATAAATCTCAATTAAACTGTCAAGCATTTCTGTTAAGTTTAACAATTTTATCATACCCACCCGCCCAAAATTGCTGATCGTTCAGTAAACCACTAAAATTATATTCAAGCGGGCTTTGCAGTATTAGTCAAATGAAATACTCCGAGTGCGTTAATAATATTCGTGTACACTTTTCCGTTTATTGCTGGCGGTTTCGTCATTTAATATGGGTGGTTAGGGTATCGGTATTACAGTAAAATAATACCTCACAACAAATTGCGATGACGACGTGTGTGTATACAGGGCGATCAACATAACGTGATACACTAAGACACTCATTATTTTTGGCAGTATTAAATTTTTTCGTAATTCAGTTTTTACGAAATTTCAGGCATAAGTGCATTTAAAAAGTTATATTTCCATTATTTTTTGTCACCCTTATTTTTGCGAACGAAACCAATTCCAACTTTTAATTTTTAAGCAGTAATAAGCCTACGTTAAAAATGTTATAAATATATGAAATTTTAGTTTAAATACATTTTGGTGTGGATGTTTCCAATTTCTGTCGACCCGTTTACGAAATATTCCAGTTTTATATTTGTTGTTTAGTAGGAAGTGGGAGCACGACTATCCCACACAAATAATGTTTAACTATATTCTCCCCCACAAACAAAACGATTAACTTAAAAATGGAATATTACCGTCACGGGGTGATGGAAATTAGAAATGTCAGCACCAAAGTATTTAAATTAAAACTTTATCTAATTATAGAATTTGTAATATAATCCGTTATTTGAAAATCAAAAGTGGGTATATACTATATAGCGATTAACCACCAAACATAAGGGTGGCAAAAATTAATGGTAATCTGACATTGTACAGCTGCTTATTTTTCAATTATTTGAAAAACAAATTTCGAAAAATGTTAATAGTTTCCGAGATAATGAGTCTCGTTAATAATCAGGGCAGATATTTTGTTTAAAATTAACCGGTTTATACCAAAATGTTTTCCATGACCTAACGATTCTAAATACAATTTTTTAATTTGTATATTTTGGCGTATTCGGATACGCATATGGGCATATTTTCGGATTTCGTACATTTTTAAAAACACGAATCCAACACGAATTCGATAATTTTTTATTGTTTTGGTATTTTTATAGTGCATATTTGCATGCAATATGTGCGTTTAAAAGTTTTCAGTGCGTATAAATATCTGCAGCCCGATTGATCATCCTGTATACAACACGCATATTGGTTATAGAATAATATTATGCGTAGCTTACATCCGCCGCCACAGCTGATGTGTCATGCGTACACAGATACCACCGGGAATAATAATAATAATAATAATAATAGTAATAGTAGTAATATTGATATTATTATTATATTAAAGCGCAAGTAACATATGGGCTGTAATAATATGACGTATAATACCGACCGGATCTGATAGCGAAAATACGAAATGCCGACGATCGGTGTGATCGGTGTGTCGGCGGAAAATATTTCACGTTTTTTGTCGCACTCCATCATCATCGCAACATATTATACTCGAGTATTATACGCGTACGTCATTTACAGTGGCGGTGGGGCGGCTTTCTTCGAAATATTCGTCTTCATACCTACGTATTCGTTTGGCCGGACCGAGTACCGCGAGATATCCTCGTCGAAATTATTCACCTGACAAATCAATTACCGACACTTTTCCCATAACAGAATTCGCGGTCGGTTTTTTAACGCGCGCGCGTTTTTGACATTTCATCCACGGGTATAAAGGTACCGTATGCGTATGCGTCATATTACTATTATTGTCGACACACAGATACGTATATAATTTGACGGCGCACAAAAGATTTTTAAATAACATTATTTTTAGATTCCGAGCGTAACGAGGAGCGTATTGATTTTACAATATCTATGACGTAGATTTTGTTCATCCTTATTGTGTCTGCAAAACAACTTTTCTATCGGAATTTCGCTCCGGTCTTAAACTTCCGGGGCAACACATTTCGTCTATGGTCGGTGCATTGAAAATGTATTTTTCGAATTTCCTTTTAGTTTTTTTTTAATAATTGGGTATGGAACCGCAACATCGATGCATAACGGATTCTGTTATTTTCGATTTTGTGTTTTTCTCGCAACTCGGTTAGAATTCACCGCGTACAGTCTTGACGTGTTTGCCAAATGTATTAGCACTTTCTAAACGCGATGTAATTTTTAGCAATTTTTAAGCTATCTCCATAGGCATTTGACATTATCGAAGTTTTTAAGTTTTTGTTTGGTTTTATGTGAATAAAATTGTTTTGACCTACTGGAAATGTTTGAAAACTAAACACTAGGGCCGTCATAAATTACATTTTCCCAAGTTATTGGGTTTCCACACTGTAGGTGGGCCTCACGTCACCTCGTATTGTAAATATCTAGTTAAGTTTTCAAATTTACTTATTGTGTATACAAATATAACTGATTATAAATATAATTTTTTTCTAATAAATCAAAAAAAATAATTTTATTTAGGTAATGATCGAAAAAACAAGTTGAACGTATCAAAATTGTTTATAAGCGTTAAAGTTCAAATTTTAACGAAAATTGTCATTTTGCATACTTATTCTATTTTTCGATTTATGTTAACATAATTGTTTTGGCCCAGTAAATGTTTTAAAATACACTAGTAAACTGAAGAGTTTGAGGTTTATCATTAGTTTTACTTGGTGGTAATAAAAAGTTGAACGTGACGTAGTTGCCAATTTAAAACCAATTTCTTTACTATCGAGTAAGTCCAAGATATGCATAAAAATATAAACAGTTATAATTCAAATTATAATATCGGTTGTAATGAATTCCGTTTTTACCGCTATTAAATTATAGTATACGAGTAAACTACCGCCGGAACCATTTCCGGAAGTATAATATAATATAATACACCTTCGTATTTAATACAGCATTATTAATCATACAAACGGCGCGTTTAATATTATGTACAATAAACTCAGATCTATAGTTTGGTCACGTCTCGATCGCGAGGAAAGAATAATATACTTATAGTATAATAATAAAGAAATAAAGAATCCATACAGTGTAGTAGAAGATTAATCATAGAGTTTTGTGTGTGTGCATGTGTGCGGTGCATTACGCAAAGACTATTTTACGATAATCATTCTGATTTTTCGTAATGGATTTTCAGTGTTCACGGAGATCATTTTGGACTATTTTTATTATTTCGAGATTCAATTCCCAAACGGTGATACTATTACTTGCTGTAAAACAGTGCACACTTGATTTTTGGTTTTGTAATTTAAAATTGTTAAGGTTTTTTTGTCAGTTTCAAGGTTTCCTTGGCCATACGAAAAAAATTCTGTGTACGAGCAAGAATTTTCGGGATAGTACGTATAATATATAAAGGTGCCCATTTACTGCCTCGGTAGCGTTGCCGGTAGCGGTTTAATAGAACTCTTGTATTCTAATTGGAGTTCTTCACACACTGCAGCGGTAAAACGGCCGCGGTAAAATATCGTGTCGCGGTTTTTATAAAAATTGCTGCATGACCGAATTTTACCGCTACCGCTGACGGGTTTTCAGTTTTTTTCATCATTTTATCATCTATATATTATATAAAGTAAGACGTCCGATACACTCATTCACTCATCAACGCCTAGCCCAAATTCTACTGGACGGATTGGGCTGAAATTTAGTATGCATATAGTTATGATGACGAAGGTATCCGCTGAGAAAGGATTTTTGAAAATTCAACCCCTAAGAGGTGAAATAGGGGTTTTCAGGTATTTTTGGCCCGAATATCTAAAATTGTTTATTTATTAATTTTTGTTTATTCGTAGGTTACCTTGGTTAATTTGGCTGTCATGGACAACCGCGTGTGTTTGTATAAAAACTGAATTGATCAATTAATTGTAAAACTTCAATCATTAAATAGTTCTTACAGTTATTTTTAATATGACAGATTATTATATAAAAAACAATGTCTGTGTGTCTGTCCTTTTTTAGAATCAGAAACTATTGGACAGATTTTAACGGGGTTTTTCGAAAAATGGTCCGCGTAATCTGGAGAAGGTTAATAGCTATTGAAATTTCTAAAATTCAACTCCTAAAGGATAGATGACAGAGATTTTGATATTTTTTGGGTTACCTTTGTAACAAAGTAAATTTTTTTTTTTTGATTATGTGGTATCTATGGTATCCACTGAATATTCTTTGTTAATTCAGCTACAAAATAATAATAATTATAATAAAATCTAGCAATAGCGAAGCATTGTCGGAACAGCTATATTATATAAAAATGAACGTTTGTCTGTATGTTTCTTATGGCTTCCTAAACCGATTGTGGTGAAGCTTTTTGATCAACATTTTTCCGGGAAGGTTATAGGCTTTAAGAGAGTTTTAATACTCAACCCCTTCACCCTTAAAATTCTTCGTAGTGAAAAACGATATTATTATTATAAGATTTTAAATGTTTTTTATTCATTTACCTTGGAGACACGAATCTAGCAACAAAGCCAGCAAATAACATATTATGACACAATCCGCTGTAGGACTACTTAATATCCAGTTATTTTTTTTCCGTCTAATATTCTAAGCAAAACAAGAATAAAGGTAAAAAAAATTTTAAAAAAATGGCACAGGCAACGCCGGACAGGGGACAGCTAGCACTTTCAACACGATTATTCTTTTTCTATAACTAATATAAAGACTGATAAATAAAAGTTGTAGGTAACATAAAAAAACTGCACACGGGTAAAGCTGGATTATTCAGATAGAATTTTATAATTTTATAGGTATATGTAAATAAATAATAGAAATAAATTTATAGTAAATCGCTATCCTCCCTCCCACCCGCAGCATTATAGGAGCACTTTTACACAGGTATTTTACTGTAAAGAAAGGCCAAGTTAAAAAAAAATACTATGTAAAAATGCTGTCCGGAAAATCTATTGATACAAACATTTGCAAATCGTTTGATTTTCTAAATTCCCCTTCTTCCATTTCTTAAAACTTTCTTATTTTGTCCTTACTTTTACTTATTCCTACCTGATTTTTTGCCATGAAATCACCCACGATCATAGGATTTTACCCTCCAGTATGAATACTCCGGTAAAAGGCTCAGGGGGAGGGGGAATGATTTTAAAAACAGTTGTAAAACTTCCAAAAACAGTTGCCAAGCATTTGATAGCGATTTCGTGGCAAAATAAGTGTACAAAGGTAACAGGTAAAATTCTCCTTAGTAACATTTATCGCCCTTCAGACTCTTTTAATTGGCGGAATGAGTTGAAATTTGGCATGCATATTGTTAGTGCCATTTGTATCTTAAGACCTTTTTACATATTTTAGGGATAGGTGTAGGGGGAATATTAGGGTGCAATTTGAAATTTTGATCGACCTTATTGTTTTCGTTTCCAAAAGCAAATTACAAAAAGAAGCTGTCCCGAAAATTGTATCGCCATTGACTGAGTAGTTTGCCTTACTATCTCGGATTAAGAATTTTTTTTTTGAAAAATTCGTCTAACCGACACGTGCGTAACCATAGAACATCGGTTAGGAAGAACGCAGAACGTTCGCTATTGTCTCATTTATATCCGTTCCAGCTACTATACCGCATAATCGCCGTTTGATCCCATTTAATCGATCACAGGATAATATAAGCAGTGTTGTGGCGCGTTTGTTATGCTCGTTTTATAGTTCGGGTTGCGGGTCGACCGATCCGCTTGACAATAAGAATATAGATAATATTATACAATTTATACTATTATCATGATAATGATACCGTTGTAGTTTTCAATTGATTTTCCGATGAAATATATACGTATATAAATACATTTATTATAGAGCGGTGTTATCGTTGCACGTTATTGTTGTATTATATTATAATTATTGTGTAGGCATTATTATATATTATACGGTCGAAAATCGGCCCGTTTTAAAACGTCGTTAATTTCGCGGACGTTTTAAAAAAAAATCTCGTATTGTTTACGGTCACGCTTTGTTGAGTACACAATATATACACAACAAATATTATATTTTGTCCGCCGTGTGCACACACAACACGCGCGCTTTTGTTTACCGGTCAAGTGCTGTACTGTTAAAATGGGACGTGCCGCCGCCGTCGGTAAACGATGAATCGCCGTAACTCGCAAGTAAGTAGGTATATATATAAGTAGATTATTTTATATTATATTTAACTCGTGTATACGATAATATGCATGTATATCATTTTTTTTTTTTTTTTTTACATAATTTTTTTTTTCTTTTTCTTTTTCCACTCAAAAATGCGCGTGAGAACATCTTGATCATCACGAACGTTTTTTTCCTCCGTTTTTGCCGCGACCGGCAGCGGCGGCGGCGGCGGCGTGTATAAACGTGCACAAACGAAAAAATAACCGATATACACGTATATCTATCTATCTAGGTAGTATACGCAGTCTTATGATGTACACGCAAATATAAATGCTGGCATACCTGTAAATACGTTCGTACACTTATTGTAAACTATAGGGCATTTTGAGTTATTCAAACTACACCTATATAGGCATTTGACATTATCGAGTTTTTTCAGTTTTTGTTTGATTTTTTTGTGAATAAAATTGTTTTGGCCCACCAGAAATACTTGAAAATTGAACACGATGTTCGTCATAAATCGTATTTATAGATATAGTGAGCAAAAAAAAATAAGTTAAGCGTATCGAAGTTTTTTTTTTTTGTAAGCGTTATAAGTTAAAATTTTAATGAACATTTTCATACCGCGTACCTATATACTTACTATTTTTTGATTTATGTAAATATAATTTTTTTGGTTCAGCCAAAATGTTTGAAAATTCATGAAGATACACTGAAACTCGAGGTTCATCATGAGTTTTACTTGGTGGTAATTAAAAGTTGAACGTGATGTATGTTTTTATAAAACATTTAAGTTCAAATTTCGACGAAAATCGTAAAAATCACATTTCAAAACATGTTAACATAACTTAAAAAGAAACAGTCTGTATCACTATTTAAATACGTTTTAGATTCTGAGTGGAGCGAAGAAGCTTATTGTTTTACAAAGATTTTTTTTTTTTTTATCTGTTAACAATTTTTCTACCAGAAGACTTGCTCGGATTTCTAGGTGTGTAGCACGTTTTCTGAAAGGGAATCGGTGTGGGGAGGTACTTTAAGTAGGTAATTTTTCGAGTTTTCAGGAGTTTTCGCAGCAAATGTAAAAAACCGGGAAAAACGTAGGAAAATTGGGAAAATCAGTAAAACATTTAACAAATATTATTATAGAAAATATATAAAGTCTATTTAATTATTTTACTATAAAATGACATATATATTGTTGACAAAACATCACTATCAACTGAACTTCACTCAGAATCATTTTGCCGTAAGCAATGAGCGGATACAGTATCTGCATCCGTCCCCATTATCATAGGCCGTCTTTTTTTGTTTTGTTGTTTTGTTCGAGTATGTATCGTTAGGTAGTAATGCGGTTCAATTGTAAAAAAAATATTAAAAATCCATTGTTAACAAACGTACAAAAAAAAATTAAAACATTTTGTTAATGTTATCACTATTATTAATGTAATCGATGTTATAAATACTATTAAAATACTCGATTAATCGTTAATAACGAATGCACCAACACTACAGTACATTTTAATTATCCCATTATCGAGGATTTGTTTTTTTTTCTTCTAAACGTCAATACTATCTATATTCTATACTATCGATCATATATATATCGCTCAATCAATTAATCGCCCAGTGCTGACGGTTAAAACTTTTAATAACATATGCACGTTATGATTTACGTGTTTAAAAATGGGGTAGTTCTGAAGTGCGTGACAAACTATCACCATTGCGCGTCGATATTGTTACGTCACTTATGTCCGTTATAAGTTTTTCTAATAGGAAAAAATATTGAATTATTCTGTATGAATTTCATGTTAATCGTATAAAATTTAGATTATTTGGGTATGCCACACGCAAACATCAACTCCAGCAGACTATTAGCAGTTATACGCTCGGCCATATAGAATTCACATTAAACATCTGTCGTGGTTAAAGGGTGAAAATAAAATTATTCAGCCTGCATAAACCGTTCGTGTATAAATACAATAAAGACCGTTTCGATTATTTGAACATTTTCACACGCCCACAAAATTACACCTATACATGACGACTCGTATACATCTGTTTTGTTCCATGAGTCCGTCGTCGACCGCTGCAATACAACATGTGAATTATAATAAATAATATAATATCGAAAACGCTTATCGTCCAGCGGCGTATTTACGCGAGTGGATTTGGGGGATAGATCCTCCTTCGCTTTTTTCCCCTGAAAATAGAGTCTATTGTATTGTGTTATATCTGTTATATATATATATATTTTTCCCCGTAAATTTGGACACTTTTATAAGGGCTACGTCTGGACCAAAAGAGCTCAAATTTGGGAGATTTTTTTTAAAATTGGATTGAAGTGATAACATTTTGGTTGAAATTCAATAAGAATTGTATAGCTTTGAGTTCCTTTATAATAGGAAGTATTAGGAACCTCAAAGAGGGGTGTGGGGTTAAAGTCTCTCGCTTTTATGTATATCATGTATGCTTTAAACCATTCCCCGTAGGCGAAATGGGAAAAAATATACTGTGATAATTTGGGCATATTATGAAGAGAGAAGAATCTGAAGCAGTTAGTATTGTAATAAAAATAAACGTAGGAGGAAAGAGGTGGTGAGGAAGACTGAAAAAGAGGTGGTTGGATGCAGTTTAGAATGATATACGTGGCCAGCCACTGTGTATGTGAGATCGGGTTAAGTTGAAGTTTAAACGAGATTGGCTGACCTCAAAAAATTGAGATGAAGGCAAAAGAGAAGAAGAAGATAAATTTCTACAAGTCGTGTTGTTACCAAAAACTAATTTAGAACTATTATAAAGGTATATTGGATGTTCTTTCATAGAAAACCGTTTAAGTAACACTTAAACAGTTTAAATGGTTTTCTACGCTACTCTATAATTATTATTAAAACATAATGTATTATACTTGGATTCAAACTCATAATTTGTAAACATTTCACCGGAAATTACCATATTGACTTTTTAATTGGAATATATAATTAATAAAATTAAAGTATTTTTATAGTCGCGTTGCCAGGAAATTCCATGGGGGGAGTGTTGAAATAATAAAGGAACAACCGGTAAAATAGCCAATATTTTTAAAAGTCTATAAAACGTTAACAAATACGATTTTTGTTAGATAAATAAAATTTAAAGAAAAATCGAAAATAATGAAACTTTTATTACGGTAAATTTGTAAGTTTTTCTTTTACGTTTTTTTTTTCGGTTTTTCCCAGTTATTATGAAAGTTATAATAAAAAAAAAAAAATGACTTTCATAATTTACCTACCAGATCGAAAAGGTAACAAAAAAGATCATTTGTCATTTTTTGATTGAAGCAAGATTTCTGGTAGAAACATAGTTCACATACAGAAAAAATAAAGAAAGCACACGTGATTGTTAAAATCAAACCTAATTTCTTGTTACTCGCAGAATCGAAAATCATCATTACAACTGTAGTGAATCCAAACAACTAAACAAATTTAAAAATAAATCAAAATTTAAATTTTGTGACATTATACTGAATGAAATGTTTGGTTATGTTTGGACGTTAAATGCGAAATACCTATAGCGAACATAAATTGTGCTTCGCGTTTTTCGAGATTTTTCAATATTATTCAGTCAGAACGAAAATCTCGAATGTATTAGTTCGTATATATATACGAACGTCGTTATTTGATCAGTTTAAACGCGAAAACAACGTAGACTCGTTATAATATTCTTCACGGGAAAAGCTAAGCATCGTGGGTGTGTAACCGAACGTATTAGATGCCCGGACACAATGATGATTATTGAGCAATATAACGAGAATGAAAAACAACAAAAAATGTCCATTACAATGTCGCGTGAACATTTTTATTCGTATAGGTACGCAATAATATTGCGTATTGGTACGTCGCCATTGCAGTTGGGGTCGTTTATCGCGATCGTGCGTTGTGTAATAATATGTAAGATCACAGTACAGGTATACTTACGTACCGAACTATCAGTATGTGCCAATTACGCACGTTTTCCAGTGGTGGGCAAGCACTTAAACAACGTCGCCGAAGAACCGAAGAGGTTTACCGAACTTTATGTCGTTAATCGATTGTACGGGGAACGGGGGAAGGCGGACGGCAGCTGGGCGGCGTGGCGTGGATTAAATATTATGTTCGGCGCGTAACTGGTCTCCGCGACAGCGTGTTCTCGTGAAAATATTATAAAAAAAAAAAACGGGGAAAAAAACAATAATAATAATAATAACAACAACTCGATACAGAGGACGCAGACGACGACGGCGACGACGTTATTATCTCGGTTTTAACGTTTACAATAACGTTCGTATTATTATGTACGGTACGCGATCGACACGCGCCGCGCACTCGCGTATAGCACGTGTGCGCAATAAAATACCATCCGGCGCGGCGGCGAACTCTCCGCGTGCACTCGATGACAATAATAACGATTTATCAAATAATAATTATCATTATCATTAACCTGCGGTATAATAACGTACGCTGCACACAGCGTAGAACGTGCTGGCTGTGGCTATGGATACTACGAGCCGTAACACAGAAAAATAATTACTTGACGGCGGCAACGACTCGTTTATTGCTTGCGGCAGTTCCGAATATTATAGGTACCTAAAAACTATAGTGGTCTCGATTGAAAACGTACGATAAGAGACGTGAATACGGGAGTTCGTGGGCACGTAAATGAAAAGTTTGTATGCGCTTAGAAGGCATACTAGGGGTGATCAATCTATCGTAAGACACGGTCATTACCTCGGAAAGTGTTCGTTGTTTTCGAAATTTGTTCTAAAGAACATTTAAGAAACAAACTGTTCTAAAATTTAACATCTACGTTCGTTTTTGTCGCTCCAATTTTTGTGGTTGAAACGACCATCTACTTTTGTATTTTCAAATGGCAACCTGTAATAAAAGTTCCATAAATAAATGGAGTTGTAGTTAAAATAAATTTTGGTGTTTAAATTTGGAATTTCCGTCAATCCGTAGACGAGATATTCCACTTTTAAGTTAGTGTCGGGGGAGAGTAGTAGAGCATCATGCGTGTGGTGGTACAGCGCACGGCGTTTTAAGAATGTACCACTCTTCCCTGAACCAAACTTAAAAGTGGAATATCTCGTCAACGAATTGACGAAAATTGATAATTTAAACACCAACATTTATTTTAATAACAACTCCATCTATTTATGAAATTTTTAATATAAGTTATCGTTTAAAAACCAAAATTAGATAATAACCAAGGTAACAAAAAATAACATAAACGTAAAATTGCAAAACTGCTTGTTTATAAAATATTCAATAAAATAATGTCAAAAAAAATTAACACTTTCCGAAACAATGACTGTCTTATGATAGATTGATCACCCAGTATATTGCGCAGGACTAGCCCAAAGGGGGTTAGCGAAGGCGAAGGGGAAAAATAAGTACACTTATAATACCCGTGAATTTACTATCAGCGTTCATGTGAATACGTAGGTATCCAGTTCAGATATGTGAAAAATAATACTACTCTAGCTCTTAGCTCTACAAATAATCCGACTGACGAGCATGTAAACACTACACAGTGTACATTGCCAGGGAACAAATGTTTTATCCTGAAATAAATATGGTTATAATTTGTTATTAAATTTAAAATTATTTGAACAACAGGTAGATAATATATTAATTGCCCTAGACAGTTGGACGGTACTTATCGTTGCCCATATAATGGTTGGCAAGATCTAGTCCAGGTGCAGTTTTTGGGTTCGGGTCTTCGATATGAGATGCGTTTTTAACGTAAAAATCTGACATTTTTCTGTAATTATCGTGGGTTTCCTATAGACCTACTACGAATAGTAACTAAGTAATGTATTTGTATATATTTGTTTACACCAACTTCATAGTTATAAATTATAATTAATACATAATATATGATATTTTAATTACATACCAGCTATATTATCCGGATTTGCCCGTGTGCAGTTTACGTGTGTGTACAGTTTAGTGTGTCGTGTGTATGCTGTGTACTGTGTACAGTGTACATATTTAGACGATTAGGAAATATAATTTTTTTTCTTAAATTTTTGTTTGCCGAAAAAGTTATCAACTGAATCCACATAAATTTAGTCGAGATTTTTCTCACCCAGTATTGACCGAAGAAATATACAAAACAATATATAAGTGTTTACTACACCGAAGTGGATAGGAAGAATTTATTTATTGCAATATAGATCTGTAGACGACAATGACGTATGATTTGTTATTTCCCATTAGTATACATTCAAATTTTGAGTACTTGAAACTCTCGAACAGCCAACATATAACCGACTATATGAGAAATACATTTGGCTTTCAGGGAACATATCGTAATATCGAAAAACGCCACTTATAGCAACAGCATATTACTGCCAACAAAGAATCACATTTTTCGGAACCCGGTGGTGTTGCAAATTTCAAAATGTATTGGCATTGTAAAATATTGACATTGATTTGAAGTCGATAGCTTCAAGTGGGTTGCCAACTTCACGGACGTCAATTCTTAACTGTAACATCTAAAGTAGAAATTATTTTTATTTCCCGCATTTTAATAATTCCTAATATGTACAACTATGTCATAAAAACATGTCTCGCCGTTACCACTCCGTACTGCGCAAACAGTTAACCCTTAATTTATTTATTTTTTAAAATGGTACTTCTTTGTCCATGACAACTAAATTAACTAATATTAACGGGATTTTTTACCCGTGTCACCAAAGTAACCTATAAATCAACACAAAATAATTCGATTTTCGTTCCATTAATGCCAAAAACCCTTAATCAGTCACCCATTAAGGAGCATATTTTCTGAGTGAAAAATATTCCATGTCACTTTCCAGTCGTCCGACTATCCCTAAGCATTAATTAAGTCCATATGTTAATTTATTGTGACTCGAAACACATAAAAAAAAAAAACAAACACACATTCGCGTTTATAATATAAATATGAATATACTTAGGTTAAAGATGCTATTTTCTTGCGAATTTCTTACGGGAATATACGTTTGACAGAATTATTAGTAACAATTGCGTTAGTTTGCTTCTACTTGTACCAGAAACAATTCTCATGGCTTGATTGAGCTGAACGGCTACCTCGTTGCAGTGAGAATTTCTCATACAAACTGGAGTGCAGCATTCCACTACGATAAAAATGTTATATGATAGATATAATAGGATGTTGACTTTGTAGCCCTAGACTTAGTCCATATAGTTTTGCAATATTTACATATTATTAACTCTAGGTTAATTTTGTGAATACTCGTGTACCTTGTTAATTTTTAGTTAAGTTTTTATTTTTTACTTTACACAAGTATTGTGCAATGTTAATATTGCGCAATAATATCTGTAAAAACTTTATTTTAATTAACTGTATACAGTATGTTTATTGTAAGTTAATACAAATGATTGTAAATTTCGGAGTTTACCACTGCACACATTTTTTTTTATTTTTCCCGAAATATTTGATTTTAAATTCCATCTGTCTAACGGTACTATAATTATTTTAAATTATATGATCCCGCTTTATATATATGGTTTTTGATAAAATGATTCCAGATTTTGACGGAATATTTGTCATGTTTTATTATATTTATTTTTTATACTAACAAGAGCGTGCAGTAAAAGTTAATATTCAGGCGTGGGACGTAAATCAAAATGTTTGCAGAGTTTATCTTCAAGCTTGCAAATGAAACGTTTCTATAAGAAATTTTTTTTAAATTTATTATGTTTTATTAAGACTAAAAGTATCTTATCAGAAACTATTATATTTGTTTAACAAATATTGTTTTTACATAAATATTTTAAAATATATTTCTTGTGTTAAATATTTGTATTTCATTATCCATGGTTTTAAAATCAAGTGTTATATATTATAATTTATAATACATATCTTTTGTGTTGTAAAAAAGTGTACATAAAATAAGATAAAATCGTCGTTAAGGAAACTTTTTAATATATATATATATAGGATATATTTTGTTTTCGTGGGCTCATTAGCTGCTTGCGAACCATAAGAATAATTCATCAAGTCGATTTGAGAGATCTATCGTAATTGATGATTTGTAAATATAATAGCAAGGTTTTAAAAAGAAAATCTTATATACATTCAATACAGGGTCTCTCATCACGAAGGTATACTCATTATACAATGTCTCCTGACATAATGAAGGTAATCAAGTTCGGTATCTTTTTTTTTATATATATCTCACAGGGATAATGATTATGAATATGCATAATTCAACTAAATTTATATGGTTTAATAAACAATTTCATAATATATTTTATTGTGATATTTTCGAAAAATTCGAAGATTTCGGTTATTCTTTAGAGTTTAATCTTGTAAAAATATTGACGTTCAACTTTTTATTTTCAACGAATAATGCACCATTTTAATTTTAAATCTTGCACTATATGTGGGTGTTTTTCGAAAACGTAAGCTAACAATAATGAAGGGGACCGAAATCGGGAAGTAGAACAAATAGTTAAACGGTACTTTTTCAATTAAATCACCTTGGTCGCGTAACGGACGGAATGAAATTAACGATATAAACCGTACGGTTGCGTCCACGGTAGAAGGATGAATATAAAATAGGTAAAACTATAAATCAGTTACAGTAGGTACTCTAGAATAATTTTTATTTCACTTATTATATTAGGTATGATGATTGATAATCATTGCAATTTCAAGAGTATGGTTTTAACTTTTTATGTGGACGTTTATAACAAGTTACGAGTAAAAACAAGAACAGTTTGTTTTTACACTTCAATAAATATAAACGTTTGTACTACAAATACTTAAATTAAATGATAATAAAAGATACTACCAGTTAATATTCGTACATTTTTCTCATCTCATATTAATTCATAAACTCGAAAATTTGAAAACTTTTTTATAAATTAGAAACAGTGAAAACTATCACTTTTAGTTGTCTACTAATTCAAATGATACGGATATAAAATAAAGTTTCGTCTCGTTATAAAAGTTAAAATATCGTTAATTCGTTAATAATAGTAGCGTAATCAAGTAGGTCCGTGGGCTTAATGGAAGTCTTAGGGTTTGGACCCCTTGGACCCTGCTTTATATATAAAACCATGGATAAATAGAACCATCAGAAGAATATAAGATAAAAATAACGTAGGTGCCTACGTTATTCGTTATAGTAAATTTGATTGTAAAAAAAGTTGAATGTGATCTAATAGTTTTTTTAATAAACGTTTTAAGATCAAAATTTTGAAGAAAATCGCAAGATCACGGAATTTACAAATCATGTATAAACAAACTTCGCTAAGAATCGTTTTTCGTTAGCATTGGTTAATCATTGCACACATATTTAAATTAAATATCTACAGAGTTCCTATCTACTTTATCCTATCTTTTTAACTTCCCATTCACAACTGTGACACACCACACACCTGTCAGCAGTTTATTTGTTTGTTAAAAACGTTTTCACCAGAAATATCGCTCCAGTTTTCAATTGTAGCATTTTTTTTTTTAAAGCAAATTTTGTCATTGTGGTGGCTTAAAAAAGTCAATTTTCGAAATAGTATCAGTAGAGTGTTAGTCATATTTTTCCCTTAAAGTCAAGATAACTCAAAAACCAACAAAAATAAAACCGATGTATCAATATTATTTGTTGTCAGTTTTTAAATTTTACAGATGATCTTTTGGTAATCTGAACATTTTTATTCCAAATAAAGTACGATCAGGCAAAAAAATTGTATCTTTTAAGGTACATCATGGAAATATCGGATAATTTTTACTAACTAACCTAAAATGTTTTTTCCGAGATAAGAATTAAATTTTTTTTCATTGTACCCTGAATCTAAAATGTATTTTAGATATTCAACATTTTAGAAAATTATATTAATTCCACGATAATATTATAATAATGTCTATGAAGTAGTATTATGATTTCAAATATATTATATTTTTTAATTTTGTAACCTTAATTATGTATACCTATAATTTTGGTTGATATTTAAGACACCTTGAATATAAAATTTCATCATAATCATTATAAAAGAAAAAAACATATGAATATAGTTAGGTACACGCAAAGATGTGGAGAAACGCACTACTAAGTTCTAGTGCATGGTCTGTTGGAAAAATATATTATATACGAGTGGATTATGCCAAGTTCTATCTGAGTAACTATGATAAATCTGTAGGCGCGATCTTATAATATTAATTTCATTCCAGTCTGTTAGTTTCATTTTCATAATGAAAATATGTATTATATTAGGTAGGTAGGTACCTATAAATTATTATGTGTTTGCTTGTTAATATAGGGTATAACAAGGTTATTAATAGGAATAATAGAATTGTGAAATAAAAATGAATAAGAAAACGCATTAAAAATGTTACTACAGAAATCTTTAAATTAAAAATGCATAAATGTCTCTGTATTTATAATTTGGTTAGAAAATGAATTAAATCATAATTTTTAATGGAATTAACTCTATAAACCATAATAAACCATAGTGAAAGTATAATGTACGAAGCTATATATTAAGCATTCATAAACGAATAGGTTAATTTGATTTGTAATCGTATACGTATAGCCGTTTAAATTATGTACCTTATTATGAAATACATTTTAATTTGCAATGTTAAAAAACATCCAAGTTTATAAAACCTTGTTAATTGACGTAAACATTTCAGGTCATGTGAGATTTGTCTTTTTTCCGTTACCTACGTCCTACATCTTATGTTTAACAAGTAATTAAGATAAGTAGTTGTTATCAAAACACTGTTTTCAAACAGTTATCAATTTGTCATGTAAAAACGATTACGAAGTTTGTTACCCTTTTTTACGCTTCCGGTCTAAATTTTAAATTGTTAATTATTAAAATACTGAAATAATTTACAAATGGCAAATTCAGTATTAATGTTATGCGTATCGACATCTTTAGACAAATATTCTCCATTTCAAATCGGTGTTTTGAATGAAGAGACCTCCCTTCATTTTTTGTTAGTTCCTGTTTGAAAGTTTATATACTCGTTTAAGGTATAAGGATTAGAATTTAGAAGTAAACTATTTGAAAACTTTTAAAATAAAACCTAAATTATATCATAATAATTGAAAAAAAAAACAGAAATCAAATTTATTAAAAATCCACCGAGAAAATCGCTGTTTTGTGATAAAATGGATCACTCTGTCAAAAAATAAATTCACATTCATTCCCTCACATGCAGATATTATCGTGAAACTAGTACCACAAAGTTCATTAAACTTAAAGGAAAAACGTTTTAATAATTCCACTCTGAGTCTCTATAATAAATTATCTATTATAAATTATTGTAAGTAGCTTGAGAAATGTATTTAGTACACCTTTATATCATTAAGCTCTAAATATTAATATATGTGTATTTGCCATTACGTGGCCATTGTCCCCAAAAAAATATTTTTAAATCACTATTTGGGCGTAGAAAATCTGCAAAGTTAATAGGTTTCTTGTTCAATATTACCTTAGTCAAGATCGCCACCACCTGGTACATCGAAAGCACGTGTCTGTAACGACTGACGACCCAAACGCTGTGTATTAATGTCCGCGGGGCGTATTTACAAACTCTATCAGAGTTCGGATCAAACCGAAATGTAATCGAGTTAGTTGCAGGAGTTAGTTCTAGGGCTTGTAGGGTGTCTTATTAGGAATTTTATACAAAACACATAATTTATTTGTTAGCATAAATTTGATAAGACTCCAAAGAATCTAGTTGCCTAAATGAAAACCAAAAACCTAGGTAAATTAAAACCCACGACGGGTTGCGTATTTACATGCCACCGAATTCGGTTAACGTCTGACGGGGTGGTACTTCGTCGTAAACCGCCTCGGTTAACCAAATAATACTCGAAACGGACCACGGGTGGTACGTATACACAGGGAAGGACTCGTACAGGCAATAAACACATCTAACAAAAGTCCGTGTATGTATATACACAGACAAACGGTCACAAAAAATAAAATACTATTATTATTATTATACTATAATCGAACACGCGTCTGTATTTTGGGCGATACACACGCGCCCGATGTATAATGAATGAAAAATGAAATTCCTGGTTTCCAGGTGCACCGGAGGTATGGGAGTCGTCGTTAATGTATCGTGTGTACAGAGACCGGAACATCTGCCACGCGCCAGACGTAGACGGCGCGAGATGATCCTCGACGAAATAAAATCGGGAGAAACGAAGAAAGGACCGCAGAAGCAGCCGCCCAACGGTACACGACAATAATGCGACGTACGCGGCCGTGTGTAACCTCTTCTCGTATTATGAATTATGATAAGCTCACGCTCTAGTACAAAATCAAGAATTATATTGTATAGGTATACGATGTGCCATATGCCCCCGAGTATGTATACGTGTCACGTGCAGTGTGTGTGTGTATGTGTGTGTGTTTTTTTTATCGTCTAAAAAGTAACGATAATGGTTTGGGGTCCCGAGCAGTGCGGATAAATGAATTATATTATATAGATCTCTATTATAGTGTTATCACATTTTATTGTAGTAGTTTTTGTCGAATTTTTCTCGAAAGTAAAGACCGTTGCACTGTATTGTGTCTGTTATGTATGGTATACATTGCATATACATAAATAATATAATGGTGTTCTCATAAATTTGTTTTGAGAGTATACTATATAACTTCCGGTGTCTTACATGGGGTATCGTATATCTTTCTTGTGGTTTATGCTGATTATAAGAAAATAAACATCAATTATACACAAATAACTAACATAAAACTTATATAATAATTTAATAACACAATAAATAAAAATAAAAATAAAGCTATTGTAAATCGTAAGAAAATTGTAAAATGTTTAGTTACTTCCCACTTTCCACCTACAACAGTGATGCCGATGTGTGACCGTATGTAATTTCAGCTATTTTTTGTTATTATTATTACATATAACGTCTATAACTAATACAAGTAATTTAACACACAATTTATAAATATTTCAGTATAGCGCACGCATGACGTGAAAACGGGGTCCTTGATAAATGAATGCATGTCGGATCGATCAAGAGACCCCGACATAGTTTACAGTTTATAAATTATTATTATTATTATTTTCCGTGATCAGTTACTATACAATTACGTTTGATGATCTCGTTGGTACTATGTACGAAAACAACGAATATTACAATTAGTTCCTAAAATATATTTCATTTTATTTTGCCGAGTTAGAAAAGTAATAACAATAATAGCTCTGAATATTTTTATTCGTAGATAACAAAGATAATTTTTATTTGAGATAATGTAACCAGAGTATAACCAGATTATACATCTTAAAAACCTGTTACATATACATGCAGTTTTTCGCTTAAAACTATCAAAATACACTATAAAAATATGTTTAAAATACAATTCCTCGCTTCGCTCAGAATCTAAAATAACCCTGGAGTCTATGATAAATTGTAAAACTCATTTGAGCGGAACAAATAATATTTTATTTAAAACTCGGGTTCTAAAACAATCGAGCTGTCCACTCATATTTGCAAATATTGACCAATTGTTTAGAATTCTTTATTTATAGAGTTATAGAAAAGAGCACTTTAGTAAATTTAAAGTGATCTAATGATAGCGACGAAGGGGTTTAGTGATTAGATTTTTCGAATTAAATTTAAACACTAAATTAATTATACCAACATTGTGAAGCTAGGTAAAATATATGTGAATATTGACTTTTATAATATTCAACAATAAATTTCAATCATTCAAAAAGATATAAATTACCGACCGCTGAACCATTATACCATTACATGATATGATGTTTAATCGTGTCAAATACGAGTAGGTATATTCAGTTAGCTATTTCAAAAATGGCTTACATGAATTTCGATTAAAATCGTGACCAAAGTATACTTCAGACTTAAGTTATAATTCCATTGTTGTCTGTCGGTACATCCCTCAAAAAACTAATAATCACTATCACTTCGTATTTACCTCGACCGACGTCCTATATATTATTAAAGTAAATTGACTGTTTTATCAATATTAAATTTTATATAATGGAGTCACAACCGAAACCTTGAAAATGTAAAATTCTTGGATTACTCCTATAGAATAGTATCCTTTACAGATGAATATATTCATTAATCTAGATAATCCCGGTTTTTCAGACACGATTAAAATCATCCTTGTCGATGATGAAACACTGGTCAATTATTTAATTTTTAATTTGTTTATGAAATAATGGTATTTTGCCTGTTGATGATAGTAACCCAGGCACCGCTGTTGGTTATGCAGATTTAAAATACTTAAATTTTCGTTTGATCAGATCTTGAACGATAAACCTTATAACCTGAAAATTAACGATAAATATTATGCAGAGTTTGGACATTCTTTAAAAAAAAAAAAATGTATTCGAATTTTAAATTCATTGGTTTTAAATAGAATGTGTTAACATAAGAATTTATCCCGTCGGAATAGAGGGAGGGTACAGAATAAAAAAAAAACATCACGATTAATATGTTTTACTAAATATTATAATAAAGTCTAATCTATTTCAATAACAGATTAGTCTCTGGCTTTTAGAACAGAAGAAAGAATATAGAAAAAAAAAAAAAAAAATCAAAAAAAACCGTATAAGACAACTTTTCTTCATATGCACTAACAAATTAGGAATTTGCGCGCAGACTTACGATTTTCGATTTTTTCCCAGACTTAAAAGCTAAAGATCAACCAGTTATTGATATAGTTAATATACACAGTAAAATTTATGAGAAATGATATTTCGCGCATTATTCAGTAACCCATACTAATTCCTCAAGTTTCCCTAATTGACTGTTATCACTGTACGAGCAATTTTCCAAAATTTTGGCGAGCGCATACTTTAGTTTTGATAGGGTTTTATCACAGGTGGTTATTCCAGTGGTTGGAAGTATCGATACAATTTTATTTTGGCAAGTAACGTAACATTACATTTTGCACAGGAAAACAGCGCAAATTACGTTACTTTCTACTAAAATAAAATTGGGAACTCAATGAAATATTGAATAATTTGTATTTGTTTGAGATGTCTACTATAATTATAGGAACACGATATAATTATTTGCCAGGACACCGTTGACATTTGACACACGATCGAATGGCGTTCACTATTCAGAAAGGCCCATCAGAGAACTTTCACTATATTAAGAATATTTCAATTCAATTGTAATAATTAATATGTACGATATATACTTATACACGTATTTTAATTTTTTTTATAAGATTGAAAAAAAAAAAAAAAAAAAATGGTCCCCTTTTTTAAATTGTAAAATGTAGCGCGTGTTAAAACGTATATAATTACATACTGCAGTATTCCTATTTCGTTATTATGGTTTATAAGATTTGTTTTTTTTTTCTTTTCAACTCCAAATCACCGCGTGGGCGCACGACGCGGTCGGCCGTATGCGTTGCGAACGGGAAACGCGACACGAAAAGTATTCGTTTGACACACACGCCGAGTGTTCGGTTTCCGGTGTGTTTTTAGTAAACAATTGCCACTTCTTTTTTTTTTTTGTCTCTCTCTCTCTCTCTGCACACGTCAAGTACAATGTGTTTAGAAATACAATGTGCGCCTAAAAAGTTTTAAAACGAACGGCGGCGGGCACGCGGACGACGTCTAAAAACCGTTTGCGTATTCGCCGAACGGCCCGTACATTGTTACGCGCGTGCAGTGTAAACGCACGGGATGCCGCCTCGCGCGTTCGTCGCGTGGAACGGTTTACGGCCCCAAAGGGTTAGCCGCAGTTGCAGCTGGCGCCCGGCCGATTTTCAGATCGGCTTGCGAGCCAGCCGACACCGACGGCGGCGATAACAGATGGAAACTGTAAACAGCTGCGGCGGCGGCAGCACTTATAACACGAAATATGTGTACACTCGTATATTATTATAGAGACGGCGGTCCACCTGCCCCCCCTCCCCCCCATCACCGCCCCCGACGCCTTCCGCCCTATCCACGTCACCGAACGTATTATGTTAAAATGCATATTATACGTACTACAATATTGTATCACACTATCAGAACGGTATAGCGTACTTGCCTACAGCACCTATAAATATAATAATGTTCGAAAGCCGAGATTAAAGATTGTACGCGTTTTTAAACACCCGTACAACGAAAGGAGCTGCCGATGGGCGTGCCACTGTTGTAGGACCGAAGTCGGAAAGATCGGACACGCAGAATTATCCAATGTATATAATATGCACGAAACGATAAATCGTTGCTAATGAAATACGATTCTGAGCGAAGTTCTATTGTGTGTTGTATTTTGAAATACCGCGATCGGCGATTTTCACGATTTTCACACTAATTTGAACTTGAAACGCTTAAAAATAATCTTATCTACGATCACCTAGACCCGGTCCGGATAAGGTTTCTACACGCGCCATAGGTTCGTCTGCGATGCGTTAGCTCGATTTTTGGGTTAAGACCTTCCCTATAGAATTTAAAATGTTATTCGATTAAGGCAAAATCAGTCCGATTACTGAATAGAAACGGTTACTTGAATATGGTTCCATCGTTTGGAACCCTTATCAACTTGTTTGGATTAATAAAATTGAAAAAGTTCAGAATAAATTTCTAAGATACATTAATTTTAAAATACCTACTAATTGCTTACTAACCATTAATTCGAACCTCTTAGGAGATTAGTTAATATCAACTCTTTGAGCTCCAGACGTTTATATTTTGATGTCATTTTTATTTACAAAATCCTGCATGGCTCTTTAAATGACAGCTTTCTTTTTGGTCAAATAAATATATCAGTTCTTGCATTTAATTCTAGAAACCGACTAACTTTTTACATCACTAAACACAATACACTTTACGGCTTTCCCCCCCATTAACCGAGCACTTGTTTCCCGTAACAATCTACAAAACAATTTCGATATTATTCATTCTTCTCTAAGTGCGATACAAATTAGTACATCATCTTTTTAAATATGTATTTTTTTTCTCTCTTCTCTTGTTTTCTTGTTTTTGTTTTGTCCTTCTCTGTGGTTTTTTGTTTTTTATTCTTTTATATACTTAGCTCACTTACCTATATAATATATATATATATAGTTGTAATGTTAAATAACATATATAAACATTGTACAAATTCACTGTACCTAATTGCCCCCGGGCGTGTATTTTCAAAAATAAAATAAATAAATAAATAAATAGTGATTCATCGAAGAACTTTATGTTCTCCTAGATATAAGCTCTATTGTATACGCAAGATTTTTTTTTTCTTGGACGTACACTAGTCACAAAACGATCCCGAAACCTTTGGTAATTGGTTTTACTGATCGGACGGCCAAGGGACTGCTCAACCTTGTGCGCCGTGACGTTCAAACACCGATTGTCTATTCCAATATTTGATGCCTTCAGTGAAACGATTAAGGTTTAAGCGAAGGTAGACCGTTTTATATTTCAGCTAGGTTTGATATCAAAATCATAGGCTAGTTTATGTGTAAAGGATTGATAAAAAGGTATGACACATAAATATACAGATCAAATAACTTCTATAATAATAAAGCAAATATCAAAAGACGTACAGAGCTCATTCCCCGGGCCTTCTTATCGAAATCCCGGACAATAGTGATTTTAGCGAACAAATTGTATACAAAGGTAAGTCAATAAGCTTTTAGAAACCGTACGTGTTTGCCCGCGGTTGTGACACGTCGCTACCTAAGCGCCCGACGGTTTACTTTTAAAATTGCTTGCCTAACGTGGTACAATATTGGCAATAGATAATCACAACAATAATAATAATAATAACAACGATTATACACCAACTGAGATGGTTTGAGCATGCTACGAGGGGAGACGAATCAAGAGCCGTAAAAATTGTAATTAAAATAGACGTAGGAGAAGAGAGGAGGAGAGGAAGACTAAAAAGAGGTGATTGGTTGCGATTGAGGACGATATGAAGATGGTGGGTGTATGCGAGTACGATGCGGAAGACCGGGTCAAGTGGAAGTTTATGTAAAGGGCGGCCGACCCCAAATAGTTAGAATGAATATGAAAGGGATGAATGTAATTGATTATGACGTTATCAATAATATATACCTATTTTGTCTGTGTTCCTGTATACCGAAATTCTAATCAAATAAATAAATAAACTCCCTTCACGCATACGTTTGTACTGCTCAAACAACACTTCGTTTTACCAGGGACGTCGTCTTGGTCCCCGAACTTTATGAAACCGCTGTCCATTGTGCCCCCCTTCCATATCCGAAAATATTTTTCTATCGGACACGCCGCCGCAAGTAATACAATTTTCGACTTCAGGCGCTTATAATACTAGAGCGTTAAAACGTGACAAATTTAAAACATCAATACAAGTTACAGCTATTAATAGAATAACAATATCATACGGAATACCGTTTGTTGTAGGTACCTGCACAGAGTCGAGTGAAACACGCATCATTTGCACCGGGTCAGTGTCGCACGACGGCCGGTGTAGAGCGGCGGTTGTTCCGGCGGTGTCGCGCGATTCCGCGGTCGGCTTGTTACAGTACGACGTGTCACACACGGACACTTGTCTCGTCCGGCATTTCACACCCCTCGGATCAATGCGAAGTCTGCTCGCCGTGCGTGGTATGCTCAGTGCGGTGTACGCGCGGTGTGTTATTTTTCACTCGCGCATTCGGACTGGAACTAAAGACACGTCGTGTGCATACGAGTATGCGGGCGAGGGGAAAAAAAAAAAAAAAAAAAAAACAGTGTGAAAAAAAAAATAACAAACTGACGGGAAGAATCAGTATCTCCTCGACGACGATAATCGTATTTACGACGTGAACCTAGTAGGTTTTTTGCCCGTAATGTTGCGTGCGTTCCTGTTATACGGAATAATAAACACGCGGTGTACGTATATTGTAATATTATTATAATACGTGTCTGGCGTATGGGAACATCCTCTCGGTGCGAATTTATATTCGAGGTGGACGGCCTTCTTCCGTTTTTCGCGCCGCCCGTGTATTATAATATTATTGTTGTGTGTTTAATTTTATTGCGCACGAGGTCCGACGACGGAAACGCTTCCGCACGCCGTCGAAACGACGTGTGTAAAACTGTTTTTTTTTTTTTTTCCTCAATATACCTACCTACGGGAGCACAGTTTATTGGGAGCGGGGTATAACACATTATGCCTAAACAGCTGCCTTGTAAAAGGGTTTTTGTTTATTTTTTTTTTTTCCAGCGTTTTTCGTCCAGGGACAAACGCATTCGGTAGATATTTAACTGTAACCTGGCGTTAAATCCGTCATGACATAGGTACGCGTAAACGGCGACGGCGCGATTGGCCGGCGTAAATATTTGGAATTCGAGTGGCGCGACAAAGATAGCGCCTGGAACTGAACTGCCAGGCAATTACAAATGTCTGCAACAGTGATCGGCGGCATAAACCGATAGGTTGTGTCAAACGAGTCGTTTTAACAAGTTTTTCGATTTTCGAAAAACTTGTTTCCTTATCCCGACTTTCCGATAAAGTGATTTTTATATTGGCCGCTTGCAGTCGTAGATACTTATTGGTTTTACCGCGATGCGTGTTTTTATTTTAAATTCTGAGCGCAATGAGGAAAATATATTGGTTTTACTATATTTATTTATTTATGTTTTTTTTTCTTCATATATTCATATTACTTTGTGCAAAAACGGACGTATTTAGAGCAAAACAAGTTTCATTATTTTGTTTTCTATTAGTCATTTAGCTCAGATTTTCAAACGTAGCATCTTTTCTGAATAAACATTTTGTTTAGATGGTGCGCGAGATCGTCTTTTGAAAGCGGTTTTTATAATTGGGTAACAAAACTAACGCTTTTATTATTTTCAATTTTGTTTGTTTGTTGTAATTTAGTTTAAAATATTCATGGAAATTTGAAATTTGTACAGACAACTAATATTAGTATTTTCTAGGTATTTTAAAATGTTCATAACTTTTTGGAGATTTTTAATTATTTAATGTATTTGAAATTTTTTTTAGTTATTATTTGGTTTTATGTGGCTAAAATTATTTTAGCCGATAAAAAATGTAGATAAGTGATACTTGGTTAAAACAGTTTAGTACAATAAAGTAATTTTTTTAGAAGGAACAAGTTCATATTTTATTGAACAAAAATCGTTTTATTGTATACTACTTTGAATTTATTTTTAAAAATTGAGTAAAATAAAATACATTTTAACTTCATTCATTATTTTCAAAATAACTTAATTTTTATAAATCAAGTTTTTTTGGTTTTTTTTTTTATTTTTGTTTAATATGATTTTAATTGAAGCTCAGTTAAGATTATTACTAATTTAAAACTTTTAGATTTTAGATTTTGAGTTTAGCAAATTGTATAAGTTAAGAATAACATCAAGCTAAGTTTAGAAAATCCACATTAATAATTTTACATATTTATAATTGAAGACCAAAATATTGAGATGTCTGGTTGTTGCTGCCAGGTATTCAAGTGCAAAATATTTTAATTCTTAGCCGTTTTTTACCCTAATTTTTAGGGAAAATTTGTTAGAATCACTTATTTCAAAAAAAAAAAAAAAAATAAATATTTAACTTAATACTGCTTAAAATAGTTGTTTAGTGCACAATAAATTATTAACTAAATTACCCTATAATATATATACTACCTAACATAGCAGTCACTAAATTGGTACAATATCTTGTGTAAAAACATTGTACAAAACACACAAAATGGACTGGCTATTAGATTCCGAGAAGAGCGAGAAATGTATTGATCTTAATATAGTTTTTTTGTTTTCTGTGAACAACTTTTCTACCAGAAATTTCACTCCGATTTACAATCATAGCATTTTTTCTGAAAAGAAATCTAACTAGATTGGTACTTTAGGGAGTTCATTTTTTAATTTTCTTAACTGTTATCATAATAAATTGGAAAAAAATGGGAAATTAAGTAAAATATTGTAGTAATGCATAATATGTAATTATTTTAACATAATCTGACATATATATATTGTTGACAAAATAACACTATTAACCAAACTCCGCTCAGAATCGTTTTTCGTTAACAATAGTTAATTGTTGTGTACAGATCTACATTAAATTTCCTTTCTACCTTCCCAACTTCTCATTTACAAAAGTGGCTCACCCACATGCGAAGTATGTCCATCTTTTTTATACTTATTTTATTATGTTATGTTTGAGTAATAATAATCTCTAGAACACTTTTTGGTTTTATTAATATTTGTTTATATTTGTTTACACATTGTTAAATATTATCCAAAATTAAATAACAATTCATTTCAGTCCAATATATACAATTCTATAATAAGAATATACTTAACAGAGAATTAAATTTAAATTTTAAGTAATTTTGGTAAGTAAGCATATTTTATTATAATCAATTTAATCTTGTAAATTTAAAAAATATTTAAAACTGGTATAACTTTTGGACGAAATAGTGTTTTCTAATGCTTCTTTGTACGAATCTAATGATATAGCTTTATGGGCAGGTGCTACTAATTTGCCATTTTTCATAAATTTTGATAATTCATCATACATTTCTTCACGTTGCTTTGAAGTGGCATTTTCTGTATGCCATCTTGTCATCCAAAAACCTCTAAGTTGAATATCTTTAAATATAAATGATGCAGTAGGCACAATGACTGGTTCTTTGGACATTCCACCATATGTCACCATAACTCCACCATTGCTCAACGTCCGTAAAACTTCAGTTGAACTTTTTCCACCTACATTATTTAAACCTAACTTGGGCTTAGGTATAGTGCCATTTTTGAATATTTGCGTAGTCCTAAGTACAAATAAATAAAATGTTAATACATTTTTATGAAGTTAGCAGTGACATGTGTACAAAATTATTGATTTATAATTTACCTTAATTCTTCTTCAGTAAGTACATATGTAGCACCTAAACCTATTAAATGGTTTTTTAAATTTGTCAAGTCTGGTTCAGGTCGATTACGTATAATGTTAACACTTGTGTAGCCAAATATTTTAGCCAACTGAATGACGTTCTGACCACATGCACTATTACCACCATTTTGTATAACAACATCATTTTGGTTGAGTGAAACAAAATCGTTTAACATCCGATATGCAGTACATGGGTTAGAAGAAATACCACTTAACGCATAAATATCAATGTCTTTGTCCACCTAAAACATAATGAATGCAATTTATAAAAAAATGGTTTCAAATGTACTTCATAAAAGTAAATTATCATTACATTAATTACACAATTACACAAGCCATTTATACAAGAAGATTATAATAGGACTAACATTACAATAAAAATCTAAAAATTTAACTTTAATTTTAAAAACAAAAAGTAAACAAGCTAATATATAATAGTTGGGCTAATGTTTTAATTCAAAATTCTATATAGAGTAATTGAATTTATATCTGTATACAATAATAAATCACTGCAAATAAAAATAATTCTAAATGAAGTTTGATTAATTACGTCTTGATAAATTTAAATTTAAAATTGTATCAATTTGTAAGTGCAAAATGAATTACTAATAAAGAGTTCTTTGGGTTAGGCCATTTATTAGCATTTTTTTAAAATCTAATATTATTCCATAAATTGACACTACTATATGATGTACTACTAATCTACGAAAAAATATAATCATATTTATGAAAATATTCAATTAATATGTTGTTAAATTATATAATCAGTAATTTTTTTTTTCTGTAATTATGTTATATAATATTAACACTGATTAGCATTACTATTTGTCGTTCTTTTCTTTGGGTAAAGGTATTAATTAACATTTTATGATAAAAAAGTAGACATATTTTAAAATTTATATTGAAGTTTTATTGGGTACTTCAAGGTCTACTTAATCGGTATGAGAAAAAAAACGCCATGTTGTAAATTAATACATATACATTTAAGAAATAATAATGAATAGCATAAAAAAAAAACTTTTTACCTATACATATTATTTTAAGCCAAAAAAAACAAAAAAACAATAATAAACACAGGTACCTATATATTATTATTACAATTAAAAATTCTACAATACTTGTTTAGTTATTTTTTTATTTTATAACTGAAAAACCCTTAACAATAATATAGAATATTAATATGGTGTAGGTATAATTTTATTGTAAATCAATGTACCTATAAATATATATAAATATTGGATATTCGGATTTTTGATCATTATAAATGATTTAAATTATAAATTATCAATGTATAAATGATATACTAATAAAACATTCTAACATAATGTTATCAATATGAAACACAAAGAAAAGAAAATACCAGATTAATGGTACAAAATCCTCGGCTTACAAATAGAAGATAGAATAATACAATTTGTAAAACAGACTTATATAAGCTAATTTAGACATTTAAAAAAAAATATACCCAGTAAACCTTCCAAATAACGGTCACCGAAAGGACCAGAAATAATTACCACTATTTAAAGGTGACCGTCCTTTAGAAGTGACCTATAAAGGCATAATACTTGACGAACACTTGACCAAAATAAATAACCGTCAACAGAAGTTTTATTGTAATATGTATAATCCATATATACCTTAGTCATTGAAGGTAATTAGTAAAAAATTGATATTTTTCAATTCACCTACAGATTCATTAATATTTTTTAAATAAGTATTAGTTTACAATGGGCCTTTTCCTATTATTTTTTATCGGAGCTTATTTTTATTCATATACAATTTAAATGTTTAGCTCAAAAACAATCAAAGTTACATAGCATTTTATTACAGTTCATTTTAAATCACCCTTCAGGAAAATTTTAAAATTGTTAGTTAATACCTGCTATAATTTTTTTTCAGTTTAATTAACTGGTTTGTATAATTCTTTTCTTTTATAGTTTTTAAAATCATAAAACCTGTTAATTTATTTTTTAAAACCATAGTTAAAAAAAAAATACTTATTAGAAAAATCAACATTTATGACTCTGGAGGCAAACAATTATAAAAAATATTCGATAGTAGTAATGCTGATAACACTATATCTTCTATCATTTTTCAAACCAGTAACTGTATAACCTACACAATATATCAAAATTCACACAAAACTGTTAACATTAAAATTGGTTCCACAGTGTTTTATAGTTTCTATTAAAGATGGACAATATCAACTTTGTACATGTTTTTGTAATTGTAAAAAAAAGATCATAGACATAGTAGGTTACTTATATTATGCACATAGCACACATACAATTCATATTTAGGTATATTAGGTGAGTAAAAATATGTTGCAATTGTGTAATTTATACCAGTGTCGATAATATATAGAAAACAAAATAAAACCCATCTATAGTTTCTATCATGATTTTAAACAGGTTCCTATAATAATTTATTTATAATTATCTGGACATTGATATAATAATAGTAATAACACCCCACTGACCTTTTTAAGTTGTTTGCAGTTAAACATCCTGGCTGAACACCAGGTGCCAATACTTCCATAGGGTATTACTCGATCACCAGGAACAAGATTTTTTACAGCCGAACCAACAGCTACTACATCGCCAATTCCTTCGAATCCAGGAATACTGGGTAGGGTTAGTTTTACTGGATAAACACCTTGAATGGTGTTTATATCAGCAGGATTGACTGGCGCTACAATCATTTTTACTAAGACCTTTAATAAGAAAAAAAGAGTAAAAATTGTACTGCCCAGGGCAAGACAACATGTACTGTACCTGTTCGTCATCGGGACAATCAGGTAAAGTATTTTCCACTAGTTGGGTAACTTTCAATGGGTCGCCATATTCTTTAAATACGATTTGTTTACAATGCATATCGCGTAACTGTTTGATGACAATTGATCGTGAAAACGTCCTGCTAATGGGCTCATTTAAACGGAATAGAATGTGAAGCATATTAAAAAATACTGAATAATTTTTTACCTAATTTGAAATATTTCAAACACAAAGCACAGTCTATAGGTGCACAGTTAGTAATTGATGAGAACTTTCCCTATTTTATCATTGATAACGTTCAAATCGTGATAATACATTCTTATCAAGGTGTATTTGGTAATACACCATGGAGATTATATTAAATGTCTATAGTGGATAACGATAACGGTTATCTCATATTATTTTAGATAATATTATCTATGGTTGTTTTCCACCAGACTTTGGGTTAGGGGTTTCACACATAGATAATAAAAATAAAGGGACGGGCGCATCCACTGTTATAGGTAATTTAATGTAAATTTGTAAGCAACAATCAACCAATGCTAACGAAAAAACGATTTTGAGTGGAGCATAATTGATAGCGTTGCTTCGTCAACAATATACAGAGTGATTTTTTTTATCATGAACCAGCAATTATCTATGACCCTTCTTTACTCCTCTAGTCTAAACTTTAAACTGTTATAACTCAAACAGTAAATCTGATATTAGTGTGATACATATCAAAATATCTAGAAAAATATTCTCTATTAAAATCAGTGTTCAAAAGGAGGGTTCCTATTGGAAAATTAAAAGTATACACTTATTTAAGATTTATGGTGTAGGGGTAAAAGATTTAAAATGATTTTAAAATAAAGCTTACACGATTCCATAATAGTTAGAAAAAACAAAAATCATTTCATTTAAAATTAAAAAAAAAAGCACTCTGTATATGTTATATTATGGTAAAATAATTACAACAATGCACGTTTCCATGAACAATGATTGTTTAAAAAAGATTAAAATAATAAAAACTTAATAGATAATAACAAAAAATAAATAAAAAATGGTTGCCAATAACAACTTTATTTTTAATCTTTCAACTTTGTTTAATCTGAAGGACCGGATTTTTTTATTTATTTATTTTTTTGATAAATAAAAATATTTCATTGTATTGATTTTTTTTTTTTATATTTGTTTTTATTTTACGGAAATTTATTATGATGCGTAAAAAAGACCTCAAAAACTTTAAAATCAATAATAGTAAAACTAAAATTTTTTTTTATTAAATTATAATATGTAATTATAAAATATACCATGATATAATAATATGTATTAATCATAAATAAAATACAATTGCAAAAACAATTTTTAATTTTATTGAAGCTTCCTATTCACATACAACTTAAAAAAAAGAAATAATTAAACATTTTATTTAAATAAAAATAAAAAACTACACAACCATATTTAGACAAATGAAGAAGTTAGTTTATACTATAATCAACATATTTCATTGTATATATATATAATCTAATAAAAAATGCAATATAATTATATTATTAGTTTTTATTATATGGGAGGGGGGGGTGTGTGAGATAATGGACTTTATTTTTTACATATTTTAGAGGTCGCAAGATTAATAAGGTTGAGAAACACTGCTGTAGACTGTTAAATGAATTAAGATTTTCAATTAATTTGTGTTAAGACACTTGAACGGTGAGCGTAATATTATACTAGCCGCTAACCAGATTCGTTCAAAATTGTGTATGTAATCATAGTGTTTATTGTTGAATGTTGGGAATACGTTTAAAAACCGGAAACTTTGCACGTTCGCAGTATACCTTACTAATTTTGACATGTGAGCTGCATTTAAAAATATATGTAGACGTAGGCACATCTTCCTTGGTACTTGGATGTTTAAATGATGGATTCGTGAGTAAATTGGCTACTAATATTTTTACCATGATATATTTGACGCAGTCCCATCAAATATTAAAATTTCAACAGTAACACCTGCAGTGTCGATCAAATTTAGAATACACACGATTACAAACTTTACTACGAAGCTGTACGAAAAATATGTTTCACCAAAAAATTATCATTTACAAAAAAGTTATAACAATGTTAGTTTTTGTATTTTTTAAATAGCTTTAATTCTTTAAGTTATCTTATTTGTGATTAAACTCCAATTATCTAAACGCCATAACTTATGTTCCATAAGTAACGTAACTTTGCTATGCCGTGTGGTTTTAAGACGAAGACAACACATGCGGGTATGGCATTCTCTTAATCAAAATTGTTTAGATGTATCCACATAATTGTAATAATTTAGATCGTAATAAGATTTTATTCTTTGTTATAGTTACGACTGCAATACGACTTTATGCCTAATAGTACACATCCGTGAAGTTGCCCCCTCCCCCGACTTTGTTCGATCTAAACCAAACTTATGCCATTATTTTGCAACTTATTTGCAACAATTGGCAACACGTGTTTCGAAATTTCCAACTCCGCAAAAAGGGTTTTATTTTTAGAGGGGCCAACTTCACGTAGCCTTTCAACTTTGTTCGATCTTCTCTAAACCAGTGCCGTTATTTTGCATCTAATTTGCAACTATTATTTGCTACACGTGTATCAACATTTATAATCAAGTTTTTAAAACGAAATAATGAAATATTATGATTTTCATTATAATAATTGGTTGAATGTACATGGACCATAATTTATAAAAAAAAAATGAGCTGATACTGAGGACGCATGTGCTACTGATGTAGATATTAAGAAGGTATGTATACGAATAAAGAAACAACATATTCTATCAAATATGTCATATTCTCATATTTTAAAGAATATCAATTTCAAGAAAACTGTTGCTAATTAAAAACTTTTCGGAGCAAAGTTCGGTATAAATGTTTTTAAAGCGCCGTAATACTTACGATTTCATCGAAAATTGATTTAGCTCATTTAAAACAAAACAAAAATAAAAATACTGAATTTTGATACTCATGAAGAAATTCGTTTATTGATTTTCTTTGTAGCTTTTTAAATAATTAAAAAAACCGAAAGATACGTAGAAAGTACTGGAAAATGTAAGAAAATAATTATTTTATTATTTTAAATTTTGTTTTATTAATGTTAAAAAATGTTCGTAGATACTCGAAAGTGGTATATTATATTATAGTTTAAATGTCGCGGTAAACGCGTGGCGAAAATGTAGCGAGTACAAAATATGTAAAAACAGTGTACCACTTTTAAAATTACTAACCAAACGATTTACGCGATGAAACTTTTTCGAAGTACGAATATGCAGCAACAATTATTTCATTTTACAATGACCATTCGTTAATGAAATATTAGATACCCGTTTTCATCGTGGCTTACAGATCAGAGATTAATTAGTTAGTCATTTAAAGTTTGTTCGTAAACTTCATAGGAAGCACTTTTATTGACGCAGATAACGTATCCTTCGAAACCTCATAGGTGCCGAGATATCCTTTGTAAATGTGATGTACCTTAATCTATATTCAATTACCTCTTTAACTTCTATTTGAAATTGGACATTGTCCGTAAAATGAAATAAAATAAGTAAATAAATACACTGTCTAAGAAACTCAAGTCGAATTTATATTTATATTTTTAACTAAAAACTGAAACACGGAGTATTAAAACAAATATACATAAATATACGTAGAGAAAGAGAGAGAGAGAGAGAGAGAGAGAGAGAATCTTTAATCATATTAATAGCTAAATTATAAAATAAATATAACTAATTGCAACATTTTTTTATTTTGGTCTTAATTAAATTATATTACTGAAAATACTGGATTTTCGACGTTCACCTGATTGGTACTGGTAGCGAATGTATCGTTCACACCATTCATCTGTGCCTAATAATTCTTCGTTCGCAGCAACTAAAAAAATCATTAATTTGTTTTAATTACTATATAATAATTATGTATTTATGTTTGATAACAAATATAATAATATACATAACATGCATACCTATTATGCACACAATGTACAATATACACATGTATAGTGGCGTGGCCCTGGGAGGAAGTTAGGGGTTATATCCTACCCCCCCTATTGGCTTAAAAATACAACAAAATACGAGTAATCGAATATTGAAACTCAAATTTCGGCCGATTTCCGAGAAAATGCTTGACGTATTGAGTAGAAATCGGCTTTTTTAGGATCCAGCTTTTAATTTACCAATTTCCATAGTCGAGTCGGGCAGAGAAGACAATTTTACTTTCTTCACGATTTTTATTCGTTACATCTCCTCCCACTAAAAATTCCTGGGCATGCCACTGCATATGTAGGTGGCTGGAACCCGATTGAGCGCAATTGACCTTTTTTAAAACTCGATTTAACACGGTTGCAATTAAACAATAGAAACCTCCAAAAAAACATGATTGAGCACGAAAAAAGGTGCGACGTTGCCACTTTGTACTGTAGATTATTATTATTAAAAAATAAAAAATACAAATATTTATAGATAAACATTTTTTATTGGTTTTTAATCACATATTATTATGAATTAAGATAGCGTTTGCTGGTCAGTTAGTTAAATATATATTAAAATTAAAATTTGTTCCGCTAAATACCGAATATATATAAAAAAAATTAGATGAAAAAGGTCGCTGTACAATAATTTTTTGTCATCATCGCCATTTCAATAATTCACCTATTTTTCTCGACCCATTAAACCTGTACTTGAAAGCTTCAACATGTGTCAATTCTGCCTTTCCCGGATAAAATTATTTGCATTTTATTATTTTCCATCATAATAATTGTAGAATTTGTAAAATACACAATATTTTTGAAGAGACACGAGCACGAGACAGCTGAACAGACTGACTGTGACCAAGTCTTATTTACAGCGTAGGTACATACAATAACAGTTAATCACAATTTAGTGCAATCGTTGCACCTAGATAAAATTCTGGTTTTCTGTCTATCCCAGTTATTTTTAACTTCCACGGGTACCCATCGATCGATAGGAAAATCTTCTTCGGCTAATAATATGTTAGTTACCTATTAGTAACCTGCATAACATCGTGTTAGTGAAAATCTGACAACGTTGTACACAATATTTATTTATTTTATTGTGCTCAATCGGGTCATCAAATAGGTCGGTCAATAACGATCGTGCTCAGTCGGGTGTCACCGATGTAGGTATATTAGTTATTGGTATACACAAGAAAACCATCGCAATACGGGTAAGCAATGAAATTCTAAGCAAATTCCTCCACAATTCCACAATATTGAAAATGTATATTTAGTATACACATAGTACAATATATTGAATTGTTTAAACAATAATACGTACTGTTCAAAGAATAATTGTTGACGAGATAGGAACAGTAACTATGTTCTATTCCTAAAGTAAAAAAAATTATTATTATTTACATAATTACTTTAGTTCAATATCGAATAAGGTCAGTGCTGATAGAGGCACTTCTTAACATTATTAGATTCGGGCGTAGCGGGGAATTTTTTTTTTTATATATTTTTTGTCTGTAAACAACTTTTCGAAAAGAAACCTTGACCCGATGTATAAAGTGCAGTATTTATTCTGAAGAAATTTTGTCTAGTTGGTGCATTAAAGAAGTAATTATTTTTTATTTTCCAAGGGGTTTTTAAAATAATTAGGAAAAACCGGAAAGAAAATTATAGGTAAAACAATATAATGTATTTACAGTATGCCACGTCGTTAACGATTTCATTGTTTTTAGTTTTTGTAAACAACGTTTTCTACCAGAAATATTGCTCCAATCGATGAATGTCAAGAGATCGATTTTTTTTTCCATATAGCCATTGCAAGGAATTTTTTTTTGATATCTAAAGTAGTTTTTATAATAATCGGGAAAAATTAAAAAAGACGAAAAATACGATTATTTAAAATTGCGGCGTGACGATTTTGTTCTTTAACATTTTTAAAACTATATTTTTCTACCAGAAATCTTTGTCTGAATTTCAAGAATAGCATATTTTCAGAAATAAAATTTTGTCTAATTGGTGAGTAAAAAAGTCGTTTGGTTTTTTGTATAGTTTTTCTAATAATTATGAAAAACCGGGAAAAAACGTAGGAAATTTGGGTATTTTGTTCTTATTCGGTTGGAAATTATTACGGAAACCTGTAGTTTTCACATAATACTTATATTGGCAATTTGTAGATGAGGTAAAGTTTTAACTAAGTTTAGGCAATTTATAAGTATTTAATACTTTCGTGTTTTTATATGTATATATTAATTTAGTAGGTTTCTGTTATTAAAATTATATGGCTTAAAAGAAATGCTTGAAAATTTAACACAAGGTTGTGTTAAAATATTATAGGATTATTAAAGGAATATTAAAAGATATTATAAGTTGTACTTAGTGGTATAAAAAACAAATCTGAGTTTAGTGCATTAATTTTATTTCTATAAGCGTTTTAAGATCAAAATTTTACGAAAATCGTAAAAATTACTGCATTTCAAAATATGCTTTATCGAATTTCATTCCAAGTCGTTTTTCATTAGCAATAGTTTATCATTGCATACAGATATAAATTAAATAACTTTATGTATCCTACCTTCCCAATTTCCCATCTACAACAGTGGCTGCACCCGTCCCCAGTATCTGCTCTTTTTTTAATTTCAATTTTTATTCATATTGATAACGTAAATAAACTGCAGATCCTTATTAAATTATCTTATTGTATTCCTAAAATAATGTGAATCATGAAATAATTTTACCTTCCGATAATTTGTTGCAATTTCCACCTACAAAAAAAAAAAAAAAAAACAAGCATTAAATTATTTTCCTTAGAATTATATAAGCAATTATTCGATATAAATTGCTCACCCCATTTAATGAATATCACATTGTAATTTAATGAACCATCCGTGGGATCTAAATTTGTCATTCAATGAAGATATATGATTAAGAATTACATACCCAATATATTAGGTAGGTAAACTATAATATAATGAATACCGTATTATTGGATACCCACTTTTGCTATGATTTTTAAATTATAGATAAGTATTGATTCCACGATCCTTAATCATTATACGCATTTATTTATTTGGTTGATTTGATTAATAAATTTAATTTTTTTTTTTTTTAAAAAACTTTATATGAGTCCATATGAGGCAACCTATTTATTCTTATAATTCAGTGTAGCATTTAATGGTGGTGTGCATATTGATATTTACACCAAAAATTTCATTAATTGAAAAGAATTTAACCGCAAAATTACACACCCACAATTGAACGGTGGCTGGTTGAATATATCAGTAAATTCCAACGGCCACTTGCTACCTGGACAAAGCCAAACAGAACACAGAAGTGACTATCGAAAGACAAATTTCGACTGTAATGTACAATAAGCCAGAATCGCTCTATGTATTATAAAGTAAAAATAGAATGGGATGTATAGATATTTTTTATTTTTCTGTAATGAATTTAAGGACACAAAAGGAATTAGATATGGGTGATACCAAACAATTTGAATTCGATACTCGATTCTCGATTACTTTTTAACACTACTATGAAGAATATCACTTATAATTTTGACGTAATAAAATATCGAAATAGATTATACGAAAAATTACTTCTATTTCAATATTCGATATTGTTTAAAATGTTTAAAGTATCGAAGGCATTGATGTATCGAATCGTCCATCCTTAAAAAGAACTATTTTATTACATTGAATACTCACTCATAAAACCTATTTCATTTAGAGAATCTACAATAAAAGATTTAAAATTTAAAAGTATATATAAATTAATGTACCTATTATTATTTTTGTAGTTTTCAAATAAATATATTGTGTAGTTTTAAGTAAAAATCTCAAATGGGATTATGTCAGGTCGACAGCTGATGTAAAAGTTATGTCCAATAATTTTACGAGTCTTAAACAAAGTTTGGACGAATTATACCCACTTAGATGTACGGGAACAAAAAAAAAAAAAAAAAAAACGAGGTTGGCTGGCTAAGCAAAAGAGAAGAAGAATATAAGCTTTTGAAAAATGTATTGTTAAATAAACATCGTGATAATCAGAAGTTATGCATAAATATGCATCAAAATAAATATGTTGATGGATTTTAGATTTAGAACGCAACGAATAATAATGTATTGGTTTTAATATGGTGTGCAAATCATAATTAAAAAAAAAAACACATGTACTTTGTTTTTTTTTGTTATAAACAATTTTTCTACTAAAAATATTGCTTTAATCGTCAACATCAAAGGTGGTTTTTGGTAGAAAAACTTCGGTAATATAGGAATATCAAAGTTTCTGTTATATTCAATTTTGTTTTGTTATTGTGCTTTCAGTTATCGTGATTCAGTTAAAAGTTTAACACAAAAAAGTCCACCTCCCCCTAAACAAAATGTTCATATATAAACTGTAGCGCTTAGACATACTAATTATTTGAAAAAAATGTACATCAAAAATACTGAATAAATCAAAAGTTATGGCATTTATCGAATCATCGTGGGGTATTTATAAATATACATCATTAAATTAATCAAATACCTACTTTTTGCGTCACTCTAATTTAAATTAAACAAATTAGACAGTAAACATCGATGTAATAACTTACACTGACAACCTAAAATAAAAATAAAAGTTAAAATTAAAATAAAAATTCACAACCTCGAATTTCTATCAACCAGGCAATATTTTGATCAGTAAATACGAACAATATTCTCGTCATTACGATTATTTTGAAAATATATTACGATCTGTATTAAATTCTATACGACGACCGTAGCGACGATATTTTCGCTATGTTCTGGCGCCTCCCCCCACATTTCGAAATCCTGGCTACGCAACTTTTACTTATCTTATATACTAATAATAAATAAATTGTGAAATTATATGGATTAGCATTTTCTAAAATTCTGTAAACACTGAACAGTTATTTAAATCATTAAATTGATCACTTAATAGATTATTATCGACCATTTATTTAATGAGAGAAAGACATTCTTTAAAGTTATAATTTTCATTTTTTTTAAATTAAAATTAAAATTAGTTATTTTATTTATAATATTAGACATATGCTTACACCAAAAACCTGTACCAGCTACACTGTCACTATCTGAAATTAATGAAATTAAATATTTTTTTTCTTGATTACTTGTTTTATTTTATTTACTTTCGAATAATTGTCGAGTGTATTTACTTCCAAGTCCTTTTTCTAATAAATACAATTTTTTCTATAATCGTTTCACTATAACCTTTTTCAGTTGTAATTAACTGATCCCATTTATCGAATAATATATTATTTACACTGAATTCCGCACATATAGATATTTGGTTTATAGATTATGATAACAGCTTAGAGGGGGGGGGGGTTGTTCTGATTTACATGACATAACATCTGAAAAGTTTCAAAAGTCTAATGACTTCCGATAACTGCTATGGCAGGGCTTGCCCATTTCCGCCAATTTAAAAAAATATTTGATTCCCGTTTTCGCCAATATACCTGCTATGGTAAAATTTTTACACTTATATTTTATAATTTTAGAAGACATTTCGCATTTTTATATCATGACAAAATCTTATCAAAAAGGCACTTTTTTTAAATATATAATATTTTGTCTGTTTATTCAATTTACCCCCTACAATTGTAAAATTAATACTGTTCTAAAATAATAGTAATATCAAACTTGTTGTATTTCATAAACTAAGATAAAAGGTAAGATTAAAAACATAAGATAAAAGTTATCTGTTACTATTTCAGACTATTAGTAGTATTTGATTTACATTTTACCTATTTATTTTTCAGACACCCTGTAAAGAAGGCATTATAAAAAAATACGCATACAAAGTTGTGAGAAATACAACAAGAAATGCATTTTCACGGAAAAATGCTTTTTTCTTAGTGTAAAATGATTAGATTAAGTTTCCATAAACCATAGGATTAATGTTATTTTTTGCCATAGGATAGCCGGATTGCTGGCAAGTGTCACATGCTACTTTTAATTCCGAAAAATACATTTTTCAAACATCGGATTATTCTTAATGAAAATATAAGATATCTGAATTTTAAAACGACGTATTTATTTTGATCCGACGTTTGTTTTCTTTACTTGCAACCTTGCAAGTAAAATAAAAAAAACAAACGTGGTTAGGATTATCCCATGGATATTGAAAATGTGCATAGGAGTTAAGGTGAAGTATTCGTGATACCTTTTATTAATCTATATGTATAACATAAACGTGAAATTGAAGATTTTTGTAATGGGCTGGTTCTGGAAATACTTATTCAATTGACATGCGGTTTTTAAAATGATAAGGTACATTGTGGAGCAGGGTTTAAGCCTAATTTCGATTTTGTATTTTGATGAAAATTTAATTTTTTATTTATATAAATAATCAGCAAATACTTTGTTGCTTTATCAAAAAGTAAATAAGTTAAAATGCGACTTATTACCGGCATTTCTTCTATTACATAATATTTGGTATATATACAGGCGTTACAGGAATGGCAATGAGCATGCCTAGGGGGAGAAGTTGGACTCGATATTACGGATCCCTGTATTACTTATGTAAATATAATTTAATTTTAAATAACTATATGACTATACCGCCCGGGCGAAGCTGAGTAATACAGTTAGTCGTATAGACATATATAAAAAATACTTACAGCGTTCAGCTTCATTTTGGAGAAATCGGATATATTCGGATGAAAAACCTGAAAAAATATATGCTTAATATACTTAATTTGTATTTCAGCAATTACAACTTGGTCTTGGAAAATAATTTTTGAAGACTTTTGTAGAAACATTATAATAAATAAAAACAAAAAGCCGATACTGCTGATTTATTTGTCACTGTTTTAGGTTGGAAGTTTGGAAGACAACGAAAACAATCAAAACACGCCCTTCTAACACAACATTTTCTTTTAGAAAAGAAAGAATTATTCTTGATTTGCTAAGCAATATTGTTAAACATTTCAAAACAATTATAAATTACAATATTAATAAATTCAAAACAATTAAATTGTAAACGCCGCATCGTATTTTATTTACATTTTTTTTTCCAAAGTTTTAATTATTATGATCACTGCTTAGAAAATCAAAACGTGACCAACTAGATTCAAAATACAACAAAAATGATCTTTTATCATTTTTTGATTAGAGCAAGGTTTCTGGTAGAAAAGTTGTTTACAGACAGAAAAAATGTATGTAATAAGCACGTATCATATCAATAAAATCCTTGCTCCACCCAGAATCGAATAGTACACAAAAAAAGCATAATTAGTGTTCAAATAAATTATTCATTTCTTGATGAAGAATATAAATCTAAATTATCTTAATAATAATTTAACAAAATTTTGTGATCATATTTAAATACCTATGTACATCAACTGAACTCACTTTTCAGTTCACCAAACGCGTATTTTTCTCTCACTGTACAATGTAAAACAAATAACAGGTACATTAGTTGTATTTATAATATACATTTTACAGAAACCAAACAAAGTTAAGATGTATTATATTATATTCTACAATTATATATTTATATAATTTATTTTTAATTATTTGATAGCGAACTATTCTTGAATACAACTTTTTGTGTTCATATATAAAACGAATAAATTTGGATTATTTATCAAGTTCAACTCATTTATAGTAATGTAACGATTAATTACGATTTACATATTTTGTATTAGTATATAGCTACTACTTACTCTTTTCTGTTAATGCGTGAGCATAATTGTCTATGCCACGGTAATCTTATAAATAAAAATATCGTTTAAAAATATTAGTAAATATATTTATTGTGTAGATAATTTATTTCTCTGCACTCGCATTTTCGTTCAAATGTTTAATATAATTATATAGCCTGATCAAACACATGCAGGATAATTAACATAACGTAATACACTAATTATCTCAGATAGTGTTACATTTTTTCGGAATTTGTTTTTTAGAACATTTAAAAACTAAGTAGTTCAAATAAAGGTTACATTTGCTTTATTATTTTTGTTCACCCTTATTTTAAAAAAATGAATCTATTACCTACTTTTGATAATACAATAGCAACCTATACTAATAAATCAATAAATAGACGGAGTTTAAATATCCATTGACGAGATAGTACGTTTTTAATTTTAGGTGGTTTCATTTATGTGTTCCATTACACTCCACTACTCTCCTCCAACTCAAACTTAAAAGTGAAATATCTCGTCAACGGATCGACGGAAATCAAAAATGTCAACACTAAAATTGATTTTAACTAATAATCCATCTATTTATGGACTTTTTCATATAGGTTGACAATTTAAAATCAAATGTAGGTGGTGGTTTTACTTCCAAAAAAAAAAAAAAAAAATGGGTTACAAAAAATAACAATAATAATAAATAATAAAAAATACAATTGTAGAGATGGTTGTTTTTTAAATGTTCGAGAAAATAAATTCCGATAATAGTTAATACTTTTAGAGTTAATGAGTGTACCTACTTAAAAGAATAACCCGATATATATAGTAAGTAAAATTCGGGCACTTTTTTGATTAAGAGATACTAAAATATTTAAGAATGTGTCAATATTTTAATAAAATAGTTCTATACTATAGTAACACACATTCTTATTTTGTTTAGTTGAATTACATTAAGTTTAATTTCGAGTACAGGAAATTTGTGTTCTTTTCAGCATTAAATTATTACTAACATTATTTATATTTAATTGATCAAGAATTATTAAAATTTGTATGAGATTGTCTTAGATTGCCATAGATTTTGATCTAATTCAGTAATTCACAGTTACATTTTTCAGACATACTGAATGATATTAAGCTCTATTTTTTAAATTTGTTCTGACAAGTCCGAGTCACCAACAACCAATATATCTACACAATTGTTTTATTACACATGTGAAATGATTTACTTACAAATAAATCCATCCGTCTTTAGCTGAACTAAAAATAAATTTTACAAACTAATACGTTTTAAATCAATAAAAATGGAATTATGGAATAGTAGAATGTATAAAATATGCATTTCAATTGAAAAAACCATGATGGATATAAACATAATATTATATAATATTATAATTTATATTATAACTCATACGTACGAGTATAATAACTTCTACAGTAGTTTTATTGTAGACATTTTTCGAAACTTTGAACTTATTATTTTGAATTAAATTATCATTAAGTTTTGTATTAGATTCTGAGCGGAGTGAAAAATGTATTGGTTTTAGAATGGTGTTTATTTTTTATTATTATTTTTTTTTTCTGTGAACAACTTTTCTACCACAAATTCAGTTCCTATTTTTGAGTTAAGCACCTTTCGTGAATGAAAATTTGACTGGGGTGGGACAAAATTTTTTGATTATTCTTGGGATTTTCATAATAAATAGGAAACAATTTAGGAAAAACGGGAAAATTTACAAAATGTATTATTTTCAAATTGTGAATATTACGGCATTTTAAAACATGTGTAACCGAACAATACAATGTCAAAAGTCAAAATAATTAAAAATGTACTGAATATGTTTCGACTTACTTTCACAATCTGAAATTCGATTGTAAATAAATATATAAAAGAAAAAAAAAAGATGCTGATTAGTATTGTTATTTATTAATGTATGTAACATATATTGTGTATTATGTACTGATAAACTCAATTAAAGCAATAATGATAGTGTTTTCATTTCACAAAGTTACGCCTAGTTGTAGCAGTAAAGTTGCATGCACTTGATTTACAAAAAAAAACAAAAATCGACCACGGATAAACATTTAAGACGAGTTTTGTAACATACCTAGTATAATCCCAGTAATCAATAACTACTTACCCGTTCCAGGCATAACTAGAATACAATTTAAAAAATTTTGATTACAAAGTGTTTTAGTATCTTTGTGTAGTTTGTTAGCAGTGTTCTTTGTTAACCAGCCCATTGACTGGTTGGTGGAAACTCTTTATTCTTCTTGAACCTGGGATTTTCTCTAGATGATAATAAGATGTACATTTAGTACTATAATTGAAGGGGGTTGTGCAAAAACTATGGAAGTAAAAGTTTAAAAGTAAAGTTAAAACTTTTTTCGTTTTTCAATTGTTTGTAAGAACAAGAAAAGTCTGATTAATGCATCCGAGCAAAATGGACTTGCCTGAATTTAAAATTTATGTAAAAAAACCAGGTAAGATATAACTAGGTAAATGTTGGGTTAATACACGACTATAGCATTGGTTAATATCATTTCAAAGTTTGACATTAAACTTAATCCGAACTTTTTAATTTGTAAAAAAAAAAAATCCTTTTCTGGTTTTTTCCCTATAACCTTCATATACGAATCAGAAATATACAGAATATAATATAATTTTCGTACCAATTTTAATGGCACAATTCGTGTATGAACCACAGAAGTTTGATTTCCAAGTATTCCTTTTTAATACTTACCTACTTTATGTTGTATATACATATATTGGTATAGACAATCCAGTATATAAAGGTAACTTACTGAAATTGTTCAACCGACTGATGTCATCCGGGAATTCCGTGTTATTCATGACGGTTTGCCTAGTGTTATCATCTATGATGTATACCATACCTAAAACAAAGAAATAATAAACTGACGCCTAGACCTATAAATTGATAAAAAACTTTTATAAGCTAATTTGTAGGTCTATGAGTCAACGTAATTCGCACCGTGACGGATCCACCAATAGAATCTAATGACGAAGATCTGCTAATAATAAATATTCAAGTATGCTATCTAATGTATGGATAATAATTCAAGACGAGGTATACTAAGGGCTAACCTCCCACATGGACCGTGTTATGTATGTAATATGCGTACTATTTTACGATTTGATTGTTAATGTGGGTTTCCACTGCGGCGTTCGCGTGCACGTACCTTTCTGCGTTGTGATCTTGATGATCACGATGATTACTAGGATGATCACGACTAGGTTAGCGTGGTGACCTTTTGAGTAACCATGTTTATCCGTGTTACCGCATGTTTAACCAGGTTATCGTTAAGTTGAATCTGGTTCAACAATTTCTGTGTGTACGGTTTACTTTTTTGATAACGGCGGTCGGTAATTGATTACAAATTTATAAATTACAATAAAGACGATCATAACTCATATTATATTAAACGACCTATCTTAAACTATCTTTCTGTGTCCACGCTTGATGAAAAGTCTACCGCCACAGTGTCATCTGTCTATCTGTTGTCTTATTAGTAATAATATGTTTTTTCTACAAGGTAAAAATGTACAAGTGTAATGTTTTTTTTTTTTATTTGTCAGCCTCCCTACACCTCGTCATAGATTTCAACTTTTCTCTTTCTTTTCATCTCGTATGCACCAAATATACGACTCTAGGACAAATTATTCTTCCACGGACAATCGGCCCCCGCGAAAAAACGTCATATAAGCGGACAATCCGTCCCCGGTACATTTTTTTCCCATGTTTTTATAAGATTACGTTTCAATGCATTTTTTTCTAACATTTTTCTTATTACTTATCGCTAAAAACTTTTAATACTAATTAACTAATTTTTGAAACGTAAAAAATGAAATATGATAACACAGGTAGTTATAGGAATTATAAATTAAAAAGAGTTATAGTTAAAATTATCAGAGTAATATCGTAAAAATAATTTAAAAATTTGTAAAATAAAATAATACTTATACAAATTAATGTTTAATATTGATATGTTAAATATATTAATATTAATTATGCAATGATATATACAATATAATATGTATCATAACATAATATTATATAACATTATTATTATGTACACTACATTTTATTATAGAGGACACCACTTCATTTTGTTAGTTTATAAGTCAATTTAGATTAATACAAATAGTATGTATTATAGTTAAATATCTCATATAATAATAAAACATGGTACTGAGAACCGGACAACACCACTTCACTATTTTCCCCTTTTCTTTCTCATAAGAGACTCCTCCATCTCACTTTTTCGTCTTCCCGCGAGTGCGTGTTGTTCCGGCTTCTAACATTCCGATATCGTCATTTTTAATTTAATCAAGTGTTTGTTTTATCATTCCTACCACTTGTTTTCATCAACATAATAAATAAATATAATTATACCTGTATTTAAACTCAACATTGTTGTTGAGGATACTCCGTTCAGGATAGGTAAGTATATTGTTGTTACCCTTCATAGTGTATATCTTATGTTAATTGTTTCTTACCGTCGTAGGCTGTAATAAGTAATCTAAGTGATTAGTAGGTATTTTGTACCCATATATTCATTTTATTACAATTGATTTCAACTTTTTAAAAGTTGATACTTAAACTATGACAAATACATATAGATACCATTTTTTTTTCTGTGTCACTTATAGGTTTCATACAGTTATTTCAAAACGTATTCTCATAAAACCGTGTTGAAATAAAAATTACCAAGGACTGATTGTTCGCATATAATATTATGACGGGGACGGGTTTCCCGAGGACGAATTGTCCGTTTTCCCAATTACTCGTACTAAGAAAACAACGAAAGTACTAGTGACCAGAGAATACAAAAAACAAACGTCAATGCCCTATGGGAAAAAACATAATATTATCAAATTATTATTATACCAAAATATATTGTGGTTCTAGCAGCATTAACCATGTAAACCATTTATGAACGCCGTTAAAATTGTCACAACGTGTATTCATCAACATAAACGTGCACGAATACAAAAAGAAGACATTAATGCAAATTATTATAATTGTAGTCTTTACTCGAAATTCTCCTGGGAGGATTCAGCTGTTAGAGGGGTCGAATAGGCATGTAGAGTTACAATATTATTATGTCAAAACATTATACATATTATTATTTATTTTCATTTCATTATTAATTTTTTTTTTATCAATATTTGTTTGAAGTATTACATTGATGAAAACGTGTGTCTACTTTTTTACTAAGGGGTATGTCCCCTACTCACTCCCATAATTCAAGCAAAATTAATCAAGTAAAACTAATTGAAATAAATCATATTGCAATATAGATTGATTTTAGTGTGAAGTACCTACTTACCCTCGTTTTCAGGTAAACCTAAAAGCATACACGGGTACACATATTATTACTTAAATTCTAAAAATAAAAACGGTTTTAAATAATTGGAAAATCAAAACTTTGTCTTTCCAAGTTTTGAATTTCTAAATTTTGACTTTCCCAATTTTGCCAACAGATTTCGATTTTGAAAAATTTGTATTTTTGTCTCTTTTAAGGTTTGCCTTTTCAAATGTTACTTTTTAAATTTACTAATACAAATCAAACTTATTTATTTTAATCTGCAATTTTAATCTGCACTCAACTATTTAATTGTTTGAAAAAAAAAATCAATGCTAGAAGACACTATTTCATATAACATTGTACTTGTACGAACTCGTATGATAATTCGTTAAATTCTAGTACACTAATTATAAAATACATAATTTGTTTATTGTTAATTTTTTGTTATAGTGAGATAATGTTGTACATTGATCATACATTGTGTAGATATTGTATATTTACTTGTTTTACTGAGTTTTTTGCTGTAATTCGGTTAGAAATACACTTAGAAACTTGAAACTTTGTAATAATATTTATATTGGACCCACATAGACGTGGTAAAATTTCCAAAATCATTGGACGACTTTTTTTTTTTTTTTAATAAGCGTTGCGAAATCAAATTTAAACGAAAATCGCAAAAAAAAAAAAAAAAATAATAATAATAATCTTGTGTATCCTACCTTCCCAAATTCTCACCTACAACAGTAGCCACTTCCATCTCCAGTATTAGCTCTTTATTTAAATATTAAACATTCCATAAATAGACAAAGCATTAGTTTAAATCAATTTTGGAGTTGACATTTTTTTCATTTGGAAGACTCTGTATAATATATGTTGCTAGAATAAAACACTAAACGAAATTGACCTAAAACTATACTCCATATTAGATAATTTACATATCGAGGTTTTCGTCATTCAATCATTCAACGGAGGAAATCTTGTACAAATGTATTAGTAGATTACCAACAATAGTTGTGAAAAATTTGAAAAGAATGATGAATTAAGTTTATTCCAGTTCATTAAAATAATGTCTTTTATGTATAAAGGAAATAAATTTACATTGAATTTATTTTTTAAATTAAAATAAATTACAATAAAAATAATATACTATTCTATACTTCGGATTTTCCTTAATTTTAATCCATTTTAGTTACACTATGTCCTCCATTTTAAATGTATACATACCTAGTCTTGTAAAACACCAATAATCTGAGATTTTGTCGGACCCTAAAAAACATTTTAAAGTAACTGTTTGATTTCTTATATAAACATGAATAATAGTTTATCAATCAAATATAGGTACTGAAAAACTCATCATGACAACAAATTTTTAAATTATGACATTGCAGTATGCACGTTTTGTGGATATATGAATATATAATACACATATACAGTTTATGCGTTCATATTTATAACTGATTTAGTTGTTGTATAACGTCGGTAATCATGATTTGTTATTATTTCTTATGAAGTTATTTATTTCACTACTTTTTTTTTTATTATTTTAACAAAAAAAAACAAAAAAAAAAAACCTGTTTCATTATTGTTCTGAAATATTTCATAAATCTGAGTAACCAAGTATAAGCAGTATTTGTTTCCAAATTCTAAAACAAATATAGAAAAATTATTATTTTTATTTCTAAAAAACAATGATTTTTTTATTAGTGGTACCTAGCAATGATTTCCAACATTTTGATAATACTATATACTACACTCACCACCCCATTTTTCTTGACTGCATGCATCATCGACTGGAAAAAAATATTAGATTTTATTCTATGACTACAATAATAGTATTATTTGTCAATAAATTACGTTGTTGCCATACCGTCAAAATATCTGGTAGGCGTTGAAAACGTACGTAGAAACTAGTCGATGAAAAACCACGACGGGTTTAAGTAAGGTATCGGGAAAATGGCACGGCGAAATGACAAGGTCCGAAATCTAGTGATTTTTAGTGTCCAAATATACTATACAGCCCATTTGTAACCCAAATATACCATAAAATAGCCCGATTGTGCTATGATCTTTAATCATTCGTGCCCAAACATCCTTTACTCAAATAGCACACACCAAAGAAATGTAATGAAATAAACCGTGTTTACCGTGTGGTTAAAATAAATCATTCGTATCTATACCGAGGCTGATATTTTTCGGGGTTTGAAACGAATGCAGTCACGAGCCCATTTTCGCATTATAACTTACGAATTTGAACGCATTAATTTTACATATGCATGTGTATTGAATGCCAAGCGTCATATTCTTCGATTAAATGCATTAAAAATATATATTTTTGTTGATGTACAAAATGTGCTAAGTTCAAATTCGTATTACCTAGTTGCTAGGTACTGCTTACACAATATATTATAATTTGTTAAGTTCACGTAAGTCACCTAAGTCACGAATGCATTAATTTTTCAATGAATCTGTGAATGTTAATGCAATATTATTTTACTTACTTTTAAGTGTCAAATTTGTATAGTAATATTCGGAACCATTGTTAAGAACTAAAATAAATTCAGAAGAAAATTATAATTACACTCGAAAATGATTTCAGAATTTCAAAAATAATGTCTCAGTAGTTTGTCGAAGTATACTTAATATAATACACTATAGAAAAAATAAAACGTACAATAGTTTTAATTTAGTTGGATAGCTAAATATATTATGCATATTTCATCTTTATGTGTGCATTTAAATTCGTATTATGTGTGTTGAATTTTTTGTTTTTGCCGAAAATAAAACGAAAATTACCTCTCGATCTGACAATTGTATTGAATTTGTAACAGTTAAATGATTAAAGTTTTCTTTTTAAGTAAATACTACAAACTCAATTGAATGTAGAATTTTAATTTCAAAATACCTACATATAAACAAACGTTTCATTTATCATTAACCAGACATTTTTTTGGAGGAATTTAAGTTAATTTTATTAGTGTTTTTTTTTTCTCAATAGTTATTGAATCGTTTAAGCAGTTTTTGAAAAATATTTTTAATTTGTTCACCTTATACCTTAATTCAGTACCTATGCACTTTTGATTTTCAAATATGAATCCTCGCTTTAAAACACAGACTGGCAGGGATAATATTTTTCTCAACACATTTTGATATGCACACACAACTAATGTTATATTTACCGTTCACGAGTTATAACTTTTATTAGTTAAGCATATAGATTGGAGGAAGGGAGAAAAGTGTAATAAAATTGATATCCATTTTAAGATGATAAAATTATAACATTTACATTCTCCCTAGTCAACACTTTAAAACTTGTACAAATTATATGCATGTGTTAAAAAGAAAAGGGGTGGGTTATAATTGTATATACTCATTTAAGGTATACGTAAAAGGGATGAAAAATCGAAAAAACTGTTAAAATAAAGCATAAATGATTTCATAATGATTGAAAGAAAATAACTGAAAGTCATTTAAAATCCTACAAGGAAATTACTGTTTTATGATAAATGGGTCACTCTGTTTATACACATAGACAGATGAGCCCAAAAGGATAACAATTTTTGTGAAACATAACGAAAACAAATTTGAAGCTATATATCTGTGATAAATAAGTTGATGAGTAGCCTTCTTTTCTATACGAGCAAATATTGATAATTGAGTCAACTTACTGAAATCAGTAAACAGGACCGTGTAGTTATCTAAACCGTATTTTCTGTCTAAAACAAAGAAATATTATACAAAATTTAAGCTGACATACACTTTGCAACACGGATGAACCACTGTTGTTAGTGAGAAATTGGGAAAATAATAAGTCGTTGTTGTGTAAATTATTTTCCGTTTTTCCGACTTTGTAAAATCAAACATCGACCTTCCCAATGTTGTCGGTCTAGATTTACATTAAGCCAATATAGTTAATAACTGTTAATTACCTCATATTTGAACAATTCAAATTAATTTACTCACATATAAATCCACTTTCGGCAAGTTTCCCTATATTGGCAGCCGTATTAATTAAATGATGAAATTATTTACTAACCTGCTTTTCCATAATTCTATATTAAATTGTTAATTTGTTCCGGAGTTAAAAATGATAGAAATTCCCATACCAGCGCTAAATAATATTCAATGAATTTATAAACTTTATAAAACTAATAATAATATTTTCATTGTTTCAGTATAAACTATTATAATTAGTTGGAAAAACTTTTAAATTATTTCTATGGATAGTTAATGATTCTTACATTAAACACGAATATTAAAAAGGTTTTTGTTCTTGGCTAGTTTTATATTTCTCACTATGTTATAACAAAGAATACATTTAGTTTGAAAACAGGTTGGTAGGTATGCGAAATGCTCATCGCTTGTATTTTAATTCGAAATCCCAAACCAATTGTGTTGATCGATTAATTGATTAAATATTAAAATATGTTTTCAAAGTTACGAAAAAAAACAATTGTTACGGACAAGACTTATCAATATTAGTAAACGCCAATTTTAATCGTATTATTAGATGAGAAAAATCAATCAAAATAATCTTACCCACACATTCTGGAAAACAAAGAAATAAACGAGACCGATTGTTGAGTAAATGATTTGAACGTACGTGATATATGAAAAAAGATAAATAATAGACTATTGTTAATAAAATGTTATAAAAATAATACCACTGTTTCGTTTTTCGAGCACTTGAATTTCGTGCGGATTATCTATATGAAAAAAAATTATGTCTGTATTTGTAAAATATATTGTAGATACCGTTTAAAATACAAATCATATTTGTGGGTATGTATGTGTGTATGGGAAACAATAAAATCACCGATACCATCACAAAATTAATGCACTTTTAATCAGGTATATTTACCGGCGCAAGTGTAATCCACTGGTATAAAAACAAACACAGCGATTAGTGTTGAATTCCATATTTTATTGACTGCCATAATTGATTTTAAAGTAACGTCGAGGATTCAAATATTATGTGCAGTTTGGAATATAATAATACCTAACTTCAAAAATGTAAACCGAAAATAATTCACATTGCAGTGAATTTTAATATATTATACTTAATTCCGAAAACAAATAAAACAGCATGTTTACCTAACGTAGGCAGGCAGGTGTACCTATTATTTACAAAAATGTATAACACACTTTATGCGTACTGGTAGACTAAGCCAATGCATTAATATTTTCCATCTCTTAATTGAACAAAGCAGACTGAATTTCGGAAGTAAAATATGTTTTCGCGGTCGGCAAATACCTACAAGTTTATTGTACAGAGTTTTGTAGACAAAAAAATTATTTGAATATTAGTTACGTTCACTAGAAATTAGTAATAATTATGTATAATAATAATATGCTGCACCGAATTCGAAAAATTGCTGATTCCGTAAACATTTGAATTTAAAACTACTAAGTTACGTTCAACTTTTCTTATTTGATCACTATTATTTAATAACTACTAATTGATATCGAACCTTGCGTTCTACTTCCGAGCATTTCTACTTGATCAAAACAATTTCATCCTAATTTTAATCTAATCTAACTAAGAAAAACAAATGAAATTAAAAATTTCAAATGCTTATAATCAGCCAAAAAATCACCAGGTTGTTTTGAAAACTTGACCACGTTTAGAAAACGCTAATATAAGTACACTCAGTGAAAATTTCAGATTTCTACATTTTTTTATATTTTGAATAAATAACAATAATAAAAAAAAAAACAAACCTGATTATTTATTGCCTAAATTGTCTCTATTTTTTTTTTATGTTTTCAGTTTTTCCAATTATTAAGAAATCTACACGAAAAATCAAAAAATGACCTTCCCAATTTCGTTACATTTATCAACCAGACAACATTTTGTTTCGGAATAAAATACTCCACTTGAAGATTGGACGAAGATTTCTGGAAGGTAGAAAAGTCGTTAATAGTAAATAAATAAAAAATAATACACACTATAGTAAAACTAATGCATTCCTCGCTGTATTTAGAATCTAAAATTACGTAAGATAAAAAACAAAATTTATCAAATACTCAAGATTCGCAGAATCAATTCCTTTAACAACACTGATATTTATTATAATATAATATGTGCCATAAATATGATAACTAATACTATGCTGAGATATTTTTTTTATGAGGTTTCTTGTATTCAAACGGACACTCCGTAAAATCCAAAAAAACATCCAGTGGAGTAAAATTTTGCTTAGTGTGTGTCCATTAAAAACAATAGATAACATTTTTGAATTATTAGGTAGATTTTTTGAAAAAAATATTTTATTTTACATAGGGAATAGGTCGCACTGGTGCGGAACGAGTAACTGGGAGAGATCCAAAATTTAAAAGGTTTGATCTGTTTGCTCGTGATTTTTTTTAAAGGAGTGGGATTGGACACGCAATGAATGTTAACTAAAAAATGTTCTGGGATCCTGGTACACCCATGAAACTATACGCGCGTTGCACACATAATACGTCAAAATTAATATCTAGTGAAATTGTTTGTAAATATTTTCTAATTTTTAATGATAACCAACTGAACAATACAATTTTCATAAATTTAAAATGAAATTTTAAGTTGTCCTTTCGTTCGATTTTATACATGTTAGATTAGGTTAGGTTAGGTGCGATCTTCCTACCATTCAAGCCACGAGCCGCCACTGAATTTTTCAGTTTGATTATATTGAAACTGAAAACAGATAATAAGACAATATTCACTGGAACATCTTAATATTAAATCTGACCTCTATTCAGAATTGTATATTTATACAATGATTTACCGCTGATAAAAATATTTAAAACGAATTTATTCCTGAATTCAATCTTTCCATGCACCGACTTTTTCAATTTCAATTACGTATATTTTATTCATGAATGTGCGTTACCTACCTTAGAGTTCATTTATTATGTATATTTATAAATAATTTTATTCGAAGAAAAATATTCAAAAGGCCATACGTTTAAATAATGCATTCTATCTTTTTGTAATTTTCCCCGAAAATGGGGACTGTAGTGTACTGTATTGTGTTTGTTATACTCGTGTATATTTTTCCCTCACTTTTTTTGGACACTTTTTGTGGTTTCATTCAGACCAAATGAGTAGAGCTGAATCTTTATCACTTTTCTCCAAAATCCGATACTCCGATAGATATTGCCGATGTAAAACCGATAACCGATTCAATATTTTATTTCCTTGGACCCGATATAAAAAAAAAAAAAAAAAACACTTACCTACACATACAAAGTGTCATATAGTGTATACAGATGCTAATAAATCTGTTAATTTTCATTGTTTTTTTTCTCAATTGGGTTTTTTGTCACGGGGACACGAATGTAGAGAAAAATTAAATTTTTATTTTCATCTCTTAGTCACTAAAAAAATGACTTTTTTCATTTTTTAAAATTTTCAAAATAGCCATTAAAATATGTTATTTTCAAAATTTGAACGTATCATACATTCATATCCGATCAATAGTTTTGTAGTTATAGCGGCTGTAATGTATTGAAAACAGGCGTGAAAACAATTAATACTCAATAATATATAAGGAATTACCGCGCTGGTTGTGATTCTTGATCGCGTAACGTATTATTCTATTGAAAATTAATTGTTTTCACACCAATTTTCTAGAAATTAAAACGGCTATAACTAAGAAACTATTAATTGAATTTGTACGTATGGCACATTAAAAGAATATCATATTAGATTAAGTAAGTTATTTTATAAATTAGTAATTTTAAAAAGTGAACAAATAAAGTTATTTTCATTCAGTGATTAAGTGATAAAATAATATACAAAACACGATTTAAAAAAATGAAAAAAAAAAAAAAAATGAATATCGACAGATTTATTACTTATTAGCATTTGAATAGCTTTGTAGGACACATGATCGGTGTTAACCGATATAAATTATGTGATATATCAAAATATCTTAGATTTTTGCAAGGCTATAAGCCAATATCGACCGATATTAATAACGGTTATCGGTTATCGGTATCAGTCCAGTCCTACAAATCGGTTTAAACTCGGGAACTAGAGTTTTTTTGTGATACAATTTCAGTGAAATTTTAATATGAAAATTCACCATGTCGTTGCACGGGAGGACGGTGTGTTTTAGCCTTGTATTCTCCTATAGATATGAAGTCAGGGGAATGAACTTTTGTACATACATAGTGAAAGTATGAGATACGAGCCTTTTGGGATTTAAACTTTCAACTCTCTTTCTAACTATTTTTCATGTTGAAATTTTATGTTTTCACAAGGAATATCGGGTTTTAAATACCCCTGAAGACTCATTAAATTGAGTGAATTATTTTTAAACATTCATGTCACGTTCGCCTACACACCTTTAATGTGTTAAATGCTTGAATAATTATTGCAGGTAATAGCAGTATTCTTATTTTATCGTCCAAAACAATAAAATATCAGACAACGTTAACGAAAATACTTTCATTGACACGTAATATAATCTAATTCACATTTACTATGCATATTAAATATAACCTAAAATAACTTAGGTATGTACATAATTTAAAATGCAAATTTATTGAGTTAAGTTATCTTTTTTTACTGTTAATTTCTCACTGTTCGTCTTTCTTAGAATTATTATTTCAAATACTATTTAATTACTATTTTAGATTTTTAGCAAAACAAAAAAATGTATTAGTTTTACTATGATGTGTTTTAATTTTTATTTTTCGTGTCTGTAAACAACTCTTCTACATGTAATGTAGCTTCAATAAAAATCTTTATAAAAACTGTATTGAAACATTTTTGATCTAGTTGTTGTTTCGCGGAAGTAATTCTTGATTCCACATAGTTTTTCTTTACAAATACGAAAAACCGGTAATTTTGTTGGTTTAATTTTATTTTACTTTTTGGATTATTTGGCAACAAGGTGTAAATACGACTAATAATCAAAAACGTTTGTTATTAGAAACGGTATACCATTGAGTACACTGTACCGAACGTACACGCAGATAAAAATTAAATTACTTAGTAATATTCTCCTTTCTAACAGTGACACACCCATGGGTATTAAACGTTGTTTTTTTTTTTTTTTTTTTTTTAAATTTTAATAACGCGTTTAATAAAAATGTGTATTTTAATAGAAACAAAAAAAAAAAAAAACCGCGAATCAAACTATTTTTAGTCTCGGTGCAACTCTCCGTGCACGAATGAATAATATTGCGTAGACACGTTATCGTTAGCAGGTATCCAAATCACAAATCACCTTTGCAACTGTTTCTTCACACTCTATATTTGTTTGTAACATATATCAATATTATATATTACTACGTCTCTCCGTATAATATATCAGACGAAACGGTGTGCAGGAGAACGGCGCGACGTGTATACTATGCGCATACATGCTGTGCACCGCGGAAAATGTCTGGACGGCTGCCGGATCGATTATAATCCGGTAGCGTTGCCTGGCAACCGAACCGAGGCTCCTGTAAAGAAAGCGCACCGTTTTCCCGAAAACATTCGGACTCCGAACGGTCGTAAATTACACGTTTCTACGGTCTCCGTCCTGGGATGCTATATTACGGAATCGCTGGGTTTTTTTTTTTTTATTATTATTTATTCGTCTTGCGACGATTTTTCCCATTTCCAGTGTCGATATCAAGTTCGTCCACACCGACGGTAAACGCATTCACTCGTGCGCGACTACTGAGTGCATGGCGTTTTTTTTTTTTTTTTTAAAAAAAAATACCCCATATCTTTTTATATTTAAAAGGGCGAAACTAATGGCGTAAAAAAGAAAACGAATCGATAAATAAAAATCACTTGTCACGCCCCACATACGAGGGGGGGGGGGGGAATTTTTCGTTTTTTTTTTTAAATTTTTTTTTTATTTCTATCGCATATTCTTTTATTCAAAATATCAGCGTAAACGGCGAGTTTGGTGACAGTGCAGGCGGAAAAACAGTGAGGGACTCACGACGACGGCGCGCGACGGCTAAGGCCACAGCTTCCGCAGAGACCGACGAGCGCCAAAATGCGAACGGAGTGCGAAACATTCTCCACCGGGCGTTCAGTGAACTACTCGACGAGCACTTGTCCGGTCGTCGGGGATAATTCCGTCGCATCCCAATAACAAATCATAATAAAAGGCTGCGCGTGCTGTCCATTGTCTCGGTTTATGGGTGATTTCGATGTTGTTTGTTTTCCCCTCGCCTTTTTCTAACCACTAGACGTTTTCCCGCGACGAAGATGAAGTGCCCGACCGCAACACCATTTTGGATTTTATATTGTTTTGTTTGCTCGACGTACCGCGCGTCAGGGCTTCCGGACACGATTAGAATCGGTATGTATTGTGCATCTGCGCATTATCAATTATTATTATTATTATTATTACAATAATATTGTTATTCGTTACCATTATTATGCGGCACGCGACGGGCGTTCGCATTGTTAGTATTTTATATTTAAGGCATACAAAATATATAGTTTGTTGCGCGTTTTATCGACGAGTACCTAATAATATTGTCACATCGATTCATCGCGATTGTATTTCACACAAACGAAACCGTCTCTCAAATTTAAATGTATTAAAATCGCATGGAATTGATTTTCCGAAAAAACGAAAAAGTTCGATTTTTATTTACGTCAAATGTTTTTCTAGCTATTCAAATGATATTTTGTGCACCATTTAAAGTTACCCAGAGGCCACCGTGAAGCGGCGAATGTCTCGATTCGCAAAAACTATTTTTCTTTTCTTTTTCTTTTTTTTTTTTTTGTCTTTTTATTGTTAGAGTCATGTTAGATTCAAGTTCAGATAATTAAATTTGTATTACAAATTTGATAAACAATGTATAAAAATTCTATAAATCACACCAGCATTTTAATATACATATATTATTTCATATTTAGAATCATATTGGTTGAATACTTTTTTTAAAAAAAATTACATTCCAGAAACAGTTTTCTTTGAGATATTCGCCAAGTACGTTTGAAGTATTAACAAGTTTTTTGTTTAAATATTGCATACGTACTATCATACGTTTATTGTAGGTAGGTAGCTTATGTATTTCAATACCAAATGATTTATCCCGAATTCCGGCATCCACCGATAGCAGATCGATTATTATTATGACTGACGGTCATCAAACAATAATGCAGGTTGAAATGGATTTGGTGAAAACGATTGACGCTCGTTTAACCATCAATAATACAATTTAGAGTTATCTCGTCACAATATTATGATTATTTTCACGTTGATAATACTACGACAGTTACAAAAATGGTTTTAGAGTAAATATAAACAAAAATATAATAAACAAATGCACTTGAAAAAACTAACAAATATGACATTTATTATATTACGATTATCGATCTTCTTCAATAATAAATATTATGCACATGAACGAAAACGAATGCATGTGTGTTTGTGCTTTATTCGGTTTTTAAGTATTTTTAGTATAAAAATCGAATTATTTTTGTTGATTTATGGGTAACCTCGGTGAAACGGACGAAAAAAACATTGTTATTGATTTTCGTAGTGTAATCCCTTTGTTGTCCGGGCATTCACGGTAATAGCATACAATGATAATTTATCTATTAACATTATTCAGGAATTTTTTTATTACACGAGCAAAGCTGGACTGGACAGCTTTTTTGCTATAAAACCTAACCGAAAAGGTTGTTAATCGATTTTATATCTATTTAAAATTAATAATTCTCTTCTTGTTAAACACTCTCGTTAAAATACTTATTATTCATAAATAACTTAAAGACTCTTTAAAAATATACCGGAAATAAGTACAGAATGTTTTGATTGTCGAAAAATAATTTTCCCCCTTGTTATATTATTTAAATGGCGCTTCAGAAAAATCAATTTAAAAACAAACATGTTTATTCGAAATTGAATTGGTTTAACAATCAATTATCGATTGACTTCATTGTCGTGACGGATTTAATTCCAATTAATTATTTACCTATCCAGTGTGTTACAATATTAGCTGATAAAATATTATATTTGGTATTCAGTCGCATTTCAAGAATACCATTGCAAATTTAATTTGATTTCTATCCGACCGTAATTATTTAAAATCCGAAAAACCGATACTGCATATGGGTATCATCCACTGTTGTGGTAGTTGAAAATATAGAATATATATTATATACTCACTATTTAGGGTAGGTAGTTATTGTCAAATAAATATATTTTATTTGTAAATTGTACCTATCTACTTTCATATTCTCGCATACAAAGACAATTTTACTTTTGTTTTTAATCTCTTGTATATTTTATTCTTACTCGGCAGGAGGTTTATTTCATCCAAATGACGTCAACCAAGAAAATGTATTTAAACACGCCATCCATGACGTGAACGATAACCGTCATATACTTAGCAGGTCCAATTTGTCCGGACAGATTGAAAAAGTATCGTCACAAGACAGTTTTCACGCGTCCAAGAGGGGTACGATAACAATTTTGATTATACCACACACACACACACACACATATTTTGAAAAACGTATTATGTTTTTTCCGAAAAAAAAAAAAAACAAATATCATGGAGTCGTGACTCTTCCTTGTTCTTCTGTTCGCAGTATGCAGTCTGCTCAGACTCGGCGTCGCTGCAGTATTCGGCCCTCAGTCGGCCCAAATATCCAGTCACGTCCAGTCGATTTGCGATACAATGGAAATACCCCATTTGGAGACACGGTGGGACTACAAACTGCGCCGCGAGAGCTGTTTGGTTAACCTCTACCCACATCCCACTATACTGTCTAAAGTAACGTATATGCTAATATTGCTTTATTGTATGCGCTGTGCGTACAAAAATATATTACCTACGGCGTTGCCGGATTATCAGAAGATTAGTGATGTTTTCAATTTGCCCGTCACCACCGTAGGCTTATTTAGATTTGGTGAAAACATGGGGATGGAAGTCTTTCACGATAATATACGAGAGCAACGAAGGCCTCGTAAGATTGCAGGAATTGTTAAAAGCCAGGAACGCCGCACTGTCAGCGTACTCGATAACAATACGACAATTGGGGACCGGAAAAGACCACAGGTAAAAATCGCACGATATGGCATAATATACGTGCTTTGTTTATCACATAGTATTAATCGAAAACTAATCGTCTTTTTTCAGACCTCTTTTGAAGCAGATAAAAAATTCTGCGGAATCGCACATCGTGTTAGACTGTTCGACTGAAAAAATTTACGACGTATTAAAACAAGCACAACAAATCGGAATGATGAGTGACTATCACAGCTATTTGATCACGTCTTTGGTAAGATTTTTAGTGATTGTTATAGCTTTCAGGTAATCATCGACCGTGTTTAAATTCTTTTTAATTTACAGGACCTTCACATCATCGATCTGGACGAGTTCAAATATGGTGGCACAAATATCACTGGTTTTCGATTAGTCAATCCCGATACACCTATGGTGCAAAAAGTACTCAAACAATGGGTGAGTGGATATTATGTATTACTTTTTAATCCAGAAGCAAATTTTGAATAAACTTTAAAATAGTTAGGTACTAATTTTGTACCATATGTGATACAACTATTCGAGGTACATGATAACACAGCTATTTAAACGCTTTAAATATGATATCTAATGTTTATTGTACATAAAGAGCATTGAGCAGAAATTTAAACTGGCAACTTCATATGAATATTTAAAAAATATTTTACTATAAAACTTTCGATATTTTTATATTTACTAAAAGACTGTTTTATGGAAACCCCTTTATCAAATTATTGATTTTAATTATCGATTAATTATCAAGTAGGTATTTAAAATTTGAAATCTATATAAAACAAAAAAAAAAAAATATGAACATTTTAAATACTTAGTTATAAAAAATTCAAAAACCGCTATGATGTATTAACCATATTTTACTACGTTTAGAAAAGTATACTAGTAAACGCCCTTGAATTTGATAATTAGAGCAAGATTACAATAAAAATATTTTTTTAACGAGAAAACTTGTCTTTCTTCCGTTAAATTTGTCTTGCAATACTTTCAAGAAAAATAAGTAAAATATAAAAATCATTGGGTTTGATGAAATTTAATGTATATGGTGTAGTAAAATAATATTACATTTTTTCTGTTTAAAAGATTACATTTTGTGGAAATTCATTGAATGAAAAAAAAATCAAAATGTATTTAAATACACTTTTTTGCCTTTAATTGTTTACATTAATAATACATAACAATGTATGGATAGTTAAATAAGAATTCGTACGGGTATTCATTTATATTGATTTGATCTATTATGTATACTGTTTTGCAGAGTTCTGTTATTCATTTACGATTTAAATAAGTAAAAATTACTATTAATTAGAAATTAATTTCAAAATAAAATATATTAATTATTTTAGAAGAAAGCCCAAATTATTATTATATTACATTTTATTTTGTTATTTCAGGGAGAAAATTTCACTATCATGTCGGTAAGAAAAATGAAGAGGCGCATTATTTTCGTAAATTAACATCTTTCTTCTAATAGTATAATATTTGTCTGTTTAGACCGAAACGGCTTTAATTTATGACGCTGTTCATCTATTTGCGAGAGCTCTACATGATTTGGACAGCAGTCAAAAAATTGATATAAAACCATTGAGCTGTGACGCCTCTGATACATGGCCACACGGATACAGTTTGATAAATTATATGAAAATAGTAATTGGAACATTATGGCATTTTAATATATGACGGCTTTTAATATTTTTTATTATTTATAGGTAGAAATTAGTGGGTTAACGGGAGTCATTAAATTTGATAACCAGGGATTTAGAACAGATTTCGAGTTAGACGTGGTCGAAGTGAACAAAGAAGGACTATCTAAGATTGGTACTTGGAATTCCAGCCAAGGGATAAACTTCACTAGATCTTTTGTTGAAGCATATTCAAATATCGTTGATAATCTTCATAATAAAACATTAGTTGTCACTTTGATACTTGTAAGTTATTAAACTTAATGCATACATATATTGACTATCAACAATACTATTCACTTTACTTTTTTTTTTTATAGAGCTCGCCATATACAATGCGACGTGAATCCAGTCAAAAACTAGTAGGGAACGATCAATTCGAAGGCTACGCGATAGATTTGATATACGAAATAGCCAAACTGTTACGTTTTAATTATACGCTAAAACTTGTCCCAGATGGACGTTATGGTTCCTATAGTAAGGAAACGAAAGAATGGGACGGAATGATGGGAGAACTTTTACAACAAGTACATTTTAAATTTAAAAAATTGATTCAGAGAGACATAATATCCACTATTCTTCTTTTTTGCTGATGATATTATTAAGTTTTCCTTGAAATCGGTTCATATAAAAGTTGTTCTTCAGTCCAAACTAAATTTCTTTTCTTTTTGTGTCCAATACTTAAGATTTTATTTCAATATCAATAAGTATCGTGTGTTGAACTTTTCTATAAATTCTATAATGCTTCTATTAATTTTTCTTAGCAGTTTTCTGAAGTTCCCACTATAGATGTGTTTTTTTTTTCAAAGACCTCGATATTTCTACTCTTCTTTGTTATGTTTTGACCATCACTTAAGGTACTGAATATTTGTAAAGTCTTTGTGATTCTAGAGTTTATTACACGGTTCACTAAAGTGTGATCTTCGGCTAGGTTTCTCCATTCTTTATATTTCTCACGGGTTCAAACTGTTCAATGTTGGAATAAAGGGTAGGAATCTGGCATCCTTATTTTGTGAAGAACCAATTGCGCATTGAAAGAATCCGTTATGAATTCCTTTCTTATACAACCTTGTTATTAAAAATGAGCTATACCTTCTATGACTACTCATTCGTCCGTCAATCTCTTGGTAATAAAATACTTTCTGAATACGATATTACTGCTGAAATTAGCTTCATTTCATCCTTTTTGAATGGTTTATTTGATACTTCCGTCCTCCTCGCTAGTATTTAGTCCCCTTGCTTACCTAATTTACCAGGGACATTCTCGCGTTCTCTTTCACTCAACTGCTTAAGGCAGCAATCGCTTCAAATGCTCACTAATATTAATAATACATCATAGCTACTCAGTTCTTGGTCCTATAGATCTTATATTATCAGATTGTCCATTTATATTGTTTGTTATAATATATTTTAATATATACCTTGTTACTTCTATTTCTATAAACAAAACGTCTGAACTGGTGTTAATTAAAAAAAAAAAATTGATCATATATAACTATTTTTATATTATTTTAGAGGGCAGATTTAGTGGTAGCCGATTTAACTATTACTTATGACCGTGAACAAGCTGTAGATTTTACTATGCCATTCATGAATTTAGGTAAGAATTTTCAGAAACCATAAAACAACTTATATATATATATATTTAAGTTGTATGTATCATATGTAATAAACATTGTGTAAATTAAAATATGATTTTAGGTATAAGTATTCTTTACCGAAAACCAATCAAACAACCACCGAACCTATTTTCGTTTTTGTCACCTTTGTCGTTGGACGTATGGATTTATATGGCAACTGCATATCTCGGCGTATCTGTTCTTCTATATATACTAGCCAGGTAACGCACGTAAAATACAAATTTAAAAATAATCTAATAAATACAATTTCTTGGATAAAAAAACAATAACATACATGTGGTTTTAACGGGTAAGGTTTACACCATATGAATGGTACAATCCCCATCCGTGTAATCCAGATCCAGATAATCTTGAAAATCAATTTTCTCTGATGAACTGTATGTGGTTTGCATTTGGCTCTTTGATGCAACAAGGCTGTGATATACTTCCCAAGTAAGAAAAACCGTTGAATGGAATAAAATCAATAGAATCAATGTATCAATGTATGTAATATGATGCAATGCTATTTGAGCCTAAAGACTAAATATTATACACGCCTACCACACAAGAGTCCTCTCAGCCATATTTAACCTATTAAATACTGGGATAAACTTATATCCAATGCAAGCTTCTGTAGAATATGCATGTTTTATGTTTAGGTTTAGTCCATATGAATGGGAAAATCCACACCCTTGCAACTCCGAAGCACCGGATGTTTTTGAAAACAAGTTTTCCTTGAACAACTCATTATGGTTTACGATCGGCTCTCTGATGCAACAAGGATCTGATATGGCTCCAAAGTAAGTATTTGCATGCAACCGTATCCTTTGGCTAAGAGAGCCGATCTCAATGTACCTATTCGATTTTGAATGTGTATGCTTATTATCTATAGTTTATATAATAATAATATATTTATTAGTTTACTTCACGTAGTTTATTTTATTTTTCTTCAAATAAGAAAATAAGTAATACAACTGTATTAAATAAAATACTCGTTTAATTTTACTCTAGAGCTGTGTCTACCAGAATAGTTGCTGGTATGTGGTGGTTTTTCACGCTTATCATGATCTCTTCATATACAGCAAATTTAGCAGCGTTTTTAACTGTGGAAAGAATGGATTCACCAATCGAGAGTGCTGAAGATCTCGCCAAACAAACAAAAATAAAATATGGTGCACTTCAAGGGGGTTCAACTGCTTCATTTTTCAAAGTAAAATTCATTAAAAAGATGTTTTACAACATTTGTTTACTTAATGAGTTATTTATTATTACATTAAGGAATCAAACTTTATAACCTATCAAAGGATGTGGTCATTTATGGAATCAGCCAAACCAAGCGTATTTATGAATTCTAATAACGAAGGCGTTGAACGCGTTGTAAAGGGCAAAGGGAACTACGCGTTTTTAATGGAATCCACTAGCATCGAATATGTAATTGAAAGAAATTGTGAGCTAACACAAGTCGGTGGCCTACTGGATTCGAAAGGATACGGCATAGCTATGCCTCCGAGTTAGTATTCTTGAACTATATCCTAATTTTTCTTAGTTTTAATATTTTCTTGGTTTAATTTTTTTAGATTCTCCTTATAGAACAGCAATCAGTGGAGCTGTATTAAAGCTTCAGGAAATCGGTAAATTGCATAAACTGAAAACAAAGTGGTGGAAAGAGAAAAGAGGAGGCGGTGCTTGTCGGGTATGTTTAAGAAAACAATTTTGAGTCTATTAAACCAACGATCTTTAAGTTTAATCCTTCCTTAGGACGATACATCAAAGTCCAATAGCGCCGCCAACGAATTGGGTCTTGCTAACGTCGGTGGAGTATTTGTTGTACTGATGGGTGGAATGGGCGTAGCTTGTGTGGTCGCCGTTTTTGAGTTTGTATGGAAATCAAGAAAAATAGCGGTCGAAGAAAGGGTACGGAAAAATGCATTACATGTAGCATAACTATGTAATTGAAAAACAATTAAATATTAAATTGCATTATTTATTTCTTTCAGATTATAAAATACCATACAAAGTACAGAAAGTAATATAAGATATCATATGCAATCCTGGAATCCTACTACTAAGAAGGCTACACTATAATGTTTATGTAGTCTTGAATTTTAATATTATTATTTTTTTTTTTTATACTAATTACATTATGTACATTTTGTATAACTATTTGGATAATTTATTGTAGATTAAACAATTTTATTCCGAGTTATACTCATAAATTTAAATAAATAATATTAGTAAAAAAATGTTAAAATTAATGTTTAACTAAAAATGTGCTTATTATGAATGATATTCAACTTTCCAATTTGTATTAAGTAATTTTATTTTTAAGAGTCAGTAATTTTTTTTTTAAAATAATAGGTAATATACTGGTCCTGTATAATTCATTATGTTTTATGAAAAAGACACCAAACCCACATCTACTGACTGATTAACAAGTACATTGTCAAAATTCGTTAATTAGAACATAAATTGTGGTGTTTAAGTTAAAATAGGAATTAAAACACAAATAATAAAAATAAAGCTAATATCGAAACCGATTGTGTCACTGTTGTAGATAGGAACTTGGAAGGTAGGACATATAAAATTATTTAATTTATATTTGTACTCAATAATTAACTATTGCTATATCTATACGTATAGAATCACGATTCTGAGCGAAAATCAATTGTATATGATTTGAAATGCAGTCATTTTTTTCAAAATTTACCTGTATTTTACATTTACGGATATATATATATATATATATAGAGATATATAAATAAAAAACTACTTCGTATCGCTCAACTATTTCTTATTATCACTAAGTTCAACTTAAATTAATCTTGTATTAAATTGTCAAGCATTTTTGTTAACACAAACAATTTTGTCCATATAATACTTATACCAAATAAAATCTAGAAAATTTCAAATTCTTACAAATAGTTTAAAAATAATAACAATGTTTTGGAAATATTATAAAGTCTAAAAAAGTTCATACATAAGTATTCTGGGAAAATTTCAGGTCTTCATAATTATTTTTAATTGAATTACAACAAAATTATAAATAATGTAACCGCTATTTCTGTAAACTTGACAGTTCTTCCTACGTCCTTTTCTGGTTTTGCTCAATTATTAAGAAAATCGCACGGAGAAACAAAATACGACGTTTTTACTTATTAACAAGACAAAATTTCCGTTCAGAAAAAAATCCTACTTATAAATTTTGATTTCTAGTAGAAGAAAAATTGGAAGAAATTTTAAATTTTATAATTGTTAACCCTGTAAATTTGTTTATTTGTATGTTAAGTATTTGTCGGTTTCCTCCAATTATTATGAAAACTAGTTAAAAAATTAAAACACGACTTACTTATTCATAAACTAGATTTAAAATACAGCGAAAAAATTATTTTATTATAGTTTGATTGAAATATGGGTTATGGTAGAATATATATCATCATATTAAAACAGATATAAATTAAGTAACATTATTTATTTATTTTATAAACGTCTGTAGACTGAAGTACAATAAAAGTAAACTACGTTAATCGAACTTAACTATATATTAAATAGTATTACAGCATAAAATACATTATAATATAATTACATAATAATATTAAAGTAATAATAACAAAAAGTAGATAAAAATCTGTAGCATTAAAAATATTTCATAAATATATCAAGAAAACTTGGCTTAAAAAATGTAATTATCATGTACAAAACAAATTAAAGTTTTTTTAATCATTGCATTTTATGGCAATGCGGTCCAAAGGATTATTATAGTCATAAAAGATACGATGGAATGGAATTGAAAATGTAGAATATATAAACATTCTTTTATTAAAAAAATTAATCCACACTTAACCAAGTCAAAATACCAATAGAATATTTTGAAAATTGCACCACATCTAAAATGTAATAATATAGGTACTTATCTAAGTAGATACACGATAAAATTATCCGTTACAATTAATGCCAGGAAAATTAATTTTCAATAAATTATACTAAAAATAGCAGATAGATATCATTATAGCGTAAACATTCTCGTTCTCTACGAATTTTTTAAAATTTTAACCTTTTCTGTTTCGTGCGAAATTATGTTATAAAATATTCGTTTTAATTTTAGTAATCTATCGGGTGTGGCCGAATTTATGGTAATAGTTGCAAAAATTAAAGTTAAAAATAGATAAACGTTTAATGGTTTGATAAAATACAATACGTTAAATTGTTTTAGATAATTTGTTTATTTGTCGCTTCTCCCGTGTGAATGCAATGAACTAAAAATAATATCGAAACTCAAACCGTGCCAGGAGAGTAAAAACATAGCCATATGTCAAGTATCCGCCAGAACGTGAGGTTATATCGTAATATTATTCTCCAACTTGTTTACATATTTTATCTGGAAATGCAAATGTTATTATTCGTGTTAAAATCGTGTTTAGAATGAACTACATAATTGGTTTGGTGTCTTTGATTTTAGCTTTTACCTGTAAAGAATGTGCCGGTGAAACAACAATCACATTAGGTAAGAAATTCGATGTTTTGATTGTTGTTATAACGTACCTACCAATGTTATTTACCATGCGCTAATCAAATGACTATAAGATTTAAGCACAAACGTTATGACAATAAATAGGCTAGGTTAGGCTAAAAATTAACAGTTGTTTACTATACAACGAATCACTAATCTATAGACAATATTATGTAAGACGCATGTACGTTTATAATTTTTCGCATAAAATCTATTAGATACCGAGGAATACGATTTAATCAATAATGTTTTATTGAAATATTATGTTAACACTAGTACTTATCGTATTGTTTTTTGAAATACGATTCAACTTATTTCACCGAGCTGATATTCTACGTCTGTTGTAAAGATACAAAGACACCGTTCTAAATTTAGTACTGTGTGGAATGAAACGTAATATAATTTAGAAAATACCACGTTTTAGCGCTCACAATACCTACTAAACATAACGAGTCGAATTCACCACGTCACAATATTGCGTTGATTTTGTAAAATAAGATAGTCATTGGTAAACATTTGTGGTTATAACACAAGGGGTATTAAAAACGATATCAAAAATTAAATTATGTATCTTACTTAAAGCGTTTAATAAAATTTCGTATTTATTTCGAATCTATTGACATAATGACCACTGCATACAAATCTACAAGTATCAATCCTTCATATTTTAAAACTAGATAGGTGATACATTGTTACAAATAAAAAACCGTGTAACACAAATTTGAGGTAATATTAGATTATTTCAGAAGTTGGTAGTACAATACTAGATAACAAATATGAATTTAAACAGTTGCCTACACAAAAGTAAGCTTGATATCAATTTTTCCTAGTTAGGGCAATAATTAGTTCGATGGTGAATAACAAATTTCATAAAATTAACAATTGAAAAATAAAAATAATTGACAGTTCCCATACATAATACAAATTGAGGTAGGTATAGATAATACAATTTTCTCTTTTGAACGTAAAAAATTAGGGATACGTATATTAAATATTGAAATTATGCACCTGTACAAGTAAGACTAAAAAAATTGTTAAAATTAAATAAAATAGGGATATTGTACAATGAAGAAAACTCAATGTTAGAAACAGCTTTTAAGTCATCCGTAGATGTTGTCAAGTCAAAAATAGCAACAAGTGATGTGAAGCTGAACGTCATTGGTCAAACAGTTCCTCTCTACGATTCATTCGAGACTCAAAATTTTGGTATAAACGGTATTTGTAAAACATGAAAATTGTATATAATGCTTAAATGTTATGATTATTTGTAAAGTATGTGATATGTTAATCAATGGGGTATCTGGCATGTTTGGCCCGTCACTCGGTGACACGGCTCCAATCGTGCAATCCATTTGTGATTACAAAGAAATCCCTCACATACAAACCCGATGGGACATCAACCAAAAACGAGGTTCTTGTCAAATCAACCTGTATCCACACCCGAGCACATTATCAAAAGTGAATACTATACATACAAATATTTCAATAATTATATTATGTTAAAACATGTATTATAATAAACTGTTCAACAGGCACTCGTCGATTTAATGACAGTTATAAATTGGGAGAGTTTTACGATAATCTACGAAAATAACGACAGTCTTATGCAAGTTACTAATATTTTGAAGTTTCCTCCGACTAACCATCCGATTCGTATACGACAACTCAGTTCAGGACCGAATTATAGGTAAATTGTAAGATTTTTAAATAATATATTACGTCCAGATTATATTACATTTAACGGTTTTTTAAATGCATAACTATTAGAAAACACGTATAAGTTTCTACTTATATTTAAATAAAATTAACTATTTGACGCGGTCAATACTTAGGTTATTTATGTGGTATGATTTTAGAAAAGAACTTCGAGAAATAAAAGATTCGGGAGAAACTAAAATACTATTAGACTGTTCATTCAATATACTTTCAGAGGTGTTGTATCAAGCCCAACAAGTAGGCCTTATGGGGTCTGAACACAATTTTATTATCGCATCTCTGGTTTGTAGAGATTTTCAAAGAACAAGCATATCGAATTCATAACAATTTTGTACGCATTTTTTTTTTTTTTT